>OX459054.1:22500-1222500 GCA_949775005.1 Orthosia gothica
GTTCGCTGACGATGTCCTCCTTGTTTTTGACGGGGAGACTGCGTTGGAGGTGGAGGTAGCCGCAAACGCTGCGCTCGCTCGTGTTCTGGCGTGGGGTGTCGAAAATAAGCTCACATTTGCACCCCATAAAACTACTGCGATGGTGATAACTAGAAAATTGAAGTTCGACACACCACGCCTGAGCATGGGGGGGACAGACATTGTCTTAGCGAAGGAAATAAAAATACTGGGTGTGACGATAGACAGTGCACTGACCTTCAACACCCATGTCTCGATCGTGTGCAGGAGGGCGATTGATATTTATAAACGGCTGTGCAGAGCTGCAAGGGTCAGCTGGGGTCTAAACCCAGACATCATAAGGATCATTTACGTGGCGACCATGGAACCTATAATCCTGTATGCCGCGAGCGTCTGGGCTCCAGCAGCCGAAAAGCTGGGTATCAAAAAACAGCTTCGAAACGTCCAGCGCGGGATTGCCCAGAAAATGTGCAGGGCATACCGCACGGTCTCCCTGAATTCCGCTCTGGTGCTGACTGGGATACTCCCACTCGATCTTCGCGTTCGCGAAGCAGCTGCTCTCTATGGAGCTAGGAGGGGAGTACCCCAGCCTGTACTGGGGGGCAGGGAGGTGGAGCGGATGGCACCCGCGCTGGAGGCCCCGCACCCTGCGGAGCAGATGTGCCTGGAGATCGGAAGCCTGGTAGACGAGGAACAGTACAACGCCCACAGCAACTATGCTGTGCGGATATTCACCGACGGCAGCAAAATTGAGGGCAAAGTCGGAGCGGCGCTATCCTTGTGGAGTGGCGCCGTCGAGGCGAAAGCCCTCAAGTTTGCTCTGCCGTCCTATTGTACCGTCTACCAGGCTGAACTTCTGGCCCTGCAAAGGGCGGTAGGAGAGGTGCTCAAGCGCGGTGAAACCACGTTCGGCATCTTCAGCGACTCCATGGCGGCCCTTCAGTCGGTGACCAACTCAAGTTCCCCCCACCCCTTGGCAGTGGAAACCAGAGACGCCTTACGTCGCTGCAAGCTCCAGAACAAGTGCGTCTCGCTGTTCTGGATAAAAGCCCACGCAGGGTTGGAGGGAAACGAGAGAGCCGACCAACTTGCGAAGGAGGCCGCCCTGGGGTCGAAGAAGAGGCCGGACTATGATCAGTGTCCCGTTTCATTCGTCAGGCGAGTAATCCGATCGGAGACGCTTGGCGAGTGGAACGGGAGATATAGATCGGGTGACACAGCCTCGGGCACTAAAATATTCTTCCCGGACGCCGTCGCGGCGTATGGAGTGGTACGCAAAATGACCCACGGCAACTTAACTACGCAGATTCTGACGGGGCACGGTGGGTTCTCCGCATACTTGGAACGCTTCAAGTGTAAGGAGAGCCCATCGTGCGCCTGCGAACCTGGTGTCGATGAGACAGTTCTGCACATCCTCTTCAGTTGCCCAATGACTGCGAAGTTGCGATTTGAGACTGAGCAGCAACTGGGTGTGGAATTAAGTGCTCAACAGGCACCATATCTAATGACGGGCAAGAAAAGGGAATTGTTTTTAGAATATTGTAGCCAAATAGCATCCATTGTAGTCAAAAGAAACAAAACCGAATAAGTAAATATGCTGTCACAATATACTGCGATATATTAAAGAACAGCATAAAATAACTAGTTGAATAATAGTGTAAGCATAATGTACTAAAATGTGTAATATTTAATTTTCGTGTAAAAATAATAACTGCTCCCGTCCCTAAAGGACCTGGAAATAATATGTGTTATAATAAGTTTAAAATAAGTCATATATAAGAAATGCTCCCCCTACTCTGTAGGACCTGTGTAAATTACGATAGATAAAAATAAGTTTTAAAATGTAATAAGTTTAATTAATAAAAGGCGCAGAACATTAACTCCTGTTAGAATAAAGCGCTCCTAGTATAAGATAGAATAAGAATAGTATACTCGAGATGTAAATGTTAAATAATTATCAATAAAGTAAGAAATAATGATAGAATAAGACTAGATATAGAAAACTGTAAAATTATTTAAGAATAAAAACACGAACCTAGTTATGTAATATTAGATTAAATACTTGTGAAATAGAATAAGTTGCATTAAGAGTATATTATGTATAAGAGAAGTTCAAATAAAATTTTTCCCTTGTCTTTTAATAAAATAAAGATGGATAGATAGATAGCAATAGATGATAGTTGGGAATCCCACCCATAACGGACACAAATGAGGATGTATGAGAGAAAGATCTAGTATGAGGAATAAAAGTGCGAGAGGAATAAATGCGAGAACTGGAATGAATGTGAAGATCAGAATAGACTCCGACCATGTTGGGGGTACCCAGTCACTCGCGCACCTCCAGCCCGAACGGTCACGTTTTTGTGAGCTCCGCACTCAAAAATTTCTAGTGAAAGTTATTTTTGCGCTAAAAACCTGAGCGATACCTTAAAAGTTGCGGGCCACCGAGGCCGTCAAAACGGTGTATTTGAAAATAAAATCGGTTTGGAGAAAAGTGAAAAAAGCGAAAAAACAAGAAAAATTTTGTGACAGAAAAAGTTGCAAAGTGAAGTTACTCGAAAAGTAGATCGTAAAGTGACAAAACTTGAATTGCTATATTGTGCGCGCCATCGATCTCTACAGATTCGGCAGTTTTCCCGAATTTTTCCGTGCAAGCGCGCGGAAATACGGGAAAAAACAAAAATTTGTTTTTCTACGAGGCCCCCATTTTGGGTCGAAAAACGATCCTGACTACTCTCGGAGAACGAGGACACGGCAGGGAGCCCGGAGGTCTTCCCCAAATCAAGATCCGAGCTAAGGGTGTCTTTCTGTACGCCACGCAAGTTTTACAAACTTAGCCGTGCGGTTGCGTAAGAGGAAAGCAACTCTTCCTGCCAAGATATCCTGAGCATCCTGAGACGACCTGGCCCACAGCTTCTATACAAGCAGGCTGGGGCGTCACCCTGTCCACACCCGAAGATCCAGTGGGATTCGAAAAGTATTTCTATTTTTAAACTTTAAAACAGTGCAGTGTGTGAAAAATTTCATCGGCAAAATAGGTTGGTTTTTCCTACATACATAACCTAAATTTTTATACTTTTACATATATATTTTTGGTATTTTATTAGTAGATTCTGTTGCCCTCAGCCTTCCCTTCCCCATTATACAAAAATCTTTTCAAAATATTTATTACTTTGGGAGTTATAGCCATTCCCAGTTCGTGGATTTTTCCCCGAAAACGTGGTTTTTGCAAGTCACCCTGGGGAGGCTATATCTCCGAAATCTGAAGTCGCAGAGGGAAAGCAATTAGCGGAGCATAGTTTCTGTCGCAGGGCTACCCCAACAACTGGTCCCCATCCCTCTACGACATCCCAAAAATTTTCCTGGGGTAAATTACGTAAATTATTTTGTTTCCCCGAAAATTACCCCGATTTTAGACCACAGACTGCTGCAAAATCGAGGAAACATTTTTGGACAAAAATAGTTGAAATTTATTAAAAATAAAAAATAGGAAAAACCAATTTATCTTAGTTTATATTGTGTTTAGACTGTATTCTGTGTAAATTTTTGATATTTTGTTTTTTGTACAAAACAAAATTTTTGCCGGATCGGAAATCGAACCTGTGACCTTTTTTAGAATTTTTGACCAAGAACCGTATTGACTGACGCGGCAAGTGTAGTGAAGCTACACGGGCCATTTTCTTATACTGTTTCTCGGTGGCAGTTTGACTGAGAAAAATTGTAAATTTTAGTTGTAAATTCGGTAAAAATATTTTTTGGCTTTTCAATCAGTTTATTGTTAACTTACTAGTAAGTTATTTATTGGTCCAATAACTAGTTAACAATATTTTTACTGGTGACGGAGTGTGTTTTTTGGAAGAATATTTCGATTTTTTATAAAAGTCGAAATATCTCGGAAACGGTGCGGAAAATTGAAATTTTGACGAAATTTTCCCCCCCCAAAGAATACACCCCCTCCCAATCTGGACCTGGATTGAGATAGGCCCCCTAGACCCCCCTTTTGACCCCCTTTTTCGGCAACCCCAAATCCTTTAAATTCACCTAAATTGTTATTATTAATATATATTTATATTTACTTATATCCCTTTCTGGACCCCCTTTGGACCCCCGCCCCCCCCCCCCCCCCCGGACCCCCTTCCTGCACCCTATTCCCTGAGACCCTAAGTGATCCATTGGATTACCCCCCCCCCCCCCCCCCAATTGAAAAACTTCTTCACCCCCCCGGACCCTAACTTTGGTACCGGAGGTCATAGACCCACCGAGTTTGGGGTCTCCGTGATCGGGAGGAGAAGTGCTTCAATTTGGCCCCAAGGGTTTTGCCGAAAAATCGAAAAAACTTTTTTCTCAAAACTTTTTCAAAATTTTTTAAATTTCTATTTTATTTATATTCATTCTTAATCCCTTTTCTTGGCCAACTGTGTCTTTTTGGACGACACTGTGGGAACAGGTCTGATCTACGGTTTTTGTTTTTTAGATTTAAGACATATAGTAGCACTTTTGTGCTGCTATATTATAGGTTGTAAGTTTTAACATTTGTATTTATTGACATACTGTAACACTTTTGTGTCACCGTATATTAGGTTAAGACCTTTGTAATTTTATATTTTGTATTGACATATAGTAGCACTTTTGTGTTACTATATTTAGATTTTTAGGCATTTTAATCATTTACTGACATATAGTAGTACTATTGTACTACTATATATTAATTTTAAGACTTAATTTATTATTGTTTTTAAATTTTTCGACCAGTACCCTGTACAGGGGAACCATATACACACAAAGCGGGGTATTTTACAATACCCCACTTTACACACATTTTACACACAATTGGGGTGCCTTTTACACACTCCTCTTGACGACGCGACACTAATCCCCTATTTCATACACATATCACTATGAGCGGAATGCCTGGTATGCGTACGCCTCCAAAACAGCCGACACAAAAAATCTCGAAACCTCTTCCAAAAAGCCCACAAAAGGCGCCTGAGAAAGCAGGGCCTTCCACGCAGAGCGTGAGGAAGAGCGTAGGCGAGTGGGAGGCGGGCAGCAAGACCGTAACGAAGCGCACCCCACCTGCTAAACCGGTTCATACAACGCCGGTGATGGCGAAGGGAGCAATAGCCTTCGAGGTAGGAAGCCCGCCCCCACCAAAGAGCAGAGTGGCTGAGGCCAGAGCCTGCTCCAACAAGATAAAGGCGTTGATGACGCAGTCCAAAACGACGAAGAACGAGATAAAGGCTGAGGTGAAAGCCCAGGCAGACCGTTTGTACCAGCTTGTTAAGGAGTGCGACCAGGATAGCCTTGCGGAACCCCCAACCCGAAGGGCCGAGAAAGCCCCCTGTTCTCCTCCAGAGGCTGATGCAGAGGCCGAAACAACCTCTTTGAGGAAAGCTCTCGAAGAGCACAGCCGCAACCTGGCCGAAAACAGCCTAAGGATGGAGAGGCTGAAAGAGGCGCTACAGACTAGCCAAAACCAAATGGTTTCGTACGCTAGCGTAGTGGCCAGTCGGCCTCCCATCCGGGCTCAGAACCCAGAAACACTGCACTCCATAGTGGTGTCGGCCAGGGACGAAAAGGAGACAGGCGAGCAGGTCTTAGACCGGCTGCGAAAGGTGGTGAACGCCAGGGAAGGGGGGATAGCCGTCGAAAAGGTGCGCAAGGCGAAGGACCGGAAGGTTATTCTGGGCTGCCGCACCGAGGACGATAGGAACAGGCTTAGGGAGAAGCTTAGGCAGGCGCCCGAGCTGGAGGCGCAGGACATCAAGAACAAGAACCCGCAGGTCATTTTGAAAGACCTAATGCAGTACAACACGAACGAGGACATTCTAAAGGCCCTCCACAATCAGAATTCGCAGATCTTCAAAGGTCTCAAAGAAGATCAGGCGAAGATGGAGGTCCTGTATCGGAAGCGTTCCAGGAACCCGCACACAGGTCATGTAGTGATGAGGGTCGCCACAGAGGTCTGGCGACGCATGACCGAGGCAGGGTCGGTGCATGTGGACTTACAGCGGGTTAGGGTCGAGGACCAGTCCCCGCTTGTCCAATGCTCGCTCTGCCTTGGTTATGGGCACAGCAGACGTCTCTGTACCGATACTGTGCCAAAGTGCGGCCACTGTGGCGGTCCTCACATGAGGACGGAGTGCGCGGACTGGAGCGCAGGTCTGCCTCCTTCGTGTTGTAACTGCACGCGGGCAAATTGTGACAGCACCGGTCACAACGCCTTCAGCTCGGAGTGCCTGGTTAGAAGAAGGTGGGAAGCGATAGCCCGATCCGCCATAGCATACTGCTAAGGGCACCCCGGGGGCTCCTGTCCAACAAATCGCAAGAACATACCGAGTGGCCCAAGCGAACTTACAAAGGAAGGAACTGGCTACCACCGAACTCTTTTTAGAGGCCAGTGAACGCAAGATCTCGTGGGCACTGATCCAGGAGCCGTATGTGGGTGGAGCCCGAAGTATGAAGAGCTACCGTGGCGCGAGAGTCTACCAGTGCGAGGTTGATGGAAGTGGGAGGGTAAAGGCGGCTATTGCCGTCTTTGATCATGACCTAGATGTCATACCCTACCCGAAACTCACCACAAACAACATCGTTGTGGTGGGGATCCGGACCAAAGCCTGGGAAATCGCAGTAGTCTCTTATTACTTCGAGCCAGACCAGCCCATAGGGCCATACTTGGATCAGGTGACCCGGATCCAATCGGAAGTGGCCACCGGTAGATTGTTGATAGGCGGCGACGCGAACGCGAAGAGTGCCTGGTGGGGCAGCATCCGTGACGACCCCAGGGGGGACGAAATGTCCGCTACCCTGGAGGAGTTGGAGCTCCAGGTACTGAACACTGGTGACGCTCCCACATTTGACACAGTCAGAGGTGGTCGAGCGTACAAAAGCCATGTGGATGTCACGGCCTGTTCGCTCGCCCTTTTCGACCACGTGGACGGCTGGCGGGTGGACTCTGGCGTAACTTCCTCGGACCACAACACGATTCTCTTTAATGTGAATCTAAAAAGGGAAAAAGGTACTCATATTCAACGGACAACAAGAAGGTACAATACCAGAAAAGCTGACTGGGATAAATTCAATAATAAATTAGAGTCATTTAAAATAGATAAAAATATTAATTTGGAACAATTAGATAACGTAAATAGTAGATTAGATTTGGAAAATTTTATAGTAAATTACAGCAACGTTATCTCCCAGTCATGCGAAGAATCAATCCCTAAGGTGAGCAACAGAGTAAGACTTACCTGTCCGTGGTGGTCCGAGGAACTCGCAGCGAAGAAGAAAGAGGTGGCTCGCAGGAAGCACCGTATCCGCAATGCCGCACCGGTCCGGCGAGCGATGGTCGTTGACGCGTACCTGGAAGCTAAGGAAGATTATGAGATGCAGGCTAAGAAAGCCCAAGTCGCCAGTTGGAAGGAGTTCTGCCGGAAACAGGATCGGGAGGGGGTCTGGGAGGGTATTTACAGGATCATCGGTAGGACCGCCAAAAGACAGGAAGAACTGACCCTATGCTGCGATGGTGCATTTCTCAATCCGAGTGAATCGGCCTCCCTACTTGCAGATACGTTCTTCCCCAAAGACAGAGTAGACCAGGATAACGCTGACCACAGGCGAATAAGAGAAGCAGCCAGCCGAGTAAATGAATGGGTCTATGATGAAAATCATGATCCGTCATTTACGACGCTGGAGCTGAAGACCGCCGTGGCGGGTTTCAATCCCAAGAAGGCACCAGGAGGGGACGGACTGACGTCTGACATCTGCAGTCAAGCGATCCACCAGGACCCGGAGTTGTTCCTTGCCCTTTACAACAAGTGCCTCGGCCTGGCGCACTTTCCGGAGATCTGGAAAGAGGCCACGGTCGTGGTACTTCGGAAGCCGGGCAAGGACAACTATCTGACCCCCAAGGCATACCGACCAATCGGTCTGTTGCCTGTTCTGGGGAAGGTCCTGGAGAGGATGGTCGTAGCTCGTCTAAAGTGGCAGCTTGTACCGCGATTTAGTACCCGCCAGTTTGGCTTTATGCCCCAGAGGAGCACCGAAGACGCCCTCTATAACCTAATGAATCACGTACAGGACAAGTTAAGGCTGAAGAAGCTAATTGTCCTGGTGTCATTGGATATAGAGGGGGCCTTCGACAGCGCCTGGTGGCCAGCTATAAAAGTCAGGCTGGCTGAGGAAAAGTGTCCGGTCAATATCAGGCGGCTGATAGACAGCTATCTTGATGGTAGGAAGGTCAAAGTTCGGTATGCCGGTGAGGAATGCACGAGAGAGACTGACAAGGGCTGTGTTCAAGGGTCAATCGGCGGCCCAATCTTGTGGAACACCCTCCTAGACCCACTTTTGCGGGAGTTAGAGCGGCGCGGGATCTTCGTGCAGGCGTTCGCGGATGACATCGTCCTGGTCGTAGATGGTGACTCAGCGACTGAAGTCTCGACATCTGCCAATGCAGCCCTCGCCCTTGCTCAGAGTTGGGGTGTCAGAAATAAGTTGAGGTTCGCACCGCACAAGACCTGTGCGATGGTGGTAACCAATAAACTTAAGTACGACACCCCAAGGCTGAGCATGGCCGGGGTCGACATCGGTATGGTTAAGAGTATGAAGTTGTTGGGTCTGACCATTGACGAAAAGCTCACTTTTAGTGAGCATACCGCGAACGTCTGCAAGAAGGCAGCTGATATTTACAAACAGCTATCCCGCGCTGCTAAGGTTAGCTGGGGATTGAATACAGACATCATTCACACCATCTACACAGCCACAATTGAACCCATAGTTACGTACGCGGCCGCTGCCTGGGCACCCGCCACGAAAAAGGTTGGGATACGGAAGAAACTAAGCTCTGTCCAACGAGGGTTCGCTCAGAAGCTCTGCAAATCTTACCGCACAGTCTCTCTGAACTCGGCACTGGCATTGGCCGGGATACTGCCTCTAGACCTGCGCATACAGGAGGCAGCCGCCCTGTATGAAGCGAGGAGAGGGTCATCCCGGTTTGTGCCAGGAGACAGAGAGATCGAGAGTGCGGTGAGGTTTGCAAAAGCCCCTCACCCAGCTACACAAATGCCCCTTGCGTTCATGTGCCTGGCAGATCGAGAGTTGCTAGCCAGCAACAACACGCAGACGGTGCGCATCTTCACCGACGGCAGCAAAATTGAGGGGAAGGTCGGAGCCGCATTATCCATTTGGGATAATGATGGTGAAGTCCGGAGCCTCAAGCTTTGCCTTGCCGCGTACTGCACCGTCTACCAGGCGGAACTCTTGGCCATTTGGAAAGCTACAGAGATAATCCTCGCGCGGCAAGAAGCGAGCTATGGCTTGTACAGCGACTCAATGGCAGCATTGCAGACGCTTGCAAGCCATAGCTCTCTCCATCCCCTGGCATTCCACGCGCGCGCCAATTTGGCTAAGGCCCTTACCCAGAACAAAGCTGTGTCTTTGTTCTGGGTCAAAGCCCACGCGGGCCTGCCGGGGAATGAGCGGGCGGACGAGCTAGCCAAGGAGGCAGCATTGTCGTCACGGAGGAAGCCGGACTACGACCAGTGTCCGGTTTCATTTATCAAGCGACGGATTCGTTCCGAATCGCTTGATGAATGGAATCGGAGATATGTGTCGGGCGAGACAGCTTCCGTGACGAAAATGTTTCTTCCGGACGCAATAGTTGCCTTCCGTATTGTAAAACAGGTACGGCCCTCAGGTGTTCTCACGCAGGTTTTGACGGGGCACGGTGGGTTCTCCGAATACTTGAATCGCTTCAGGTGTAAGGGGAGCCCATCGTGCGTCTGCGATCCCTGCGTGTCAGAAAGTGTCCAGCACATAATTGTAGAATGCCCGCTATTTACCAGGGAGCGCTACCAACTCGAATGTGAGCTGGACAAAAAACTGACGAACGAAAGTATCTATGGGTTCATGACAAAGCAATATAGGGAAAGGTTCCTGGCGTACTGCATTAAAGTAGCCACTGTGGTGATAGACAGGAACAAGACCTGATGCGCACTGTGCTTCGTGTATATTTAATTGTATTCAATACGTAAGCACAGAATGCTGCATGACTGTCTATCGCCAGCAGTATGTTTAGGTAGTACCTGATTGTTTTACAAATGTGATGTAATTTTAGATGTCTAATTTCTGTGATACTGTATTCTTATTGGTTTTTTATCCCTATGTTTTACTCATGCACCTTTTTATGTTTTATCCCTAATGTTTTAATTTATTGCTTTTTTGCACCTTTTTGTCTTCATTTACTGTGATATTTGTACTGAATTTTATGTTTTTATACAATGTCATGTTATTTTACTCTGTTTTTACTTTTACTGTCATTGTATTGCACTATTTGCACCTATGTAATCATGTGATACCAGTTTTTTATTTCCCCGTGTTGATTTTTTAATAAAGTATGCCCTTAGACTAGTTTAAATAAAGTGGGCATCCCACCCACAGAATGAAAGATATGACGGATGATAGAAAGAACTAGTATGAAGGATAAAAGTACGAGAGGCATGCAAGCGAGAACTGGAATGAGAGAAGTCGAGCACACAATAGGCGCCAAATTTTGTGGCGGGATTAGCGTTAAGCATAAAAAAAAAAAAAAAAAAAAAAAAAAAAAAAAAAAAACCTAACCTAACCTAACCTAACCTAACCTAACCTAACCTAACCTAACCTAACCTAACCTAACCTAACCTAACCTAACCTAACCTAACCTAACCTAACCTAACCTAACCTAACCTAACCTAACCTAACCTAACCTAACCTAACCTAACCTAACCTAACCTAACCTAACCCAGTCACTCGCGCACCTCCAGCCCGAACGGTCACGTTTTTGTGAGCTCCGCACTCAAAAATTTCTAGTGAAAGTTATTTTTGCGCTAAAAACCTGAGCGATATCTTAAAAGTTGCGGGCCACTGAGGCCGTCAAAACTGTGTATTTGAAAATAAAATCGGACTGGTGAAAAACGAGCAAAGTGATAAAACAATAAAAATTTTGTGACAGAAAAAGTTGCAAAGTGAAAATACTCGAAAAGTAGATCGAGAAGTGACTTAACCTGAACTGCTATATTGTGCGCGCCATCGAGTTCTACAGATTCGGCGGTTTTCCCGAATTTTTCCGTGCAATCGCGCGGAAATACGGGAAAAAACAAAAATTTGTTTTTTCTACGAGGCCCCCATTTTGGGTCGAAAAACGATCCTGACTACTCTCGGAGAACGAGGACACGGCAGGGAGCCCGGAGGTCTTCCCCAAATCAAGATCCGAGCTAAGGGCGTCTTTTTATACGCCACGCAAGTTTTACAAACTTAGCCGTGCGGTTGCGTAAGAAGAAAGCAACTCTTCCTGCCAAGATATCCTGAGCATCCTGAGACGACCTGGCCCACAGCTTCTATACAAGCAGGCTGGGGCGTCACCCTGTCCACACCCGAAGATCCAGCGGGATTCGAGAAATATTTCTATTTTTAAACTTTAAAACAGTGCAGTGTGTGAAAAATTTTCAGTGATAAAGTAGGTTGGTTTTTCTACAAACATAACCTAGATTTTTATATTTTAGCATATATATTTTTGGTATATTTATAGTAGATTCTGTTGCCCTCAGCCATCCCTCCCCCCTTATTCAAAAATCTTTTCAAAATATACATTACTTTGGGAGTTATAGCCATTCCCAGTTCGTGGATTTTTTCCCCGAAACGTGCTTTTTACAAGTCACCTTGGGGAGGCTATATCTCCGAAACCTGAAGTCGCAGAGGGAAAGTAAATAGCAGAGCATAGTTTTCTGTCGAAGGGCTACCCTAACAACTGGTCCCCATCCCTCCACGACGCTTCAAAAATTTTCCTGGGGTAAATTACGAAAAATTTTATGTTTCCCCGAAAATTACCCCGATTTTAGACCACAGACTGCTGTAAAAGCGAGGAAACATTTTTGGACAAAATTAGTTAAAATTTATTAAAATTAAAAAACAGGAAAAACCAACTTATTTTAGTGTATACTGTGTCTAGGCTGTACTCCTTATAAATTTTTGATATTTTGTTTTTTGAGCAAAACAAAATTTTTGCCGGATCGGAAATCGAACCTGTGACCCTTTTTTAATCATTTTGACCAAGAACCGTACTAACTGACGCGGCAAGTGTAGTGAAGCTACACGGGCCATTTTTCTTATACTGTTTCTCGGTGGCAGTTTGACTGAGAAAAATTGTAAATTTTATTTGTAAATTTGGTAGAAATATTTTTTGGCTTTCCATTCAGTTTATTGTTAACTTACTAGTTAGTTATTTATTGGTCCAATAACTAGTTAACAATAGTTTTACTGGTGACGGAGTGTGTTTTTTGGTAGAATATTTCGATTTTGTATAAAAGTCGAAATATCTCGGAAACGGTGCGGAAAATTGAAATTGTGACGAAATTTTCCCCCCCCAAAGAATACACCCCCTCCCAATCTGGACCTGGATTAAGATAGGCCCCCTAGACCCCCTTTTTGACCCCCTTTTTCGGCAACCCCAACTCCTATAAATTCACTGAAATTGTTATTAGTATACATTTATATATTTATTTTGGACCCCTTCTGGACCCCCTTCTGGACCCCCGCCCCCCCCCTCTGACTAAACCCCCTATCCCTTATCCTACATTCCCCTAGACCCAAAGGGATCCATTTGGATTACCCCCCCCTCCCCCCCATTGAAAACTTCTTCACCCCCCCGGACCCTAACTTTGGTACCGGAGGTCATAGACCCACCGAGTTTGGGGTCTCCGTGATCGGGAGGAGAAGTGCTTCAATTTGGCCCCAAGGGTTTTGCCGAAAAATCGGAAAAAACTTTTCAAAAACTTTTTCAAAATTTTAAAAATTTTATTTTTATTTATTTTTATTTTTATTCATCTTAATGCCCTTTTCTTGGTTAACTGTGTCTTTTTGGACGACACTGTGGGAACAGGTCTGATTTACGGTTTTTGTTTTTAGATTTAAGACATATAGTAGCACTTTTGTGCTGCTATATCATAGGTAGTAAGTTTTAACAATCGTAATTATTGACATACAGTAACACTTTTGTGTTACTGTATATTAGGCTAAGACTATATTTAGTATTTTAATTGTATTGACATATAGTAGCACTTTTGTGCTACTATATTTAGGTTAAGACTTTTGTAATTTTATTGACATATAGTAGCACTTTTGTGTTACTATATCTAAGTTAGGCAATTTTAATTATTTATTATCGTTTTTAAATCTTCGACTAGTACCCTGTACAGGAGAACCTATACACACAAAGCGGGGTATCTTTACAATACCCCACTTTACATACATTTTACACACAACTGGGGTGCCTTTTACACACCCCTTTTGACGACGCGACACTAATCCCCTATTCATACAATTATCACTATGAGCGGAATGCCTGGTATGCGTACGCCTCCAAAACAGCCGACACAAAAAATCGTGAAACCTCTTCCAAAAAGCCCACAAAAGGCGCCTGAGAAAGCAGGGCCTTCCACGCAGAGCGTGAGGAAGAGCGTAGGTGAGTGGGAGGCGGGCAGCAAAACCGTGACGAAGCGCACCCCACCTGCTAAACCGGCTCATACAACGCCGGTGATGGCGAAGGGAGCGATAGCGTTTGAGGTAGGAAGCCCGCCCCCACCAAAGAGCAGAGTGGCTGAGGCCAGAGCCTGCTCGAACAAAATTAAGGCGCTGATGACGCAGTCGAAAACGACTAAAAACGAGATAAAGGCTGAGGTGAAAGCCCAGGCAGACCGCTTGTACCAGCTTGTTAAAGAGTGCGACCAGGATAGCCTTGCGGAACCCCCAACCCGAAGGGCCGAGAAAGCCCCCTGTTCTCCTCCAGAGGCTGATGCTGAGGCCGAAACAACCTCCTTGAGGAAAGCTCTCGAAGAGCACAGCCGCAACCTGGCCGAAAACAGCCTACGGATGGAGAGGCTGAAAGAGGCGCTACTGACTAGCCAACACCAAATGGTGTCGTACGCTAGCGTAGTGGCCAGTCGGCCTCCCGTCCAGGCTCAGAACACGGAAACACTACATTCCATAGTGGTGTCGGCCAGGGACGAAAAGGAGACAGGAGAGCAGGTCCTAGACCGGCTGCGAAAGGTAGTGAATGCCAGGGAAGGGGGGATAGCCGTAGAAAAGGTGCGTAAGGCTAAGGACCGGAAGGTTATCCTGGGCTGCCGCACCGAGGACGACAGGAACAAGCTTAGGGAGAAGCTTAGGCAGGCGCCCGAGCTGGAGGCGCAGGACATAAAGAACAAAAACCCGCAGATCATTCTAAAAGATCTGATGCAATACAACACGAACGAGGACATTCTTAAGGCCCTCCACAATCAGAATTCGCAGATCTTCAAAGATCTCAAAGGAGATCAAGCGAAGATGGAGGTCCTGTATCGGAAGCGCTCCAGGAACCCGCACACAGGTCATGTAGTGATGAGGGTCGCCACAGAGGTCTGGCGACGCATGATCGAGGCAGGGTCGGTGCATGTGGACCTACAGCGGGTTAGGGTCGAGGACCAGTCCCCGCTTGTCCAATGCTCGCTCTGCCTTGGTTATGGGCACAGCAGACGTCTTTGTACGGATACTGTGCCAAAGTGCGGCCACTGTGGCGGTCCTCACATGAGGACGGAGTGCGCGGACTGGAGCGCAGGTCTGCCTCCTTCGTGTTGTAATTGCACGCGGGCGAATTATGACAGCACCGGTCATAACGCCTTCAGCTCGGAGTGCCTGGTAAGAAAAAGGTGGGAAGCAATAGCCCGATCCGCCATAGCATATTGCTAAGGGCACCCCGGGGGCTCCTGTCCAACAAATCGCAAGAACATACCGAGTGGCCCAAGCGAACTTACAAAGGAAGGAACTGGCTACCACCGAACTCTTTTTAGAGGCCAGTGAACGCAAGATCTCGTGGGCGCTGATCCAGGAGCCGTATGTGGGTGGAGCCCGAAGTATGAAGAGCTACCGTGGCGCGAGAGTCTACCAGTGCGAGGTTGATGGAAGTGGGAGGGTAAAGGCGGCTATTGCCGTCTTTGATCATGACCTAGATGTCATACCCTACCCGAAACTCACCACAAACAACATCGTTGTGGTGGGGATCCGGACCAAAGCCTGGGAAATCGCAGTAGTCTCTTATTACTTCGAGCCAGACCAGCCCATAGGGCCATACTTGGATCAGGTGACCCGGATCCAATCGGAAGTGGCCACCGGTAGATTGTTGATAGGCGGCGACGCGAACGCGAAGAGTGCCTGGTGGGGCAGCATCCGTGACGACCCCAGGGGGGACGAAATGTCCGCTACCCTGGAGGAGTTGGAGCTCCAGGTACTGAACACTGGTGACGCTCCCACATTTGACACAGTCAGAGGTGGTCGAGCGTACAAAAGCCATGTGGATGTCACGGCCTGTTCGCTCGCCCTTTTCGACCACGTGGACGGCTGGCGGGTGGACTCTGGCGTAACTTCCTCGGACCACAACACGATTCTCTTTAATGTGAATCTAAAAAGGGAAAAAGGTACTCATATTCAACGGACAACAAGAAGGTACAATACCAGAAAAGCTGACTGGGATAAATTCAATAATAAATTAGAGTCATTTAAAATAGATAAAAATATTAATTTGGAACAATTAGATAATGTAAATAGTAGATTAGATTTGGAAAATTTTATAGTAAATTACAGCAACGTTATCTCCCAGTCATGCGAAGAATCAATCCCTAAGGTGAGCAACAGAGTAAGACTTACCTGTCCGTGGTGGTCCGAGGAACTCGCAGCGAAGAAGAAAGAGGTGGCTCGCAGGAAGCACCGTATCCGCAATGCCGCGCCGGTCCGGCGAGCGATGGTCGTTGACGCGTACCTGGAAGCTAAGGAAGATTATGAGATGCAGGCTAAGAAAGCCCAAGTCGCCAGTTGGAAGGAGTTCTGCCGGAAACAGGATCGGGAGGGGGTCTGGGAGGGTATCTACAGGATCATCGGTAGGACCGCCAAAAGACAGGAAGAACTGACCCTATGCTGCGATGGTGCATTTCTCAATCCGAGTGAATCGGCCTCCCTACTTGCAGATACGTTCTTCCCCAAAGACAGAGTAGACCAGGATAACGCTGACCACAGGCGAATAAGAGAAGCAGCCAGCCGAGTAAATGAATGGGTCCATGATGAAAATCATGATCCGTCATTTACGACGCTGGAGCTGAAGACCGCCGTGGCGGGTTTCAATCCCAAGAAGGCACCAGGAGGGGACGGACTGACGTCTGACATCTGCAGTCAAGCGATCCACCAGGACCCGGAGTTGTTCCTTGCCCTTTACAACAAGTGCCTCGGCCTGGCGCACTTTCCGGAGATCTGGAAAGAGGCCACGGTCGTGGTACTTCGGAAGCCGGGCAAGGACAACTATCTGACCCCCAAGGCATACCGACCAATCGGTCTGTTGCCTGTTCTGGGGAAGGTCCTGGAGAGGATGGTCGTAGCTCGTCTAAAGTGGCAGCTTGTACCGCGATTTAGTACCCGCCAGTTTGGCTTTATGCCCCAGAGGAGCACCGAAGACGCCCTCTATAACCTAATGAATCACGTACAGGACAAGTTAAGGCTGAAGAAGCTAATTGTCCTGGTGTCATTGGATATAGAGGGGGCCTTCGACAGCGCCTGGTGGCCAGCTATAAAAGTCAGGCTGGCTGAGGAAAAGTGTCCGGTCAATATCAGGCGGCTGATAGACAGCTATCTTGATGGTAGGAAGGTCAAAGTTCGGTATGCCGGTGAGGAATGCACGAGAGAGACTGACAAGGGCTGTGTTCAAGGGTCAATCGGCGGCCCAATCTTGTGGAACACCCTCCTAGACCCACTTTTGCGGGAGTTAGAGCGGCGCGGGATCTTCGTGCAGGCGTTCGCGGATGACATCGTCCTGGTCGTAGATGGTGACTCAGCGACTGAAGTCTCGACATCTGCCAATGCAGCCCTCGCCCTTGCTCAGAGTTGGGGTGTCAGAAATAAGTTGAGGTTCGCACCGCACAAGACCTGTGCGATGGTGGTAACCAATAAACTTAAGTACGACACCCCAAGGCTGAGCATGGCCGGGGTCGACATCGGTATGGTTAAGAGTATGAAGTTGTTGGGTCTGACCATTGACGAAAAGCTCACTTTTAGTGAGCATACCGCGAACGTCTGCAAGAAGGCAGCTGATATTTACAAACAGCTATCCCGCGCTGCTAAGGTTAGCTGGGGATTGAATACAGACATCATTCACACCATCTACACAGCCACAATTGAACCCATAGTTACGTACGCGGCCGCTGCCTGGGCACCCGCCACGAAAAAGGTTGGGATACGGAAGAAACTAAGCTCTGTCCAACGAGGGTTCGCTCAGAAGCTCTGCAAATCTTACCGCACAGTCTCTCTGAACTCGGCACTGGCATTGGCCGGGATACTGCCTCTAGACCTGCGCATACAGGAGGCAGCCGCCCTGTATGAAGCGAGGAGAGGGTCATCCCGGTTTGTGCCAGGAGACAGAGAGATCGAGAGTGCGGTGAGGTTTGCAGAAGCCCCTCACCCAGCTACACAAATGCCCCTTGCGTTCATGTGCCTGGCAGATCGAGAGTTGCTAGCCAGCAACAACACGCAGACGGTGCGCATCTTCACCGACGGCAGCAAAATTGAGGGGAAGGTCGGAGCCGCATTATCCATTTGGAATAATGATGGTGAAGTCCGGAGCCTCAAGCTTTGCCTTGCCGCGTACTGCACCGTCTACCAGGCGGAACTCTTGGCCATTTGGAAAGCTACGGAGATAATCCTCGCGCGGCAAGAAGCGAGCTATGGCTTGTACAGCGACTCAATGGCAGCATTGCAGACGCTTGCAAGCCATGGCTCTCTCCATCCCCTGGCATTCCACGCGCGCGCCAATTTGGCTAAGGCCCTTACCCAGAACAAAGCTGTGTCTTTGTTCTGGGTCAAAGCCCACGCGGGCCTGCCGGGGAATGAGCGAGCGGACGAGCTAGCCAAGGAGGCAGCATTGTCGTCACGGAGGAAGCCGGACTACGACCAGTGTCCGGTTTCATTTATCAAGCGACGGATTCGTTCCGAATCGCTTGATGAATGGAATCGGAGATATGTGTCGGGCGAGACAGCTTCCGTGACGAAAATGTTTCTTCCGGACGCAATAGTTGCCTTCCGTATTGTAAAACAGGTACGGCCCTCAGGTGTTCTCACGCAGGTTTTGACGGGGCACGGTGGGTTCTCCGAATACTTGAATCGCTTCAAGTGTAAGGGGAGCCCATCGTGCGTCTGCGATCCCTGCGTGTCAGAAAGTGTCCAGCACATAATTGTAGAATGCCCGCTATTTACCAGGGAGCGCTACCAACTCGAATGTGAGCTGGACAAAAAACTGACGAACGAAAGTATCTATGGGTTCATGACAAAGCAATATAGGGAAAGGTTCCTGGCGTACTGCATTAAAGTAGCCACTGTGGTGATAGACAGAAATAAGACCTGATGCGCACTGTATTTCGTGTATATATAAGCATATTCAAAACGTAAGCACAGAATGCTGCACGGCTGTCTATCACCAGCAGTATGTTAGGTAGTACCAAATTGTTTTGCAACTGTGATGTAATTTTGGATGTTTATTCTGTGATACTGTATTCTTACTGGTTTTTTATCCCTATGTTTTACTCATGCACCTTTTTATGTTTTTATCCCTAATGTCTTATTTATTGCTTTTTAGCACCTTTTGTCTTCATTTACTGTGATATTTGTACTGAATTTTATGTTTTTATACAATGTCATGTTATTTTACTCTGTTTTTACTTTTACTGTCATTGTATTGCACTATTTGCACCTATGTAATTATGTGTTACCAGTTTTTTATTTACCCGAGTTGATTCAATAAAGTATGCCCTTAGACTAGTTTAAATAAAGTGGGCATCCCACCCACAGAATGAAAGATGATGGATGTAAGAAGAAACTAGTATGAGGAATAAAAGTACGAGAGGCATGCAAGCGAGAACTGGAATGAGAGAAGTCGAGCACACAATAGGCGCCAAATTTTGTGGCGGGATTAGCGTTAAGCATAAAAAAAAAAAAAAAAAAAAAAAAAAAAAAAAAAAACCTAACCTAACCTAACCTAACCTAACCTAACCTAACCTAACCTAACCTAACCTAACCTAACCTAACCTAACCTAACCTAACCTAACCTAACCTAACCTAACCTAACCTAACCTAACCTAACCTAACCTAACCTAACCTAACCTAACCTAACCTAACCTAACCTAACCTAACCTAACCTAACCTAACCTAACCTAACCTAACCTAACCTAACCTAACCTAACCTAACCTAACCTAACCTAACCTAACCTAACCTAACCTAACCTAACCTAACCTAACCTAACCTAACCTAACCTAACCTAACCTAACCTAACCTAACCTAACCTAACCTAACCTAACCTAACCTAACCTAACCTAACCTAACCTAACCTAACCTAACCTAACCCAGTCACCCGCCACCCGCGCGCCCGAACGGTCACGTTTCCGCGAGCTCCGTAGCGAAAAAATCAAGCTCCGCAGCGAAAAAACAGTGAAAAAATCAAGTCTACGGACTTCCGTGTCGTAAAAACCCGTGTTATACATCAAAAGTTGCGCGCTGACGAGCACTAGCGAATGGTGTTTTCAAAATTAAAATCGGTCCAAAATTGGAAAAACTGTGACATAAAACAAACCGAAAAAAACGGAAAAAATTGTAAACAAAAGTGGAAAGTGGCGTGCGGCGCGAGATTAGTCGCGACGACATATAAATTTTAAATTACCCTGTGAAGTGTTACCTAAGTGCCTACATCCTCACGAAATTTCGGATTTTTTGACCCCTCCTAAGAGGGTCTTTTACCCCTTTTACTGAGCGCGGGCGCAGCAAAAACCGAAAAAAGGCAAACATTGCGGGAGAAAATTCGTGAAACTAGATTAGTCGCGGTGACCTATTAATTTTATTAACTAAAAAGTAGCGTTAGCTCATGGACTATAACCCACAAAAAACCTGGATTTTTTAAGTGAGTGTAAACGACTTTCGCGAGACTTTTTCCAAAACCGGGCGTGAAAAGTGACAAAATCTTGTCGAAAACCTCAAACTCCTTCTGAGTTGAGGGAAATTCCACCCAAAACAGTGATTTATAGTGTTCAACTAAGTGCTTTCGACAAACCTAGACCACCGGGAACTACTTTCCGTGAGGTCCTAGGCCTCAAATAGCAGCTAAAGCGGCCCGCGGAAAATTCCACGCGCAGAAGAACCCGCGAGAACCAGTCCAGGAACGCGATCTTCGAGATCTGTGGACCTGAACAGGTACCTGGGTCAGTCAGCAACCACCCTGGAAATTTTCGCGAAGATCCTAGGACTCTAAGTGCCGAAACAAAGTATTTGCCGTTGTATTTTATTTTTTTCCATTTTAAAATATTTTTAACATTCCCAATATAATATTAATCACCATAGTAAAAATAGAATAATATAGAATAGATAATTGCCTATAATATAAAAAATCTGGGTTAAATTCAAACCCACTTTGCCTATTAAAAACAACTTTTTCCAAATTCACATTTTGTTCACAAGCTTCAAGTTAACCTTGTAATTCTGTTTCTTTATTCGGTAAACCTAAATCTGGTCATAACCTTGACTAGGACGAACCTAGGCAGAGGGTTGGACCGGATTTGGAGTTTCCAGAGCCTAAACTAGCGATTGGCAATTTTAGAATTACAAAAAACCTATAAATAAAAAAGTGCATTTCCAAACTGCCATCGGGAATGTTCGGGAATGTTGTAAGGTACTGCGTGGTGCTTTATTGACTGGTTTTATTGTTTTAACCTAGGCTAAGCTAAGAATCTTATGTGTATAGTTTATGTTGAGTGTTCACGTGTATTGAACTAAAATGATCCCGTGTTTTCATTTTAATTACATTTTTAATAATTATTGTTAAGCAAAACTGACCCGTATTAATAGGGACATAGGGTTTAGATCTTCTTTCACTAGTGTTGGTGAATCTTATAAATTATTCCATAATTAAATAACTCTATAATTTTATTTTTGCGCAAAAATGACCCGTATTGTAGGGGCATAGGGTCCATTTTAGTATTATTTAATTATTTCCATCTCGTGTTATTTAATTCATTTGCTACCTTATAATGTCAATTTAATTTACCCAGTAGGGACCCGTACAAGTAGGGACATAAAGTCGGTTTCATTTCATTTCTTAGTTACCTTTTAATTTCATTATATTTTCCAAATTCTTATTCCATAATTAAATAATTCTATTATTTTATTTTTTGCGCAAAAATGACCCGTATTGCAGGGGCATAGGGTCCATTTTAGTATTAATTAAATATTTCCATCACGTATTATTTAATTCATTTTCTACCTTATAATGTCAATTTAATTTACCCAGTAGGGACCCGTACAAGTAGGGACATAAAGTCGGTTTCATTTTATTTCATTAGTTACCTTTGAATTTCATTATATTTTTCCAAATTCTAATTACTTATAACGCAAATAACTCGGAAACGGAGAGAGATAGGCCGATTTTGAGGTCGACCTACGTACACTAGTGTAACTAGTGTACGTGCCGAAGCCTCAGATCACCTCCTCCAGACCCCCCCTAATTTAATTTTATTATTATTATCTTTTGTTTATTTTAATCAAAATTCACATTTTGCTAGCACGCTTCAAGTAAACCTTGTAATTCAGTTCTATTCTTTCTTTCCTTGTAAATTATATTTCCATTTTTCAAAAATTTTGAGCCGCCATTAAATTTGAACCGACCTTTAAAAATTAATTACTTATAACGCAAATAACTCGGAAACGGAGCGAGATAGGCCGATTTTGAGGTCGACCTACGTACACTAGTGTAACTAGTGTACGTGCCGAAGCCTCAGATCACCTCCTCCAGATCCCCCCAAAATTAATTTTATTATTATTATCTTTTGTTTATTTTTAATCCCAATAAATTTTCTTTTTTAATATTACATTATTACAATTAGGTAGTAGGTTCATGTTAGCTATTAAGTAACTGTATTGGTAGGGACGTACTCAAAATTTTTTTTTTTTTTTTTTTTTTTTTTTTTTTTTTTTTTTTCACTCGGCTCTTGCGTGTATTATAAGACCCGTAGGAGTAAGGACACCCACCCAAAATGATAAGGACGCCCGGAAAACCGCCCAAAATACCGGAAACAGCAACAGAGCCTCCTCAGACTTCTTCTGAGGAGGCAACCACCCTCACCCCTACCCCGCTAAATACCACAATACCACCTATAGACATAATAGAAGCGCCCAAGCAAATCCCTCCACCTAAAATTAAATATGTGGACCGGACCTCGGAGGCTAAGGCCTGCCTAACCAAAACTAAACTTAACCTGAGCAGCTCCCGGAACACAAAGACGGAAATAAAAACAGCTATATCAGAAGCTGCCGAGAGACTGTTTCAATTAGTTAAGGAGGCCGAGGTGGAACTAAAGGCCACTAAACTCAAATTAACAAAAGAGGGGTCGTCGCCGGTTGAACCTCAGCTACCGCCCACAAATTCAACCTCACCGGACGAGAAAGAGGCGAACAGTGTGTTGCTGAAAACATTGGAGCAACACACGAAGCTTCTCGCTGAGAGCAACAAACAAATTGGGGAACTCAACGAGAGGATGGACCTTCATAAGGTGATTCTCGAGAAGGCCAGCTACGCAAAGGTAGCCGCAACCGGAGTTGCAAAGTCACCGCCAGGGCGCGGTACCTTGCACTCGGTAGTGGTTGCCTCAAAAGATGAGACGGAGACGGGCGAGGCAGTCCTCGATAGGATCAGGAAAGCGGCGAATACTGAGGAGGGATGGGTTAAGGTAGACAAGGTGAGGAAAGCCAAGGACCGAAAAATTATAATGGGTTTCGAAACCAAAGAAGAGCGGAATAAAATGAAGACCCGACTCCAAAAGGAGGGAGTGGAGCTCACCGTCGAGGAGGTCAAAAACAAGGACCCATTGCTGGTTCTCAGGAATGTCCTGGTAGCTAGTACCGATGAGGACATCATTAAGGCCCTGAGAAACCAGAACAGGGGCGTTTTTGACGGCCTCGACGATGAGCAAAACAGAATTGTGGTAAAGTTTAGGAGGAGAACGCGAAACCCGCACCTTAACCACGTCATCGTCTGCGTCTCGCCCACTATTTGGCAAAGGGCGCTGGAGCGCGGGGCGCTGCATGTGGAGCTTCAGCGCATCAAGGTCGAGGATCAGTCGCCGCTGGTGCAGTGCACCCGCTGTCTCGGCTTCGGGCACGGCAAGCGGTTCTGCAATGAGCCTGAGGACCTCTGCAGCCATTGTGGAGGCCCACACATGAGGTCAGAGTGCCAAGATTGGCTTGCAGGATCACCACCCGCTTGTCGCAACTGTGCCAGATCCAAACTAGAGAATGGGAATCATAACGCATTTAGCCACGACTGCCCAGTGCGCGTAAGATGGGATAACGTGGCCAGGTCCACTGTGGCCTACTGCTAAGGGCAACTCACGAGCAAACACCCACTATGGAGTACTGCAGGCCAACCTCCAACGAAAAAAGCTTGCCACCAACGAGCTTCTCATTGAGGCAACAAAGCGTGGCGTATCAGTTGCGCTCCTGCAGGAACCGTACGTGGCCGGGGCTGGAGTTATGAAGAGTCAAAGGGGCGTCAGGATCTTCCAGAACAATAGCATAGGAGGTGGGACTGTGAAAGCGGCAATTGCTGTCTTTAACAGTGACCTCGTTGTTAAGCAGTACCCGAAACTCACCACCAATAACATCTCGGTGGTGGGAATCCTGACTAGTGCCTGGGAGATCACGCTTGTCTCTTTATACTGTGAGCCAGACCAGCCTATCGAGCCATATTTAGAACACCTAAGGCAAATAGGGCTCGTCGTCGGTTCCGGGAAGCTGGTCGTTGGAGGGGACGCCAATGCAAAATCCATATGGTGGGGCAGCCCGAAGAATGACCACAGGGGAGAGGAAATGGTTGCAACTCTCGGCGAGCTTGGGCTTAATATACTCAACCGAGGGGAAATTCCGACCTTCGACACCATCCGAGGAGGGAAGCGGTACAGCAGTTACGTTGATATCACTGCATGCTCCAACAACATCCTGGAGCTGGTAGATGACTGGAGGGTTGACGAGGGCCTAACGAGCTCGGACCACAACGGCATTGCATTTAGTATTCTCTTGGAGAAATCCAAGGGAATTAAAATCGAAAGAACTACTCGTAAATTTAACACCATAAAAGCCAATTGGTCCGAATTCCATAAGGAATTCGAACAATTGAAAATAGATAACAACTTATCAATTGCCGAAATTAATAAAATTAAAAACAAAAAAGAAATAGATACCTTCACCGATAACCTTAATAAGTCAATAAATGAGGCCTGTAACTCAACTATACCTGTTAAAAAAGTAAAAGATAAACTTACCTTGCCGTGGTGGTCCGAGAGACTCGCTGGGATGAAGAGGACAGTCAATACTATGAGGCGCAGGATCCGTTGTGCCGCCCCAGTCCGGAGGCAGAAGGTCGTGGATGAGTACCTGAAACGGAAAGAGGAGTATGAATCGGAGGCGGCCAAAGCTCAGACTGAGAGTTGGAAGGAGTTCTGCGGGAAGCAGGACAGGGAGGGGGTTTGGGAGGGCATATATAGAGTCATAGGAAGGACACAGCGTAGGGAAGAGGACTTGCTATTGGAATGGAACGGTGATGTGCTGGACGCTAAGGGCTCAGTGAAGCTCTTGGCTGAAACTCTTTACCCAGAAGACTCACCGGAGAGCGATAATGCTCATCACCTTTCCATCCGGTCGAAAGCCGAATGTGTGAACGGTGGGGAACAACATGACGGCTGCGACCCACCGTTTACAATGGCTGAGCTGACGAAATCGGTGACGTCCTTCAATCCGAAAAAGGCGCCAGGTTCCGATGGCTTTACGGCCGACATCTGCCGTGAAGTCGTGAATAATGACCCGGATTTGTTCCTGAGGTTCCTGAACAGGTGTCTGGAGCTCCATTATTTCCCCACGTCCTGGAAGGAGGCTACAGTTGTCATTTTGAGGAAACCAGGGAAAGAAAATTACTCCACTCCCAAGTCTTATAGGCCGATTGGGCTATTGCCTATACTTGGGAAGATATTTGAAAAGATGCTGGTGGCCCGCCTAAAGTTCCATCTCTTGCCGAAGATGAGTACCCACCAGTACGGATTCATGCCCCAGAGGAGTACCGAAGACTCCCTCTATGCACTTATGCAGCACGTTCAACAAAAGCTCGCACAAAAAAGGATCATAACACTCGTATCTTTAGACATAGAGGGAGCCTTCGATAACGCCTGGTGGCCAGCAGTACGTGTCCGTCTGGCGGAGGAAAAGTGTCCGGTAAACCTTAGGCGGGTCATCGATGACTACCTCAGTGACCGAAAAGTCTCCATTAGGTACGGTGGGGAAACATACACCAAAAGCACCAGCAAGGGGTGTGTCCAGGGCTCGATCGGGGGCCCGATCTTTTGGAACTTGCTCCTAGACCCCCTCCTTAAGGCGCTGCAGAGTGATGGGATATACGTCCAGGCGTTCGCGGACGATGTCCTCCTTGTCTTCGACGGGGAGACTGCGCTCGAGGTGGAGTTAGCCGCCAACGCAGCTCTCGCTCGTGTTCTGGCGTGGGGTGTCGAAAATAAGCTCAAATTTGCACCTCATAAAACCACCGCAATGGTGATCACAAAAAAGTTGAAGTTCGACACACCACGCCTGAGCATGGGGGGGACAGACATCGTCCTAGCGAAAGAAATGAAAATACTGGGTGTAACAATAGATAGTGCGTTGACTTTCAACACCCATGTCTCAATCGTGTGCAGGAAGGCGATCGATATATACAAACGGCTGTGCAGAGCTGCGAGGGTCAGCTGGGGGCTAAACCCAGACATCGTTAGGATCATCTACGTGGCGACAATGGAGCCCATAATCCTTTATGCCGCGAGCGTTTGGGCTCCAGCAGCCGAAAAGCTGGGAATGCAAAAGCAGCTTAGGAACGTCCAGCGCGGGGTTGCCCAGAAAATGTGCAGAGCATACCGCACGGTCTCCCTAAACTCTGCTCTGGTGCTGACTGGGATACTCCCACTCGATCTTCGCGTCCGCGAAGCAGCTGCTCTCTACGGAGCAAGGAGGGGAGTACCCCAGCCCGTACTGGGGGACAGGGAGGTGGAGCGAATGGCACCCGTGCTGGAGGCCCCACACCCGGCGGAGCAGATGTGCTTGGAGTTCGGAAGCCTGGTAGACGAGGAACAGTACAATGACCACAGCAACTATGATGTGCGTATATTCACAGACGGCAGCAAAATTGAGGGCAAAGTCGGGGCGGCGCTATCCTTGTGGAATGGCGCTGTCGAGGCGAAAGCCCTCAAGTTTGCTCTGCCGTCCTATTGCACCGTATACCAGGCTGAACTTCTGGCCCTGCAAAGGGCGGTGGGAGAGGTGCTCAAGCGTAGTGAAACCACGTTCGGCATCTTCAGCGACTCCATGGCGGCCCTTCAGTCAGTTACCAACTCAAGTTCCCCCCACCCCTTGGCTGTGGAAACCAGAGACGCCTTACGTCGCTGTAAACTCCAGAACAAGTGCGTCTCGCTGTTCTGGATAAAAGCCCACGCAGGGTTGGAGGGAAACGAGAGAGCTGACCAACTTGCAAAGGAGGCTGCCCTGGGGTCGAAGAAGAGGCCGGACTATGACCAGTGTCCCGTTTCATTCGTCAAGCGAGTAATCCGGTTGGAGACGCTTGGCGAGTGGAACGGGAGATATAGATCGGGTGACACAGCCTCGGGCACGAAAATCTTTTTCCCGGACGCCGTGGCGGCGTACAGAGTGGTACGCAAGATGACCCACAACAGCATGACTACGCAGATTCTGACGGGGCACGGTGGGTTCTCCGCATACTTGAAACGCTTCAAGTGTAAGGAGGACCCATCGTGCGCCTGTGAACCTGGTGTCGAAGAGACGGTTCTGCACATACTTTTCGAGTGCCCAATGACCGAAAGATTGCGATATGAGACAGAGCAACAGTTGGGTGTAGAGTTGAATGCGCAACAAGTACCGCATCTAATGACGGGAAAGAAGAGGGAATTGTTCTTAGATTATTGTAGTCAAATAACATCCATAGTTAACAAAAGGAATAAAACCGATGAAGAAAATATGCTGTCACAATATACTGTGTTATTTAAGAACAGAAAAATAGTGCTAGTAAAATGTAAAATAAACGTGTAAAATTTAAATTTAGTGTTAAACAAAAACTGCTCCTGTCCTTTTAGGACCTGTAAATAATCTTGGAAAAATAAGTTGACATTAATGTTTAAATATAAGATGTGCTCCCCCCTACTCTGTAGGGCCCGAATATTGTTTATGATAAAATATAAGTATAATTAAGATGTAGTAATTAAACGATAAATAATTATAAGTAAAGTAAGGAATAATAATAGATATAACTAGTTTTTAAGAAATTGTAAAATCTTTGTAGTATAGTAATAAGAACCTAGTTATATAAAGTAGAATTAAATTAGACATAAGAAACTGTAAAGTAGAATAAGTTATACTAAGTATTTATGTAAGAATATTGAAATAAAAATTCTGTCCTTGGCTTTTACTAAAATAAAAATGGATAGTTAGTTAGCTAGAAAATAGATGGGAATCCCACCCATAACAGACACAAATGAGGATGTATGAGAGAAAGATAAAGTATGAAGAATGAAAGTGCGAGAGGAATAAATGCGAGAACTGGAATGAATGTATCAGATCACAATAGACTCCGACCATGTTGGGGGTAGAAGTAAAAAAAAAAAAAAAAAAAAAAAAAAAAAAAAAAAAAAAAAAAAAAAAAAAAAACCTAACCTAACCTAACCTTTTTTTTTTTTTTTTTTTTTTTTTTTTTTTTTTTTTTTTTTTTTTTTTTTGATAACGCTGGAAAAAAAAAAAAAATGCATTACGCATACCCGCCCATCGGGGGAATGGACGGGCTATGTGGGACTCCCCGGGCAAGCCCGGTATACCCACTAAAATAAACCAGCGCACTCCCGCATCGTCTGTGTGGAGGAGGACTGGGAAACCGGCACAGCCTTTACGCCCAGTCCTCCGCCGACGATTGCCCACCATAATGGCGGGCCCCGCACGCCCCTCCCTCAGTGGAGGGGCCCGGGAATGACCGTGAGTGATCGGCCATTCCCGCCCGACGAGGGTGGTGATTGTGCAATGCAGACGACAGGCGCCCCCGCACCTGCCGCCCGCTAATCACCACCAGGGGGTGGGCGCAGGCGATCGTACAACCGCCCTCTCCCACCCCCACCGCTGCCTCCTTTTGCGACATGGCGTCCTCGCAAAAGGAGGCAACCGCCACGCAGGCCTCCCCGCTCCCCAGCATGGATTTACCACACCGGGAAGCGAGAGGACCTGCCAAACACCTCCTCAGGGCATGGCGCAGCTACGCCCCCGCTGGGCACACCTAGACGGTGTGCCGCGCCATGCTCCTCACCGCGTTGGACCTTAACGGTCCCCTCCTATGCGGCATCTGGCCAGAATCCGCGAAGGCCAGATGCCGCCCTCCGCGTGTGCGGCGAAGCGTCGAGACCGACACTCCGCCGCCTCCTCCAACCATTGACTTGTCCCTGCCGACCATCCCACGTCAAAGGAGGGTCGGCAACGACAAGTCACTACCTCCTCGTGGGCCCACCTCCCGCCCCCGAGCCGCGGCCACCCCCACCCGCAGGAGAGATTCCGGGCTGCAGAGCCAGGTGCAGAGCGGGCAAAGCCCGGATGCAGAGCCGGGCAAAGCAGGGTGCAGAGCTGGTCAGTGCACTCGGTGAGCTCAAACCGCACGAGCGCCGAGTGCAAAGCCAGGTGCAGAGCGGGCAGAGCCGGTCACTGCAGAGCCGGGCAGTGCAGGGTGCAGAGCTGGGGTGCCCCGGGCGTTCCCCCCCGCAGGGGAAGGCGGCCCGCCCAGAGGACAGGAAGTGAGCCCCACCGCTGACCTACCACTACCTACCCCGCCTACCCCTGCGTCGCGTCTGGAGTGTCCTCTGCTAATCAGGGGAACACCCAGAGCGACGCCTCCCTCCCCACTCCCCCGTCAGATATTCGCCACCGCCAACAAGAACCCACGAATGGGAAGTTATTGACGGTGCCCAGGGTGCACCAGCCCAGCGGGTTGCTCTTCCCCCCGGACGTATCCGAAAGAGACCAGCAACCAACTAGGCCAACGTGGAGGTTACCTGACCCGCACCCCAACCTAACCTAACCTAACCTTTTTTTTTTTTTTTTTTTTTTTTTTGATCTCGCTGGGAAAAAATGCATTACGCATACCCGCCCATTGGGGGAATGGGCGGGTTATGTGGGACTCCCCGGGCAAGCCCGGTATACCCACTAAAATAACCCAGCGGCACTCCCGCTTCGTCCGAATGACGGAGGACTGGGAAACTGGCACAGCCTTTACGTCCAGCCCTCCGCCGACGATTGCCCGCCTTTACGGCAGGCCCCGCACGCCCCTCCGTGTGGAGGGGCCCGGGAATGACCGTGAGTGCTCGACCATTCCCGTCTGACGAGGGTGGTGACTGTGCAATGCAGACGAGAGGCGCCCCCGCGCCTGTCGCCCGCTAGTCACCACCAGGAGGTGGGAGGAGACGATCGTACAACCGCCTTCTCCCACCCCTTCTTCGTCTGCGGAGCGGCGGCGCGAGAGGATCGTCCTCCCGCGCACGCTCCGCCGCCTCCTTTTGCGAAATCACGACCTCGCAAAAGGAGGCAACCGCCGCCCAGGCCTCCTCACTCCCCAGCATGGAGTTGACCACACTGGGAAGTGAGAGGTCCTGCCCAATCACTCCTATCAGGGCACGGCGCAGATCTGCCCAGGCTGGGCACACCTCAAGGGTGTGCTGCGCCGTGTCCTCCACTGCTCCGCAGTCGTGGCACGCCGGGGTTTCCTCCCTCCGGATCCGGTGCAGGTGCGTTCCGAAACAACCATGTCCGGACAACACCTGCACCAAACGGAACGAGAGGAAACCGTGTGGCCGCTCGAGCCAGCCCTGCAGGACTGGACCGAGCGCGTCCAGCGTCCGGCGTCCAAACGTGGCGGTGGCGAGGTCTGCGGTCCAATGGAGGACGATGGCTTCCCTCGCCTCCCGCCGCACGGCCTCCCGCTCTTCCGCGGCGGGGCGCTCACCTAGCGCCTTACGCCGCGCTGACCATTCGTACACTTTGGCGAGCACCCAAGCCTCCAACTCCCAGGGAGGGGTGCCCGCCAGAGCGCACGCCGCCGCAAAGCCCACCGACCGGTAGGCCCTTGCCACCCGCTGTGAGATGGCCCTTTGGGGCCCGCGGATGGCGGTCGCGTTCTCCCTCCTGGGGAGGGAGTCCGCCCAAATCGGAGCCCCGTAGAGGGCCATACTCTTCAGGATTCCGGCATATAATCGCCGGCACCGCTCCTTGGGCCCGCCCAGGTTCGGGAGGAGCCACGAGAGGGCATCGGCGGCCTTCAGCAGGCGCGTCGACAGCAAGCTGAAGTGTGCGCTGAAGCGCCACCTGCTGTCTAGCAGGAGGCCCAGATATTTCATCTGGGTCCCGACCGCAATCCTGACGCCCGCCACGACTATGTGAGCGTCAGGTGGGTAGCGCTGCCGAGGCCCGTGGAAGAACACGGCCTCGGTCTTGTGCAGCGCCACCTGCAGTCCCAGCTGGCGGATCCTTCCGGCGACCAAAGATCCGCCAGCCGATGCCAGACAGGCCGCCTCCCTAAAGTCCTTCCCCCGGGCAACGAGCAGTGTGTCGTCCGCGTAGCAGATGACGCTCGTCCCCCGGAGAAGGGCTCCCCGCAAGAGCCAGTCGAAACCGATGTTCCACAGGGGGGGGCCTAGGACCGACCCCTGTGGAACACCGGACTCCGCGCCGTACCTCCTGACCGTCGCCGTCTTGTCCACAAGAAGGACCTCGCGGTCCTCCAAGTAGCTGGCCAGGAGGTCCCGCAGGTATTGGGGCACTCCGTGATACCGAAGCGCCTCCAATATCGTCGAGTGCGGCACGGAGTTGAAGGCGTTGGCGATGTCGAACGAGACCGCCAACACCCCCTCCCCCGACCCCACTGCCTCTTGCACCTGGGCCTTGAGCAGGGCAACCTAACCTAACCTTTTTTTTTTTTTTTTTTTTTTTTTTTGATAACGCTGGAAAAAAAAAATGCATTACGCATACCCGCCCATCGGGGGAATGGACGGGCTATGTGGGACTCCCCGGGCAAGCCCGGTATACCCACTAAAATAAACCAGCGCACTCCCGCATCGTCTGTGTGGAGGAGGACTGGGAAACCGGCACAGCCTTTACGCCCAGTCCTCCGCCGACGACTGCCCACCATAGTGGCGGGCCCCGCACGCCCCTCCCTCAGTGGAGGGGCCCGGGAATGACCGTGAGTGATCGGCCATTCCCGCCCGACGAGGGTGGTGATTGTGCAATGCAGACGACAGGCGCCCCCGCACCTGCCGCCCGCTAATCACCACCAGGGGGTGGGCGCAGGCGATCGTACAACCGCCCTCTCCCACCCCCACCGCTGCCTCCTTTTGCGACATGGCGTCCTCGCAAAAGGAGGCAACCGCCGCCCAGGCCTCCCCGCTCCCCAGCATGGAATACACCACACCGGGAAGCGAGAGGACCTGCCACACAACCTCCTCCTCAGGGCACGGCGCAGCTACGCCCCCGCTGGGCACACCTAGACGGTGTGCCGCGCCGTACCCTTCACCGCGCTGGACCTTAACGGTCCCCTCCGATGCAGCATCTGGCCCGCGAAGGCCAGACGCCGCCCTCCACGTGTGCGGCGAAGCGTCGAGACCGACGCTCCGCCGCCTCCTCCCACCATTGACTTGTCCCTGCCGACCATCCCACGTCAAAGGAGGGTCGGCAACGACAAGTCACTACCTCCTCATGGGCCCACCTCCCGCCCCCGAGCCGCAGCCACCCCCACCCGCAGGAGAGATTCCGGGCTGCAGAGCCAGGTGCAGAGCGGGCAAAGCCCGGATGCAGAGCCGGGCAAAGCAGGGTGCAGAGCTGGTCAGTGAACTCGGGCAACTCAAACCGCACGAGTGCCGAGTGCAAAGCCAGGTGCAGAGCGGGCAGAGCCGGTCACTGCAGAGCCGGGCAGTGCAGGGTGCAGAGCTGGGGTGCCCCGGGCGTTCCCCCCCGCAGGGGAAGGCGGCCCGCCCAGAGGCCAAGAAGTGAGCCCCACCGCTTTCCTAACCTAACCTACCTACCCAGACTACCCCTTCGTCGCATCTGGAGTGTCCCCTGCTAATCAGGGGAGCACCCAGAGCGACGCCTCCCCCCCACCCCCCCGTCAGGTATTCGCCACCGCCAACAAGAACCCACGAATGGGAAGTTATTGACGGTGCCCAGGGTGCACCAGCCCAGCGGGTTGCTCTTCCCCCCGGACGTATCCGAAAGAGACCAGCAACCAACTAGGCCAACGTGGAGGTTACCTGACCCGCACCCCAACCTAACCTAACCTAACCTAACCTAACCTAACCTAACCTAACCTTTTTTTTTTTTTTTTTTTTTTTTTTTTTTTTTTTTTTTTTTTTTTTTTTTTTTTTTTCACGCTGGGAAAAAAATGCATTACGCATACCCGCCCATTGGGGGAATGGGGACGGGCTATGTGGGACTCCCCGGGCCAGACAAGCCCGGTATACCCACTAAAATAACCCAGCGGCACTCCCGCATCGTCTGTTTGGAGGAGGACTGGGAAACTGGCACAGCCTTTACGCCCAGTCCTCCGCCGACGACCGCCCGCCTTTACAGCGGGGCCTTCACGCCCCTCCCTTAGTGGAGGGGCCCGGGAATGACCACGTGCTCGGCCATTCCCGCCCGTCGAGGGTGGTGACTAGTGCAATGCAGACGACAGGCACCCCCGCGCCTGTCGCCCGCTAGTCACCACCGGGAGGTGGGAGGAGACGGTCTTATAACCGCCTTCTCCCACCCCTTCTTCGTCTGCGGAGCGGCGGCGCGAGAGGATCGTCCTCCCGCGCACGCTCCGCCGCCTCCTTTTGCGAAATCACGACCTCGCAAAAAGAAGGCAACCGCCGCCCAGGCCTCCTCACTCCCCAGCATGGAGTTGACCACACTGGGAAGTGAGAGGTCCTGCCCGATCACTTGATTTAGGGCACGGCGCAGTTCAGCCCAGGCCGGGCACACCTCTAGAGTGTGCTGCGCCGTGTCCTCTGCCGCGCCGCAGTCGTGGCACGCCGGGGTTTCCTCCCTCCGGATCCGGTGCAGGTGCGTTCCGAAACAACCATGCCCGGACAACACCTGCACCAAACGGAATGAGAGGAAACCGTGGGGACGCTCGAGCCAGCCCTGCAAGACTGGACCGAGCGCGTCCAACGTCCGGCGGCCAAAGGCGGCGGTGGCGAGGTCCTCCGTCCAGTGGACGACTATCGCGTCCCTCGCCTCCCGCCGCACGGCCTCCCGCTCTTCCGCGGCGGGGCGCTCCCCGAGCGCCTTACGCCGCGCCGTCCAATAGTACACTCTGGCGAGCACCCATGCCTCCAACTCCCACGGAGGGGTGCCCGCCAGAGCGCACGCCGCCGCGAAGCCTACCGACCGGTAGGCCCTCGCCACCCGCTGTGCAATGGCCCGTTGGGGCCTGCGGATGGCGGTCGCGTTCTCCCTCCTATGGAGGGAGTCGGCCCAGATTGGGGCCCCGTAAAGGGCCATACTCTTCAGTATGCCGGCGTACAACCGCCGGCATCGCGCCTTGGGCCCCCCCAGATTTGGCAGGAGCCACGACAGGGCATCGGCGGCCTTCAGCAGGCGCGTTGACAGCCCACTGAAATGTGGGCCGAAGCGCCACCTGCTGTCCAGCGTGAGGCCCAGATACTTCATCTGGGCCTTGACCTCGATCCTGACGCCCTCCACGATTATGTGGGCGTCAGGAGGGCAGCGCTGCCGAGGCCCGTGAAAGAACACGGCCTCGGTCTTGTTCAGCGCCACCCTCAATCCTAGCCGGCGGATCCTTTCTGCGACCAAGGATCCGCCAGCCGAGGCCAGACAGGCCGCCTCCCTGAAGTCCCTCCCCCGGGCAACGAGGAGAGTGTCATCCGCGTAGCAGATGACGCTCGTGCCCTGGAGGAGGGTGCCCCGCAGGAGCCAGTCGAATGCGATGTTCCACAAGGGGGGCCCTAGCACCGACCCCTGTGGAACACCGGACTCCGCGCCATAACGCCTGATCCTGGCCGTCTTGTCCACCAGGAGGACCTCTCTGTCCTCCAGGTAGCTGGCCAGGATCAACCGCAGATATTGGGGCACTCCGTGGTATCGGAGCGCCTCCAATATCGTCGAGTGGGGCACGGAGTTGAAAGCGTTGGCGATGTCGAATGACACCGCCAATACCCCGCCCCCCGACTCCACCGCCTCCTGCACTTGGCCCTTCAACAGGGCCAAGGCGTCGACCGTCGAACGCCCTTGTCGAAACCCGAACTGGGCGTCCGACAGGTCTGGCCCCACCCCCCGCAATAGGCTATTCAGCCTTTCAGCGACGATCCCCTCGAACATTTTTCCGACCTCATCTAGCAGAACGATGGGCCGGTATGCCGAGGGGGAGTCCGCCGGGCGTCCCTCCTTTCGGAGGAGGCAAAGCTGCCCCTCCCTCCACAGTTTCGGGAACCTCCCAGCCGCAAAGCACGCGCTGAAGAGGTCCCGAAACCTGTCCTGCATCTGAGAGGCAGCGATTGCCACCACCCGTGCAGGGACGCCGTCAGGCCCAGGGGCTGTCTTCTTCGCGCGGAGGCGAAGAATCCCCTCTTGGACTTCATCCAGCGTCACCGGGGGAATCTCCTCCTCCGGCGAAGCTGCCTCCTGCGGGGGGTCCATCACTGGAGGGGTGAAGTTGGCCCTGCGCGGAAACAGGGACCGGACCACCCCATCCAGCAACGCCGGCTCGAGGGTCTCCGACAGAGGCGGACCATAGGGCCGCAGCTGGCGCCGCGCCAGCTTATACGGTCTCCCGTATGGATCCCTGTCGAGACCCTCCAGCATCTCGGCCCTTGCCGAGTCTTTGGCGGCGCACATTGCCGACTTGAGGACCGTCTTTGCCTCTAGGTACGAGGCGTAGAGGCGGTCCTCCCCGGCCTGAGATCGGGTTGCGCGCCGCCGGCACCGCGTGTATTCCCTCCTGGCCGCCACGCAGGCGGCCCGAAGCCCCGCCAACTCCACCGTCCACCAATAGACGGCGCGACGGGGAGGCGGACGTCGTGACCGAGGCATGCTGGAGTTGCACACCTCGGTCAGGGAGCCACGGAGCTGGACCGCTGCGGCGTCAACGTCCAGGGCCTCCACAGGGGGCGAGAGCCAGTCTTGGAGGAACGCCGCCTCCTGAGCTGCCTCCCGGTCCAGGCGGGTGAGAGCCCACCGCGGGAAGGGAGATTGGCCCGAGCGGGCTGTTCCCTCCCGCGGGCCTCGGGTGGAGATGTCGAACCGCACATAACGGTGGTCCGACATGGTCTCCACCATCTCAACCCGCCAGTTCACAACGCGGGCGGCCAGCACGGGGGTGGCAAACGAAACGTCAACCACTGACCCTCCCCGCTGCCGCACACACGTGTGAACATCCCCCCTGTTTAGGAGAGACACACCGCACGAAGCCGCCCATAATTCGGCGGCGCGTCCCCGGACGTTGCAAGATGCGGCCGGGTTGCCCCAGGCCGCAGACTTCGCGTTCAGGTCGCCTAGCACGGCGACCTGGCGTGGTGCCGCCCTCCCGACGACTGCCGTTAGGACCTCGAGAAAGTTCTCGAAGTCCCTTAGAGGGCGGTTTGGGGAGAAATAGACCCCGACGAGGGCTATCTCTCCCCACGCGGCGGCCACGTATCCCGGTCCCCTCTCTAAAAGCGAGAGGGGAGGGGAGTCCGCGGCGGGCCGCGACACCAACGCCACCAAGCCGTCCCGATCACCCAGCCAACTGCCAGGTACCGAGTACGGCTCAGCGACCACCGCCACGTCCACCAACCACTCAGCCACGGTCTGCATCAGCAGATCCTGAGCCGCTCTGCAGTGGTTGGTGTTCGCCTGGAGGATGCGATGTTCGACTCTATGCATTAATCGGACATCGCACCCCCCTCCTCCACAGCCGCCGTGGTCCCAGCCTCTGGGATGGCGGTGGCAGCAACAGGCCGGGTCGGCGCCTGTGTTTTGCCCCTCTTAAGGGGAGGACTGCAGTTCCTCCCCTTCATAACGTGGCCCGCAGGGCGGCCACTGGCGGCACATACCGCGCAGTGCGGCGTGGCGGCCTTGCAGGAGGCGACTTTGTGCCCTTCCTTGCCGCAGCGGTAACAACTGTCCGTCCTGTCTACGCTGGACGGACAGAGGGCCCGGGTGTGTCCAATACCGAAGCACCGGAAGCAGCGCAGAGGCTGGACTTCGAGTGCCCGGACTGCACCCGAACTGAAGCCAACGGCTAGCCGTCCCTTGGCAAGGACGGCTTTGGCAACGACGACTGGGCACTCCAAGCGTATGGTGCCCATGCCGCCGCGGCCGGGCCTGATGTCCCGGCCTTGCACCGCTGCGACATTGCAGCCCCCTATGGCTGCGACCGCCGCCACCACCTCCTCCTTGGTGACTGTGTCATCCAAGGAGGAGATCTCCAAGGCCGCCGATTTCACCGGCCTGGCCACCTTGGCTGCGTCCGCAATGACCTCCTGCAGCTTTGCTGCGAAGAGGTCCGCGTGTGCCCCACCATCGGCCCCCGGGAACTCGAATATTCGAGCCCCAGCCTGCGTCCGGCGGCATGAGACCTTGCCGATCCCTAGTTTGGTGGGATCGGCATTCGCACGCGCCCGCATCATTATGGACGCGTACGTCTCACCCCGCTCCGCAGCCTCCGTGGTGAGCGTCACCACGACGGCTGCGGTCTTTGGAGGAACCAGGTTCCTCTTGGCGCCGGCTGGGGGGGAACTTTTCCCCTTCCCCTTTCCCCTTCCCTGCGCAGTCGACTGCAACTGGCTGGAAGGGTTGGTGGCGGGGACGGCTTGGGGGGCGCTTTTCCCCTTCCCCTTCCCCTTTCCCTTGCCAGTCGACTGCGACTGGCTGGGAGGGGTGGTGGCGGGGATGGCAGGGACGGCCGCTGCCGTCTTTGTGGTCTTACCCTTCCCCTTCCCCTTGCCGACGACCTTCGTCCAGCCCTGCTGGTTGGTCGGGGTGGTGGAAGGGAGAAGGGGGTCCTCCACCCTGTTTGAGGTCGGCTCCGGCCCACCCTTCCTCTTGTCCGAGGCAAGCGGTAGCCGGTAACTTTTCTCCGGCAGCAGTCGGTCTTCAATGCCTGCTAGGCAGGCTCGGACGAATTCCCGCTCCTCCATTATGACCTTGCGGATGGTGTCCTCAAGGTCGGAGGAGGCGGAACCCTCTGCCGCAGGTCTGGGCTCGGATTGGGTTGGCCGGGCCGTGGCTTCAGCCAGCTTAAGGTGTAGCTGGCTAACCTCCGACTGCAGGCGATCGACTCTCGCCTGCAGCTGCCGCGCTTCGTCAGTCGCCTTGCGCTGCATTAGCTCTGCGACGATGCCACGCATGCTCGCGGCCCGGCATTTTAGGGACTTTTGGAACGTGCCCTTTAGGTGGGAGGACTTAGAGGCGACCACTACAATCTCCTCTACGTCCTCCTCAGCCATCCGCTCCAGCTCAGTCATCGAGTGGTCCGCGTATAAAACGCGGGACGAGCCGTACCCGGACTTGGCCCGGGCGATTTGTGCCTGCTGCTCCTTGGCTGCCACCTGCTCCTCCAGGTCTTGCTGGAGCTGCTCCCGCCGAGCCAGGTCTAAATGACGTTGGGCGTCTGCGAGACCCACGTCGTGGGTGTCCGCCGCTGTCGCCGGCTTTTTGGCCTTCGCCCTCCTCGACTCTTTCGCCGAACCTGAGGCCGAGCCATCGGAAACCTCCTTAAGAAAGGCCCGCTTGCGTGAACTTGAGCGAGAGTCGACCTCCATCGAACTCGCTCTCGACCTCAACACTACGGACTCGTTGTCGGACTCCGACAAATCGTCCGCCCTTCCTCCGTAGAAGGTCCTCCCTTCCTCCGCTGACGCTGAAGCGTCGCGCTGGCCCTGAGAAGGGCCTTTGGGTTGGCCCTTAGAAGGGCCTTTGGGTTTTAAAAAACGCCCGCGGGTGTCCCGCGCAGGTCGCTGAGACATGATAAAATATAATAAAATTCACCGCAGTTCGAAGCACTCAAGGCACAGATTCGCTACGATGCACAGTTCTCTTTGGCCGTACCCAGCCTGCCACTCCGTTACGGTGGTCAGGACTGGGACGTTTCCAGGGGCTACGACGTGGACGTAAGAACTGTGAGGGGAGCCCCCAACCTAACCTAACCTTTTTTTTTTTTTTTTTTTTTTTTTTTTGATCTCGCTGGGAAAAAATGCATTACGCATACCCGCCCATCGGGGGAATGGACGGGCTATGTGGGACTCCCCGGGCAAGCCCGGTATACCCACTAAAATAAACCAGCGCACTCCCGCATCGTCTGTGTGGAGGAGGACTGGGAAACCGGCACAGCCTTTACGCCCAGTCCTCCGCCGACGACTGCCCACCATAATGGCGGGCCCCGCACGCCCCTCCCTCAGTTGAGGGGCCCGGGAATGACCGTGAGTGATCGGCCATTCCCGCCCGACGAGGGTGGTGATTGTGCAATGCAGACGACAGGCGCCCCCGCACCTGCCGCCCGCTAATCACCACCAGGGGGTGGGCGCAGGCGATCGTACAACCGCCCTCTCCCACCCCCACCGCTGCCTCCTTTTGCGACATGGCGTCCTCGCAAAAGGAGGCAACCGCCGCCCAGGCCTCCCCGCTCCCCAGCATGGATTTACCACACCGGGAAGCGAGAGGACCTGCCACACAACCTCCTCAGGGGACGGCGCAGCTACGCCCCCGCTGGGCACACCTAGACGGTGTGCCGCGCCGTGCCCCCCACCGCAATGGACCTTTACGGTCCCCGCCATTGCAGCATCTGGCCCGCGAAGGCCAGACGCCGCCCTCCGCGTGTGCGGCGAAGCGTCGAGACCGACACTCCGCCGCCTCCTCCTACCACTGACTTGTCCCTGCCGACCATCCCACGTCAAAGGAGGGTCGGCAACGACAAGTCAACCTACCAAACCTAACCTACCCCACCCACCCCAACCTACCTACCCAGCCTACCCCGTCGCCGCGTCTGGAGTGTCCTCTGCTATTCAGAGGATCACCCAGAGCGACGAGTCCCCCCCCTTCCCCCCCTCGTCAGGTATTCGCCACCGCCAACAAGAACCCACGAATGGGAAGTTATTGACGGTGCCCAGAGTGCACCAGCCCAGCGGGTTGCTCTTCTCCCCGGACGTATCCGAAAGAGACCAGCAACCAACTAGGCCAACGTGGAGGTTACCTGACCCGCACCCCAACCTAACCTTTTTTTTTTTTTTTTTTTTTTTGATAACGCTGGAAAAAAATGCATTACGCATACCCGCCCATCGGGGGAATGGACGGGCTATGTGGGACTCCCCGGGCAAGCCCGGTATACCCACTAAAATAAACCAGCGCACTCCCGCATCGTCTTTATGGAGGAGAACTGGGAAACCGGCACAGCCTTTACGCCCAGTCCTCCGCCGACGACTGCCCACCATAATGGCGGGCCCCGCACGCCCCTCCCTCAGTGGAGGGGCCCGGGAATGACCGTGAGTGATCGGCCATTCCCGCCCGACGGGGGTGGTGATTGTGCAATGCAGACGACAGGCGCCCCCGCACCTGCCGCCCGCTAATCACCACCAGGGGGTGGGCGCAGGCGATCGTACAACCGCCCTCTCCCACCCCCACCGCTGCCTCCTTTTGCGACATGGCGTCCTCGCAAAAGGAGGCAACCGCCGCCCAGGCCTCCCCGCTCCCCAGCATGGATTTACCACACCGGGAAGCGAGAGGACCTGCCTTACTACCTCCTCAGGGCACGGCGCAGCTACGCCCCCGCTGGGCACACCTAGACGGTGTGCCGCGCCGTACCCTCCACCGCACTGGACCTAACGGTCCCCTCCTATGCGGCATCTGGCCAGAATCCGCGAAGGCCAGATGCCGCCCTCCGCGTGTGCGGCGAAGCGTCGAGAACGACACTCCGCCGCCTCCTCCAACCATTGACTTGTCCCTGCCGACCATCCCACGTCAAAGGAGGGTTGGCAACGACAAGTCACACCCTCCTCTTGGGCCCACCTCCCGCCCCCGAACCGCGGCCACCCCCACCCGCAGGAGAGATTCCGGGCTGCAGAGCCAGGTGCAGAGCGGGCAAAGCCCGGATGCAGAGCCGGGCAAAGCAGGGTGCAGAGCTGGTCAGTGCACTCGGGGAACTCAAACCGCACGAGTACCGAGTGCAAAGCCAGGTGCAGAGCGGGCAGAGCCGGTCACTGCAGAGCCGGGCAGTGCAGGGTGCAGAGCTGGGGTGCCCCGGGCGTTCCCCCCCGCAGGGGAAGGCGGCCCGCCCAGAGGCAAGGAAGTGAGCCCCACCGCTTACCTACCAAACCTAACCTACCCCACCCACCCCAACCTACCTACCCAGCCTACCCCTTCGCCGCGTCTGGAGTGTCCTCTGCTATTCAGAGGAACACCCAGAGCGACGAGTCCCCCCCCTACCCCCCCGTCAGATATTCGCCATCGCCAACAAGAACCCACGAATGGGAAGTTATTGACGGTGCCCAGGGTGCACCAGCCCAACGGGTTGCTCTTCTCCCCGGACGTATCCAAAAGAGACCAGCAACCAACTAGGCCAACGTGGAGGTTACCTGACCCGCACCCCACCCCAACCTAACCTAACCTAACCTAACCTAACCTAACCTAACCTTTTTTTTTTTTTTTTTTTTTTTTTTTTTTTTTTTTTTTTTTTTTTTTTTTTTTTTTTTTTTTTTTGATAACGCTGTAAAAAAATGCATTACGCATACCCGCCCATCGGGGGAATGGACGGGCTATGTGGGACTCCCCGAGCAAGCCCGGTATACCCACTAAAATAAACCAGCGCACTCCCGCATCGTCTTTATGGAGGAGGACTGGGAAACCGGCACAGCCTTTACGCCCAGTCCTCCGCCGACGAATGCCCACCACAATGGCGGGCCCCGCACGCCCCTCCCTCAGTGGAGGGGCCCGGGAATGACCGTGAGTGCTCGGCCATTCCCGCCCGACGAGGGTGGCGATTGTGCGATGCAGACGACAGGCGCCCCCGCACCTGCCGCCCGCTAATCACCACCAGGGTGGGCGCAGGCGATCGTACAACCGCCCTCTCCCACCCCCACCGCTGCCTCCTTTTGCGACATGGCGTCCTCGCAAAAGGAGGCAACCGCCGCCCAGGCCTCCCCGCTCCCCAGCATGGATTTACCACACCGGGAAGCGAGAGGACCTGCCAAACACCTCAGGGCACGGCGCAGCTACGCCCCCGCTGGGCACACCTAGACGGTGTGCCGCGCCGTACCCTCCACCGCACTGGACCTAACGGTCCCCTCCTATGCGGCATCTTGCCAGAATCCGCGAAGGCCAGATGCCGCCCTCCGCGTGTGCGGCGAAGCGTCGAGAACGACACTCCGCCGCCTCCTCCAACCATTGACTTGTCCCTGCCGACCATCCCACGTCAAAAGAGGGTCGGCAACGACAAGTCACACCCTCCTCTTGGGCCCACCTCCCGCCCCCGAACCGCGGCCACCCCCACCCGCAGGAGAGATTCCGGGCTGCAGAGCCAGGTGCAGAGCGGGCAAAGCCCGGATGCAGAGCCGGGCAAAGCAGGGTGCAGAGCTGGTCAGTGCACTCGGGGAACTCAAACCGCACGAGTACCGAGTGCAAAGCCAGGTGCAGAGCGGGCAGAGCCGGTCACTGCAGAGCCGGGCAGTGCAGGGTGCAGAGCTGGGGTGCCCCGGGCGTTCCCTCCCGCAGGGGAAGGCGGCCCGCCCAGAGGCAAGGAAGTGAGCCCCACCGCTTACCTACCAAACCTAACCTACCCCACCCACCCCAACCTACCTACCCAGCCTACCCCTTCGCCGCATCTGGAGTGTCCTCTGCTATTCAGAGGAACACCCAGAGCGACGAGTCCCCCCCCTACCCCCCCCGTCAGATATTCGCCATCGCCAACAAGAACCCACGAATGGGAAGTTATTGACGGTGCCCAGGGTGCACCAGCCCAACGGGTTGCTCTTCTCCCCGGACGTATCCGAAAGAGACCAGCAACCAACTAGGCCAACGTGGAGGTTACCTGACCCGCACCCCAACCTAACCTAACCTAACCTTTTTTTTTTTTTTTTTTTTTTTTTTGATCTCGCTGGGAAAAAATGCATTACGCATACCCGCCCATTGGGGGAATGGGCGGGTTATGTGGGACTCCCCGGGCAAGCCCGGTATACCCACTAAAATAACCCAGCGGCACTCCCGCTTCGTCCTAATGACGGAGGACTGGGAAACTGGCACAGCCTTTACGTCCAGCCCTCCGCCGACGATTGCCCGCCTTTACGGCAGGCCCCGCACGCCCCTCCGAGCGGAGGGGCCCGGGAATGACCGTGAGTGCTCGGCCATTCCCGTCTGACGAGGGTGGTGACTGTGCAATGCAGACGAGAGGCGCCCCCGCGCCTGTCGCCCGCTAGTCACCACCAGGAGGTGGGAGGAGACGGTCGTATAACCGCCTTCTCCCACCCCTTCTTCGCCTGCGGAGCGGCGCAGCGAGAGGATCGTCCTCCCGCGCGCGCTCCGCTGCCTCCTTTTGCGACATGACATCCTCGCAAAAGGAGGCAACCGCCGCCCAGGCCTCCTCGCTCCCCAGCATGGAGTTGACCACGCCGGGAAGCGAGAGGTCCTGCCCGACTACTCCAATGAGTTCACGGCGCAGCTCGGCCCAGGCCGGGCACACCTCGAGGGTGTGCTGCGCCGTGTCCTCCGCCGCGCCGCAGTCGTGGCACGCCGGGGTTTCCTCCCTCCGGATCCGGTGCAGGTGCGTTCCGAAACAACCATGTCCGGACAACACCTGCACCAAACGGAACGAGAGGAAACCGTGTGGCCGCTCGAGCCAGCCCTGTAGGACTGGACCGAGCGCGTCCAGCGTCCGGCGCCCAAACGTGGCGGTGGCGAGGTCTGCGGTCCAATGGAGGACGATGGCTTCCCTCGCCTCCCGCCGCACGGCCTCCCGCTCTTCCGCGGCGGGGCGCTCACCTAGCGCCTTACGCCGCGCTGACCATTCGTACACTTTGGCGAGCACCCAAGCCTCCAACTCCCAGGGAGGGGTGCCCGCCAGAGCGCACGCCGCCGCAAAGCCCACCGACCGGTAGGCCCTTGCCACCCGCTGTGAGATGGCCCTTTGGGGCCCGCGGATGGCGGTCGCGTTCTCCCTCCTGCGGAGGGAGTCCGCCCAAATCGGAGCCCCGTAGAGGGCCATACTCTTCAGGATTCCGGCATATAATCGCCGGCACCGCTCCTTGGGCCCGCCCAGGTTCGGGAGGAGCCACGAGAGGGCATCGGCGGCCTTCAGCAGGCGCGTCGACAGCCCGCTGAAGTGTGCGCTGAAGCGCCACCTGCTGTCTAGCAGGAGGCCCAGATATTTCATCTGGGTCCCGACCGCAATCCTGACGCCCGCCACGACTATGTGAGCGTCAGGTGGGTAGCGCTGCCGAGGCCCGTGGAAGAACACGGCCTCGGTCTTGTGCAGCGCCACCTGCAGTCCCAGCTGGCGGATCCTTCCGGCGACCAAAGATCCGCCAGCCGATGCCAGACAGGCCGCCTCCCTAAAGTCCTTCCCCCGGGCAACGAGCAGTGTGTCGTCCGCGTAGCAGATGACGCTCGTCCCCCGGAGGAGGGCTCCCCGCAAGAGCCAGTCGAAACCGATGTTCCACAGGGGTGGGCCTAGGACCGACCCCTGCGGAACACCGGACTCCGCGCCGTACCTCCTGACCGTCGCCGTCTTGTCCACAAGGAGGACCTCGCGGTCCTCCAAGTAGCTGGCCAGGAGGTCCCGCAGGTATTGGGGCACTCCGTGATACCGAAGCGCCTCCAATATCGTCGAGTGCGGCACGGAGTTGAAGGCGTTGGCGATGTCGAACGAGACCGCCAACACCCCCTCCCCCGACCCCACTGCCTCTTGCACCTGGGCCTTGAGCAGGGCCAAGGCGTCGACCGTCGAACGCCCACGTCGAAACCCGAACTGGGCGTCCGACAGGTCTGGCCCCACCCCCCGCAGATGGCTGTTGAGCCGGTCGGCGACGATCCCCTCGAACATTTTACCGACCTCATCGAGAAGAACGATGGGCCGGTATGCCGAGGGGGAGTCCACCGGGCGTCCCTCCTTGCGGAGGAGGCACAGCTGCCCCTCCCGCCACAGTTTCGGGAACCTCCCAGCCGTAAAGCACGCGCTGAAGAGTTCCCGAAACCTGTCCTGCATCTGAGAGGCAGCTATTGCCGCCACCCGTGCAGGGACGCCGTCCGGCCCAGGGGCCGTCTTCTTCGCTCGGAGGCGGAGAATCCCCTCGCGAATCTCATCCGCCGTCACCGGGGGAATCTCCTCCTCCGGCGAGGCCGCCTCCCGCGGGGGGTCCATCACTGGTGGGGTGAAGTCGGTCCTGCGCGGAAACAAGGACCGGACCACCCCATCCAGTAACGCCGGCTCGAGGGTCTCCGACAGTGGGGGACCATAGGGCCGCAGCTGGTTCCGCGCCACCTTGTACGGTCTCCCATATGGATCCCGGTCGAGACCCTCCAGCATCTCGGCTCTCGCCGAGTCCTTGGCGGCGCACATTTCCGACTTGAGGACCGTCTTTGCCTCTATGTAGGAAGCGTAGAGGCGGTCCTCCTCGGCCTGTGGTCGGGTTGTGCGCCGCCGGCTCCGGGTATAGGCCCTCCTGGCCGCCACGCAGGCGGCCCGTAGCTCCGCCAGCCCCTCCGTCCACCAGTAAACGGCGCGACGGGGAGGCGGACGGCGAGACCGAGGCATGCTGGAGTTGCACACCTCGGTCAAGGACCCTCGGAGCTGGACCGCTGCGGCGTCAACGTCCACGGCGGCCTCCACAGGGGGCGAGAGCCAGTCCTGGAGGAACGCCGCCTCCAGGGCTGCCTCCCGGTCCAGGCGGGTGAGAGCCCACCGCGGGAAGGGGGTTCGGCCCGACCGCCGAGCCATACCACCCCGCGGGCCCTGGGTGGGGACTATGTCGAACCGCACATATCGGTGGTCCGACATGGTCTCCACCATCTCCACCCGCCAGTTCACGACGCGGGCGGCTAACACGGGGGTGGCGAACGAGACGTCAACCACCGACCCTCCCCGCTGCCGCACACACGTGTGAACCTGCCCCCTGTTTAGGAGGGACACACCGCACGAAGCCGCCCAAAATTCGGCGGCGCGTCCCCGGACGTTGCAAGAGGTGGCCGGGTTGCCCCAGGCCACCGACTTGGCGTTCAGGTCGCCCAACACGGCGACCTGGCGTGGCGCCGCCCTCCCGACGACTGCCGTAAGGACCTCGAGAAAATCCTCGAAGTCCCTTAGAGGGCGGTTTGGGGAGAAATACACCCCGACCAGGGTAATTTCTCCCCACGTGGCGGCCACGTATCCCGGTCCCCTCTCTAAAAGCGAGAGGGGAGGGGAGTCCGTGGCGGGCCGCGACACCAACGCCACCAAGCCGTCCCGATCACCCAGCCAACGGCCAGGGATCGAGTACGGCTCGGCGACCACCGCCAGGTCCACCAACCACTCGGCCATGGTCTGCATCAGCAGATCCTGGGCCGCTCTGCAGTGGTTGGTGTTCGCCTGGAGGATGCGATGTTCGACTCTATCCATTAATCGGACATCGCACCCTCCTCCTCAGGCAGAGCCAGGCCAGCAGCCACCGAAGTCCCAGTCTCTGGAACGGCGGCGGTGGTAGCGACAGGCCGGATCGTAGCCTGCGCTTTGCCCTTCTTTGGGGGAGGATTGCATTTCCTCCCCTTTGTAACGTGGTTCGCTTGGCGGCCACTGGCGGCACACACCGCGCAGTGCGGCGTGGCGGCCTTGCAGGAGGCGGCCTTGTGGTCGTCCTTGCCGCAGCGGTAGCAGCTGTCCGTCCTGTCGACGCTGGACGGACAGAGGGCCCGGGTGTGTCCGATGCCCAGGCACCTGTAGCAACGCAGAGGTTCGTCTGCGAGAGCCCGGACTACACCCGAGCTGAACCCTACGGCAAGCCGTCCCTTGGCGAGGACGGCTTTGGCCACGGCGACTGGGCACTCCAGGCGGATGGTGCCCATGCCGCCGCGGCCGGGCCTAATGCCCCGGCCTTGCACCGCTGCGACGCTACAACCACCTATCTCTGCGATCGCCGCCACCACCTCCTCTTTGGTGACTGAATCATCCAGATCAGTCACCTCTAAGGCCGCCGACTTTATTGGTCTGGCAACCTTGGCCGCGTCCGCGATGACCTCTTTGAGCTTGGTCGCAAAGAGGTCCGCGTTGGCTGCGCCTGCCGCTCCTGGGAACTCAAAAATACGAGCCCCCGCTTGGGTCCTGCGGCACGAGACCTTGCCGATCCCCAGTTTGGTGGGATCGGCATTGCTACGCGCCCGCATCATGATGGACGCGTAGGTCTCGCCCCGCTCCGCAGCCTCCGCGGTGAGAGTCACCACGACGGCTGCGGTCTTCGGTAGTACGAGTTTCTTCGCACCGGCTGGAGGGGAGCCTTTCTCCTTCCCTTTCCCCTTTTCCTGGCCAGCCGACTGCGACTGGCTGGCAGGGGTGGTGGCAGGGACGGCAGGGACGGCCGCCGCCGTCTTTTTGCCCTTACCCTTCCCCTTCCCCTTGACGACCTTCGTCCAGCTCTGCTGGTTGGTCGGGGTGGTGGAGGGTAGAAGGGCGTCCTCCGCCTGAGAGGGGGCCTCTTCTTGCTCGCGCAACTGACTTTGCCTCCTATCCGCCGCAAGCGGTGGTCGGTGGCTAATCTCCGGCATGAGCCTGTCCTCAATGCCTGCGAAGCAGGCTCTCACGAAGGCCCTCTCCTCACCCACGACCCTACGGATGATATCCTCAAGGTCGTGGGGGAGGTTGGGGCCCCCTGCCGCATGGCTCGGCTTAGATTGCGTTGGCCGGGCCGTGGCTTCAGCCAGCTTCCGATGCAGCTGGCTGACTTCTGACTGCAGGCGATCGATTTTCGCCTGCATTTGCCGCGTTTCGTCAGTCGCCTGGCGCTGCACCAGCTCGCTGACGATGCCACGCATGCTGACGGCCCGGCACTTGAGGGACTTTTGGAAGGTCCCCTTCAAGTGCGAGGACTTGGAGGCGACCTCCACAATCCCCTCAACATCCTCCTGAGCCATCCGCTCCAGCTCCAACAACGAATTCTCCGTGTACACGACGCGGGACGCGCCGTATCCAGCCTTGGCCCGGGCGATGCGCGCTTGCTGCTCCTTTGCAGCGACCTGCGCTTCAAGGTCTTCCTGGAGCTGCTCCCGCCGAGCCAAGTCCAACTGTCGTTGGGCGTCAGCTAGTCCCACGTCGTGGGTGCCCGCTTTCGGCTTTTTGGCCTTGGCCTTCGATTTGTGCCCCTTGTCCGAACCCGAAACAGAGTTCGAGGAGCCACCGGACCCTCCCTTCAGGAAGGCCCTCCTCTTCAGCGATTGTGTGTCGACCTCCATCGACAACAACTCGTCCGCCATTTCGTAGAAGCTAGCCGCAGACGTCGCGCGGCTAGCCTCTGACACCGTAGCGTCGGGGTGGCCCTGAGAAGGGCCTTTTGGTTGGCCCTGAGAAGGGCCTTTTGGTTGGCCCTGAGAAGGGCCTTTTGGTTGGCCCTGAGAAGGGCCTTTTGGTTGGCCCTGAGAAGGGCCTTTTTTGCTGACGAAATGCCCGAGGGCATCCCGCGGTGGTAAAGACATATTAAAATTCTCCGTTTAGCTCGAAAGCAACAAGGCAATAAGATAGTATTCGCTTCGAGAGCACAGCGCACTTTAGCCGTCCCAGTTTGCCACTCCGTTACGGTGGTCAAACTGGGCCGTTTCCAGGGGACACTACGAGGAAGTATGCGCTGTGGGGGGTCCCCCAACCTAACCTAACCTAACCTAACCTAACCTAACCTAACCTAACCCAGTCACCCGGAAGCCGGACTACGACCAGTGTCCGGTTTCATTTATCAAGCGGAGGATTCGTTCCGAATCGCTTGATGAATGGAATCGGAGATATGTGTCGGGCGAGACAGCTTCCGTGACGAAAATGTTTCTTCCGGACGCAATAGTGGCCTTCCGTATTGTGAAACAGGTACGGCCCTCAGGTGTTCTCACGCAGGTTTTGACGGGGCACGGTGGGTTCTCTGAATACTTGAATCGCTTCAAGTGTAAGGAGAGCCCATCGTGCGTCTGCGACCCCAGCGTGCCAGAAAGTGTCCAGCACATAATTGTAGAATGCCCGCTATTTATCAGGGAGCGCTACCAACTTGAATGTGAGCTGGACAAAAAACTGACGAACGAAAGTATCTGTGGGTTCATGACAAAACAATATAGGGAAAGGTTCCTGGCGTACTGCACTAAAGTAGCCACTGTGGTGATAGACAGGAATAAGACCTGATGCGCACTGTGCTTCGTGTATATTTAATTGTATCCAATACGTAAGCACAGAATGCTGCATGACTGTCTATCGCCAGCAGTATGTTAGGTAGTACCTGATTAGTTTGTGTAAGATGATATGTGATACATTATTTACTGTGATGACTGCACTTTTTATGTTTTTTAATCATCCCTAGTGTTTATATTTTACTGCACCTATTCCTATGTTTTTACCCTAATGTGAAAATTTTAGATGTAATTCTGTGATACTGTACTTTTTTGTTTTAATCTGAAATGTGATATTGTATTGGATTATGTTTTACGACATACGGTTTTTAAATTACCCCAGTGAAGACCATCTCATTACCTACAACCCAGAGGAATTCCAGATTTTTTTGCCCCTCCTAAGAGGGTCCTTTACACCCTTTTACGGAGCGCGCGCTAGAAGGATACTGGAAAAGGTAAACTTCGCGGGGAAAAATCCGTAGTGCGTGATCGGTCGCGATAACAGGTGGACATAAAAGGGAGTACGTGCTCACGGACTACACCCTGGAAAAAAGACCAGATTTTTAAAGTGAGGTTTTGTGTGTTTCGCGCCATTTCTCCCAAAATTGAGGGAAAAAAGTGACAAATTTACGGTGTAGAACCCCCATCCTCTCAGAAATCGAGGAAAACCTGTTTTTGGAGTGATTATCTGAGAACGACCGTGTGCTCCCGACATTCCTGGATCTCCGGAAAAATTTTCCGTGAGGTCACAGGCCCCATCTGGCAGCTCAAACCGCCCGGAGGAATTTCCGCGCGTTCAAAAACCGTGACAAGTCGGACCGGGAGGTGCGATCTGGGAGATCTAAGGACCTGAGAGGCTACCTGGAGCAGCTGGCAGTCATCTGGAATTTTTGCGAAGAAATCCTACTTGCCTAAGTGCCAAAACAAGGTATTTGCTGTCAACTTTTGCTTTTCCTTTTCTGAATAAATTTAATTTAACTTATGTTTTTAATAAAATTCTCTTTTTTTAAATTATAATTAAATAGTAAATCTAAACAGCAACAAATATTAAAATTTTGGAAATTTTTAAACCAAAACTCACATACTTAAAGTTAACTAGACTAGATTCAAATATATTTTCAAACTCCCGAATAACTTTGTTTTCGGTGTTTACTAAAATTTAGATTTTAAAACGCCTAGAATTCGGCCTAGGATAAATAATATTTCAAAATAAGACCGAAATAATAGTTTTTGCCACTCAGGCAACCTATTCCAAATTTTAGAATTCAAAAAGGAGAAGAAACAGAAAAGTAGGATTTCAAAACTGCGTCGTAATAATAAAAACTTCACGCCATTTTGTACGTGGCGCGTGGTGACCATTTTTATTTTTAGGTTAAAATTGTAAATACCGAAATGTTGAAATGTTGTTGTATGTTGTTTATTAATTAAGTCTCTGGGACCTGGCAGCTCGAGCCTTGACAAGCCAAAACTGGAACGAAATCCAACCATTTTTGGACAGCCTGGGCAGATTTTTTGTGTTTTAAAAATTTTTAAAATATTACTTGTGTTTTAGAAATCATAAATTAGTAATCCACACAATTCTGAGGCAATACAACCATTATTGGCAAATTATTGGAGTATTTTTTGTGGTTTTGAAAAATCTTAAAATATTTTTTGTGTCAATTTAACTATTCCCCAGCGAACCCTTATATCCCGGTAGCCCTTACCACTATCCATATCACATCTGTATTTATTTATTTATTGAGCCAAAGTCTAACTCGAGTATAGGTCGAAATCGATTCGATATCGAGTCGACTTCAGAGTCGAGTCGACCTAGAAGTCGACATTCGAGAAGGATCGCTTCCCTAATTCCAATTTTTGGAATTGGGGCAAAAATTTTCGACAAACCTCGAGGACGACCAAACTCTTATCCCCCCGGTTAGTCTCCCCCTAAATTTCCATAAATATACAAAATAAATTTTTTTTTTTTTCTCCAGCCGCCATTATTTTTGAACCCTTGCCAAAATTTTACTAAAATCCAGATATCTCAGGAACGGCCGGAGATACGGACCTGGGACAAAAATTTACCCCCCCCCTATCTACCCCCCGGTCCGTCTGGACTCAGATTAGGATAGGCACAAAAAATCCCCCCTTTTTTGACTTTTATTCCCCCCTAAAAATTAAAATATCCTTAAAAATATTTTTAAAATCATATTAATTATTACCTTGGGCTACCCCCTTTTGCAACCCTATATTCTTTAATAATTTTATTTACCATTAATTATAAAACAATTAAATTTAAATACCTTAGAATCATTAAAGAAAACATTTCATTTATAAACAGCACAATTTGCAGTATTGATTATAATTGATTATAATTAATTGTAGTTAATTGTAATTAATTGTAATTAACTAAAAGAATTGATCTAATTTAGAGTAATAATATTCTTCTCCATAAAAACATCCTTGAAACGCTAAACTAAAAATTCATTGAAAATATTTTATCATATTAATTATAATAAAAATTCCCTATTTGTTTTAGGAATATCCTTAAATAATTATATATATTTCCGGTACAATCCCCTAATTAAAAACTCCCCTTTTCTAAGTCTAGTAGCAGTAAAATCGGTAAATATTTATTTCTAGCGTCTTAAAAAATTTTTGCCAAGCGATTTTAGGTCTTTGAATTTAAAAAACGTGCATAACTTGAAAACGGAGCGAGCTAGCCCAATTTGGACACCGGCCTGGATATACCAGTATATACTGGTATATACAGCCTAACCCCTTGGGCTACCCCCTTTTGCAACCCCCCATTCATTTAATCATTTTATTATTTATTGATTGTAAAATAAATTTCTCTTTGAAAATTCTACAAAATTCTAAGTAACATCCCAAACATACATAGACCAATAAAGTAATTTATTTATATATTTCCCTGCCCCCCTGGACCCTCCCGGGACTTGTAAAGTAGTAACATCGCACCCATATTTTACCGGAACCCCTTGAGATAGAGAGGCCGAGTTTGGGCTCATTCGAAAGAGCTCGGAGAGACCTGTATTCTGGTACATAGAGACTGACTCTACATAGAGCCAAAAAATTTTTTGCGTTTTAAATTTTAATTCTTTATTTATAAATTTGATTTTGGTACAAAGCGTTATCTATAACGCAGTTGACCTGGAATTGCATAAGACCCGGTCTACCAATAAGAGATCTGACTCTCGCCTCTTCAGCCAAGGACTGAGGACAACTGACTCGACAAGCGAATACCACGCTAAGAGACCGACTAGCACCAATTGACTCAATTGACGTAATTGACTTGTTCGTTTATGAACAAATTAATTAGATTTAAAATAACAAGACCGGCCTACTAAGGTATTTACCTCGTTGAGCGAGAAACGTAAGCACGAATCTTTACTAGTAAAGATAATTAATTAGTTATACATTTTTCATTTATACAATTTTATACAATTTTAGGTTATAATCATTTAATCGTTTTGACATACTATTGGGCACTTTACACCCTAATAGTATTCTTTACTCTTACACGCTACCTAACCTTCCGGCGACAAGATGATGAGCAGGACACCAGCCCAACAGCCCAAAGACAAGGAAGACACCCTCCCCAAAAGACTGATAGGAAACTCCACTCTGAACTCGACGTTTACAAAAGCTACTCCACACCGCACTACACCGGAAAAGACGTCACCGGTTGCAAAGTCAACGGTAAGGAGAAGTATAGGCGAATGGGAAAAGCAGGAGCCAAAAAAGTCCCAACTAAAGCCCCAAACTCCTGAGAAATCAGCAAGAGCCCCCTCCACTTCCACAACTACCGCAGCGTCCCCCACCCTGGCGGAGCCAGCTAAGCCGAAAGACAAAGTGACCGAGGCCAGAATTTGCCTAGCTAAAATAAAAACCCAGCTAGGCCAATCGAGAAACATTAAAACCGAAATAAAGGCGGAGATCACTTTGGCAGCGGATAGACTTTACCAACTGGTAAAGGAGACAGAGCCCGCGACTAAAAACAAAAAGACGGAACTGCCTCAGCAATCCCCCGCCCAACAGCAAAAGGCGCGTCAGGGTGAATTTTCAGACGAGGCAAAGGCAGAGAAGGAAGAAATAAAAAAGATGCTCGCTGACCATGCCAGCCTAATCAAACAAAACACGGAGAGCATGGCTAAGCTCCAAGAAAGCTTAGAAAAAGCCGAGAAGCAGACCTACGCTAGCGTAGCGTCGTCCGTCAGGAGACAGCCTCCGGAGCGGACCGCGCTGCACTCGCTGGTGGTCACGGCCACAGACGAGCAAGAGACGGGCGAAGAAGTGCTAAATAGAATTAGAAAAGCGGTAAACGCGAAAGAGGGAGGAGTGGAAGTTGAAAAAATTAGAAAGGCCAAAGATAGAAAGGTAATAGTGGGTTTTAGAAGTCAAGAGGAAAGGGAAAAGGTCAAGACCAGACTGACGAGGTGCTCAAATCACCTGAAGGTCGAAGACATGACCAATAAAGACCCACTAGTTGTGCTCAAAGACGTGTTGCAGTACAACAGCGACGAGGACATTCTTGGTGCGTTGAAGAAACAGAACAGGGATTTGTTTCAAGGTGTCCCTGAGTCTGATAGGCTAGAAATAGCCTACAGAAAGCGCACCAGGAACCCGCACGCAAGCCATGTCGTTATGCGGGTATCCCCCAAAATATGGCAGCGAATGACGGAGGCTGAGTCGGTACACATTGATCTTCAGAGGATACGCGTGGCCGACCAGTCTCCGTTAGTCCAGTGTTCGCTTTGTCTGGGCTACGGTCACGGCAGACGTTTCTGCCAAGAGACCCAGGCAAGGTGTAGCCATTGCGGGGGTGCCCACATGAAGGCAGAGTGCCCCGACTGGCTTGTCGGTGCCGGTCCTCAATGCTGTAACTGCACGCGGGCAAAACTCGAAAGAGTGGAGCACAACGCTTTCAGCCAGGAGTGCCCCGTTCGTAGGAAATGGGATGCCATGGCCAGAAGCATGACGTCGTACTGCTAAGGTGGTCACCGGCGGAACATCTGACTCGAACATAAGGCCATACGTAGTAGCCCAAGCAAATTTGCAAAGAAAGGCACTGGCAACAAATGAATTCATGCTTGAGGCGAACAAAAGGAAAATGGCCTTTGCACTGCTCCAGGAGCCGTACATCGGAGGCATAGGTAGAATGAAAGACTACCACGGCGTTAGAATTTACCAGTGCAGTAGGACAGAAGACGGCGCCGTCAAGACAGCAATCGCTGTCTTCGACGACGATATAGACGTCGTCCAGTGCCCGGACTTTACCACACCTAACATCACAGTGGTAAAGATGAGGACAACTGCCTGGGAGATCGTGGTGGTCTCATTCTACTTCGAACCAAAGCCAGAACCGATAGAGCCATACTTGGAGCAGCTAAAAAGGATCGAGCGGTTTTTCGGCCGGTGGATCATTGCGGGAGGCGACGTCAACGCGCAAAACTCCTGGTGGGGAAGCCAGAAGACAAACGATAGAGGGATAGAAGTGGCTGGTGCCCTCGAGGAGATGGATTTGCAGGTACTCAACGTCGGCAGCACTCCAACATTCCACACAGTACGGGGAACTACACTGTATTCCAGTATAGTGGACATAACGGTCTGCGCGGCGGGGCTGCTCGGCCTGGTGGATGACTGGAGGGTGGACGAGGGCGTGACGAGCTCAGACCATAACACCATCACCACACAACCATAACACAATCGTACACTCTGGCGAGCACCCATGCCTCCAACTCCCAGGGAGGGGTGCCCGCCAGAGCGCACGCCGCAGAAAAGCCCACTGAGCGGTAGGCCCTCGCCACCCGCTGTGCAATGGCCCGTTGGGGCCTGCGGATGGTGGTTGCATTCTCCCTCCTGTGGAGGGAGTCCGCCCAGATGGGTGCGCCGTAGAGCGCCATGCTTCGCAAGATGCCGGCATACAATCGCCGGCACCGTGCACTGGGCCCCCCGAGGTTGGGAAGGAGCCATGAGAGGGCGTCCGCAGCCTTCAGCAGGCGCGTCGACAGCCCGCTAAAGTGCGGGCCGAAGCGCCACCTGCTGTCCAGCACTAGGCCCAGATATTTCATCTGGGCCCCCACCCCTATCCGGACGCCCTCCACGACGATGTGGGCGTCTGGAGGGCAGCGCTGCCGAGGCCCGTGAAAGAACACGGCCTCGGTCTTGTTCAGCGCTACCCTCAATCCAAGCTGGCGGATCCTACCTGCCACCAAGGATCCGCCAGCCGAGGCCAAACAGGCCGCCTCCCCAAAGTCCCTCCCCCGGGCAACGAGGAGAGTGTCATCTGCGTAACAGATGACACTCGTGCCCTGGAGGAGGGTGCCCCGCAGGAGCCAGTCGAATGCGATGTTCCACAAGGGGGGCCCTAGCACCGACCCCTGCGGAACACCGCACTCCGCTCCGTAGCGCCTGATCCTGGCCGTCTTGTCCACCAGGAGGACCTCTCTGTCCTCCAGGTAGCTGGCCAGGATCGCCCGCAGATAACCCCAACCTAACCTTTTTTTTTTTTTTTTTTTTTTGATCACGCTGGGAAAAAATGCATTACGCATACCCGCCCCTTGGGGGAATGGGGACGGGCTATGTGGGACTCCCCGGAATGTTCCGGTATACCCACTAAAATAACCCAGCGGCACTCCCGCATCGTCTGTTTGGAGGAGGACTGGGAAACTGGCACAGCCTTTACGCCCAGTCCTCCGCCGACGACCACCCGCCTTTACAGCGGGGCCTTCACGCCCCTGCCCTTAGTGGAGGGGCCCGGGAACGACAGCGAGTGCTCGGCCGTTCCCGCCCGACGAGGGTGGTGACTCGTGCAATGCGAGCGAAGGCGCCCCCGCGCCTGTCGCCCGCTAGTCACCACCAGGTGGTGGGAGGAGACGATCGTACAACCGCCTTCTCCCACCCCTTCTTCGCCTGCGGAGCGGCGGCGCGAGAGGATCATCCTCCCGCGCACGCTCCGCCGCCTCCTTTTGCGAAATCACGACCTCGCAAAAGGAGGCAACCGCCGCCCAGGCCTCCTCACTCCCCAGCATGGAGTTGACCACACTGGGAAGTGAGAGGTCCTGCCCGATCACTTCTATCAGAGCACGGCGCAGCTCTGCCCAGGCCGGGCACACCTCGAGGGTATGCTGCGCCGTGTCCTCTGCCGCACCGCAGTCGTGGCACGCCGGGGTTTCCTCCCTCCGGATCCGGTGCAGGTGCGTTCCGAAACAACCATGTCCGGACAACACCTGCACCAAACGGAATGAGAGGAAACCGTGGGGACGCTCGAGCCAGCCCTGCAAGACTGGACCGAGCGCGTCCAACGTCCGGCGTCCAAAGGCGGCGGTGGCGAGGTCCTCCGTCCAATGGAGGACGATGGCGTCCCTCGCCTCCCGCCGCACTGCCTCCCGCTCTTCCGCAGCGGGGCGCTCCCCGAGCGCCTTCCGCCGCGCCGTCCACTCGTACACTCTGGCGAGCACCCATGCCTCCAACTCCCAGGGAGGGGTGCCCGCCAGAGCGCACGCCGCCGAGAAACCCACCGAGCGGTAGGCCCTCGCCACCCGCAGTGCAATGGCCCTTTGGGGCCTGCGGATGGCGGTTGCGTTCTCCCTCCTGTGGAGGGAGTCCGCCCAGATGGGTGCTCCATAGAGCGCCATGCTCTTTAGGATGCCGGCATAGAGGCGCCGGCATCGATCCTTCGGCCCTCCCAAGTTTGGGAGGAGCCATGAGAGGGCGTCCGCGGCTTTCAGCAGGCGCGTCGACAGCCCGCTGAAATGCGGGCCGAAGCGCCACCTGCTGTCTAGCACGAGGCCCAGATACTTCATCTGGGCCCCGACCCCTATCCGGACGCCCTCCACGACAATGTGGGCGTTCGGAGGGCAGCGCTGCCGAGGCCCGTGAAAGAACACGGCCTCGGTCTTGTTCAGCGCTACCCTCAATCCAAGCTGGCGGATCCTACCTGCCACCAAGGATCCGCCAGCCGAGGCCAAACAAGCCGCCCGACCAAAGTCCCTCCCCCGGGCAACGAGGAGAGTGTCATCCGCGTAACAGATGACACTCGTGCCCTGGAGGAGGGTGCCCCGCAGGAGCCAGTCGAATGCGATGTTCCACAAGGGGGGCCCTAGCACCGACCCCTGTGGAACACCGCACTCCGCACCGTAGCGCCTGATCCTGGCCGTCTTGTCCACCAGGAGGACCTCTCTGTCCTCCAGGTAGCTGGCCAGGATCGCTCGCAGATATGGAGGCACTCCGTGGTACCGGAGTGCCTCCAATATGGTCGAGTGGGGCACGGAGTTGAAGGCGTTGGCAATGTCGAACGACACCGCCAACACTCCGTCCCCCGACTCGACCGCCTCCTGCACGTGGCCCCTGAGTAGGGCCAACGCGTCGACCGTCGAACGCCCTCGGCGAAAACCGAATTGGGCGTCCGACAGGTCAGGCCCTACCTCCCGCAAATGGCTATTTAGCCGGGTGGCGATGATCCCCTCGAACAGTTTACCGACCTCATCGAGCAGAACGATGGGCCGGTATGCCGAGGGGGAGTCCACCGGGCGTCCCTCCTTCCGGAGGAGGCACAACTGCCCCTCCTTCCACGGTTTCGGGAACCTCCCAGCCGTCAGACACGCGCTGAAGAGGTCCCGAAACCTATCCTCCATGAGGGACGCCGCGATGGCAACCACCCGTGCGGGGACGCCATCTGGCCCAGGGGCCGTCTTCTTCGCGCGGAGGGACAGAACCCCCGCGCAAAGTTCCTCCGCTGATACTGGAGGGACCTCCTCCTCCGGCGAAGCCACCACCCCCCCCAGTGGGGGATTCATCGTTGGTGGGGTGAACTCGGTCCTGCGACCCCAACCTAACATTTTTTTTTTTTTTTTTTTTTTTTTTGATCTCGCTGGGAAAAAATGCATTACGCATACCCGCCCCTTGGGGGAATGGGGACGGGCTATGTGGGACTCCCCAGAATGTTCCGGTATACCCACTAAAATAACCCAGCGGCACTCCCGCATCGTCTGTTTGGAGGAGGACTGGGAAACTGGCACAGCCTTTACGCCCAGTCCTCCGCCGACGACCGCCCGCCTTTACAGCGGGGCCTTCACGCCCCTCCCTTAGTGGAGGGGCCCGGGAATGACCACGTGCTCGGCCATTCCCGCCCGTCAAGGGTGGTGACTAGTGCAATGCGAGCTAGGGCGCCCCCACGCCCGTCGCCCGCTAGTCACCACCAGGAGGTGGGAGGAGACGATCGAACAACCGCCTTCTCCCACCTCTTCTCCGCCTGCGGAGCGGTGGCGCGAGAGGATCATCCTCCCGCGCACGCTCCGCCGCCTCCTTTTGCGAAATCACGACCTCGCAAAAGGAGGCAACCGCCGCCCAGGCCTCCTCACTCCCCAGCATGGAGCTGACCACACTGGGAAGCGAGAGGTCCTGCCCAATCACACAACTCAGGGCACGGCGCAGTTCAGCCCAGGCTGGGCACACCTCGAGGGTGTGCTGCGCCGTGTCCTCTGCCGCGCCGCAATCGTGGCACGCCGGGGTTTCCTCCCTCCGGATCCGGTGCAGGTGCGTTCCGAAACAACCATGTCCGGACAACACCTGCACCAAACGGAACGAGAGGAAACCATGTGGCCGCTCGAGCCAGCCTTGCAAGACTGGACCGAGCGCGTCCAGCGTCCGGCGTCCAAAGGCGGCGGTGGCGAGGTCCTCCGTCCAATGGAGGACGATAGCGTCCCTCGCCTCCCGCCGCACTGCCTCCCGCTCTTCCGCGGCGGGGCGCTCCCCGAGCGCCTTCCGCCGCGCCGTCCAATCGTACACTCTGGCGAGAACCCATGCCTCCAACTCCCAGGGAGGGGTGCCCGCCAGAGCGCACGCCGCCGAGAAGCCCACTGAGCGGTAGGCTCTCGCCACCCGCAGTGCAATGGCCCTTTGGGGCTTGCGGATGGCGGTCGCGTTCTCCCTCCTGTGGAGGGAGTCCGCCCAGATGGGTGCGCCGTATAGCGCCATGCTCTTTAGGATGCCGGCATAGAGGCGCCGGCATCGATCCTTCGGCCCTCCCAAGTTTGGGAGGAGCCATGAGAGGGCGTCCGCGGCTTTCAGCAGGCGCGTCGACAGCCCGCTGAAATGCGGGCCGAAGCGCCACCTGCTGTCTAGCACGAGGCCCAGATACTTCATCTGGGCCCCGACCCCTATCCGGACGCCCTCCACGACAATGTGGGCGTTCGGAGGGCAGCGCTGCCGAGGCCCGTGAAAGAACACGGCCTCGGTCTTGTTCAGCGCTACCCTCAATCCAAGCTGGCGGATCCTACCTGCCACCAAGGATCCGCCAGCCGAGGCCAAACAAGCCGCCTGACCAAAGTCCCTCCCCCGGGCAACGAGGAGAGTGTCATCCGCGTAACAGATGACACTCGTGCCCTGGAGGAGGGTGCCCCGCAGGAGCCAGTCGAATGCGATGTTCCACAAGGGGGGCCCTAGCACCGACCCCTGTGGAACACCGCACTCCGCACCGTAGCGCCTGATCCTGGCCGTCTTGTCCACCAGGAGGACCTCTCTGTCCTCCAGGTAGCTGGCCAGGATCGCTCGCAGATATGGAGGCACTCCGTGGTACCGGAGTGCCTCCAATATGGTCGAGTGGGGCACGGAGTTGAAGGCGTTGGCAATGTCGAACGACACCGCCAACACTCCGTCCCCCGACTCGACCGCCTCCTGCACGTGGCCCCTGACTAGGGCCAACGCGTCGACCGTCGAACGCCCTCGGCGAAAACCGAATTGGGCGTCCGACAGGTCAGGCCCTACCTCCCGCAAATGGCTATTTAGCCGGGTGGCGATGATCCCCTCGAACAGTTTACCGACCTCATCGAGCAGAACGATGGGCCGGTATGCCGAGGGGGAGTCCACCGGGCGTCCCTCCTTCCGGAGGAGGCACAACTGCCCCTCCTTCCACGGTTTCGGGAACCTCCCAGCCGTCAGACACGCGCTGAAGAGGTCCCGAAACCTATCCTCCATGAGGGACGCCGCGATGGCAACCACCCGTGCGGGGACGCCATCTGGCCCAGGGGCCGTCTTCTTCGCGCGGAGGGACAGAACCCCCGCGCAAAGTTCCTCCGCTGATACTGGAGGGACCTCCTCCTCCGGCGAAGCCACCACCCCCCCCAGTGGGGGATTCATCGTTGGTGGGGTGAACTCGGTCCTGCGATGAAACAGTGACCGAACCACCCCATCCAGCAACGCCGGCTCCAGGGTCTCCGTAATGGGGGGACCAAAGGGGCGCAGTTGGTTCCGCGCCGCCTTATATGGCCTCCCAAATGGATCCCTGTCGAGGCCCTCCAGCATCTCGGCCCGCGCCGAGTCCTTGGCGGCGCACATAGCCGCCTTGAGGACCGTCTTTGCCTCTAGATAAGAGGCGTAGAGGCGGTCCTCCCCGGCCTGAGACCGGGTAGTGCGCCGCCGACTCCGCGTGTAGGCCCTCCTGGCCGCCACGCAGGTGGCCCGTAGCCCCGCCAGCTCCTCCGACCACCAGTACACGGCGCGACGGGGAGGCGGACGGCGTGACCGAGGCATGCTGGCGTTGCACACCTCGGTCAGGGACGCCCTGAGCTGGACCGCTGCCGCATCCACGTCCAGGACCGGCTCGACAGGGGGTGAGAGCCAGTCCTGGAGAAAGGCTGCCTCCTTGGCTGCCTCCCGGTCCAGGCGGGTGAGAGCCCACCGCGGGAAGGGAGATTGGCCCGAGCGGGCCGTCCCCCCCCGGGGGCCGGTGGAGATATCGAACCGCACGTATCGGTGGTCCGACAAGGTCTCCACCGTCTCCACCCGCCAGTTCACAACGCGGGCGGCCAGGGCAGGGGTGGCAAACGAGACGTCTACCACCGATCCTCCCTGTTGCCGCACACACGTGTGGACCGCCCCCCTATTGAGGAGGGACACGCCGCACGAAGCCGCCCAAAATTCGACGGCGCGTCCCCGGACGTTGCAGGAGGCAGCCGGGTTGCCCCAAGCCTCCGACTTGGCGTTGAGGTCGCCCAATATGGCGACCTGGCGTGGTGCCGCCCTCCCGGCGACTGCCGTAAGGACTTCGAGGAAGTCCTCGAAATCCCTTAGAGGGCGGTTTGGGGAGAAATAGACCCCCACCAGGGCCGTATCCCCCCCCCACGCGGCGGCCACGTATCCCGGTCCCCTCTCTAAAAGCGAGAGGGGAAGAGAGTCCGTGGAGGACCGCGCCACCAACGCCACCAAGCCGTCCCGGTCACCCAGCCAGGTACTGGGGAACCCCAACCTAACCTTTTTTTTTTTTTTTTTTTTTTTTTGATCACGCTGGGAAAAAATGCATTACGCATACCCGCCCATTGGGGGAATGGGCGGGCTATGTGGGACTCCCCGGGCAAGCCCGGTATACCCACTAAAATAACCCAGCGGCACTCCCGCTTCGTCCTAATGGCGGAGGACTGGGAAACTGGCACAGCCTTTACGTCCAGCCCTCCGCCGACGATTGCCCGCCTTTACGGCAGGCCCCGCACGCCCCTCCGAAGTGGAGGGGCCCGGGAATGACCGTGAGTGCTCGGCCATTCCCGTCTGACGAGGGTGGTGACTGTGCAATGCAGACGAGAGGCGCCCCCGCGCCTGTCGCCCGCTAGTCACCACCAGGAGGTGGGAGGAGACGGTCGTATAACCGCCTTCTCCCACCCCTTCTTCGCCTGCGGAGCGGCGCAGCGAGAGGATCGTCCTCCCGCGCGCGCTCCGCTGCCTCCTTTTGCGACATGACATCCTCGCAAAAGGAGGCAACCGCCGCCCAGGCCTCCTCGCTCCCCAGCATGGAGTTGACCACGCCGGGAAGCGAGAGGTCCTGCCCGACTACTCCAATGAGTTCACGACGCAGCTCGGCCCAGGCCGGGCACACCTCCAGGGTGTGCTGCGCCGTGTCCTCCTCCGCGCCGCAGTCGTGGCACGCCGGGGTTTCCTCCCTCCGGATCCGGTGCAGGTGCGTTCCGAAACAACCATGTCCGGACAACACCTGCACCAAACGGAACGAGAGGAAACCGTGTGGCCGCTCGAGCCAGCCCTGCAGGACTGGACCGAGCGCGTCCAGCGTCCGGCGCCCAAACGTGGCGGTGGCGAGGTCTGCGGTCCAATGGAGGACGATGGCTTCCCTCGCCTCCCGCCGCACGGCCTCCCGCTCTTCCGCGGCGGGGCGCTCACCTAGCGCCTTACGCCGCGCTGACCATTCGTACACTTTGGCGAGCACCCAAGCCTCCAACTCCCAGGGAGGGGTGCCCGCCAGAGCGCACGCCGCCGCAAAGCCCACCGACCGGTAGGCCCTTGCCACCCGCTGTGAGATGGCCCTTTGGGGCCCGCGGATGGCGGTCGCGTTCTCCCTCCTGCGGAGGGAGTCCGCCCAAATCGGAGCCCCGTAGAGGGCCATACTCTTCAGGATTCCGGCATATAATCGCCGGCACCGCTCCTTGGGCCCGCCCAGGTTCGGGAGGAGCCACGAGAGGGCATCGGCGGCCTTCAGCAGGCGCGTCGACAGCCCGCTGAAGTGTGCGCTGAAGCGCCACCTGCTGTCTAGCAGGAGGCCCAGATATTTCATCTGGGTCCCGACCGCAATCCTGACGCCCGCCACGACTATGTGAGCGTCAGGTGGGTAGCGCTGCCGAGGCCCGTGGAAGAACACGGCCTCGGTCTTGTGCAGCGCCACCTGCAATCCCAGCTGGCGGATCCTTCCGGCGACCAAAGATCCGCCAGCCGATGCCAGACAGGCCGCCTCCCTAAAGTCCTTCCCCCGGGCAACGAGCAGTGTGTCGTCCGCGTAGCAGATGACGCTCGTCCCCCGGAGGAGGGCTCCCCGCAAGAGCCAGTCGAAACCGATGTTCCACAGGGGTGGGCCTAGGACCGACCCCTGCGGAACACCGGACTCCGCGCCGTACCTCCTGACCGTCGCCGTCTTGTCCACAAGGAGGACCTCGCGGTCCTCCAAGTAGCTGGCCAGGAGGTCCCGCAGGTATTGGGGCACTCCGTGATACCGAAGCGCCTCCAATATCGTCGAGTGCGACACGGAGTTGAAGGCGTTGGCGATGTCGAACGAGACCGCCAACACCCCCTCCCCCGACCCCACTGCCTCTTGCACCTGGGCCTTGAGTAGGGCCAAGGCGTCGACCGTCGAACGCCCTTGTCGAAACCCGAACTGGTATCCCGGTCCCCTCTCTAAAAGCGAGAGGGGAGGGGAGTCCGTGGAGGACCGCGCCACCAACGCCACCAAGCCGTCCCGGTCGCCCAGCCAGGTACTGGGGACCGAGTAAGGCTCGGCAACCACCGCCACGTCCACCAACCACTCAGCCACGGTCTGGATCAGCAGATCCTGAGCCGCTCTGCAGTGGTTGGTGTTCGCCTGGAGGATGCGATGTTCGACTGGCATTAATCGGACATCGCACCCCCCTCCTCCTCAGCCAGGCCGGCAGCAGCCGGAAGGCCATCTTCCGCCACGGCGGAGGTAGCGGCAGGCCTTCTCGGCGCCTGTGCTATTACCTTCTTGGGGGGAGGATTGCACATCCTCCCCTGCATCACGTGCCCTGCCGGGCGGCCAACGGCTGCACAGACGGCGCAGTGCGGCTTGGCGGCCTCGCACGAGGCGGACTTGTGGCCCTCCTTGCCTCAACGGTAACAACTCTCTGTCCGGTCCACGGTGGACGGACAGAGAGGCCGGGTGTGCCCGACTCCGAAGCACTTGTAGCACCGCAAGGGCTGTGCCACAAGTGCCCGGACCGCACCCGAACTGAAGCCCACGTTGAGCCGTCCTTTATCAAGGACGGCTTTGGCAGCGGCGACTGGGCACTCCATGCGGATGGTGCCCATGCCGCCACGGCCGGACCTAATGTCCCGGGCTCGTACCGATGCGACGCCACAACCCCCTACAGCTGCGACCGCCGCCACCACCTCCTCCTTGGTGACCGAGTCATCCAAGTCGGTCACTTCGATGGCCGCGGTCTTCACCGGCCTGGCGACCTTGGCCGCATCTGCGATGACCTCTTGCAGCTTAGCTGCGAAGAGGTCCGCATTTTTTCCACCTTCCGCCCCCGGGAACTCAAAGAGCCGTCCCCCAGCCTGGGTCCGGCGACAGGAGACCTTGCCCGGGCAACGAGGAGAGTGTCATCCGCGTAGCAGATGACACTCGTGCCCTGGAGGAGGGTGCCCCGCAGGAGCCAGTCGAATGCGATGTTCCACAAGGGGGGCCCTAGCACCGACCCCTGTGGAACACCGCACTCCGCGCCGTAGCGCCTGATCCTGGCCGTCTTGTCCACCAGGAGGACCTCTCTGTCCTCCAGGTAGCTGGCCAGGATCGCCCGCAGATATGGAGGCACTCCGTGGTACCGGAGTGCCTCCAATATGGTCGAGTGGGGCACGGAGTTGAAGGCGTTGGCGATGTCGAACGACACCGCCAACACTCCGTCCCCCGACTCGACCGCCTCCTGCACGTGGCCCCTGAGTAGGGCCAACGCGTCGACCGTCGAACGCCCTCGGCGAAAACCGAATTGGGCGTCCGACAGGTCAGGCCCTACCTCCCGCAACAGGCTATTTAGCCGGGTGGCGATGATCCCCTCGAACAATTTACCGACCTCATCGAGCAGAACGATGGGCCGGTATGCCGAGGGGGAATCCACCGGGCGTCCCTCCTTCCGGAGGAGGCATAACTGCCCCTCCTTCCACAGTTTCGGGAACCTCCCAGCCGTAAGACACGCGCTGAAGAGGTCCCGAAACCTATCCTCCATGAGGGACGCCGCGATGGCAACCACCCGTGCGGGGACGCCATCTGGCCCAGGGGCCGTCTTCTTCGCGCGGAGGGACAGAACCCCCGCGCGAACTTCCTCCGCTGATACTGGAGGGACCTCCTCCTCCGGCGAAGCCACCACCCCCCCCAGTGGGGGATTCATCGTTGGTGGGGTGAACTCGGTCCTGCGCGGAAACAGTGACCGAACCACCCCATCCAGCAACGCCGGCTCCAGGGTCTCCGTAATTGGGGGACCAAAGGGGCGCAGTTGGTTCCGCGCCGCCTTATATGGCCTCCCAAATGGATCCCTGTCGAGGCCCTCCAGCATCTCGGCCCGCGCCGAGCAGGTGGCCCGTAGCCCTGCCAGCTCCTCCGACCACCAGTAAACGGCGCGACGGGGAGCCGGCCGTCGTGACCGAGGCATGCTGGCGTTGCACACCTCGGTCAGGGACGCCCTGAGCTGGACCGCCATGCGGTTCACGTCCAGGACCGGCTCCACAGGGGGTGAGAGCCAGTCCTGGAGAAAGGCTGCCTCCTTGGCTGCCTCCCGGTCCAGGCGGGTGAGAGCCCACCGCGGGAAGGGAGATTGGCCAGCGCGGCCCGTCCCCTCACACGTCTCCCCCACAGCCTCCGCGGTGAGCGTCACCACGACGGCTGCGGTCTTGGGAGGAACTAGGTTCCTCTTGCCGGCTGGGGGTGAGCTCTTCCCCTTTCCCTGTCCCTTGTCAGTGGCCTGTGACTGACTGTGAGGGGTGGTGGCGGAGACGGCTGGGGTGGAGGTTTTCCCCTTTCCCTTCCCCTTTCCCTTGCCAGTCGACTGCGACTGGCTGGGAGGGGGTGGTGGCGGGTACGGCAGGGACGACAGCTGCCGTCTTCTTACCCTTGCCCTTGCCCTTGCCGACCACCTTTGTCCAGCCCTGCTGGTTGGTAGGGGTGGTGGCAGGCAGGAGAGGGTCCTCCTCCCTCTGGGAAGTCGGCTCCGGCTTGCCAGACCGCTTGTCTGCGGCAAGTGGCAGCCGGTAGCTCCTTTCGGGCAGGAGCCGGTCCTCTATGCCTGCCAGGCAGGCCCTCGTGAAGGCCCTCTCCTCCATCACAACCTTGCGGATGATATCCTCAAGGCCGGAGGAGGAGGAGGGGCCCTCTGCCGCAGGTCTCGGCTCAGCCTGGGTTGGCCGGGCTTTGGCCTCGGCCAGCTTCTGATGAAGCTGGCTGACCTCCGTCTGCAGGCGATCGACCCTCGCCTGCAGTTGCCGCGTCTCGTCGGTCGCCTGCCTCTGCACCAGCTCCGCTATAATGCCGCGCATGCTCACCCCAACCTAACCTAACCTTTTTTTTTTTTTTTTTTTTTTTTTTTTTGATCACGCTGGGAAAAAATGCATTACGCATACCCGCCCCTTGGGGGAATGGGGACGGGCTATGTGGGACTCCCCGGGCCAGACAAGCCCGGTATACCCACTAAAATAACCCAGCGGCACTCCCGCATCGTCCGAATGACGGAGGACTGGGAAACTGGCACAGCCTTTACGTCCAGTCCTCCGCCGACGACTGCCCGCCCTTACGGCAGGCCCCGCACGCCCCTCCCTTAGTGGAGGGGCCCGGGAATGACCGTGAGTGCTCGGCCATTCCCGTCTGACGAGGGTGGTGACTGTGCAATGCAGACGAGAGGCGCCCCCGCGCCTGTCGCCCGCTAGTCACCACCAGGAGGTGGGAGGAGACGGTCGTATAACCGCCTTCTCCCACCCCTTCTTCGCCTGCGGAGCGGCGCAGCGAGAGGATCGTCCTCCCGCGCGCGCTCCGCCGCCTCCTTTTGCGACATGACATCCTCGCAAAAGGAGGCAACCGCCGCCCAGGCCTCCTCGCTCCCCAGCATGGAGTTGACCACGCCGGGAAGCGAGAGGTCCTGCCCGACTACTCCAATGAGTTCACGGCGCAGCTCGGCCCAGGCCGGGCACACCTCCAGGGTGTGCTGCGCCGTGTCCTCCGCCGCGCCACAGTCGTGGCACGCCGGGGTTTCCTCCCTCCGGATCCGGTGCAGGTGCGTTCCGAAACAACCATGTCCGGACAACACCTGCACCAAACGGAACGAGAGGAAACCGTGTGGCCGCTCGAGCCAGCCCTGCAGGACTGGACCGAGCGCGTCCAGCGTCCGGCGTCCAAACGTGGCGGTGGCGAGGTCTGCGGTCCAATGGAGGACGATGGCCTCCCTCGCCTCCCGCCGCACGGCCTCCCGCTCCTCCGCGGCGGGGCGCTCACCTAGCGCCTTACGCCGCGCTGACCATTCGTACACTCTGGCGAGCACCCAGGCCTCCAACTCCCAGGGAGGGGTGCCCGCCAGAGCGCACGCCGCCGCAAAGCCCACCGACCGGTAGGCCCTCGCCACCCGCTGTGCGATGGCCCTCTGGGGCCCGCGGATGGCGGTCGCGTTCTCCCTCCTGCGGAGGGAGTCCGCCCAAATCGGCGCCCCATAGAGGGCCATACTCTTCAAGATGCCGGCGTATAAGCGCCGGCACCGCTCCTTGGGCCCGCCCAGGTTCGGGAGGAGCCACGAGAGGGCATCGGCGGCCTTCAGCAGGCGCGTCGACAGCCCGCTGAAGTGTGCGCTGAAGCGCCACCTGCTGTCTAGCAGGAGGCCCAGATATTTCATCTGGGTCCCGACCGCAATCCTGACGCCCTCCACGACTATGTGGGCGTCAGGCGGGTAGCGCTGCCGAGGCCCGTGGAAGAACACGGCCTCGGTCTTGTGCAGCGCCACCTGCAGTCCCAGCTGGCGGATCCTTCCGGCGACCAAAGATCCGCCAGCCGATGCCAGACAGGCCGCCTCCCTAAAGTCCTTCCCCCGGGCAACGAGCAGTGTGTCGTCCGCGTAGCAGATGACGCTCGTCCCCCGGAGGAGGGCTCCCCGCAAGAGCCAGTCGAAACCGATGTTCCACAGGGGTGGGCCTAGGACCGACCCCTGCGGAACACCGGACTCCGCGCCGTACCTCCTGACCGTCGCCGTCTTGTCCACAAGGAGGACCTCGCGGTCCTCCAAGTAGCTGGCCAGGAGGTCCCGCAGGTATTGGGGCACTCCGTGATACCGAAGCGCCTCCAATATCGTCGAGTGCGGCACGGAGTTGAAGGCGTTGGCGATGTCGAACGAGACCGCCAACACCCCCTCCCCCGACCCCACTGCCTCTTGCACCTGGGCCTTGAGCAGGGCCAAGGCGTCGACCGTCGAACGCCCTCGTCGAAACCCGAACTGGGCGTCCGACAGGTCTGGCCCCACCCCCCGCAGATGGCTGTTGAGCCGGTCGGCGACGATCCCCTCGAACATTTTACCGACCTCATCGAGAAGAACGATGGGCCGGTATGCCGAGGGGGAGTCCACCGGGCGTCCCTCCTTGCGGAGGAGGCACAGCTGCCCCTCCCGCCACAGTTTCGGGAACCGCCCAGCCGTAAAGCACGCGCTGAAGAGTTCCCGAAACCTTTCCTGCATCTGAGAGGCAGCTATTGCCGCCACCCGTGCAGGGACGCCGTCCGGCCCAGGGGCCGTCTTCTTCGCTCGGAGGCGGAGAATCCCCTCGCGAATCTCATCCGCCGTCACCGGGGGAATCTCCTCCTCCGGCGAGGCCGCCTCCCGCGGGGGGTCCATCACTGGTGGGGTGAAGTCGGTCCTGCGCGGAAACAAGGACCGGACCACCCCATCCAGTAACGCCGGCTCGAGGGTCTCCGACAGTGGGGGACCATAGGGCCGCAGCTGGTTCCGCGCCACCTTGTACGGTCTCCCATATGGATCCCGGTCGAGACCCTCCAGCATCTCGGCTCTCGCCGAGTCCTTGGCGGCGCACATTTCCGACTTGAGGACCGTCTTTGCCTCTATGTAGGAAGCGTAGAGGCGGTCCTCCTCGGCCTGTGATCGGGTTGTGCGCCGCCGGCTCCGCGTATAGGCCCTCCTGGCCGCCACGCAGGCGGCCCGTAGCTCCGCCAGCCCCTCCGTCCACCAGTAAACGGCGCGACGGGGAGGCGGACGGCGAGACCGAGGCATGCTGGAGTTGCACACCTCGGTCAAGGACCCTCGGAGCTGGACCGCTGCGGCGTCAACGTCCACGGCGGCCTCCACAGGGGGCGAGAGCCAGTCCTGGAGGAACGCCGCCTCCAGGGCTGCCTCCCGGTCCAGGCGGGTGAGAGCCCACCGCGGGAAGGGGGTTCGGCCCGACCGCCGAGCCATACCACCCCGCGGGCCCTGGGTGGGGACTATGTCGAACCGCACATATCGGTGGTCCGACATGGTCTCCACCATCTCCACCCGCCAGTTCACGACGCGGGCGGCTAACACGGGGGTGGCGAACGAGACGTCAACCACCGACCCTCCCCGCTGCCGCACACACGTGTGAACCTGCCCCCTGTTTAGGAGGGACACACCGCACGAAGCCGCCCAAAATTCGGCGGCGCGTCCCCGGACGTTGCAAGAGGTGGCCGGGTTGCCCCAGGCCACCGACTTGGCGTTCAGGTCGCCCAACACGGCGACCTGGCGTGGCGCCGCCCTCCCGACGACTGCCGTAAGGACCTCGAGAAAATCCTCGAAGTCCCTTAGAGGGCGGTTTGGGGAGAAATACACCCCGACCAGGGCAATTTCTCCCCACGTGGCGGCCACGTATCCCGGTCCCCTCTCTAAAAGCGAGAGGGGAGGGGAGTCCGTGGCGGGCCGCGACACCAACGCCACCAAGCCGTCCCGATCACCCAGCCAACGGCCAGGGATCGAGTACGGCTCGGCGACCACCGCCAGGTCCACCAACCACTCGGCCATGGTCTGCATCAGCAGATCCTGGGCCGCTCTGCAGTGGTTGGTGTTCGCCTGGAGGATGCGATGTTCGACTCTATCCATTAATCGGACATCGCACCCTCCTCCTCAGGCAGAGCCAGGCCAGCAGCCACCGAAGTCCCAGTCTCTGGAACGGCGGCGGTGGTAGCGACAGGCCGGATCGTAGCCTGCGCTTTGCCCTTCTTTGGGGGAGGATTGCATTTCCTCCCCTTTGTAACGTGGTTCGCTTGGCGGCCACTGGCGGCACACACCGCGCAGTGCGGCGTGGCGGCCTTGCAGGAGGCGGCCTTGTGGTCGTCCTTGCCGCAGCGGTAGCAGCTGTCCGTCCTGTCGACGCTGGACGGACAGAGGGCCCGGGTGTGTCCGATGCCCAGGCACCTGTAGCAACGCAGAGGTTCGTCTGCGAGAGCCCGGACTACACCCGAGCTGAACCCTACGGCAAGCCGTCCCTTGGCGAGGACGGCTTTGGCCACGGCGACTGGGCACTCCAGGCGGATGGTGCCCATGCCGCCGCGGCCGGGCCTGATGCCCCGGCCTTGCACCGCTGCGACGCTACAACCACCTATCTCTGCGATCGCCGCCACCACCTCCTCTTTGGTGACTGAATCATCCAGATCAGTCACCTCTAAGGCCGCCGACTTTATTGGTCTGGCAACCTTGGCCGCGTCCGCGATGACCTCTTTGAGCTTGGTCGCAAAGAGGTCCGCGTTGGCTGCGCCTGCCGCTCCTGGGAACTCAAAAATTCGAGCCCCTGCTTGCGTCCTGCGGCACGAGACTTTGCCGATCCCCAGTTTGGTGGGATCGGCATTGCTACGCGCCCGCATCATGATGGACGCGTAGGTCTCGCCCCGCTCCGCAGCCTCCGCGGTGAGAGTCACCACGACGGCTGCGGTCTTCGGTAGTACGAGTTTCTTCGCACCGGCTGGGGGGGAGCCTTTCCCCTTCCCTTTCCCCTTTTCCTGGCCAGCCGACTGCGACTGGCTGGCAGGGGTGGTGGCAGGGACGGCAGGGACGGCCGCCGCCGTCTTTTTGCCCTTCCCCTTCCCCTTCCCCTTGACGACCTTCGTCCAGCCCTGCTGGTTGTTGGTCGGGGTGGTGGAGGGGAGAAGGGCGTCCTCCGCCTGAGAGGGTGCCTCTTCTTGCTCGCGCGGCTGATTTAGCCTCCTATCCGCCGCGAGCGGTGGTCGGTGGCTTACCTCCGGCATGAGCCTGTCCTCAATGCCTGCGAAGCAGGCTCTCACGAAGGCCCTCTCCTCACCCACGACCCTGCGGATGATATCCTCAAGGTCGTGGGGGAGGTCGGGGCCCCCTGCCGCATGACTCGGCTTAGATTGCGTTGGCCGGGCCGTGGCTTCAGCCAGCTTCCGATGCAGCTGGCTGACTTCTGACTGCAGGCGATCGATTTTCGCCTGCATTTGCCGCGTTTCGTCAGTCGCCTGGCGCTGCACCAGCTCGCTGACGATGCCACGCATGCTGACGGCCCGGCACTTGAGGGACTTTTGGAAGGTCCCCTTCAAGTGCGAGGACTTGGAGGCGACCTCCACAATCCCCTCCACATCCTCCTGAGCCATGCGCTCCAGCTCCAACAACGAACTCTCCGTGTACACGACGCGGGACGCACCGTATCCAGCCTTGGCCCGGGCGATGCGCGCTTGCTGCTCCTTTGCAGCGACCTGCTCTTCTAGGTCGTCCTGGAGCTGCTCCCGCCGAGCCAAGTCCAACTGTCGTTGGGCGTCAGCTAGTCCCACGTCGTGGGTGCCCGCTTTCGGCTTTTTGGCCTTGTCCTTCTTTTTGTGCCCCTTGTCCGAACCCGAAACAGAGTTCGAGGAGCCATCGGACCCTCCCTTCAGGAAGGCCCTCCTCTTCAGTGATTGTGTGTCGACCTCCATCGACAACAACTCGTCCGCCATTTCATAGAAGCTAGCCGCAGACGTCGCGCGGCTAGCCTCTGACACCGTAGCGTCGGGGTGGCCCTGAGAAGGGCCTTTGGGTTGGCCCTGAGAAGGGCCTTTTGGTTGGCCCTGAGAAGGGCCTTTTGGTTGGCCCTGAGAAGGGCCTTTTGGTTGGCCCTGAGAAGGGCCTTTTGGTTGGCCCTGAGAAGGGCCTTTTGGTTGGCCCTGAGAAGGGCCTTTTTTGCTGACGAAATGCCCGAGGGCATCCCGCGGTGGTAAGGACATATTAAAATTCTCCGTTCAGCTCGAAAGCAACAAGGCAATAAGATAGTATTCGCTTCGAGAGCACAGCGCACTTTAGCCGTCCCAGTTTGCCACTCCGTTACGGTGGTCAAACTGGGCCGTTTCCAGGGGACACTACGAGGAAGTATGCGCTGTGGGGGGTCCCCCCCCCCAACCTAACCTTTTTTTTTTTTTTTTTTTTTTTTTTTTTTGATCACGCTGGGAAAAAATGCATTACGCATACCCGCCCATTGGGGGAATGGGCGGGTTATGTGGGACTCCCCGGGCAAGCCCGGTATACCCACTAAAATAACCCAGCGGCACTCCCGCTTCGTCCTAATGGCGGAGGACTGGGAAACTGGCACAGCCTTTACGTCCAGCCCTCCGCCGACGACTGCCCGCCTTTACGGCAGGCCCCGCACGCCCCTCCGAGTGGAGGGGCCCGGGAATGACCGTGAGTGCTCGGCCATTCCCGTCTGACGAGGGTGGTGACTGTGCAATGCAGACGAGAGGCGCCCCCGCGCCTGTCGCCCGCTAGTCACCACCAGGAGGTGGGAGGAGACGGTCGTATAACCGCCTTCTCCCACCCCTTCTTCGCCTGCGGAGCGGCGCAGCGAGAGGATCGTCCTCCCGCGCCCGCTCCGCCGCCTCCTTTTGCGACATGACATCCTCGCAAAAGGAGGCAACCGCCGCCCAGGCCTCCTCGCTCCCCAGCATGGAGTTGACCACGCCGGGAAGCGAGAGGTCCTGCCCGACTACTCCAATGAGTTCACGGCGCAGCTCGGCCCAGGCCGGGCACACCTCGAGGGTGTGCTGCGCCGTGTCCTCCGCCGCGCCGCAGTCATGGCACGCCGGGGTTTCCTCCCTCCGGATCCGGTGCAGGTGCGTTCCGAAACAACCATGTCCGGACAACACCTGCACCAAACGGAACGAGAGGAAACCGTGTGGCCGCTCGAGCCAGCCCTGCAGGACTGGACCGAGCGCGTCCAGCGTCCGGCGTCCAAACGTGGCGGTGGCGAGGTCTGCGGTCCAATGGAGGACGATGGCTTCCCTCGCCTCCCGCCGCACGGCCTCCCGCTCTTCCGCGGCTGGGCGCTCACCTAGCGCCTTACGCCGCGCTGACCATTCGTACACTTTGGCGAGCACCCACGCCTCCAACTCCCAGGGAGGGGTGCCCGCCAGAGCGCACGCCGCCGCAAAGCCCACCGACCGGTAGGCCCTCGACACCCGCTGTGCGATGGCCCTCTGGGGCCCGCGGATGGCGGTCGCGTTCTCCCTCCTGCGGAGGGAGTCCGCCCAAATCGGAGCCCCATAGAGGGCCATACTCTTCAAGATGCCGGCGTATAAGCGCCGGCACCGCTCCTTGGGCCCGCCCAGGTTCGGGAGGAGCCACGAGAGGGCATCGGCGGCCTTCAGCAGGCGCGTCGACAGCCCGCTGAAGTGTGCGCTGAAGCGCCACCTGCTGTCTAGCAGGAGGCCCAGATATTTCATCTGGGTCCCGACCGCAATCCTGACGCCCGCCACGACTATGTGAGCGTCAGGTGGGTAGCGCTGCCGAGGCCCGTGGAAGAACACGGCCTCGGTCTTGTGCAGCGCCACCTGCAGTCCCAACTGGCGGATCCTTCCGGCGACCAAAGATCCGCCAGCCGATGCCAGACAGGCCGCCTCCCTAAAGTCCTTCCCCCGGGCAACGAGCAGTGTGTCGTCCGCGTAGCAGATGACGCTCGTCCCCCGGAGGAGGGCTCCCCGCAAGAGCCAGTCGAAACCGATGTTCCACAGGGGGGGGCCTAGGACCGATCCCTGTGGAACACCGGACTCCGCGCCGTACCTCCTGACCGTCGCCGTCTTGTCCACAAGAAGGACCTCGCGGTCCTCCAAGTAGCTGGCCAGGAGGTCCCGCAGGTATTGGGGCACTCCGTGATACCGAAGCGCCTCCAATATCGTCGAGTGCGGCACGGAGTTGAAGGCGTTGGCGATGTCGAACGAGACCGCCAACACCCCCTCCCCCGACCCCACTGCCTCTTGCACCTGGGCCTTGAGCAGGGCCAAGGCGTCGACCGTCGAACGCCCACGTCGAAACCCGAACTGGGCGTCCGACAGGTCTGGCCCCACCCCCCGCAGATGGCTGTTGAGCCGGTCGGCGACGATCCCCTCGAACATTTTACCGACCTCATCGAGAAGAACGATGGGCCGGTATGCCGAGGGGGAGTCCACCGGGCGTCCCTCCTTGCGGAGGAGGCACAGCTGCCCCTCCCGCCACAGTTTCGGGAACCTCCCAGCCGTAAAGCACGCGCTGAAGAGTTCCCGAAACCTGTCCTGCATCTGAGAGGCAGCTATTGCCGCCACCCGTGCAGGGACGCCGTCCGGCCCAGGGGCCGTCTTCTTCGCTCGGAGGCGGAGAATCCCCTCGCGAATCTCATCCGCCGTCACCGGGGGAATCTCCTCCTCCGGCGAGGCCGCCTCCCGCGGGGGGTCCATCACTGGTGGGGTGAAGTCGGTCCTGCGCGGAAACAAGGACCGGACCACCCCATCCAGTAACGCCGGCTCGAGGGTCTCCGACAGTGGGGGACCATAGGGCCGCAGCTGGTTCCGCGCCACCTTGTACGGTCTCCCATATGGATCCCGGTCGAGACCCTCCAGCATCTCGGCTCTCGCCGAGTCCTTGGCGGCGCACATTTCCGACTTGAGGACCGTCTTTGCCTCTATGTAGGAAGCGTAGAGGCGGTCCTCCTCGGCCTGTGATCGGGTTGTGCGCCGCCGGCTCCGCGTATAGGCCCTCCTGGCCGCCACGCAGGCGGCCCGTAGCTCCGCCAGCCCCTCCGTCCACCAGTAAACGGCGCGACGGGGAGGCGGACGGCGAGACCGAGGCATGCTGGAGTTGCACACCTCGGTCAAGGACCCTCGGAGCTGGACCGCTGCGGCGTCAACGTCCACGGCGGCCTCCACAGGGGGCGAGAGCCAGTCCTGGAGGAACGCCGCCTCCAGGGCTGCCTCCCGGTCCAGGCGGGTGAGAGCCCACCGCGGGAAGGGGGTTCGGCCTGAACGCCGAGCCATACCACCCCGCGGGCCCTGGGTGGGGACTATGTCGAACCGCACATATCGGTGGTCCGACATGGTCTCCACCATCTCCACCCGCCAGTTCACGACGCGGGCGGCTAACACGGGGGTGGCGAACGAGACGTCAACCACCGACCCTCCCCGCTGCCGCACACACGTGTGAACCTGCCCCCTGTTTAGGAGGGACACACCGCACGAAGCCGCCCAAAATTCGGCGGCGCGTCCCCGGACGTTGCAAGAGGTGGCCGGGTTGCCCCAGGCCACCGACTTGGCGTTCAGGTCGCCCATCACGGCGACCTGGCGTGGTGCCGCCCTCCCGACGACTGCCGTAAGGACCTCGAGAAAATCCTCGAAGTCCCTTAGAGGGCGGTTTGGGGAGAAATACACCCCGACCAGGGCAATTTCTCCCCACGTGGCGGCCACGTATCCCGGTCCCCTCTCTAAAAGCGAGAGGGGAGGGGAGTCCGTGGCGGGCCGCGACACCAACGCCACCAAGCCGTCCCGATCACCCAGCCAACGGCCAGGGATCGAGTACGGCTCGGCGACCACCGCCAGGTCCACCAACCACTCGGCCATGGTCTGCATCAGCAGATCCTGGGCCGCTCTGCAGTGGTTGGTGTTCGCCTGGAGGATGCGATGTTCGACTCTATCCATTAATCGGACATCGCACCCTCCTCCTCAGGCAGAGCCAGGCCAGCAGCCACCGTAGTCCCAGTCTCTGGAACGACGGCGGTGGTAGCGGCAGGCCGGATCGTAGCCTGCGCTTTGCCCCTCTTTGGGGGAGGATTGCATTTCCTCCCCTTTGTAACGTGGCCGGCTGGGCGGCCGCTGGCGGCACACACCGCGCAGTGCGGCGTGGCGGCCTTGCAGGAGGCGGCCTTGTGGTCGTCCTTGCCGCAGCGGTAGCAGCTGTCCGTCCTGTCGACGCTGGACGGACAGAGGGCCCGGGTGTGTCCGATGCCCAGGCACCTGTAGCAACGCAGAGGTTCGTCTGCGAGAGCCCGGACTACACCCGAGCTGAACCCTACGGCAAGCCGTCCCTTGGCGAGGACGGCTTTGGCCACGGCGACTGGGCACTCCAGGCGGATGGTGCCCATGCCGCCGCGGCCGGGCCTGATGCCCCGGCCTTGCACCGCTGCGACGCTACAACCACCTATCTCGGCGATCGCCGCCACCACCTCCTCTTTGGTGACTGAATCATCCAGATCAGTCACCTCTAAGGCCGCCGACTTTATTGGTCTGGCAACCTTGGCCGCGTCCGCGATGACCTCTTTTAGCTTGGTAGCAAAGAGGTCCGCGTTGGCTGCGCCTGCCGCTCCAGGGAACTCAAAAATTCGAGCCCCTGCTTGCGTCCTGCGGCACGAGACTTTGCCGATCCCCAGTTTGGTGGGATCGGCATTGCTACGCGCCCGCATCATGATGGACGCGTAGGTCTCGCCCCGCTCCGCAGCCTCCGCGGTGAGAGTCACCACGACGGCTGCGGTCTTCGGTAGTACGAGTTTCTTCGCACCGGCTGGGGGGGAGCCTTTCCCCTTCCCTTTCCCCTTTTCCTGGCCAGCCGACTGCGACTGGCTGGCAGGGGTGGTGGCAGGGGTGGTGGCAGGGACGGCAGGGACGGCCGCCGCCGTCTTTTTGCCCTTCCCCTTCCCCTTCCCCTTGACGACCTTCGTCCAGCCCTGCTGGTTGTTGGTCGGGGTGGTGGAGGGGAGAAGGGCGTCCTCCGTCTGAGAGGGGGCCTCCTCTTGCTCGCGCGACTGATTTGGCCTCCTATCCGCCGCGAGCGGTGGTCGGTGGCTGACCTCCGGCATGAGCCTGTCCTCAATGCCTGCGAAGCAGGCTCTCACGAAGGCCCTCTCCTCACCCACGACCCTGCGGATGATATCCTCAAGGTCGTGGGGGAGGTCGGGGCCCCCTGCCGCATGACTCGGCTTAGATTGCGTTGGCCGGGCCGTGGCTTCAGCCAGCTTCCGATGCAGCTGGCTGACTTCTGACTGCAGGCGATCGATTTTCGCCTGCATTTGCCGCGTTTCGTCAGTCGCCTGGCGCTGCACCAGCTCGCTGACGATGCCACGCATGCTGACGGCCCGGCACTTGAGGGACTTTTGGAAGGTCCCCTTCAAGTGCGAGGACTTGGAGGCGACCTCCACAATCCCCTCCACATCCTCCTGAGCCATGCGCTCCAGCTCCAACAACGAACTCTCCGTGTACACGACGCGGGACGCGCCGTATCCAGCCTTGGCCCGGGCGATGCGCGCTTGCTGCTCCTTTGCAGCGACCTGCTCTTCTAGGTCGTCCTGGAGCTGCTCCCGCCGAGCCAAGTCCAACTGTCGTTGGGCGTCAGCTAGTCCCACGTCGTGGGTTCCGGCTTTCGGCTTTTTGGCCTTGGCCTTTGACTTGTGCCCCTTGTCCGAACCCGAAACAGAGTTCGAGGAGCCATCGGACCCTCCCTTCAGGAAGGCCCTCCTCTTCAGTGATTGTGTGTCGACCTCCATCGACAACAACTCGTCCGCCATTTCATAGAAGCTAGCCGCAGACGTCGCGCGGCTAGCCTCTGACACCGTAGCGTCGGGGTGGCCCTGAGAAGGGCCTTTGGGTTGGCCCTGAGAAGGGCCTTTTGGTTGGCCCTGAGAAGGGCCTTTTGGTTGGCCCTGAGAAGGGCCTTTTGGTTGGCCCTGAGAAGGGCCTTTTGGTTGGCCCTGAGAAGGGCCTTTTGGTTGGCCCTGAGAAGGGCCTTTTTTGCTGACGAAATGCCCGAGGGCATCCCGCGGTGGTAAGGACATATTAAAATTCTCCGTTCAGCTCGAAAGCAACAAGGCAATAAGATAGTATTCGCTTCGAGAGCACAGCGCACTTTAGCCGTCCCAGTTTGCCACTCCGTTACGGTGGTCAAACTGGGCCGTTTCCAGGGGACACTACGAGGAAGTATGCGCTGTGGGGGGTCCCCCCCCCCAACCTAACCTAACCTAACCTAACCTAACCTAACCCAGTCACCCGCCACCCGCGCGCCCGAACGGTCACGTTTCCGCGAGCTCCGTAGCGAAAAAAATCAAGCTCCGCAGCGAAAAAACAGTGAAAAAATCAAGTCTACGGACTTCCGTGTCGTAAAAACCCGTGTTATACATCAAAAGTTGCGCGCTGACGAGCACTAGCGAATGGTGTTTTCAAAATTAAAATCGGTCCAAAATTGGAAAAACTGTGACATAAAATAAACGGAATAAACGGAAAAAATTGTAAACAAAAGTGGAAAGTGGCGTGCGGCGCGAGATTAATCGCGACGACATATAAATTTTAAATTACCCTGTGAAGTGTTACCTAAGTGCCTACATCCTCACGAAATTTCGGATTTTTTGACCCCTCCTAAGAGGGTCTTTTACCCCTTTTACTGAGCGCGGGCGCAGCAAAAACCGAAAAAAGGCAAACATTGCGGGAGAAAATTCGCGAAACGCGATTAGTCGCTGTGACCTATTAATTTTATTAACTGAAAAGTAGCGTTAGCTCATGGACTATAACCCACAAAAAACCTGGATTTTTTAAGTGAGTGTAAACGACTTTCGCGAGACTTTTTCCAAAACCGGGCGTGAAAAGTGACAAAATCTTGTCGAAAACCTCAAACTCCTTCTGAGTTGAGGGAAATTCCACCCAAAACAGTGATTTATAGAGTTTAACTAAGTGCTTTCGACAAACCTAGACCACCGGGAACTACTTTCCGTGAGGTCCTAGGCCTCAAATAGCGGCTAAAGCGGCCCGCGGAAAATTCCACGCGCAGAAGAACTCGCGAGAACCAGTCCAGGAACGCGATCTTCGAGATCTGTGGACCTGAACAGGTACCTGGGTCAGTCAGCAACCACCCTGGAAATTTTCGCGAAGATCCTAGGACTCTAAGTGCCGAAACAAAGTATTTGCCGTTGTATTTTATTTTTTTCCATTTTAAAATATTTTTAACATTCCCAATATAATATTAATCACCATAGTAAAAATAGAATAATATAGAATAGATAATTGCCTATAATACAAAAAATCTGGGTTAAATTCAAACCCACTTTGCCTATTAAAAACAACTTTTTCCAAATTCACATTTTGTTCGCAAGCTTCAAGTTAACCTTGTAATTCTGTTTCTTTGTTCTGCAAACCTAAATCCGGTCATAACTTTGACTAGGACGGACCTAGGCAGGGGGTTGGACCGGATTTGGAGTTTCTAGAGCCTAAACTAGTGATTGGCAATCTTAGAATTTTAAAAAACCATTAAATAAAAAAGTGCATATTCAAACCGCTATCGGGAATGTTCGGGAATGTTTAAAGGTACTGCGTGGTGCTTTATTGACTGGTTTTATTGTTTTAACCTAGGCTAAGCTAAGAATCTTATGTGTATAGTTTATGTTGAGTGTTCACGTGTATTGAACTAAAATTATCCCGTGTTTTCATTTTAATTACATTTTTAATAATTATTGTTAAGCAAAACTGACCCATATTAATAGGGACATAGGGTTTAGATCTTCTTTCACTAGTGTTGGTGAATCTTATAAATTATTCCATAAGTAAATAATTCTATTATTTTATTTTTGCGCAAAAATGACCCGTATGGTAGGGGCATAGGGTCCATTTTAGTACTAATTAATTATTTCCATCTCGTGTTATTTAATTCATTTGCTACCTTATAATGTCAATTCAAATTACCCAGTAGGGACCCGTACAAGTAGGGACATAAAGTCGGTTTCATTTCATTTCTTTAGTCACCTTTTAATTCCATTATATTTTTCCAAATTCACATTTTGCTAGCACGCTTCAAGTTAACCTTGTAATTCTGTCCTTTTCTTTCTTTCCTTGTAAATTATATTTCCATTTTCCAAAATTTTGAGCCGCCAATAAATTCGAACCGTCCTTCAAAAATTAATTACTTATAACGCAAATAACTCGGAAACGGAGAGAGATAGGCCGATTTTGAGGTCGACCTACGTACACTAGTGTAACTAGTGTACGTGCCGAAGCCTCAGATCACCTCCTCCAGATCCCCCCAAATTTAAATTTATTATTATTATCTTTTGTTTATTTTAATCAAAATTCACATTTTGCTAGCACGCTTCAAGTTAACCTTGTAATTCTGTCCTTTTCTTTCTTTCCTTGTAAATTATATTTCCATTTTTCAAAAATTTTGAGCCGCCATTAAATTCGAACCGTCCTTCAAAAATTAATTACTTATAACGCAAATAACTCGGAAACGGAGAGAGATAGGCCGATTTTGAGGTCGACCTACGTACACTATAGTAACTAGTGTACGTGCCGAAGCCCCAGATCACCTCCTCCAGATCCCCCCAAATTTAATTTTATTATTATTATCTTTTGTTTATTTTTAATCCCAATAAATTTTCTTTTTTAATATTACATTATTACAATTAGGTAGTAGGTTCATGTTAGGTATTAAGTAACTGTATTGGTAGGGACGTACTCAAAAATATTTTTTTTTTTTTTTTTTTTTTTTTTTTTTTTTCACTCGGCTCTTGCGTGTATTATAAGACCCGTAGGAGTAAGTACACCCACCCAAAATGATAAGGACGCCCGGAAAACCGCCCAAAATACCGGAAACAGCAACAGAGCCTCCTCAGACTTCTTCTGAGGGGGCAAACACCCTCACCCCTATCCCGCTAAATACCACAATAACACCTACAGACATAATAGAAGCGCTCAAGCAAATCTCTCCACCTAAAATTAAATATGTGGACCGGACCTCGGAGGCTAAGGCCTGCCTAACCAAAACTAAACTTAACCTGAGCAGCTCCCGGAACACAAAGACGGAAATAAAAACAGCTATATCAGAAGCTGCCGAGAGACTGTTTCAATTAGTTAAGGAGGCCGAGGTGGAACTAAAGGCCACTAAACTGAAAATAACAAAAGAGGGGTCGTCGCCGGTTGAACCTCAGCTACCGCCCACAAATTCAACCTCACCGGAAGAGAAAGAGGCGAACAGTGTGTTGCTGAAAACATTGGAGCAACACACGAAGCTTCTCGCTGAGAGCAATAAACAAATTGGGGAACTCAACGAGAGGATGGACCTTCATAAGGTGATTCTCGAGAAGGCCAGCTACGCAAAGGTAGCCGCAACCGGAGTTGCAAAGTCACCGCCAGGGCGCGGTACATTGCACTCGGTAGTGGTTGCCTCAAAAGATGAGACGGAGACGGGCGAGGCAGTCCTCGATAGGATCAGGAAAGCGGCGAATACTGAGGAGGGATGGGTTAAGGTAGACAAGGTGAGGAAAGCCAAGGACCGGAAAATTATAATGGGTTTCGAAACCAAAGAAGAGCGGAATAAAATGAAGACCCGACTCCAAAAGGAGGGAGTGGAACTCACCGTCGAGGAGGTCAAAAACAAGGACCCACTGCTGGTTCTCAGGAATGTCCTGGTAGCTAGTACCGATGAGGACATCATTAAGGCCCTGAGAAACCAGAACAGGGGCGTTTTTGACGGCCTCGACGATGAGCAAAACAGAATTGTGGTAAAGTTTAGGAGGAGAACGCGAAACCCGCACCTTAACCACGTCATCGTCTGCGTCTCGCCCACTATTTGGCAAAGGGCGCTGGAGCGCGGGGCGCTGCATGTGGAGCTTCAGCGCATCAAGGTCGAGGATCAGTCGCCGCTGGTGCAGTGCACCCGCTGTCTCGGCTTCGGGCACGGCAAGCGGTTCTGCAATGAGCCTGAGGACCTCTGCAGCCATTGTGGAGGCCCACACATGAGGTCAGAGTGCCAAGATTGGCTTGCAGGATCACCACCCGCTTGTCGCAACTGTGCCAGATCCAAGCTAGAGAATGGGACTCATAACGCATTTAGCCACGACTGCCCAGTGCGCGTAAGATGGGATAACGTGGCCAGGTCCACTGTGGCCTACTGCTAAGGGCAACTCACGAGCAAACACCCACTATAGAGTACTGCAGGCCAACCTCCAACGAAAAAAGCTTGCCACCAACGAGCTTTTCATTGAGGCAACAAAGCGTGGCGTATCAGTTGCGCTCCTGCAGGAACCGTACGTGGCCGGGGCTGGAGTTATGAAGAGTCAAAGGGGCGTTAGGATCTTCCAGAACAATAGCATAGGAGGTGGGACTGTGAAAGCGGCAATTGCTGTCTTTAACAGTGACCTCGTTGTTAAGCAGTACCCGAAACTCACCACCAATAACATCTCGGTGGTGGGAATCCTGACTAGTGCCTGGGAGATCACGCTTGTCTCTTTATACTGTGAGCCAGACCAGCCTATTGAGCCATATTTAGAACACCTAAGGCAAATAGGGCTCGTCGTCGGTTCCGGGAAGCTGGTCGTTGGAGGGGACGCCAATGCAAAATCTATATGGTGGGGCAGCCCGAAGAATGACCACAGGGGAGAGGAAATGGTTGCAACTCTCGGCGAGCTTGGGCTTTATATACTCAACCGAGGGGAAATTCCGACCTTCGACACCATCCGAGGAGGGAAGCGGTACAGCAGTTACGTTGATATCACTGCATGCTCCAACAACATCCTGGAGCTGGTAGATGACTGGAGGGTTGACGAGGGCCTAACGAGCTCGGACCACAACGGCATTGCATTTAGTATTCTCTTGGAGAAATCCAAGGGAATTAAAATCGAAAGAACTACTCGTAAATTTAACACCATAAAAGCCAATTGGTCCGAATTCCATAAGGAATTCGAACAATTGAAAATAGATAACAACTTATCAATTGCCGAAATTAATAAAATTAAAAACAAAAAAGAAATAGATACCTTCACCGATAACCTTAATAAGTCAATAAATGAAGCCTGTAACTCAACTATACCTGTTAAAAAAGTAAAAGAAGAACTTACCTTGCCGTGGTGGTCCGAGAGACTCGCTGGGATGAAGAAGACAGTCAATACTATGAGGCGCAGGATCCGTTGTGCCGCCCCAGTCCGGAGGCAGAAGGTCGTGGATGAGTACCTGAAACGGAAAGAGGAGTATGAATCGGAGGCGGCCAAAGCTCAGACCGAGAGTTGGAAGGAGTTCTGCGGGAAGCAGGACAGGGAGGGGGTTTGGGAGGGCATATATAGAGTCATAGGAAGGACACAGCGTAGGGAAGAGGACTTGCTATTGGAATGGAACGGTGATGTGCTGGACGCTAAGGGCTCAGTGAAGCTCTTGGCTGAAACTCTTTACCCAGAAGACTCACTGGAGAGCGATAATGCTCATCACCGTTCCATCCGGTCGAAAGCCGAATGTGTGAACGATGGGGAACAACATGACGGCTGCGACCCACCGTTTACAATGGCTGAGCTGACGAAATCGGTGACGTCCTTCAATCCGAAAAAGGCGCCAGGTTCCGATGGCTTTACGGCCGACATCTGCCGTGAAGTCGTGAATAATGACCCGGATTTGTTCCTGAGGTTCCTGAACAGGTGTCTGGAGCTCCATTATTTCCCCACGTCCTGGAAGGAGGCTACAGTTGTCATTTTGAGGAAACCAGGGAAAGAAAATTACTCCACTCCCAAGTCTTATAGGCCGATTGGGCTATTGCCTATACTTGGGAAGATATTTGAAAAGATGCTGGTGGCCCGCCTAAAGTTCCATCTCTTGCCGAAGATGAGTACCCACCAGTACGGATTCATGCCCCAGAGGAGTACCGAAGACTCCCTCTATGCACTTATGCAGCACGTTCAACAAAAGCTCGCACAAAAAAGGATCATAACACTCGTATCTTTAGACATAGAGGGAGCCTTCGATAACGCCTGGTGGCCAGCAGTACGTGTCCGTCTGGCGGAGGAAAAGTGTCCGGTAAACCTTAGGCGGGTCATCGATGACTACCTCAGTGACCGAAAAGTCTCCATTAGGTACGGTGGGGAAACATACACCAAAAGCACCAGCAAGGGGTGTGTCCAGGGCTCGATCGGGGGCCCGATCTTTTGGAACTTGCTCCTAGACCCCCTCCTTAAGGCGCTGCAGAGTGATGGGATATACGTCCAGGCATTCGCGGACGATGTCCTCCTTGTCTTCGACGGGGAGACTGCGCTCGAGGTGGAGTTAGCCGCCAACGCAGCTCTCGCTCGTGTTCTGGCGTGGGGTGTCGAAAATAAGCTCAAATTTGCACCTCATAAAACCACCGCAATGGTGATCACAAAAAAGTTGAAGTTCGACACACCACGCCTGAGCATAGGGGGGACTGACATCGTCCTAGCGAAAGAAATGAAAATACTGGGTGTAACAATAGATAGTGCGTTGACTTTCAACACCCATGTCTCAATCGTGTGCAGAAGGGCGATTGATATATACAAACGGCTGTGCAGAGCTGCGAGGGTCAGCTGGGGGCTAAACCCAGACATCGTTAGGATCATTTACGTGGCGACAATGGAGCCCATAATCCTTTATGCCGCGAGCGTTTGGGCTCCAGCAGCCGAAAAGCTGGGAATGCAAAAGCAGCTTAGGAACGTCCAGCGCGGGATTGCCCAGAAAATGTGCAGAGCATACCGCACGGTCTCCCTAAACTCTGCTCTGGTGCTGACTGGGATACTCCCACTCGATCTTCGCGTCCGCGAAGCAGCTGCTCTCTACGGAGCAAGGAGGGGAGTACCCCAGCCCGTACTGGGGGACAGGGAGGTGGAGCGAATGGCACCCGTGCTGGAGGCCCCACACCCGGCGGAGCAGATGTGCTTGGAGTTCGGAAGCCTGGTAGACGAGGAACAGTACAAAGACCACAGCAACTATGATGTGCGGATATTCACAGACGGCAGCAAAATTGAGGGCAAAGTCGGGGCGGCGCTATCCTTGTGGAATGGCGCTGTCGAGGCGAAAGCCCTCAAGTTTGCTCTGCCGTCCTATTGCACCGTATACCAGGCTGAACTTCTGGCCCTGCAAAGGGTGGTGGGAGAGGTGCTCAAGCGTAGTGAAACCACGTTCGGCATCTTCAGCGACTCCATGGCGGCCCTTCAGTCAGTTACCAACTCAAGTTCCCCCCACCCCTTGGCTGTGGAAACCAGAGACGCCTTACGTCGCTGTAAACTCCAGAACAAGTGCGTCTCGCTGTTCTGGATAAAAGCCCACGCAGGGTTGGAGGGAAACGAGAGAGCTGACCAACTTGCGAAGGAGGCCGCCCTGGGGTCGAAGAAGAGGCCGGACTATGACCAGTGTCCCGTTTCATTCGTCAAGCGAGTAATCCGGTTGGAGACGCTTGGCGAGTGGAACGGGAGATATAGATCGGGTGACACAGCCTCGGGCACGAAAATCTTTTTCCCGGACGCCGTGGCGGCGTACAGAGTGGTACGCAAGATGACCCACAACAGCATGACTACGCAGATTCTGACGGGGCACGGTGGGTTCTCCGCATACTTGAAACGTTTCAAGTGTAAGGAGGACCCATCGTGCGCCTGTGAACCTGGTATCGAAGAGACGGTTCTGCACATACTTTTCGAGTGCCCAATGACCGAAAGATTGCGATATGAGACAGAGCAACAGTTGGGTGTGGAATTGAATGCGCAACAAGTACCGCATCTAATGACGGGTAAGAAGAGGGAACTGTTCTTAGATTATTGTAGTCAAATAACATCCATAGTTAACAAAAGGAATAAAACCGATTAAGAAAATATGCTGTCACAATATACTTTGTTATTTAAGAACAGAAAAATAGTGCTAGTAAAATGTAAAATAAACGTGTAAAAATTAAATTTAGTGTTAAACAAAAACTGCTCCCGTCCTTTTAGGACCTGTAAACAATCTTGGTAAAATAAGTCGACATTAATGTTTAAATATAAGATGTGCTCCCCCCTACTCTGTAGGGCCCGAATACTGTCTACGATAAAATATAAGTATAATTAAGATGTAGTAATTAAACGATAAATAATTATAAGTAAAGTAAGGAATAATAATAGATAAAACTAGTTTTTAAGAAATTGTAAAATCTTTGTAGTATAGTAATAAGAACCTAGTTATATAAAGTAGAATTAAATAAGACATAAGAAACTGTAAAGTAGAATAAGTTATACTAAGTATTTATGTAAGAATATGGAAATAAAAATTCTGTCCTTGGCTTTTACTATAATAAAAATGGATAGTTAGTTAGCTAGAAAATAGATGGGAATCCCACCCATAACAGACACAAATGAGGATGTATGAGAGAAAGATAAAGTATGAGGAATGAAAGTGCGAGAGGAATAAATGCGAGAACTGGAATGAATGTATCAGATCACAATAGACTCCGACCATGTTGGGGGTAGAAGTAATTTAAAAAAAAAAAAAAAAAAAAAAAAAAAAAACATAACCTAACCTAACCTAACCTAACCTAACCGAAATATTTCAGACTCTAAAAGTGCGATTTTGACCGGGTTTTTTGCATAGTAATTACTAAACAGGCTAGCTCCTGTGTTCCAGACGATAAAAACTGACATTTTGAATATCATATTTTCGAATTCAGGACATAGCAAAATTTTTCAAATTCTTTATTTTTAAAACTTCTCTCTTCAAAATTCTATCTGACAAATAATTTTGGTTTTAGTCATAACAGATACCTGCGACCCCTACCTGTGTCCCGGCGAGTGTTTAGCGCGTCCGAGTCCTGGTTTTGGTTCGCAAAAACAAAAATTTTCAAATCTTTCTATAAAAATCGTGTTTTTTGCCCACAGTACAAAATTTTGTCGATCAAAAGTTTTTATTTCAGCACAGTCGGTTAGCTCGCGCGGAGACGCATCTTTTGACACCCCGCACGTGAGCCTAGCTCTCGGGAAACGTCAAAAAATCCCCGCCCGTGTTCACGAAAAACGTGTTTTTTGCTGACTGTACAGAATCGTTTCAACCCTTCATTCTGAAAATACCACAGCTAGCTGGATCTCGCCGAGCCGCGTCTATTGACACCTTCCCCGTGGTCGCGACGTACCGGGAACCCCTGCAAAAGAAGGAAACATTAAATATCATCACATCAAAATTCCTAAAAAAGCACCTAAGGGAGCACGAAAAAACGAAAATCGAAATATTTCAGACTCTAAAAGTGCGATTTTGACCGGGTTTTTTGCATAGTAATTACTAAACAGGCTAGCTCCTGTGTTCCAGACGATAAAAACTGACATTTTGAATACCATATTTTCGAATTCAGGACATAGCAAAATTTTTCAAATTCTTTATTTTTAAAACTTCTCTCTTCAAAATTCTATCTGACCAATAATTTTGGTTTTAGTCATAACAGATACCTGCGACCCCTACCTGTGTCCCGGCGAGTGTTTAGCGCGTCCGAGTCCTGGTTTTGGTTCGCAAAAACAAAAATTTTCAAATCTTTCTATAAAAATCGTGTTTTTTGCCCACAGTACAAAATTTTGTCGATCAAAAGTTTTTATTTCAGCACAGTCGGTTAGCTCGCGCGGAGACGCATCTTTTGACACCCCGCACGTGAGCCTAGCTCTCGGGAAACGTCAAAAAATCCCCGCCCGTGTTCACGAAAAACGTGTTTTTTGCTGACTGTACAGAATCGTTTCAACCCTTCATTCTGAAAATACCACAGCTAGCTGGATCTCGCCGAGCCGCGTCTATTGACACCTTCCCCGTGGTCGCGACGTACCGGGAACCCCTGCAAAAGAAGGAAACATTAAATATCATCACATCAAAATTCCTAAAAAAGCACCTAAGGGAGCACGAAAAAACGAAAATCGAAATATTTCAGACTCTAAAAGTGCGATTTTGACCGGGTTTTTTGCATAGTAATTACTAAACAGGCTAGCTCCTGTGTTCCAGACGATAAAAACTGACATTTTGAATACCATATTTTCGAATTCAGGACATAGCAAAATTTTTCAAATTCTTTATTTTTAAAACTTCTCTCTTCAAAATTCTATCTGACAAATAATTTTGGTTTTAGTCATAACAGATACCTGCGACCCCTACCTGTGTCCCGGCGAGTGTTTAGCGCGTCCGAGTCCTGGTTTTGGTTCGCAAAAACAAAAATTTTCAAATCTTTCTATAAAAATCGTGTTTTTTGCCCACAGTACAAAATTTTGTCGATCAAATGTTTTTATTTCAGCACAGTCGGTTAGCTCGCGCGGAGACGCATCTTTTGACACCCCGCACGTGAGCCTAGCTCTCGGGAAACGTCAAAAAATCCCCGCCCGTGTTCACGAAAAACGTGTTTTTTGCTGACTGTACAGAATCGTTTCAACCCTTCATTCTGAAAATACCACAGCTAGCTGGATCTCGCCGAGCCGCGTCTATTGACACCTTCCCCGTGGTCGCGACGTACCGGGAACCCCTGCAAAAGAAGGAAACATTAAATATCATCACATCAAAATTCCTAAAAAAGCACCTAAGGGAGCACGAAAAAACGAAAATCGAAATATTTCAGACTCTAAAAGTGCGATTTTGACCGGGTTTTTTGCATAGTAATTACTAAACAGGCTAGCTCCTGTGTTCCAGACGATAAAAACTGACATTTTGAATACCATATTTTCGAATTCAGGACATAGCAAAATTTTTCAAATTCTTTATTTTTAAAACTTCTCTCTTCAAAATTCTATCTGACAAATAATTTTGGTTTTAGTCATAACAGATACCTGCGACCCCTACCTGTGTCCCGGCGAGTGTTTAGCGCGTCCGAGTCCTGGTTTTGGTTCGCAAAAACAAAAATTTTCAAATCTTTCTATAAAAATCGTGTTTTTTGCCCACAGTACAAAATTTTGTCGATCAAAAGTTTTTATTTCAGCACAGTCGGTTAGCTCGCGCGGAGACGCATCTTTTGACACCCCGCACGTGAGCCTAGCTCTCGGGAAACGTCAAAAAATCCCCGCCCGTGTTCACGAAAAACGTGTTTTTTGCTGACTGTACAGAATCGTTTCAACCCTTCATTCTGAAAATACCACAGCTAGCTGGATCTCGCCGAGCCGCGTCTATTGACACCTTCCCCGTGGTCGCGACGTACCGGGAACCCCTGCAAAAGAAGGAAACATTAAATATCATCACATCAAAATTCCTAAAAAAGCACCTAAGGGAGCACGAAAAAACGAAAATCGAAATATTTCAGACTCTAAAAGTGCGATTTTGACCGGGTTTTTTGCATAGTAATTACTAAACAGGCTAGCTCCTGTGTTCCAGACGATAAAAACTGACATTTTGAATACCATATTTTCGAATTCAGGACATAGCAAAATTTTTCAAATTCTTTATTTTTAAAACTTCTCTCTTCAAAATTCTATCTGACCAATAATTTTGGTTTTAGTCATAACAGATACCTGCGACCCCTACCTGTGTCCCGGCGAGTGTTTAGCGCGTCCGAGTCCTGGTTTTGGTTCGCAAAAACAAAAATTTTCAAATCTTTCTATAAAAATCGTGTTTTTTGCCCACAGTACAAAATTTTGTCGATCAAAAGTTTTTATTTCAGCACAGTCGGTTAGCTCGCGCGGAGACGCATCTTTTGACACCCCGCACGTGAGCCTAGCTCTCGGGAAACGTCAAAAAATCCCCGCCCGTGTTCACGAAAAACGTGTTTTTTGCTGACTGTACAGAATCGTTTCAACCCTTCATTCTGAAAATACCACAGCTAGCTGGATCTCGCCGAGCCGCGTCTATTGACACCTTCCCCGTGGTCGCGACGTACCGGGAACCCCTGCAAAAGAAGGAAACATTAAATATCATCACATCAAAATTCCTAAAAAAGCACCTAAGGGAGCACGAAAAAACGAAAATCGAAATATTTCAGACTCTAAAAGTGCGATTTTGACCGGGTTTTTTGCATAGTAATTACTAAACAGGCTAGCTCCTGTGTTCCAGACGATAAAAACTGACATTTTGAATACCATATTTTCGAATTCAGGACATAGCAAAATTTTTCAAATTCTTTATTTTTAAAACTTCTCTCTTCAAAATTCTATCTGACAAATAATTTTGGTTTTAGTCATAACAGATACCTGCGACCCCTACCTGTGTCCCGGCGAGTGTTTAGCGCGTCCGAGTCCTGGTTTTGGTTCGCAAAAACAAAAATTTTCAAATCTTTCTATAAAAATCGTGTTTTTTGCCCACAGTACAAAATTTTGTCGATCAAATGTTTTTATTTCAGCACAGTCGGTTAGCTCGCGCGGAGACGCATCTTTTGACACCCCGCACGTGAGCCTAGCTCTCGGGAAACGTCAAAAAATCCCCGCCCGTGTTCACGAAAAACGTGTTTTTTGCTGACTGTACAGAATCGTTTCAACCCTTCATTCTGAAAATACCACAGCTAGCTGGATCTCGCCGAGCCGCGTCTATTGACACCTTCCCCGTGGTCGCGACGTACCGGGAACCCCTGCAAAAGAAGGAAACATTAAATATCATCACATCAAAATTCCTAAAAAAGCACCTAAGGGAGCACGAAAAAACGAAAATCGAAATATTTCAGACTCTAAAAGTGCGATTTTGACCGGGTTTTTTGCATAGTAATTACTAAACAGGCTAGCTCCTGTGTTCCAGACGATAAAAACTGACATTTTGAATACCATATTTTCGAATTCAGGACATAGCAAAATTTTTCAAATTCTTTATTTTTAAAACTTCTCTCTTCAAAATTCTATCTGACAAATAATTTTGGTTTTAGTCATAACAGATACCTGCGACCCCTACCTGTGTCCCGGCGAGTGTTTAGCGCGTCCGAGTCCTGGTTTTGGTTCGCAAAAACAAAAATTTTCAAATCTTTCTATAAAAATCGTGTTTTTTGCCCACAGTACAAAATTTTGTCTATCAAAAGTTTTTATTTCAGCACAGTCGGTTAGCTCGCGCGGAGACGCATCTTTTGACACCCCGCACGTGAGCCTAGCTCTCGGGAAACGTCAAAAAATCCCCGCCCGTGTTCACGAAAAACGTGTTTTTTGCTGACTGTACAGAATCGTTTCAACCCTTCATTCTGAAAATACCACAGCTAGCTGGATCTCGCCGAGCCGCGTCTATTGACACCTTCCCCGTGGTCGCGACGTACCGGGAACCCCTGCAAAAGAAGGAAACATTAAATATCATCACATCAAAATTCCTAAAAAAGCACCTAAGGGAGCACGAAAAAACGAAAATCGAAATATTTCAGACTCTAAAAGTGCGATTTTGACCGGGTTTTTGCATAGTAATTACTAAACAGGCTAGCTCCTGTGTTCCAGACGATAAAAACTGACATTTTGAATACCATATTTTCGAATTCAGGACATAGCAAAATTTTTCAAATTCTTTATTTTTAAAACTTCTCTCTTCAAAATTCTATCTGACCAATAATTTTGGTTTTAGTCATAACAGATACCTGCGACCCCTACCTGTGTCCCGGCGAGTGTTTAGCGCGTCCGAGTCCTGGTTTTGGTTCGCAAAAACAAAAATTTTCAAATCTTTCTATAAAAATCGTGTTTTTTGCCCACAGTACAAAATTTTGTCGATCAAAAGTTTTTATTTCAGCACAGTCGGTTAGCTCGCGCGGAGACGCATCTTTTGACACCCCGCACGTGAGCCTAGCTCTCGGGAAACGTCAAAAAATCCCCGCCCGTGTTCACGAAAAACGTGTTTTTTGCTGACTGTACAGAATCGTTTCAACCCTTCATTCTGAAAATACCACAGCTAGCTGGATCTCGCCGAGCCGCGTCTATTGACACCTTCCCCGTGGTCGCGACGTACCGGGAACCCCTGCAAAAGAAGGAAACATTAAATATCATCACATCAAAATACCTAAAAAAGCACCTAAGGGAGCACGAAAAAACGAAAATCGAAATATTTCAGACTCTAAAAGTGCGATTTTGACCGGGTTTTTTGCATAGTAATTACTAAACAGGCTAGCTCCTGTGTTCCAGACGATAAAAACTGACATTTTGAATACCATATTTTCGAATTCAGGACATAGCAAAATTTTTCAAATTCTTTATTTTTAAAACTTCTCTCTTCAAAATTCTATCTGACAAATAATTTTGGTTTTAGTCATAACAGATACCTGCGACCCCTACCTGTGTCCCGGCGAGTGTTTAGCGCGTCCGAGTCCTGGTTTTGGTTCGCAAAAACAAAAATTTTCAAATCTTTCTATAAAAATCGTGTTTTTTGCCCACAGTACAAAATTTTGTCGATCAAAAGTTTTTATTTCAGCACAGTCGGTTAGCTCGCGTGGAGACGCATCTTTTGACACCCCGCACGTGAGCCTAGCTCTCGGGAAACGTCAAAAAATCCCCGCCCGTGTTCACGAAAAACGTGTTTTTTGCTGACTGTACAGAATCGTTTCAACCCTTCATTCTGAAAATACCACAGCTAGCTGGATCTCGCCGAGCCGCGTCTATTGACACCTTCCCCGTGGTCGCGACGTACCGGGAACCCCTGCAAAAGAAGGAAACATTAAATATCATCACATCAAAATTCCTAAAAAAGCACCTAAGGGAGCACGAAAAAACGAAAATCGAAATATTTCAGACTCTAAAAGTGCGATTTTGACCGGGTTTTTTGCATAGTAATTACTAAACAGGCTAGCTCCTGTGTTCCAGACGATAAAAACTGACATTTTGAATACCATATTTTCGAATTCAGGACATAGCAAAATTTTTCAAATTCTTTATTTTTAAAACTTCTCTCTTCAAAATTCTATCTGACAAATAATTTTGGTTTTAGTCATAACAGATACCTGCGACCCCTACCTGTGTCCCGGCGAGTGTTTAGCGCGTCCGAGTCCTGGTTTTGGTTCGCAAAAACAAAAATTTTCAAATCTTTCTATAAAAATCGTGTTTTTTGCCCACAGTACAAAATTTTGTCGATCAAAAGTTTTTATTTCAGCACAGTCGGTTAGCTCGCGCGGAGACGCATCTTTTGACACCCCGCACGTGAGCCTAGCTCTCGGGAAACGTCAAAAAATCCCCGCCCGTGTTCACGAAAAACGTGTTTTTTGCTGACTGTACAGAATCGTTTCAACCCTTCATTCTGAAAATACCACAGCTAGCTGGATCTCGCCGAGCCGCGTCTATTGACACCTTCCCCGTGGTCGCGACGTACCGGGAACCCCTGCAAAAGAAGGAAACATTAAATATCATCACATCAAAATTCCTAAAAAAGCACCTAAGGGAGCACGAAAAAACGAAAATCGAAATATTTCAGACTCTAAAAGTGCGATTTTGACCGGGTTTTTTGCATAGTAATTACTAAACAGGCTAGCTCCTGTGTTCCAGACGATAAAAACTGACATTTTGAATACCATATTTTCGAATTCAGGACATAGCAAAATTTTTCAAATTCTTTATTTTTAAAACTTCTCTCTTCAAAATTCTATCTGACAAATAATTTTGGTTTTAGTCATAACAGATACCTGCGACCCCTACCTGTGTCCCGGCGAGTGTTTAGCGCGTCCGAGTCCTGGTTTTGGTTCGCAAAAACAAAAATTTTCAAATCTTTCTATAAAAATCGTGTTTTTTGCCCACAGTACAAAATTTTGTCGATCAAAAGTTTTTATTTCAGCACAGTCGGTTAGCTCGCGCGGAGACGCATCTTTTGACACCCCGCACGTGAGCCTAGCTCTCGGGAAACGTCAAAAAATCCCCGCCCGTGTTCACGAAAAACGTGTTTTTTGCTGACTGTACAGAATCGTTTCAACCCTTCATTCTGAAAATACCACAGCTAGCTGGATCTCGCCGAGCCGCGTCTATTGACACCTTCCCCGTGGTCGCGACGTACCGGGAACCCCTGCAAAAGAAGGAAACATTAAATATCATCACATCAAAATTCCTAAAAAAGCACCTAAGGGAGCACGAAAAAACGAAAATCGAAATATTTCAGACTCTAAAAGTGCGATTTTGACCGGGTTTTTTGCATAGTAATTACTAAACAGGCTAGCTCCTGTGTTCCAGACGATAAAAACTGACATTTTGAATACCATATTTTCGAATTCAGGACATAGCAAAATTTTTCAAATTCTTTATTTTTAAAACTTCTCTCTTCAAAATTCTATCTGACAAATAATTTTGGTATTAGTCATAACAGATACCTGCGACCCCTACCTGTGTCCCGGCGAGTGTTTAGCGCGTCCGAGTCCTGGTTTTGGTTCGCAAAAACAAAAATTTTCAAATCTTTCTATAAAAATCGTGTTTTTTGCCCACAGTACAAAATTTTGTCGATCAAAAGTTTTTATTTCAGCACAGTCGGTTAGCTCGCGCGGAGACGCATCTTTTGACACCCCGCACGTGAGCCTAGCTCTCGGGAAACGTCAAAAAATCCCCGCCCGTGTTCACGAAAAACGTGTTTTTTGCTGACTGTACAGAATCGTTTCAACCCTTCATTCTGAAAATACCACAGCTAGCTGGATCTCGCCGAGCCGCGTCTATTGACACCTTCCCCGTGGTCGCGACGTACCGGGAACCCCTGCAAAAGAAGGAAACATTAAATATCATCACATCAAAATTCCTAAAAAAGCACCTAAGGGAGCACGAAAAAACGAAAATCGAAATATTTCAGACTCTAAAAGTGTGATTTTGACCGGGTTTTTTGCATAGTAATTACTAAACAGGCTAGCTCCTGTGTTCCAGACGATAAAAACTGACATTTTGAATACCATATTTTCGAATTCAGGACATAGCAAAATTTTTCAAATTCTTTATTTTTAAAACTTCTCTCTTCAAAATTCTATCTGACAAATAATTTTGGTTTTAGTCATAACAGATACCTGCGACCCCTACCTGTGTCCCGGCGAGTGTTTAGCGCGTCCGAGTCCTGGTTTTGGTTCGCAAAAACAAAAATTTTCAAATCTTTCTATAAAAATCGTGTTTTTTGCCCACAGTACAAAATTTTGTCGATCAAAAGTTTTTATTTCAGCACAGTCGGTTAGCTCGCGCGGAGACGCATCTTTTGACACCCCGCACGTGAGCCTAGCTCTCGGGAAACGTCAAAAAATCCCCGCCCGTGTTCACGAAAAACGTGTTTTTTGCTGACTGTACAGAATCGTTTCAACCCTTCATTCTGAAAATACCACAGCTAGCTGGATCTCGCCGAGCCGCGTCTATTGACACCTTCCCCGTGGTCGCGACGTACCGGGAACCCCTGCAAAAGAAGGAAACATTAAATATCATCACATCAAAATTCCTAAAAAAGCACCTAAGGGAGCACGAAAAAACGAAAATCGAAATATTTCAGACTCTAAAAGTGCGATTTTGACCGGGTTTTTTGCATAGTAATTACTAAACAGGCTAGCTCCTGTGTTCCAGACGATAAAAACTGACATTTTGAATACCATATTTTCGAATTCAGGACATAGCAAAATTTTTCAAATTCTTTATTTTTAAAACTTCTCTCTTCAAAATTCTATCTGACAAATAATTTTGGTTTTAGTCATAACAGATACCTGCGACCCCTACCTGTGTCCCGGCGAGTGTTTAGCGCGTCCGAGTCCTGGTTTTGGTTCGCAAAAACAAAAATTTTCAAATCTTTCTATAAAAATCGTGTTTTTTGCCCACAGTACAAAATTTTGTCGATCAAAAGTTTTTATTTCAGCACAGTCGGTTAGCTCGCGCGGAGACGCATCTTTTGACACCCCGCACGTGAGCCTAGCTCTCGGGAAACGTCAAAAAATCCCCGCCCGTGTTCACGAAAAACGTGTTTTTTGCTGACTGTACAGAATCGTTTCAACCCTTCATTCTGAAAATACCACAGCTAGCTGGATCTCGCCGAGCCGCGTCTATTGACACCTTCCCCGTGGTCGCGACGTACCGGGAACCCCTGCAAAAGAAGGAAACATTAAATATCATCACATCAAAATTCCTAAAAAAGCACCTAAGGGAGCACGAAAAAACGAAAATCGAAATATTTCAGACTCTAAAAGTGCGATTTTGACCGGGTTTTTTGCATAGTAATTACTAAACAGGCTAGCTCCTGTGTCCCAGACGATAAAAACTGACATTTTGAATACCATATTTTCGAATTCAGGACATAGCAAAATTTTTCAAATTCTTTATTTTTAAAACTTCTCTCTTCAAAATTCTATCTGACAAATAATTTTGGTTTTAGTCATAACAGATACCTGCGACCCCTACCTGTGTCCCGGCGAGTGTTTAGCGCGTCCGAGTCCTGGTTTTGGTTCGCAAAAACAAAAATTTTCAAATCTTTCTATAAAAATCGTGTTTTTTGCCCACAGTACAAAATTTTGTCGATCAAAAGTTTTTATTTCAGCACAGTCGGTTAGCTCGCGCGGAGACGCATCTTTTGACACCCCGCACGTGAGCCTAGCTCTCGGGAAACGTCAAAAAATCCCCGCCCGTGTTCACGAAAAACGTGTTTTTTGCTGACTGTACAGAATCGTTTCAACCCTTCATTCTGAAAATACCACAGCTAGCTGGATCTCGCCGAGCCGCGTCTATTGACACCTTCCCCGTGGTCGCGACGTACCGGGAACCCCTGCAAAAGAAGGAAACATTAAATATCATCACATCAAAATTCCTAAAAAAGCACCTAAGGGAGCACGAAAAAACGAAAATCGAAATATTTCAGACTCTAAAAGTGCGATTTTGACCGGGTTTTTTGCATAGTAATTACTAAACAGGCTAGCTCCTGTGTTCCAGACGATAAAAACTGACATTTTGAATACCATATTTTCGAATTCAGGACATAGCAAAATTTTTCAAATTCTTTATTTTTAAAACTTCTCTCTTCAAAATTCTATCTGACAAATAATTTTGGTTTTAGTCATAACAGATACCTGCGACCCCTACCTGTGTCCCGGCGAGTGTTTAGCGCGTCCGAGTCCTGGTTTTGGTTCGCAAAAACAAAAATTTTCAAATCTTTCTATAAAAATCGTGTTTTTTGCCCACAGTACAAAATTTTGTCGATCAAAAGTTTTTATTTCAGCACAGTCGGTTAGCTCGCGCGGAGACGCATCTTTTGACACCCCGCACGTGAGCCTAGCTCTCGGGAAACGTCAAAAAATCCCCGCCCGTGTTCACGAAAAACGTGTTTTTTGCTGACTGTACAGAATCGTTTCAACCCTTCATTCTGAAAATACCACAGCTAGCTGGATCTCGCCGAGCCGCGTCTATTGACACCTTCCCCGTGGTCGCGACGTACCGGGAACCCCTGCAAAAGAAGGAAACATTAAATATCATCACATCAAAATTCCTAAAAAAGCACCTAAGGGAGCACGAAAAAACGAAAATCGAAATATTTCAGACTCTAAAAGTGCGATTTTGACCGGGTTTTTTGCATAGTAATTACTAAACAGGCTAGCTCCTGTGTTCCAGACGATAAAAACTGACATTTTGAATACCATATTTTCGAATTCAGGACATAGCAAAATTTTTCAAATTCTTTATTTTTAAAACTTCTCTCTTCAAAATTCTATCTGACAAATAATTTTGGTTTTAGTCATAACAGATACCTGCGACCCCTACCTGTGTCCCGGCGAGTGTTTAGCGCGTCCGAGTCCTGGTTTTGGTTCGCAAAAAAAAAAAAAATTTCAAATCTTTCTATAAAAATCGTGTTTTTTGCCCACAGTACAAAATTTTGTCGATCAAAAGTTTTTATTTCAGCACGGTCGGTTAGCTCGCGCGGAGACGCATCTTTTGACACCCCGCACGTGAGCCTAGCTCTCGGGAAACGTTAAAAAATACCCGCCCGTGTGCCCGAAAAACGTGTTTTTTGCTGACTGCACAAAATCGTTTCAACCCTTCATTCTGAAAATACCACAGCTAGCTGGATCTCGCCGAGCCGCGTCTATTGACACCTTCCCCGTGGTCGCGACGTACCGGGAACCCCTGCAAAAGAAGGAAACATTAAATATCATCATATCAAAATTCTTAAAAAACCACCTTAGGGGTGTACGAAGAAACGAAAATCGAAATATTTCAGACTCCAAAAGTGCGATTTTGACCGGGTTTTTTGCATAGTAATTACTAAACAGGCTAGCTCCTGTGTTCCAGACGATAAAAACTGACATTTTGAATACCATATTTTCGAATTCAGGACATAGTTAATTTTTCAAATTGTTTATTTTTAAAACTTCTCTCTTCAAAATTCTATCTGACAAATAATTTTGGTTTTAGTCATAACAGATACCTGCGACCCCTACCTGTGTCCCGGCGAGTGTTTAGCGCGTCCGAGTCCTGGTTTTGGTTCGCAAAAAAAAAAAAAAAAAATTTTTCAAATCTTTCTATAAAAATCGTGTTTTTTGCCCACAGTACAAAATTTTGTCGATCAAAAGTTTTTATTTCAGCACGGTCGGTTAGCTCGCGCGGAGACGCATCTTTTGACACCCCGCACGTGAGCCTAGCTCTCGGGAAACGTCAAAAAATACCCGCCCGTGTGCCCGAAAAACGTGTTTTTTGCTGACTGCACAAAATCGTTTCAACCCTTCATTCTGAAAATACCACAGCTAGCTGGATCTCGCCGAGCCGCGTCTATTGACACCTTCCCCGTGGTCGCGACGTACCGGGAACCCCTGCAAAAGAAGGAAACATTAAATATCATCATATCAAAATTCTTAAAAAACCACCTTAGGGGTGTACGAAGAAACGAAAATCGAAATATTTCAGACTCCAAAAGTGCGATTTTGACCGGGTTTTTTGCATAGTAATTACTAAACAGGCTAGCTCCTGTGTTCCAGACGATAAAAACTGACATTTTGAATACCATATTTTCGAATTCAGGACATAGTTAATTTTTCAAATTGTTTATTTTTAAAACTTCTCTCTTCAAAATTCTATCTGACAAATAATTTTGGTTTTAGTCATAACAGATACCTGCGACCCCTACCTGTGTCCCGGCGAGTGTTTAGCGCGTCCGAGTCCTGGTTTTGGTTCGCAAAAACAAAAATTTTCAAATCTTTCTATAAAAATCGTGTTTTTTGCCCACAGTACAAAATTTTGTCGATCAAAAGTTTTTATTTCAGCACAGTCGGTTAGCTCGCGCGGAGACGCATCTTTTGACACCCCGCACGTGAGCCTAGCTCTCGGGAAACGTCAAAAAATCCCCGCCCGTGTTCACGAAAAACGTGTTTTTTGCTGACTGTACAGAATCGTTTCAACCCTTCATTCTGAAAATACCACAGCTAGCTGGATCTCGCCGAGCCGCGTCTATTGACACCTTCCCCGTGGTCGCGACGTACCGGGAACCCCTGCAAAAGAAGGAAACATTAAATATCATCACATCAAAATTCCTAAAAAAGCACCTAAGGGAGCACGAAAAAACGAAAATCGAAATATTTCAGACTCCAAAAGTGCGATTTTGACCGGGTTTTTTGCATAGTAATTACTAAACAGGCTAGCTCCTATGTTCCAGACGATAAAAACTGACATTTTGAATACCATATTTTCGAATTCAGGACATAGTTAATTTTTCAAATTGTTTATTTTTAAAACTTCTCTCTTCAAAATTCTATCTGACAAATAATTTTGGTTTTAGTCATAACAGATACCTGCGACCCCTACCTGTGTCCCGGCGAGTGTTTAGCGCGTCCGAGTCCTGGTTTTGGTTCGCAAAAAAAAAAAAAAAAATTTTTCAAATCTTTCTATAAAAATCGTGTTTTTTGCCCACAGTACAAAATTTTGTCGATCAAAAGTTTTTATTTCAGCACGGTCGGTTAGCTCGCGCGGAGACGCATCTTTTGACACCCCGCACGTGAGCCTAGCTCTCGGGAAACGTCAAAAAATTGCCCGCCCACTCACCCGTTTTTCACTAGGCAGGTAAACTTTTCAGCTAAGCGAAAATTTTTAAACTTCCATTTGACCCTACAGCCTGACCCGGTCGCCATTTTAGTAACTCAATTTGAATTTGGCGTCATCCTATAGTTGACATAAATTGGCTAATATATATTTTTGATAGTTACTGTAACTTACGAGTTTCTGACAGGACTAAAGTTTTAGTCAATATTTTAAGTATAATTTTAATATTTAAGTTACCTCTTAGATCGGCTCTACAAGAGCAAAAAACTCATTCTCTCTTTTTGCAAAAAACTGCAGACATAATTAACTTATCGGATCTTAGGATAAAATAGGACGATAGTAGAGAAGCGACTCTACATAAAATATAGGTAAATAGGGTACTCACCAAAAGGGACTTTATAGTGGGGGAGAACACGTAGGCGCGTAAACCCAAATACGCATACTGGCAAAACCTATAAACGTATTTAAAAATATAATAATGGCCCAAAAGGCCCTTGAAGGTGTAGTGCGCGAGCTACATAAAGTAGTGAGTGGTCTCGCGGCAAAAATCAGTGCTCTCGAGTGCAAAATTGATGAGCAAAGTGCTATAATACTTAAGCAAGAGCATTCGTTGACCTTGTTGACATTAGCTGTTGAGGGTACACTGAAATCTGTTCCTCCGAAATTAGTGGACGCCGACGGTGGTCAAGAGCAACCAGCGATTCCAGTGATTACGCAGCGACCCTTGCGGCAAGCGCGAATTAATTCTACCGCTAAAACTGGATACGCAGCCGCTGCAAAAAAGTCAGCCGCTGCAAAATCTCAGTCAGAGACTGATAACCTACCCGAAACCGAAAGCGTTAAGAAAATTGTCACTATGACAGCTACGAGTGCAAATCACACGCCACCCACAAAAACATCTTTGTCATCGCAGCAGTATGGGGCCACAAAAGCAGCGGGAATAAGCACGGACGAAGTGCAGGACAATCGCCACGAAAACCCTGCCTCTGTTGAAGGCTGGCAACCGGCACGCAAAGCACGTAACTCCAAGCGGCGAGTCGTTACTGGAAGTGGACAAGAGGATGACGAACTCAAGACTGTAGAAAAGCTGAAATATGTACAGGCTTGGTCTTTTAAACCGGAGACCACGGAACAAACCGTACTGAACTATTTGAATAAGATTCAAAGTTGTATACACTATGTTGTTGAGAAACGTGTAATTAAAACTACAAGGCACGCTGCCTTCGTAATTGCCTACCCTGAGAGCTTAAACGAGCGGATAAACACGCCGGCGGCGTGGCCCGCGGGAGTTAAGTTGTCAGACTGGTTTCCGAGGCGGCCCCGCGCGCAGCGGGGGGACACAAGCTCCGAAATTCACACCGGCGCCAGCGCCAGTGCAGACGCAGACGTCGGCCGCTCCACTCAGTGAACACAGTGCGAAACGACAAAATGTGAATGACTTAGATTGTCGGTATGCTATTGCTAATAGTTTAAATGCTTCCCACTCGCTAATGTCTGGACTACAGTGCTCGAACGGTGTGAATGTGGTCCAAGCTAGTAACAGGAAATGTTTATTAGAACTTTTCTACCAAAATGTTAGAGGACTACGCACAAAATTGAAAACATTTTATAATAATATTGTTGGGTCTATGGCTGACTTGGTAGCCATAACCGAGACCGGCATTAATGACTCGATTCATGATGGTGAGCTGGCCCCGAGTGGATACACGTTACTTAGATGTGACCGCGCGGATGGTCGTAAACATGGAGGGGTCATGCTGGCCGCCTCCCCGCGCGGCGCTCTCGACTTACGCAGAGTACCGTTGCCTAATAATGCTAGCTTGGACCACCACCCGTTCGAAATCGTATGTGCGACGGTATATAGACAAAATATACTTCTCTTTCTGTGTTGTGTTGCGTACATTCCCCCAAAAACTATTGAAAGGGAATATATGTATATGTTCCATCTGCTGGAACAGTTATGTGTTAACTATGATAAAGTTGTGTTAGTAGCTGATCTCAATATGTACTCAACAAACCAAGCTGTACATTGTTATTATGAGTATTTTGTCACCTTCTGTGGGTTTCGCCAATGTAATAATATTCGGAATTGTAATAATCGTACACTTGATGTAGTTCTTACTACTTTGCCCGAAGACGACATTGTCGTAAGCGAGGAGCGTAGTGAGTATTTATCATGCATAGACCCACAGCATCCACCGCTGCGAGTAAGTGTTAGTCGTGCACGAGTAACTGCTAGCCCTGGCGGCCCTGCACCGCAGATTTGTACCTCTCTACCGCGATGGAATTATGGCAAGGCGGATTTCCATTCTTTATACTTGGCACTTGCAGGGGTGGACTGGAGCGCTCTGTATGAAACGAGTAATGCCGACGAAGCATATAGGATATTTTACGACATATTTTACAGGATTTTGGATGGTAGCACAACAAGAAAGAGCTCCAAGGGTGATTGCTCTCGTTATCACTACCCAGAATGGTTCACTGCTGACATAATTAGTAATATTAAGCAGAAGGCTTTTTGGCGTAAATCTTATAAAAAGACTAGGTCGGACAGCCACTATATAAATTTTTCTTACTTTCGTTCTGTTGTTAAATGTAAAATAAGTACCGCATATAGTGAATATCAGAATCGTATTGAACAACAATTTGTAAAAGAACCGAGGTCTTTTTGGGGTTTTATTGGGAGCAAGCGTTCAAAACGTAGCAAAGTGAAGATAGCTAGGAATGGTGAGCCGTTGCCAGAGCATGAGTGCGCTCAAGCGTTCGCTGACTACTTCCATTCGGTTTATGGGGCGGTGGTGCCGCGGTTGGATGCGGCTGCCGCTGGGCAGGCGGCGCCCGAGCGCGGCGCCCGCGTTCACGTGGGGCAGCTGTCTCTTGGCGAGGTGAGGGCCGCGCTCTCGCGCCTCAAGCCCAAGCGTTCGGTTGGGCCAGACGGGGTGCCACCCTTCATTGTTAAGGATTGTAGGAGTGTGCTGGACCGGCCGCTCGTACATTTATTCAATAGCTTCTTACGAGAATGCTCGTATCCGGACGGTTGGAAGTTGACCAGGGTTACTCCGGTACCGAAAGGTGCCCCAAGCTCAGACGTCAGTGGATATAGACCAGTAGCAGTACTGTCAGCATTTGCTAAAGTCTTCGAGTCTGCGTTGTGTTCATCTATCCACTCGCAAGTAGCATCGCAGCTCAACGACGCGCAGCATGGCTTCCGTGCAGGCCGCAGTACGAATTCCAACTTGATGTGTTTTTTAAACCAGGCCGCAACAGTACTGGACTCGGAGGCAGGTGCACAACTGGACGTCGCTTACTTTGACTTCAGGAAGGCATTCGATAGTGTAGATAATGATATTCTGTTAAGTAAATTTGCGAGGGCTGGTTTTACGCCTGCCCTTCTAAATTTCTTTGCCAACTACTTGGGCAACCGCAAGCAAATGGTGGAATACGCGGGCTACACCTCGGACCCATATTGCACCCTTACGGGGGTAAGCCAGGGGACAAATTTAGGACCCTTAGAGTTCATAATCATGGTCAATGATCTCCCGGAGGTCATTGAAGACGCTGGCTGTCTATTATTTGCTGACGATCTGAAGTTGTTCATGCGGATAAGCAACGAGTCGCACTGTGAAAAACTTCAGCGTGACATCGATCGGGTAGTAGCGTGGAGTATAGAAAATAAGTTACACTTCAATGTGACAAAGTGTAATATGATGTCCTTCACGCGGGCCGTGGTACCCCGACGTCACGAATATAATATGGGCGGTCACGTCATACTGCGGGTGAGGTCGGTGCGAGATCTTGGGGTCACTTTTTTTGAGGATCTGTCGTTTCGAGCTCATATCGTGCAAGTATGTAAAAAGGCCTTCAAGAATCTTGGGTTTGTCATGCGTGAAACCCGTGAATTCACTAACATGGCAGCAGTGAAATCGCTTTATAACGCGTTGGTGCGAAGCAACTTGGAAACTAGTGCTATCATCTGGAATCCTTATGAAATGAAATATTCTCAGATGGTGGAAAAGATGCAGAACAAATTTACACGGTACTTATACATGAGGCAATTTGGCGTCTATCCGTTTTACCCGCTTATGTACCCAACTCTCTTTGTAATAGGGATGGTTGGGTACTATAGGTTGGAGGTGAGGCGCAATCTTGCTCTGGTAAAATACGTTTTTATGGTTTTTCGGGGGATGCTAAACAATCCACAAATCTTGGAATCGTTGGGATTACTCGTTCCAAACAGTAGGCTAAGGTTGGGGCCGAGGGAGAGTCTGTTCGAAACTCCGGTAGCCCGTACAAACCTATTAAAGTTTGCACCAGTGTGTCGGGCTGTTACGATTCTTAATTGCATCTCTCAGCGCTTGGACATTTTCACCTGCTCTTTGGCGGAATTCCAGAGGGTGACAATTACTGTGTTGTCCTCTAGTTAACTTGTGAGGACGCCCGGAGCCGTTACTTGGGACTGGTCAAACATGGACGTGAGTAGGTGTGTGATCAGTTTTACGGGGCGTCTCTGAGTGTCGTATTGTATGACTACTTTTGTTACCTTGGGTTCTACCTGTAAAAACAATTGTATGTGTAAATGAATAAATAAATAAATAAATAAATAAATAAATAAACCTCACCAAATACACGCCAACACGGAGACACGCGGCTCGTAGACTCCTAACCGCGAAGCACCCGGAGAACCTGAAACAGAAAGAAGTTTGTAAATAAATAAATAAAAGGAAACTGTTGGTATTGTTTTAATTTTCACACTTTCTGACCAACTCCAGACTGTGAAAGTAGATCTGACATAGAATAAGGACTAGTAATAGAATAGTAACACTATTGTGTTTCTATATTTTAGGCTAAGTTATTTAATTAAGGACTATATTAAATAATTTATTATATTTTGTGACGCGTTCCCACAATGTTTGGTTTTCACACCCCCGTCAATAGGAACCCTGACAGCCAGGAAATGGCAGGAGTTAGTAGTCTAGCAAAAGAGGCGGAAAGAGCAGGACCCTCATCCGACAAGCTTAATGACCAAAGCTCGAAGGTACGAAAGAGTATAGACGAATGGGAGGCTGGGAAGTTGGACGAAATTACAAAGTCCCCGACTCCACCAAGGAAGGCGATCCTAGCCGCCCCTCAAAAGATGAGACCAAAACCGGTCATGCCCCAGGAACCAAAAGCAGCAACTCGGAGACAGTCGTCGGAAGGTGCAAAGTATGCAGATAGGTTAATGGAGGCAAAGGCAATGCTGGTCAAGGCCAAGATGCACTTAAACAATTCCAGGAACCTAAAGACTGACATCAAGATGGAGGTGACCCAAGCAATAGAACGCCTCTACCAGCTGGTAAAGGAAGCTGAGGCAGCAAGAGGCCCCGATAAAAAAGAGAAGCCCAATAAAGAGCCAGAAAACAGAGTGCAGGTAGAGGTGGCAGCAGAAACCGAGAAGACAAAATTGGAGAGACTGCTTATGGAAAGAATGACAGAGCATAGCAGCCAGATGGAGAAGAATAGGATAGAAATGGAACGCCTGAGCGAAGTGTTAGAAAGGAGGCATAAAGAGATAGAGACACGGGCGACCTACGCGAGTGTCGCGGCCGCTCCCCCAAGGAGGCAACTCCCGGAACATGCGGCCGTGCATTCGGTAGTGATAACCTCAGCCGACGAAGCAGTGACGGGTGACCAAGTCATGGAAAAGATAAGAAAGGCAGTAAATGCAAAGGAGGAGGGCTTCCAAATAGATAGGATACGGAAGGCAAGAGGCCGAAAAGTGATTTTAGGTTGTAAAACCAAGACTGAGGTGGACAGGGTCAGAGAAAGAATAGGTAGAGAAGGATCAGACCTGAGAGTGGAAGAGGTAAAGAATAAGGACCCTCTTATAATATTAAGAAACGTTAATAAAATTAATACTGAGGATGACATTCTCAGGGCGCTCCGGACTCAGAATAAAAATTTACTTAAGGACGTGACGGAAGAAATGTACAGAGCCGCAATAAGGTACAAAAAGAAGGCTCGAAATCCGCACCAGCAGCACGTGGTGCTCAGTGTGTCCCCGCAGGTCTGGAGCATCCTAACGGCGGCGACCTGTGTCCATATCGACATGCAGAGGCTAAGGGCGGAGGACCAGTCGCCGCTGGTACAATGCTCCAGATGCCTTGGGTATGGGCACAGCAAAAAGACCTGCCATGAAGAGGATGATAGATGTGCCCACTGCGGGGGTGCGCACCTCCGGGCGGAATGTGCGGATTATCTTGCAGCGGCGGTTCCGACTTGTAGAAATTGCCAAAAGGCTAAACTTGACAGCGTTGAGCACAATGCTTTTAGCTCGGACTGCCCTGTCAGAAGAAGGTGGGAAACCCTAGCTAGATCCACTGTAGCTTATTGCTAAGGTGGATACGGGCGGAAATAAGAACAGAAGAACAACAGAACCAGAAGGATACCAGTATCGCGCAATACAGGCTAACCTGCAGAGGTGCAAACAAGCAACAGATGAGCTAGTGATGGAGGCGGCGAAGAGGAAGGTTGCGTTTGCACTTCTGCAGGAACCGTACACCGGTTCTGGCAGTAGAATTAAGTCCTACCAGGGCACCCGAATGCTGCAATGCGAAAGAAACACGGACAAAACAATCAAGTCCGTCATTGCAGTATTTGATGACGGTATAGACATAACCCAATGCCCCAGGCTGACCACAGAAAATATCGTAGTGGCACGATTGAGGACTGAGGCCTGGGACATTGTTGTCGTCTCGGTGTATTTGGAAGGGGACGGACAAATAGAGGCAGACATAGGACACATCCACAGGATAATAGAAGAAGTTGGAAATAAGAGCGTGATACTGGGTGGTGATGTTAACGCCTGGAACATATGGTGGGGGAGTAGAGAAACAAACAGGAGAGGACAAGAGTTGGCGGGAGCACTGGATGAGCTGGAGCTGCACATCCTAAATCGGGGGTCCCAACCCACATATGATTACCACAGAGGAGGCAGGCGATTCACAAGTTGCGTGGACATTACGGTCTGCACGTCGGATATGCTTGGCAAAATTGCGAACTGGAGGCTAGATGGGAACCTAACGGTGTCGGACCACAGGGCGATCCTGTTCGAAGTAAACCTGAAAAAATCAAAAGGTACAGACATTAAAAGAACCACCAGGAAATACAACACCAAAAAGGCAGATTGGACAGAATTTAGAAAAGAAATATCACAAAACTGGGAAAGAATAAATATTAATTTGGAAGAAATAAGAAAGATAACGACAGTGGAAGAATTAAACAATAAAGTAGCAGAATATACTAAAGTCATAGAAGAAGCATGCAAACGAAATATACCAGGAATTGAACACAGGAAGAGAGCAGGATTGCCTTGGTGGACAGATGAACTGACACAAAAGAAGAAAGAGGTGAAAACACTCAAAAAACGCATTTCAAATGCTGCTCAGGTACGCAGAGAAAGTGTTGTCCAAGCATATCTGAAGGCGAAAGAAGAGTACCGGCAGCTTGTGGAAAAGGCAAGAACAACAAGCTGGAAAAAATTCTGCGAAAAACAAGACAGGGAAAGTATGTGGGATGGGATATACAGGGTGATAGGCCGCACAACAACTAGGCAGGAGGACATACTTCTGGTCCAAAATGGTAGAGTCTTGGAGGGCGAAGAGTCTGCCAGAGCTCTGTCGGAAGCTTTTTATCCAGACGACGATGAGCTGTCAGACACTGTAGCCCACAAAGCGGTAAGAAGTAAAGCAGCGAAACTGAATGAGGGCGAAGATGATGGGTCATCTGACCCTCCATTCACTGCTGAAGAGCTATTGTGGGCCGCAAACAGCTTTAACCCAAAAAAGGCTCCAGGACTAGACGGGTTCACAGCAGACATCTGCAGGGCGGCCATCGTCTGTAAGCCGGATTTGTTTCTGGGGTTGCTCAACAGATGTTTGGATCTTGCGCTCTTCCCCACAGTGTGGAAAGAAGCGGTTGTTGTCATTCTCCGTAAACCTGGGAAAGATGACTACACAAATCCCAAATCCTACCGGCCGATTGGGCTATTGCCGGTGTTAGGAAAGATTTGGGAGAAGATGCTGGTGAGGCGGGTCAGGTGGCATATCATCCGGCAAATGAGCCCTAGGCAATACGGGTTCACACCGCAGCGCAGCACCGAGGACTCCCTCTATGACTTAATTAAACATATACGAATAAAACTAAAAGAGCGAAAACTTACAGTACTTATATCGCTAGACATAGAGGGAGCCTTCGACAGTGCTTGGTGGCCAGCGGTTAGATGCAGACTGGCGGAAACCAGTTGTCCAAAAAACATCCGCAAAGTCTTAGACAGCTACCTGTCTGACCGAAAAGTCAGAGTAAGATACGCAGGAGCAGAATTTGGAAAGACAACAGCAAAGGGATGCGTCCAGGGATCCATCGGGGGACCCACCTTCTGGAATGTGTTGTTGGACCCGCTATTGCATAGTTTGGAAGAGAGAGGGGACTACTGTCAGGCATTTGCGGACGACGTGGTTCTGGTTTTCTCCGGCGAGACTGCACTCGAAGTCCAGAGACGGGCTAATGCCGCCCTAAAACATGTCCAGGAGTGGGGTGAAGTGAATAAGCTAAAGTTTGCGCCTCAGAAAACAAAGGCTATGATAATAACAAACAAGCTGAAGCACGACACGCCACTTCTGAGCATGGGAGGGGTGGACATAGCGATGTCAAAGGAAATAAAAATACTGGGGCTGACTATAGATGAAAAGTTAACTTTTAACACTCACGTAGCAAATGTCTGCCGCAAGGCATTGAACGTCTACAAACAGCTGGCGAGGGCAGCCAAAGTGGAGTGGGGGATCTCGCCGGAGATAACCAGAACAATATATGTGGCAGTAGTAGAGCCGATAATTTTGTATGCAGCAAGTGCCTGGTCTTCAGCTGCAGAAAAAATAGGGACAAGGAAGTATTTAAATGAGGTTCAACGCGGTTTTGTACAAAAGATGGTTAAGTCGTACAGGACCACATCACTAAACGCGGCATTGCTGCTCTCAGGGATGCTTCCGCTAGATCTCAGGATCAAAGAAGCAGCTTCTCTTTATGAGATAAAGAGAGGACACTCACTGAGAGTAGTCGGTGATAGGAGGGTGGAACGACCGATACCATACGCACACATACCACACCCAGCGACCCAGAAGGCTATGGAATTTAAATTGGTGGTGAACGATGCAGAGCTGGCCCAGCAAGAGGAAGCCAGATATAAAATATTTACCGATGGCAGTAAAATGGACAACAAAGTTGGTGCGGCGATATCTCTATGGGATGGAGCCGTAGAGACCAAAACCAAGAAGCTCAAACTGGAGCAATTCTGCACCGTTTACCAGGCCGAGTTACTGGCACTGGTGAAGGCCACCGAATTGGTGACCGAAAGATCCGTTGGAAGCTTCAATATCTACAGCGACTCTAGGTCGGCCCTTGAAGCGGTAACACGCGGTATTTCCCTCCACCCCCTGGTTGTAGAGACAAGGAAAAATATCCTGAAAGTTCTCGAACAGGACAAAATCATACGACTATTTTGGATTAAGGCACACGTGGGGCTGGAGGGAAATGAAAGAGCTGACGAATTGGCAAAAGAGGCAGCTGTGGGATTGAAGACAAAGCCGGATTATGATGGATGCCCGGTATCCTTCATCAAGCGACAGATCCGTAAAGATACGCTAGATGTGTGGCACAGCAGGTACACAAATGGGAACACTGCGTCTACCACAAAAATATTCTTTCCCGATGCGCTAAGCGCCTACAGACTTTTAAAAAAGGTCCAGCTCAATCCGCTGCTGGTGCAAGTGTTAACGGGGCACGGCGGATTTTCCGAGTACTTGAATAAATTCAAGTGCAAGGACAGTCCGGCGTGTCCCTGCGACACTGGGAGGAATGAAAGCGTGGAACATATACTGGTTGAGTGCCCAATGTATGCTAACTTAAGACTTGACTTAGAGACAAAATTAGATCGGGATCTTAAAACCGAAAACATAGCAGAAATTATAGCATGCAAAGATCTGAGGGGTGACTTTTTAGAGTTTTGTCAAACTATAGCAGCTAAGGTAATAAAGAGAAACAAAAATTGATGCACAATTGCATAACTATGTTATATATTGAAATATATAAATACAGTTAGCCATAAATTGTAGATTAAATAATAACAATGTATAAATAAATAAGCATAGTTTAACATTAAGGCACCTAGATATAATATAGAATTAAGAGGTAGAGCAACACAGTTGCAAGAAAAATGTAAAAGTAAATAGAAAAACAGAGCATAAATATGAATGAATAAAGATTATTGTTAAGGATAGGGCACTAATAAAAAACAGTGCAATAAAAATGTAAGGCATAGGCTAAATAGTAGAACAGTATTGTGAGAGATAGTTTTAAGGGTAGGGCACAACAAAGTGCGAAATTGTTGAAAGTGTTGATAGAAATAAATGTAGAGTAGTAAATACGTAGAGAATAAAGTATAATTTGTAACCGCACAGACGGATATATATAAACATAAGATAGACCATAGGCACTGGTCTCTCCATTTTGGAAGACTTACCAGTGGGAAATAGAAAAAAAAAAAAAAAAAAAAAAAAAAAAACCTAACCTAACCTAACCTTTTTTTTTTTTTTTGATCACGCTGGGAAAAAATGCATTACGCATACCCGCCCCTTGGGGGAATGGGGACGGGCTATGTGGGACTCCCCGGGCAAGCCCGGTATACCCACTAAAATAACCCAGCGGCACTCCCGCTTCGTCCTAATGGCGGAGGACTGGGAAACTGGCACAGCCTTTACGTCCAGCCCTCCGCCGACGATTGCCCGCCTTTACGGCAGGCCCCGCACGCCCCTCCGAGAGGAGGGGCCCGGGAATGACCGTGAGTGCTCGGCCATTCCCGTCTGACGAGGGTGGTGACTGTGCAATGCAGACGAGAGGCGCCCCCGCGCCTGTCGCCCGCTAGTCACCACCAGGAGGTGGGAGAAGACGGTCGTATAACCGCCTTCTCCCACCCCTTCTTCGCCTGCGGAGCGGCGCAGCGAGAGGATCGTCCTCCCGCGCGCGCTCCGCTGCCTCCTTTTGCGACATGACATCCTCGCAAAAGGAGGCAACCGCCGCCCAGGCCTCCTCGCTCCCCAGCATGGAGTTGACCACGCCGGGAAGCGAGAGGTCCTGCCCGACTACTCCAATGAGTTCACGGCGCAGCTCGGCCCAGGCCGGGCACACCTCGAGGGTGTGCTGCGCCGTGTCCTCCTCCGCGCCGCAGTCGTGGCACGCCGGGGTTTCCTCCCTCCGGATCCGGTGCAGGTGCGTTCCGAAACAACCATGTCCGGACAACACCTGCACCAAACGGAACGAGAGGAAACCGTGTGGCCGCTCGAGCCAGCCCTGCAGGACTGGACCGAGCGCGTCCAGCGTCCGGCGCCCAAACGTGGCGGTGGCGAGGTCTGCGGTCCAATGGAGGACGATGGCTTCCCTCGCCTCCCGCCGCACGGCCTCCCGCTCTTCCGCGGCCTCTCTCTAAAAGCGAGAGGGGAGGGGAGTCCGTGGCGGGCCGCGACACCAACGCCACCAAGCCGTCCCGATCACCCAGCCAACGGCCAGGGATCGAGTACGGCTCGGCGCCCACCGCCAGGTCCACCAACCACTCGGCCATGGTCTGCATCAGCAGATCCTGGGCCGCTCTGCAGTGGTTGGTGTTCGCCTGGAGGATGCGATGTTCGACTCTATCCATTAATCGGACATCGCACCCTCCTCCTCAGGCAGAGCCAGGCCAGCAGCCACCGTAGTCCCAGTCTCTGGAACGACGGCGGTGGTAGCGGCAGGCCGGATCGTAGCCTGCGCTTTGCCCCTCTTTGGGGGAGGATTGCATTTCCTCCCCTTTGTAACGTGGCCGGCTGGGCGGCCACTGGCGGCACACACCGCGCAGTGCGGCGTGGCGGCCTTGCAGGAGGCGGCCTTGTGGTCGTCCTTGCCGCAGCGGTAGCAGCTGTCCGTCCTGTCGACGCTGGACGGACAGAGGGCCCGGGTGTGTCCGATGCCCAGGCACCTGTAGCAACGCAGAGGTTCGTCTGCGAGAGCCCGGACTACACCCGAGCTGAACCCTACGGCAAGCCGTCCCTTGGCGAGGACGGCTTTGGCCGCGGCGACTGGGCACTCCAGACGGATGGTGCCCATGCCGCCGCGGCCGGGCCTGATGCCACGGCCTTGCACCGCTGCGACGCTACAACCTCCTATCTCTGCGATAGCCGCCACCACCTCCTCTTTGGTGACTGAATCATCCAGATCAGTCACCTCTAAGGCCGCCGACTTTATTGGTCTGGCAACCTTGGCCGCGTCCGCGATGACCTCTTTTAGCTTGGTAGCAAAGAGGTCCGCGTTGGCTGCACCCTCCGCACCCGGAAACTCAAAAAATTCGAGCCCCGGCTTGCGTCCTGCGGCACGAGACCTTGCCGATCCCCAGTTTGGTGGGATCGGCATTGCTACGCGCCCGCATCATGATGGACGCGTAGGTCTCGCCCCGCTCCGCAGCCTCCGCGGTGAGAGTCACCACGACGGCTGCGGTCTTCGGTAGTACGAGTTTCTTCGCACCGGCTGGGGGGGAGCCTTTCCCCTTCCCTTTCCCCTTTTCCTGGCCAGCCGACTGCGACTGGCTGGCAGGGGTGGTGGCAGGGACGGCAGGGACGGCCGCCGCCGTCTTTTTGCCCTTCCCCTTCCCCTTCCCCTTGACGACCTTCGTCCAGCTCTGCTGGTTGGTCGGGGTGGTGGAGGGTAGAAGGGCGTCCTCCGCCTGAGAGGGGGCCTCTTCTTGCTCGCGCAACTGACTTTGCCTCCTATCCGCTGCAAGCGGTGGTCGGTGGCTAACCTCCGGCATGAGCCTGTCCTCAATGCCTGCGAAGCAGGCTCTCACGAAGGCCCTCTCCTCACCCACGACCCTACGGATGATATCCTCAAGGTCGTGGGGGAGGTCGGGGCCCCCTGCCGCATGACTCGGCTTAGCTTGCGTTGGCCGGGCCGTGGCTTCAGCCAGCTTCCGATGCAGCTGGCTGACTTCTGACTGCAGGCGATCGATTTTCGCCTGCATTTGCCGCGTTTCGTCAGTCGCCTGGCGCTGCACCAGCTCGCTGACGATGCCACGCATGCTGACGGCCCGGCACTTGAGGGACTTTTGGAAGGTCCCCTTCAAGTGCGAGGACTTGGAGGCGACCTCCACAATCCCCTCCACATCCTCCTGAGCCATGCGCTCCAGCTCCAACAACGAACTCTCCGTGTAGACGACGCGGGACGCGCCGTATCCAGCCTTGGCCCGGGCGATGCGCGCTTGCTGCTCCTTTGCAGCGACCTGCTCTTCTAGGTCGTCCTGGAGCTGCTCCCGCCGAGCCAAGTCCAACTGTCGTTGGGCGTCAGCTAATCCCACGTCGTGGGTTCCCGCTTTCGGCTTTTTGGCCTTGGCCTTTGATTTGTGCCCCTTGTCCGAACCCGAAACCGAGTTCGAGGAGCCATCGGACCCTCCCTTCAGGAAGGCCCTCCTCTTTAAGGATTGTGTGTCGACCTCCATCGACAACAACTCGTCCGCCATTTCGTAGAAGCTAGCCGCAGACGTCGCGCGGCTAGCCTCTGACACCGATGCGTCGGGGTGGCCCTGAGAAGGGCCTTTTGGTTGGCCCTGAGAAGGGCCTTTGGGTTGGCCCTGAGAAGGGCCTTTTGGTTGGCCCTGAGAAGGGCCTTTTGGTTGGCCCTGAGAAGGGCCTTTGGGTTGTTTGACGAAATGCCCGAGGGCATCCCGCAATGGCTTCGACATATTAAAATTCTCCGCAATATCGTACACACTCCGCAATTAAAATTCGCTACGATGCACAGTTCTCTTTGGCCGTACCCAGCCTGCCACTCCGTTACGGTGGTCAGGACTGGGACGTTTCCAGGGGCTACGACGTGGACGTAAGAACTGTGAGGGGAGCCCCCAACCTAACCTTTTTTTTTTTTTTTTTGTTCTCCCAGGAAAATTCCTGACGAATACGCAGTGGCCTGGGGGGGACCACTGCGTTATGTGGGGTTCGCACCCACTAAAAACCTGGAGTGTTCCTTCACTCGCCCACGGGGCTGCGGGACCCACGAGGCTTGCAACCGCGTGCCCCGCTGGCGTTGCTCCGCATCGGAGCTCTTCTCTATTGGGCGGGGCAGAGTCCCTTGTTGTTAGTTGAGACCCAACCCAGCCCAATTCCACCTCTATCTTTCTCTTCCTCTCCCCGCACTGAGGCGACCAGGAACACCGCGGCGTCTCAGTGCGTGGGACCTTTGGGTGGACGGTGGATCCCCCGATCCACCGCCCACGGTCCTCGGCGTTACGGCATCATTCGGCCCGCAAAGGCCAGACGCCGTCTTCCGCGTCTACGGCGACGCATCGGAGCCGAGTCAACGTCGTTTTCCCGATCCCTTTCCGCCGCCTCCTTCCGTGACATCACCTCGACGCTGAACGTCGCTACCGCTCGCCAATACTCGTCGCTGTCGACCATCTTCTTGAGGAGGGCCGGCAGCGACAGGTCGTCCCCTACGGTCACGGACAGGGCGGCGCGAGGGACCTCCCAAGCAGGGCACTCCTCGCGCGTGTGTTGCGCCGTGTCCGCGACTCCCGCCACGCAATGGTGGCACACGTCCGTGGGCTCCCTCCTTGCCACCCGGTACAGGTATCTGCCAAAGCAACCGTGCCCGGTGATCATCTGTGTCAGGTGGAAGGAGAGAGCTCCGTGCCGCCGTTCGAGCCACTCGCGGAGAATAGGCCGAACGGCGGTCACCACCTCTCGGCTCTCAACCCGATCTTCTTCTAGGCGCGCCGCCCACCTCCGCAGGAGAGTGTCACGCCACTCCTCTCGCCAGCGACGAATCTCCCGCGGATGTGGGGGGCGGCCGCCGCCCGATATCGCCTCTTTTGTTCGCCAGTACGCCGCGGCGAGTACCTCTGCATCGAGGTCCCACGGCGGCGTACCGGCGAGCACACACGCGCCGACGCACGACACGGTGCGGTACGCCCGGGCCACCCTGAGCGCCATGGCGCGCTGCGGTCGTCACAGCGCAGCCAGATTCGGGCCGCTCATGGCTCCTACCCATATTGGCGCCCCGTAGAGCGCCATGGAGCGTACCACACCGGTGTATAGGCGTCGGCAGACTCCACCCGGCCCCCCAACATTTGGGAGGATCCGCCCCAATGCCCCAGCGGTGGCCAACAACTTTGGGGCCAACCGCCGGAAGTGCTCCTCGAACTTCCATCGGCCGTCGAGTACGAGCCCCAGGTACTTCATCGAAGTACCGACGGCGATGGAAGTTCCTCCCACAACAATGGAGGCCCCCGGCGGCGGCCTCTGTCGGGGCCCGTGAAACAGGAGGGCCTCTGACTTTTCCAAGGCCACCTCGAGCCCCAGGGCACGGATCCTCCCCACTACCTGGGCCACACCCGCCGTGGCGAGCAGGGATGCCTCTCTGTAGGTGCCGCCGCGGGCTAGCACGAGGGTGTCATCGGCGTAACAGATTACGCTGACCCCCCGCAAAGTGGCCCCGCGCAGCACCCAGTCGTAGCCGATGTTCCACAGGGGAGGGCCCAGAACAGACCCCTGCGGAACACCGCACGACATTTCCCTCCTCCCCTCGCCGGCCCTCGTCGGGAAAACGACGGCTCTGCCGGCAAAGTAGTCGGCGATGACCCGCTGGAGGTACTGCGGCACGCCGTGATACCGCAGCGCCGCCTTGATCGTTTCCCAGGGTAGCGTGTTGAATGCGTTGCGGATGTCCAATGACACCGCAAGCAACACGCCGCCCCGGGAGACGGCCTCCTCGGTGAGATCTCTCACCCGCGCAACGGCGTCCAGGGTCGACCGACCCCGGCGGAAACCGAACTGCGCGTCGTCCAGATCCGGATCCATGCACTCGGCCAGGCGAGCCGCGAGCACACGCTCGAAGAGCTTGCTCACCTCGCCGAGCAACACGATCGGACGGTAGGACGACGGCAGTCTGGCCGGGCGCCCTGCCTTCGGCAGTAGTACGAGTTTGCCCGTCTTCCACGCGCGCGGGAATCGACCCTGCACCACGCATGCGGTGAAGAGGGACCTCACCCTCTCTCCGATCTCCTCCAGCGCGATCGCTAATGCCGTCCCCGGAACGCCGTCCGGGCCCGGGGCGGTCCTCTTCATTTTGAGCCTGAGGACGGCCGCCCCGAATTCGGCCTCCGATACCGGCGGTGCGGGGACTTCGTCCTCAACCTCGGCCGATCGCGCACCGTGTCGGGCCATCGCCGGAGGCACCCACTCGTCTCGCTGCGGGAAGAGGGTGCCCACCACCTCTTCGAGAAGACCCCCGTCCACGCTAGAAGTGACGGGGGGAGCCCAGGGCCGCAGCTTTTTTCTGACGGCTTTGTAAGGCCTACCCCAAGGGTCGCCATCGAGGGTCCGCAACCATTCCTCCCACGCCGCCTCCTTGGCCCGCGCGATTGCCAACTGGAACGTTTCGCGCAAAGCCCTGTAGGCGGCGTAGGAGGCATTCTCCTCATTCGCGTCCCGGACTCGCCTCCGCCTGCACCGAGTGTATTGGCGGCGTGCCCTACCGCAATCGATGCGCATGCGGCGGAGCTCGTCGCTCCACCAATACACCCGATGCCGAGGAGGGAGGGGTCTCGCCCTGGGCATCGCCGCGTCGCATATGCGGCCCAGCGAGGCCGCAAGGCGCCCTGCCTCCTCGTCTACGTCTTGGCCAATGTCGGGCCCGGACACCCAGTCCTCGACTACAGCGGCCTCTCTGGCGACCTCCCTATCGAGCCGCCCCAGCACCCAGCGCGGGCCGCCCCCAACAACAGTAAGGTTCCCGTCCTGGCCGCCGGTGGGGAGCGCGGAGACATCGAATCGGATGTAACGGTGGTCCGACAGTGTCTCCACGCCCACCACCACCCTCCAATTCTGGACACGGCGCGCTAGGGCGGGCGATGCCAACGTAATGTCGACTATTGATCCACCCTGTTGCCGCACGCACGTGTCCTCCGTCCCGGTGTTGAGGACGGCCAGGCCCATGGAGACCGCCCACTCCTCCAGACACTCACCCCGCGCATCCGTCGCCGGGGATCCCCACGCCGTTGATTTGGCGTTGAAATCCCCAGCGACTAGCACGGGGCTAGGGGCGACCTGCCCAACCAGGGCGCCCACCTCCCCGAGCATTTCCTCAAAGTCGGCGAGGGCCCGGTTGGGTGAGAAGTACACCCCTATCACTGTGATGCCACCCACGGCTGCCAGTACGTAGTCCCTACCCCTCGACACGTGGCCGATGGGCGGGGCGCCAGAGGCAGCCGGGGCAGCGATGGCCACCAAGCCATCGCGGCCACCGACCCAGTCATCTCGGGTGGGGACAAAGTAGGGCTCGGCGACTACGGCCACTTTGATTCCCCACTCTGCCAGGGTCTGGGTGAAAAGATCCTGGGCCCTGGCAGAGTGGTTAATGTTCGCCTGCAGAAAGGCGAGTCCGGGCATTTATGTGGCGGTTTCCATTGGCCCCTCCGCTGCTTTTGGGCTTTGGGTAGGCCCACCGCCCTTATTTTTGGTTTTGTTCTGGGTTTTGCCCACACAGCCTGCACCACCAAGAGGGTGCCCAGCCGGTTTGCCCGCTGCTGCGCAGGTGGCGCAGTTGGGCTCGGCCCGGCACTCACGCGCCCGGTGGCCCGGTTTTCCGCAGCGGTAGCAGAGACCGCTGCGGTCCACCTCCGACCCACACTTGCTGGCGACGTGGCCCAGGTTGAGGCACCTGAAGCACCTGAGGGGCCTAACCGCCAGCAAGGTAACTCTGGCCGTAATCCAGCCTACTTTTAGGCGGTCGGCGCCAACAACAGTTTTGGCGGCGGCCACCGGGCAGCCAAGCCACATCGTGGCCCGGTCGCTGATGACACCGGGCCTGATGTCGTCGACGTGACATCCCCCCTGCGCAGCGAAAGCCGCCACCACCTCTGCGGCGGTGACAGAGTCGTCGAGTCCTGAAACCAACACGTCCACTCTTTTGGTCGGGCGGGAGACCCTGACCACCTCGGCGCTCAGGACCTCTCTTAGCTTATTGGCCAGAGAGTCGGCCTTCTCTGCGCCCCCATCCCCGAAGATTTCGAGGATGCGGGCGCCGGTGACCGTGGTCCTGCAGCGCATTTCCTCGATGCCGAGACTCTCCCTGTCGATCCGGGTCCGGGCCTCCCGCAATACTGAGCTGTATGTAGCTCCCTGCTCAGCCGCGCCCGGTTGCAGCGTAAGGGTCACTGCTGCCGTTTTCGGCGCGCGCAGCTTCGCCACCGCCGCTGTCTTCTTCTTCTGGGTGCTCTGGGCGCTTGTCTGCTTGCCACTGCTTTTGGCACCCCGAGCAGCAACCAAGCTCCACTGCTCCGTCAATGGGGGCGGTGGGGGGGCGTCCTTCATCGGACTAGGGTCCCTTTCAGGGGCCGGGGCCGTCGTTTTCCCTTTGCCTTTCCCCTTTCCTTTGCCCTTGTTTTTGGGCTGGGCTGCGGGCTGGGCTGCGAGCTGGGCTGCGGGCGCAGGCGGAGGCGTCGGGGGTATTGGGGCCTTCGCCTCCGATTCGGATAACTCCCCCTTTCTCTTGTCAGCCGCCAGCGGCGGCCGCAATGCCGGTTCCGGTAGGAGGCGACACTCGAGCCCCTCGAGTCGTGCATTCAGCATATTGCTGAACTGCACGACGCTGGCCCGAGATATCTCCTCCATGAGTTGCCGAATCTGGTCGAAATCGGGTGCTGCCGCCGTTGCTGCCGCCGCTGGCCGGCTGTTTGCCTCAGCCAGCTGTGCGATGAGCCGCCGGTTTTCGGCCTCTAGTTTGGCAATTTCCTCCGTCATAGTTCGGGCCCTTATGCCCACCGCAGCCTCCTTGATGATCGAGGCCGCATCCTTTAGGGTCTTAATACTGGTCCCCTTCAGGCGACCGGACTTGGTAGCCACCGTTTCTACAGTCTTTGCAGCCTCTAGCAGCAAGCAGTTGAGTGCTGCCAGAGACTGCTCCGTGTCCTCCTCTGGTGCCGGGGGGTTGAGGCCGCTGCGGCAGGCATGTCGTGACAGTTTGAGTGTCTTGGCGACATCCGCTATTTGCTCCTCGGCCTCTATCTGGAGCGTTTCCGCTTTTGCCGCGTTAAGACGGGCCTGGGCCGCGGCTAGGCCGACGTATTCCCCAGTGGTGGGCGGTCGGCCTCTCCCTCTCTTAGATTTGTGCGCCGCCCCTTTTTGCGCCGACGCCATCTCCTCCTCTCCATGCTCGCCCATTCCTCTTTTGCGCCACTTGCGAGTCTCCTCATTTTCGCTGCTCGAGTCAACGTTCATTTGGCAAGGGTCCTCTTTCTCGCTCTCCGAGCCGGATCCGCACGAAACCATTTTTGCGTCCGATTCGCCGGAGGACTCCGACAGACGCAGCACTGACACGCGTAGTTCCTTTTCAGGAGTCTTCTTCGCCTGCCTCACCTTTCTCTCCTTCTTCTTCTCCTCCTTCATCTCCACTTTCACTTCCTCCTTCTTTTTTTCGTCTTGTTTGTTTGTTTTAAAAGTTTGTTCCATTGTTATTCCCACGAGTATGGGACGATATAAATAACACTGTCGGGTGACGCCCATTCCTGTACCAGTGTAGCTATATACTGTAGAGGTCGCCTGGTATCTACAGGTTTTTACGACTTCGCTGTCGGGTTTTTTAGGGTTTTCCATTCCCGCGGGCCGGCCGATTAAGGCAAGCCCTCCGGTCCACAACACATCCCGTACCCCATACCGCAATCGATGGGGGTCTTTGGGAGTATGCCGCGGGCTCCGGAATTAAGGAGAGCTGGCTAGACTCCCCTGTTGGTGGTTCCCTGTTTTCAGGCAACCACCACAACTCCTCCACAACTGTCCTACTTCGCTGCCAACAGTCGTGGAGAGCGGACGTGCGGACGGTTAATTCTCGATCTTTTTTACTATTGGTTGTGAAGAAAAATCGACCCCTCTCGTTTCTTCTTTGGCAAAGTGCCATATATCGCCGCGGCCATATTGGAAACAGAGTGAGTGCGCGCGAGTTGAAGGCGGAGTCGTCTGTACCGCCCACCCGTTTGACGTTTGGCGCTGACAGCTGAGTCGTCTGGCCTGCTGTCAGTGTCAGGTGACGCGAGTGGCGTTTGACGCTCCGTTTCGCGAGTGCTTGTGCGATAGAGACGTTGTGACTTTTATATTTATGGACTTGCTTTTTGACAATTATACGTTGTGGTTGTGACAGTGACACTTGGTAGTTTATAAGTTATACGTAGTGGTTGTGACAGTGACACTTAGACAGTTTGTGGTTGCAGTGACGTTGAACGTTGGACACTGACAGCTAAGTCGTTTGACTTGTCGCTGTCAGTGTCAAGTGTCGCCTGTGACGCAGGGTGAGTGACACCAAAAGTTTCGTTCAGAAACCAGCGAAAGGGACGCTTAGACGATAAACAACTTGTGACATTTTTGTTATCTTTTTTTTTTTTTTTTTTTTTTTTTTGGTTTTGTTTTATTTTAATTTGTGTTCGCGACAGAGACGCTTGTGACAGTGACACTTAGACGTGTGGTTGGTGTTCTGGACCATTTGTGTTCAGTTTTTACTTTATTTTTATTTTTTTTCTGTACATTAATACACGAACAGACGCCAAGGACTTAGACATTTTAAGTAAAGTGACGTGATGGACGAGGATGATGGCGAGCGCCACCAGCAAGAGCTGGTGGAGGCTTCCATAAGGGCGAAGCAGGAAGAGCTGCAAGCCCTGGAGGAGATACGCCTGGAGAGCCTGGCGCGCCAGGCACCGCCTCGCACGCCTCCCCAGATGTTCTCCACGCCAACGTCGGCGATGTTTTTGGTGTCACCGCCTTCCCGAAAGGGCAGCGCTGAAAAGGGGTCGAAGAGGCTGCTCACGTCTCCGGAGGAGGTGCAGGAGGCGGTGCGGCGCAGGATCACGAGAAGAAAGGAGATGCCTGCTGCCGCGCCCGCGGCTGTTATGGACGAGGAACCAGCGGAGACGGCGGTGGACGTGGACGGTGCTGATCATCTGGCAACGGCCCCGGTTACGCAGCTTGCCGGCCTGGCTACGAGCAGCACCAAGGGGATCATGGAGGCGGTGAGATGTAAAACTAGCAAACTAAACAAGGACGAGATTGCAGCGATTGGAGTTCACACTGAGCGTCTGAGTGCCGTGGTCACGCATCTCACCTTGCGCCTGATGGCAGCCGAGACCCGTGCTGTTCGTGCCGAGCTGGCACAGGGCCAGCATCGGGAAGGCGAAGAGGCTCAGAGTGTGGGGCCTCCCCCAAAGCGGAGTTTTGCTCGCGCCCTGCGCTTGGGTAGGGACCAGGAACCGGTCCCTATACCTCGACCACTGGGACCCTCAGTGGTCATCTACCCGGCTGAGGATCAAAAGGCGGAGATGAAGACGGCGGACGACACACGGCGAGTTCTCCTGGGAGCAGTCCGGCCCGGGCAACTGGGGCTACAAATAGCCGGTGTAAGAAAGGTGGGGAACGCGGGCGTCGTCGTGCAGACGACCTCCGTGGCTGCAGCAGACGCCTTGAGGAAGGCGGTACCCACTACACTCCGCACTGTGGCGCCGACGGAGCGACAGCCACTGCTGGCACTTACGGGCATCGGAAAGGATGCTACATTGGAAGAAGTTCTGGCCGAAATAAAGGACCAGAACCTACAGGAAGAGGAGGAATGGACGAGCGAGAGGTTGGGGAAGGAGCTCCGGCTCCTCTACAAGAGGAGCCGGCATGGTGGCCGGACCCGGTGGGTGTGCCAGGTCACTCAGGAGCTAAGGCGAAGACTAGTGGAAAGAGGACGCCTCTACATAGGATGGGACGTGGTGGAGGTGACGGATCACGTATCTGTCACCTGCTGTAACAGGTGCCAACTTTACGGGCACCCGGAGAAATACTGTCGGGCAAAGCAGATGACCTGCGGAAACTGCGGTGAAGACGGGCACAAAAGTGCGGAGTGTCAGGCTGCGTCGCCAACATGTGCGACCTGTAAGAAGTTTGGGCGGAAGGGTGCGCAAACGCACCGCACAGCATCGCGCGACTGCCCCGCCCGGGCAAACGCGGAACAGCGGTCTGTGAGCTCAACCAACTATCATGGATAGTCTTCAGGTGGGGCAACTTAACCTGCAGGGCTCAGCGGCGGCGACGGCGGAGCTTCCAGCCATAGCTGCGGAGAAGAGGCTGGACGTGATCTTGGTCCAGGAACCGTACGTGGCGGTGCGACCATCGGTGGCGACTTTGGGGCAGCTTTTGCTGCCGGAGGGCCCCTGCCCTAAGGTGGGCATCTACGTGCCGCGGCTCGACGTCATCTGCACCGTGTTGCGGCACCTAACCAACCAGCACTGCATAGTGTGCCATTTGGTCTGGGGGAGTTCGTCGGTGACGGTCGTCAGCGCATACTTCCAGTACTCTGAGGACATATCACCTCATCTGGAACATCTTACCAGAGTGCTGGAGGGCGCGGGCGGCCGTCGCGTGCTTGTGGGTGCGGACGTGAACGCCCATTCACCCCTGTGGCATTCGGAGCAACGACATTACACTGGACGCGGCCGTGAAGTGGCCCGCCGGAAGGAGGAAATGGAGGACTTTCTGTTGGCGCACGGTCTGGTCGTCCACAATGTGGAAGGCCAGCCGCCAACATTTTCAACGGCGAACGGAGAGTCCTCCATCGACGTCACCTTCTCGACGCGTGGAGTGGGTGTGGCTGAGTGGTGCGTCAACGTTGACGTGAGCTGCAGCGACCACCGGCTCATATCGTCAGACTGGGAGGACACCGTGAGCGGGCATCAGCCTTGCCTGCTGCTGCGGAGCCGTCGGTTGTACCGATGAGGTTCCGGGAGCGCGGCGTGGACTGGGACCGATTCCAGGTAAGGATCCAAGAGCGCGTGGGCGGGATTGATTGGGTGAAGCCTGCCTCTGATGTATGCGAGGAGTTCACGCGGGTAATCGCGTGGACTGCAAGTGAATGTCTGGGCACATGTGGGGATAGAAAGAAAGACAAAGGATATGAGTGGTGGTCTCCCTCGTTGGAGGCCTTGCGTAAAAGGCATAATAAGGCTGAACGGTAAGGTTCGTGCTGCTAGCTATTTCGGGTGCTAAATGATAAGTCTGAGCTAAGATTCAGAGTACGTTTATTCCGAAACTTCACGCTAATTAATGCTAATGATGGTAATGAGTGCTACAAGTATGCCGGTCGATCGCGCACTGGCTCGCGTAGCTCACGCTTTCCGCTGGTGCGGCCGCGCGACCTACTTGAGTCAAAACTGCTGATGATGATGTGTTCGATGAGTATCGAACATGCTCCCGAGTGGAGGAAATGGGAAAGATGAGATGAGATGATTACACAATTAAGAGGGTTAGTAACACATAGGTGAACCAGTATTTGTTTATGCTAAATGAAGGTTAATACAATGCTGAATGTTCTTATCCTAAGTGATAGCTAATCTCTATCTAGATCTACCGTAAAGACCGATTGTCTTTTACTGATAGGTGACGTTGATTTGTCTCTTTTGTACCGTAAACTGGACCACCGTTTGGTCCCACAAACACTGGGCCCTTGCTCGGGCACGGGTGATTTACGCGCACTAGCACTAACACTCACACTGCTGGTAGGCGCCGCCCGCGGCGCGGCAGGTTCGCTTGGAGCCTGCGGGTCACGCGCGGGCGCGGGTGAGGCTTGCTTGCCTCGACACCACAGGAACACCAGGAACGCTACGACGGCGACGACTGCTGCTAGCAATACGTATGATATGGCATAGTGATGTATATCATGCGTAGTTAATGTTCCTTCTTCTAAAGCTGCTTTCTTCATAGCGGCTATCTGATTGCCGAGACTTGTTAGTGTGTTGTTGATCTGTGCATCTTCTGTTGTTGTTTCGAGAAGCGGTAGCGTAATATTGACCAAATGATAGTGCTGTATTGGAGCTATGTTCGCTAATAATAGGTCAGGTTTCAAAGTCAGCTTGTTTTCCTGCTGATATGAATAAAGTGTTATGTCACGGCCCTTAGCTATGCATTCTTTATCGAGTTGAATGAGCCCGGCCTTGCTGACACGGCGCGTTCGGGTTTCATTGTCACATATGATTGTAAATGAATAGGTATCGCATGCGAAATACAAATAAGACGATAGGTCGTGTAATTGTAACCACATATTCTTGCAGGTTTCTTTCTTAGACTGGCAGATACCTATTTGTTCGGTTTGACAGAACTTTTCTTCTAGACCCAGTCGCTTGACTGGACCTCGTAGCTGACAGATATAACTTTCCTCCTGATAGGTGCAGGTTTGAATATCGTCGTTCTTGACTTCGATATAGGAGTCCCTCATCAGATTAGTTGCTATGTAATCTGTGAGGGGAATAATGCTGATCATGTCCTTTCCCACCTGGAGAGGAACAGGTATTAAGCGGTACAGTTGGAAACTGTCTCTGCTAATGAGTGGCACGGAGATCTCAAACATGAAGTACTCTTTACTCATTCTCGCCTTGATCTTTAGGTGTTTGTAGATTTCATATAAATCGGCCTGGATGTTGTTGATAGGCAAAGTAAGTTCTTTTGATATTTGACCGGAAATGATTTGAAGTTCGTTGCTGAGCTGCTCTGGAGTAAGTAGATGCATGTTAATTTTACTATGATAAATATCCGCTAAGGTGTCGATTAATGTATCTTGGACACGCTTTAAGTTGTGTATCATGTTTGTCGTAGCCATGGCTGCGAGAGTGAATTCTTGTAACATTGATGTACTTTTACCTTGCAATTGTATCTGCTTAGTCGCTTGATCTAAGAGGTTTAGATGTCTATTGATGAGCTTATACTGAGTATCAATAGTCTTCTCAGTTCGTTTCAGAATATTATACTCAGCTTCTACCACTGATGTTTGGTTTTTCCAAAGCTGTAATAGGTGCTTTTCGTTGCTATTTATAATTTCAATATCACGTTGGTATTTATCAGCGAAACTTTGGTCGAGTACTCCAAATAATGTATTGGCTATGGAGCCGACCGCGTTGACAAGGCCGCGTCGGGTTCTTGACCGAGTGCCGAAATGCTGATTTAGCAGCAGCTGATTGTGATATTGGAGCTCGTTGTAATCGTGCTGCACTTGTAATAAAATCATGTTACAATGGCTAGGCTCCTTGATTTGTTCACATGTCTGCTCTAGATATTTAATGAAGGTGTCCCCGGCTTTATCACCTTGCCAATAAGGTTGCATGTTGTAGTAGGACACAATTTTCCATTGATCCCGTATTAGATTTAATTTACCTATTGGGTCGTAGTATAAGGATTGATTACCGCTAAATTGGGTAATGTGGTTCGATGCTTCGCTGCTGCTCCAAATGCTGATAAAAAATAATAGTGATAAAACGATGTTGACGAAATTACGATGCTTTCTCGTACTTGCTTTTGTTTCATCCTTTGTGATCTTGGGTTTGGCTTTTTTACTCTGCTCTTCAGCTTCCTTTTCTGCGTCCTCTTGCTCGATTGGTAAGACGGACAATTTGATAATAGGTCGCTTTATTAAACCGTTCTTCGTCTTTAATGTCACAACCCTTACAAACCCGTCCTTCCCTTGGTGTACCTCGACAACTCTCCCCACTGGCCATTTTCCAGAAGGAAAATTATCATCGTGGATGGTCACCATATTTCCGATCTTAATGTTGCTTTTTGGCTTTAGCCACTTGCTACGAACAGATAATTGGCTAAGATATTCAGTTTTCCACCTCCTCCAAAGGTCTTGGAAAATCTTGTTTATTAAGTGCCATCTAGTCCTAGCGTCACTGGCTGTTTCAATAACGGTTAGACCTGCTCTACCGGTTAGGAAGTGCGCGGGTGTTAAGAAATCTAAATCGTCTATGTCTTCAGATATCGGACATAGTGGTCTAGAGTTGAGACCCGCTTCTATTTGCGCTAAAATGGTGCTATATTCTTCATACGTCAATGCTTGGTCCGCTACAACTCGTTTGAGGTGTTGCTTTAGACTTCGTATTGATCGTTCCCATAATCCTCCCGCACTAGGCCAGGAAGGGCAATTCCAGTGCCATTCTATATCCATTTCCGTTATCTCACTATAAAATGAGTCACCGAAAACTTGTTTTAGCTGCTCGTACTCCTCCTGCATTACTTTGTTAGCTCCCACAAAGTTAGTGCCGTTGTCCGAGTACACATGTTTCGGGGCTCCTCGTCGCGCTGACATTCTCCTCAATGCTGCGATAAAGGAAGTGCTGGTCAAGTCCGACACCAATTCTATGTGCACGGCTTTCGTAACCATGCAGACGAACAAAGCCACGTATCCTTTCGTTGTTTTTATTCCACGCCCTTTATTTGCCTTCACAGATATGAAGCCCGTGTAGTCTACACCTGTGTGATAAAACGCTGGAGCTGGGTTGGTGCGGAAATCAGGTAGATCTCCCATAATCTGCTGTAGCTTCCTGGGTGCCTGTTTCCTACAAGTAACACATCTATGAAGTTGCGTTTTGATGGCTCGATTTCCTTTAATTATCCAATACTTTTGTCTAAGAAAGGACATAGTAAGTCGAGCTCCTCCGTGAAATGTGAGCTCATGGGCTTGCGCGATGAGAAGCTCAGTCAGTCGACTGTTGTATGGAATGATGATTGGATGCTTCATTTCTATGCTTATGTTGGCCTGCCTGAGTCTTCCCTTTGCTCTAAGGGTCCCGTCCTGATCTAAGTATGGATTAAGGTTGAGTAGCTTGCTATCAGATTTTACTTCCTGGTTTTGCAATAAGCGTTCAATGTCTGTTTTAAATTCAGCGCGCTGTACGTTTTTTATTATTATAAGTTTTGCTGATCTAAGCTCGTGTAAAGTGAGATGCTTTGTTTTCTGTTTACTAACGACAGGTGTCAATGCCCGCCGTACCCAGGCTAAGATGCGTGTTGTTTTTGTAAACGAGCTGTAGCGATGTAATAGATCGTCGACTATGCTGCTATCCATGATAGGATTTTGAACAATGTTTACCTGCCTTTTTATCTCTTCGTTAGTAGTATACTTCGTTTGACCCGTAGGTTTGAAGTGCGATGAAGATAAGAAGGTCGGTCCTTGCCACCACAATTCGTGTTCTAGCAATTGTGAGGTCGTCAGGCCTCTACTAGCTGCATCCGCTGGGTTTTCTTTGGTGTTTACATAATGCCAAGTGTTTGGTGGCATAATGCTAGCAATTTTCTTCACCCTGTTCGCTACGAAAGGCTTCCAGCGCTCCGGGGATCCTTGAATCCAGCTAAGGGAAACCTTAGAATCGCTCCAGCCGTATATCTTCACGGCCAAGCTGTTGATGCTTTTGACGATTTTTGACATGAGTTTCGTAAGTAGTTCGGCCGCACATAATTCTAACCTAGGTAGCGATACAGCCTTGCTAGAGGGCACTAACCGCGTTTTTGCTGCTACTAGCACTACTGATGTAGAGTTATTGGATACGATTCGTGCGTATACTACACAGGCGAAGGCTTGAATTGATGCGTCACAAAACCCATGTAATTCTATGACGTCATGCTCTTTGCTTTGTAACCACCGAGGAATGTGGAACTGATTTAATAGATTTAAATCTCCCTTCAATTTGATCCATTCTTCTTTGGTTTTAATAGAAACTTCGTCGCTCCACTGGACCTCAGAATCTTGCCATACTTGCTGGAATAAAATTTTCATCTTTGTGGTTAGGGGCGCTAACCATCCCAAAGGGTCGAAAATCTTAGAGATTTCGGATAGAAGCATTCTTTTGGTCAGTTTTGCTGTTTGTGTGCTGTTTGAATCATATTTGAAGATGAATTCGTCCTCGGTTGAGTTCCATTGTAGCCCCAAAGTTTTTGATGAGCTTTCAGTTTTAAATGTAAAGACTGCTGGCTGTTTGTCGGCAGTTTGCTCAACTGTTTCAAGCAATCTTTTATCGTTTGAGGACCACTTTCTTAGTGAAAATCCGCCGCTTTTTAGGCATGCGTTTACTTCCGTAATCCTCCGCTTTCCTTCTTTGATGCTATGCGCTCCCGATACCCAATCATCCATATAGAGCTCTTCCTGGATGCATTTAGCTGCTCTGGGATATTTTTGCTGCTCATCTGACGCTAATTTTCGCAGAGTCATCATTGTCAGGAATGGCGCTGCTTTAGTTCCATACGTTATGGTTGTTAATTTATAATTTCTTATAGGCTGATCCGGACTTTGTCGCCATACGATTTGTTGTAGGCTTTGGTCCTGCTCATCGACTAAAATCATACGGAAGCATTTCTCAATATCAGCTGTGAATGCGAAACGATATTGCCTCCACTTCAGGATAAGCTCTAACAGGTCTAACTGGAGGTTTGGACCCCTGTACATTAGATCGTTTAGGCTGTGGCCTAAAGTAGTTTTAGACGACGCGTTGAATACTACGCGCAACTTTGTTGTGCTAGATTCTGCTCTCAGTACCGCATGATGAGGAAGGAAACATTCTATTTCTGTCTTCTGTTTGCTGTTAGAAGTCGCTAACTTCATGTGTTGCAGCTGCTCATATTCGCGGATAAATTGCTTGTATTGCTTCGCTAGGTCTTCATTCTTGCTAAACTTACGTTCTACATTTTTAAATTGTGCTATCGCTATCTCTTTCGAAGATCCTAGCTTCTCTTCTAATTCTGGTTTCATGGGCAACCTAACTACATAACGACCGTTTTCTAGACGTTTCGTCGTAGTTTCATAAAAATCTAGGCATTCCTGATCTTCTACGGACATAGAATTCTGTTCTTGAATGTCTTCAATTGTCCAGAATTGTTGAATGTCTTCAACGTTATGCAAGATCACGTTGCATTGGAATGAGGTGCTTGTATTGCCACCGCACAGCAACCATCCTAAATGAGTTTGCTGTGCTAGCGGTTCCGAGGACGTTTGTCCGCGAATTAATCCTTCTAAAAGGATATTGGCGTAGATTTCTGCTCCTAGGAGAAGATCCACCGGACGACTGATGTTATAATCTGGATCTGCTAAACAAAGATGTGCTGTATGTTGCCAATATGGCTTAGCGAACGTTTCGTTTGGCAGATTTTTTATTAAGTTGTTCACTATGACAACATCAGTAGAAAACTTAAAATCGGTGTAAGTCGATTGACAAGCGATCGTTAGTTTTCCTTTGCAGTTGTTTTCACGTTCACCTACTCCGAAAATAACCCCTTTACAAGATTTTCGCTTTAATCCTAGCTGCTGTGCTGCTTTCTCGCTGATCACGGAAATTTGTGAGCCCTGATCGATCAGTGCTCGCATGACGTGCTGGGTCCTGTCGGCTGCTGTGACTTTCACCAGCGCTGTGGCTAGCAAAATCTCCGATGTTACTTGCTGAGAAGCGTAGATGCTTTTGTTGTTTTCGCATTTTTGTTTCGCAATCTCGGTCAAGTTGTTAGACTTTGATTGTGTTGCGAAATAGTCATGCAAAGTCGTATGATGTTCGTCATTGCACTTATGACATCTTTTTGTCGAGTAGCATTTTGCGTCATTATGATCGTAAACACAATTTACGCAATAATTTAATTGGCTAATTATTTTTATTTTCTGCTCATTTGGTAATTCTGTAAATTTTTTGCAGCTTATTAAATTATGTTTTGCCGAACAATGAGGGCATTTATTTACTGACTCAGACACATGCATTGATTTCGCCATTTCCATTTTCTTGCTATTTTTAGATTCATTGCCCAATTTAAAATTATTTTTGCGATTAAAATTGGATGAACCATTGGATGATTGAGATGAAACTGCCTTAGTTGTCCCATCTTGACGTCGCCGAGATGACTCTAGGGCAGTGAACTTGTTCTCTAAGTAGTCCAAAAAGTCCCGAAGTACCGGAAGCTCTCGCGAATTCTTCAACGACTCTATATACTCGGAATAAGACTCACTATCCAATTTTTGTGCTAGTATATATACAAGAAGAGGATCCCATGTCGTAATATCTACGCCTAGATTTTTTATGGCGTGGAGGCTCTCTAAGGTGACATCATGAAGTCGTTTGATGGCTGTGTACGACTGCTGCGGTATATTGGCAAGATTGTAAAAGGAATTTACGTGGGACATAAATATCTGCTTTTTGTTGTTAAACCTGTGAGTTAAAATTTCCCAACAGGTGTTATAGTTGTCCGCGCTAATCGGGAGATGCTGGATCAAGCGCTCCGCTTCTCCTTTTACCTTGCTCTTCAGGAATTGCATCTTTTGTGCCTTTGATAGAGAAGGATTGTTGTGGATTGCTTCATCGAAAAGATCTTTGAAGGATACCCACTGCTGATAGTTACCTGAGAACACAGGAATTTCCATCTTCGGTGTGGACTTGTCACGGTACGATGTTGCCCACATCTTAGAGCTGATAGCCTTTCTCAAGCCGTTATACGTACGTTCATGTTTAATGTAGCTTAATTCGTACGCCTCGTCGTCTTCTAACTCCATCATTAGTTCCCAATGGCTGTTGTCCACGGCTGTCCATCGAGTTTGTAATAATCGCAAGGCGTCTTCAAACTCCCATTTATCGGACATGGATTCGACATCTATGCTTTCTACGGTTCTTGCGAATGCTTTGAAATTGATATGTTGCTTGCGCATCATATCATCTAGTTTGCTATAAATACCTTTAGACACTTCGGCACGAGCGCGCGCCGGGCTGGCGGATGCTGAGGATGGCTCGTGGTCTTGGTGCTGTAAGTGTTTGCCCCCGGCAGGACCTGCTGTTGCTGCTACTTGCTGATTAGAAGGGTTGTCTTCTAGATCAAAGAATCCTGGCGGCTTTGCTTGGTGACATAACGCGTCATAATATTCGGATATGGCGTCTTTTGCTGCTTTATAAGACTCCATTGTCCGCTCGAACTCCGAATTTACGAAGTACTTATGACCTCTCTTTTCAAGCGGCACAAGTTTTTCGTTGTTTAGCTGATACTCTCTCCAATACGACTCTAAAAGATCTAGTCTCTTTTTACAGTAGTCGATGGTCTTACGCTGTTTGCTATCCTTATTGAAATTAATAAGGACCTTGGCAATGCTCTCTGCTAATTCAGTTTGTTGGAAGTATAAAGTCTCCATTGTGCTGCTGTTAGACTTAAGCGAGACAGAATATACGGAACGCTCTTACTTGAAAGCCGCCTTGTCCTACGGCTATTGCTGCTATGCTGCTGGCTCGCTGTTGTCGCTGCGCGGGTAGCTCCCACGGTGGTTGTGAATCCCTATGAACTCACGCCTAATCTAGTTCGCGGCAACCCACAGGTTGCTGGTACGGTACAAGCACTTCGCGTTACGACTTGTCGCGGTCGCGGAGTCCTTTCCGGCTCGAAGGACCAATATGAACGGTAAGGTTCGTGCTGCTAGCTATTTCGGGTGCTAAATGATAAGTCTGAGCTAAGATTCAGAGTACGTTTATTCCGAAACTTCACGCTAATTAATGCTAATGATGGTAATGAGTGCTACAAGTATGCCGGTCGATCGCGCACTGGCTCGCGTAGCTCACGCTTTCCGCTGGTGCGGCCGCGCGACCTACTTGAGTCAAAACTGCTGATGATGATGTGTTCGATGAGTATCGAACAAAGGCGAAAAAAAAAGAAAAAATTATTTGGCTAACATTGGTTAAAAGAAAGGAAAAAAAAAAAATGGTATACAGAGGGAAAAATGAAAGAAAAAAAAAAAAAAAAAAAAAAAGGAAAGAAAAAGAAAGAATCTCATTGTATAATTGCTATGTATAGTTTTATTGTCTTGGTTTGTTAATGTACTTCTTTCAATGTGTATTATTATGTATGTGTATATATTGCTTTTTCCCTCATATAGGTCCACGACGGCAGCGAAGGCGTACTATATCGTCCATACCCAAGAGCGGGGTACGACGCTAGCGGCCGCCCCAGAATGGGGAGAAAGGCGCAAAGGGGACAGGACGAGATTTGTAAAGGAGTCAAGAAGCGACTGCGGTGATAGCGCGCCTATTTGGCGGGCTATGTCCGCAGCCGTCTCCTTGAGATTCGGCCCATATGACAAGATGTCGGTGGGGCCATGGGTGGTTGGTGGGTGTCCTACCTAACCTAACCTGCCTCCTAATTCTGGCCTACCCAGCCTACCCAACCTAGCCTAACCAACCTAGCCTACCCAGCCTAACCTACCCAACCCCTGTGTCGCATCTGGTGTGTCCTCTGCTGTTCAGAGGAACACCCAGAGCGACGCGTACCCCTTCCCCCCCCCCGTCAGATATTCGCCACCGCCAACAAGAACCCACGAATGGGAAGTTATTGACGGTACCCAGAGTGCACCAGCCCAGCGGGTTGCTCTTCTCCCCGGACGTATCCGAAAGAGACCAGCAACCAACTAGGCCAACGTGGAGGTTACCTGACCCGCACCCCAACCTAACCTTTTTTTTTTTTTTTTTGATCACGCTGGGAAAAAATGCATTACGCATACCCGTCCCTTGGGGGAATGGGGACGGGCTATGTGGGACTCCCCGGAATGTTCCGGTATACCCACTAAAATAACCCAGCGGCACTCCCGCATCGTCTGTTTGGAGGAGGACTGGGAAACTGGCACAGCCTTTACGCCCAGTCCTCCGCCGACGACCGCCCGCCTTTACAGCGGGGCCTTCGCGCCCCTCCCTTAGTGGAGGGGCCCGGGAACGACAGCGAGTGCTCGGCCGTTCCCGCCTGACGAGGGTGGTGACTCGTGCAATGCGAGCGAAGGCGCCCCCGCGCCTGTCACCCGCTAGTCACCACCAGGTGGTGGGAGGAGACGATCGTACAACCGCCTTCTCCCACCCCTTCTTCGCCTGCGGAGCGGCGGCGCGAGAGGATCATCCTCCCGCGCACGCTCCGCCGCCTCCTTTTGCGAAATCACGACCTCGCAAAAGGAGGCAACCGCCGCCCAGGCCTCCTCACTCCCCAGCATGGAGTTGACCACACTGGGAAGTGAGAGGTCCTGCCCAATCACAAAACTCAGGGCACGGCGCAGTTCAGCCCAGGCTGGGCACACCTCGAGGGTGTGCTGCGCCGTGTCCTCTGCCGCGCCGCAGTCGTGGCACGCCGGGGTTTCCTCCCTCCGGATCCGGTGCAGGTGCGTTCCGAAACAACCATGTCCGGACAACACCTGCACCAAACGGAACGAGAGGAAACCATGTGGCCGCTCGAGCCAGCCTTGCAAGACTGGACCGAGCGCGTCCAGCGTCCGGCGTCCAAAGGCGGCGGTGGCGAGGTCCTCCGTCCAATGGAGGACGATAGCGTCCCTCGCCTCCCGCCGCACTGCCTCCCGTTCTTCCGCGGCGGGGCGCTCCCCGAGCGCCTTACGCCGCGCCGTCCATTCATAAACTCTGGCGAGCACCCATGCCTCCAACTCCCAGGGAGGGGTGCCCGCCAGAGCACACGCCGCCGAGAAACCCACCGAGCGGTAGGCCCTCGCCACCCGCTGTGCAATGGCCCTTTGGGGCCTGCGGATTGCGGTTGCGTTCTCCCTCCTGTGGAGGGAGTCCGCCCAGATGGGTGCTCCATAGAGCGCCATGCTCTTAAGGATGCCGGCATAGAGGCGCCGGCATCGATCCTTCGGCCCTCCCAAGTTTGGGAGGAGCCATGAGAGGGCGTCCGCGGCTTTCAGCAGGCGCGTCGACAGAAATGCGGGCCGAAGCGCCACCTGCTGTCTAGCACGAGGCCCAGATACTTCATCTGGGCCCCGACCCCTATCCGGACGCCCTCCACGACAATGTGGGCGTTCGGAGGGCAGCGCTGCCGAGGCCCGAGAAAGAACACGGCCTCGGTCTTGTTCAGCGCTACCCTCAATCCAAGCTGGCGGATCCTACCCGCCACCAAGGATCCGCCAGCCGAGGCCAAACAGGCCGCCTCCCCAAAGTCCCTCCCCCGGGCAACGAGGAGAGTGTCATCCGCATAACAGATGACACTCGTGCCCTGGAGGAGGGTGCCCCGCAGGAGCCAGTCGAATGCGATATTCCACAAGGGGGGCCCTAGCACCGACCCCTGCGGAACACCGCACTCCGCTCCGTAGCGCCTGATCCTGGCCGTCTTGTCCACCAGGAGGACCTCTCTGTCCTCCAGGTAGCTGGCCAGGATCGCCCGCAGATATGGAGGCACTCCGTGGTACCGAAGTGCCTCCAATATGGTCGAGTGGGGCACGGAGTTGAAGGCGTTGGCGATGTCGAACGACACCGCCAACACTCCGTCCCCCGACTCGACCGCCTCTTGCACGTGGCCCCTGAGTAGGGCCAACGCGTCGACCGTCGAACGCCCACGTCGAAAACCGAACTGGGCGTCCGACAGGTCAGGCCCTACCTCCCGCAACTGGCTATTTAGCCGGGTGGCGATGATCCCCTCGAACAATTTACCGACCTCATCGAGCAGAACGATGGGCCGGTATGCCGAGGGGGAGTCCACCGGGCGTCCCTCCTTCCGGAGGAGGCACAACTGCCCCTCCTTCCACAGTTTCGGGAACCTCCCAGCCGTCAGACACGCGCTGAAGAGGTCCCGAAACCTATCCTCCATGAGGGACGCCGCGTTGGCAACCACCCGTGCGGGGACGCCATCTGGCCCAGGGGCCGTCTTCTTCGCGCGGAGGGACAGAACCCCCGCGCGAAGTTCCTCCGCTGATACTGGAGGGACCTCCTCCTCCGGCGAAGCCACCACCCCCCCCAGTGGGGGATTCATCGTTGGTGGGGTGAACTCGGTCCTGCGCGGAAACAGTGACCGTACCATCCCATCCAGCAACGCCGGCTCCAGGGTCTCCGTGACTGGGGGACCAAAGGGGCGCAGTTGGTTCCGCGCCGCCTTATATGGCCTCCCAAACGGATCCCTGTCGAGGCCCTCCAGCATCTCGGCCCTCGCCGAGTCCTTGGCGGCGCACATAGCCGTCTTGAGGACCGTCTTTGCCTCTAGGTAAAGGGCGTAGAGGCGGTCCTCCCCGGCCTGAGACCGGGTAGTGCGCCGCCGACTCCGCGTGTAGGCCCTCCTGGCCGCCACGCAGGTGGCCCGTAGCCCCGCCAGCTCCTCCGACCAACAGTACACGGCGCGACGGGGAGGCGGACGGCGTGACCGAGGCATGCTGGCGTTGCACACCTCGGTCAGGGACGACCTGAGCTGGACCGCCACGCGGTCCACGTCCAGGACCGGCTCGACAGGGGGTGAGAGCCAGTCCTGGAAAAAGGCTGTCTCCTTGGCTGCCTCCCGGTCCAGGCGGGTGAGAGCCCACCGCGGGAAGGGAGATTGGCCAGCGCGGCCCGTCCCCCCCCGGGGGCCGGTGGAGATGTCGAACCGCACGTATCGGTGGTCCGACAAAGTCTCCACGGTCTCCACCCGCCAGTTCACAACGCGGGCGGCCAGGGCAGGGGTGGCAAACGAGACGTCTACCACCGATCCTCCCCGTTGCCGCACACACGTGTGGACCGCCCCCCTGTTGAGGAGGGACACGCCGCACGAGGCCGCCCAGAATTCGACGGCGCGTCCCTGGACGTTGCAGGAGGCAGCCGGGTTGCCCCAAGCCTCCGACTTGGCGTTCAGGTCGCCCAATATGGCGACCTGGCGTGGTGCCGCCCTCCCGGCGACTGCCGTTAGGATTTCGAGGAAGTCCTCGAAATCCCTTAGAGGGCGGTTTGGGGAGAAATAGACCCCGACCAGGGCCGTATCCCCCCCCCACGCGGCGGCCAAGTATCCCGGTCCCCTCTCTAAAAGCGAGAGGGGAGGGGAGTCCGTGGAGGACCGCGCCACCAACGCCACCAAGCCGTCCCGGTCGCCCAGCCAGGTACTGGGGACCGAGTAAGGCTCGGCAACCACCGCCACGTCCACCAACCACTCAGCCACGGTCTGGATCAGCAGATCCTGAGCCGCTCTGCAGTGGTTGGTGTTCGCCTGGAGGATGCGATGTTCGACTGGCATTAATCGGACATCGCACCCCCCTCCTCCTCAGCCAGGCCGGCAGCAGCCGGAAGGCCATCTTCCGCCACGGCGGAGGTAGCGGCAGGCCTTCTCGGCGCCTGTGCTATTCCCTTCTTGGGGGGAGGATTGCACATCCTCCCCTGCATCACGTGCCCTGCCGGGCGGCCAACGGCTGCACAGACGGCGCAGTGCGGCTTGGCGGCCTCGCACGAGGCGGACTTGTGGCCCTCCTTGCCGCAACGGTAACAACTCTCTGTCCGGTCCACGGTGGATGGACAGAGGGGCCGGGTGTGCCCGACTCCGAAGCACTTGTAGCACCGCAATGGCTGTGCCACAAGTGCCCGGACCGCACCCGAACTGAAGCCTACGTTGAGCCGTCCTTTATCAAGGACGGCTTTGGCAGCGGCGACTGGGCACTCCATGCGGATGGTGCCCATGCCGCCACGGCCGGGCCTGATGTCCCGGGCTCGCACCGCTGCGACACTACAGCCCCCCACGGCTGCAACTACCGCCACCACTTCCTCCTTGGTGACCGTATCATCAAGATCGGTCACCTCGATGGCGGCCGTCTTAATAGGCCTGGCCACCTTGGCCGCGTCCGCGATGACCTCCCGCAACTTTGTTGCAAAGAGGTCTGCGTTGGCACTGCCCTCTGCCCCCGGGAACTCAAATATTCGAGCCGGCTTGGGTCCGCCGGCAAGAGACCTTGCCGATCCCCAGTTGGGTGGGATCGGCGTTTGCACGCGCCCGAAACAATACGGACGCGTACGTCTCTCCACGCTCCGCAGCCTCCGTGGTGAGCGTCACCACGACGGCTGCGGTCTTGGGAGGAACGAGTATCCTCCTGGTGCCGGCGGTTTTGGCTATGGGAGCAGCCTTGGAGGGTGGCCCTTTCCCGTTCCCCTTCCCCTTCCCTTTCCTTTTCCCTTTGCCTGCCGTCTGCGACTGGCTGGGAGGGGCGGTGGAGGCGGGGATGGCAGGGACGACTGTTGCCGTCTTCTTGCCATTACCCTTCCCCTAGCCGGCGACCTTCGTCAAGCCCTGCTGGTTGGTCGGGGTGGTGGCAGGCAGAAGAGGATCCTCCTCCCTCTGGGTTGTTGGCCCCTGCTCCTTGCGCCTCTTGTCCGCCACAAGCGGCGGTCTGAGGTTTTTCTCCGGCAGGAGCCGGTCCTCGATTCCTGCTAGGCAGGACCTCACAAAGGCCCTTTCCTCCTGCATGACCTTGCGGAGGATATCCTCAAGGTCGGAGGAGATGGGGCCCTCTGCCGCAGGTCTTGGCTCAGCCTGGGTTGGCTGGGCCGTGGCTTCAGCCAGCTTCTGGTGAAGCTGGCTGACCTCCTTCTGCAGGCGATCTACTCTCGTCTGCAGCTGCCGCGTCTCATCGGAAGACTTCCGGCTCACCAGCTCCCCTACTATGCCGCGCATGCTCGCGGCTCGGCATTTGAGGGACTTTTGAAAGGTTCCCTTCAAGTGCGAGGACTTGGAGGCGACCGCCACAATCCCCTCCTCGTCCTCCTCGGCCATTTGCTCCAGCTCCAGCAAGGAGTGGTCCGCGTACAGGACTCGGGACGTACCGTACCCGGACTTGGCACGGGCTACGCGCGCTCGCTCCTCCTTGGCCGCAACCCGCTCCTCCAGCTCCTCTTGGAGCTGCGTCCGGCGAGCCAGGTCTAACTGGCGTTGGGCGTCTGCCAGACCCACGTCGTGGGTATCCGCCGCTGTCACCGGCTTTTTGGCTTTGGCCTTCTTTCTCGACTCCGAGCCATCGGAACCCTCCTTAAGGAAGGCCCGCTTGCGCGATTGAGATCGACCTTCTTCGACCTCCATCGAGCTCGCTCTCGACGCTACGGACTCGTTGTCGGATTCCAACTCGTCCGCCCTTCCTCCGTAGAAGGTCCGCCCTTCCTCCGCTGACGCTGACGCGTCACGCTGGCCCTGAGAAGGGCCTTTTGGTTGGCCCTGAGAAGGGCCTTTGGGTTGGCCCTTAGAAGGGCCTTTGGGTTTTAAAAATCGCCCGCGGGCGTCCCGCGCAGAATGTGACATGGTCTCCGCAATATCGTTCACGACAACGCATAAAAAGATTAAAATTCGCAACGATGGCACAGTGCACTTTGGCCGTTCCCAGCCTGCCACTCCGTTACGGTGGTCAGGACTGGGACGTTTCCAGGGGATACGACGTGGACGTAAGCACTGTGAGGGGATCCCCCAACCTAACCTTTTTTTTTTTTTTTTTTTTTGATCACGCATACCCGCCCCTTGGGGGAATGGGGACGGGCTATGTGGGACTCCCCGGAAAGTTCCGGTATACCCACTAAAATAACCCAGCGGCACTCCCGCATCGTCTGTTTGGAGGAGGACTGGGAAACTGGCACAGGTCCTCCGTCCAATGGAGGACGATAGCGTCCCTCGCCTCCCGCCGCACTGCCTCCCGCTCTTCCGCGGCGGGGCGCTCCCCGAGCGCCTTCCGCCGCGCCGTCCAATCGTACACTCTGGCGAGAACCCATGCCTCCAACTCCCAGGGAGGGGTGCCCGCCAGAGCGCACGCCGCCGAGAAGCCCACTGAGCGGTAGGCTCTCGCCACCCGCAGTGCAATGGCCCTTTGGGGCCTGCGGATGGCGGTCGCGTTCTCCCTCCTGTTGAGGGAGTCCGCCCAGATGGGCGCCCCGTAGAAGGCCATACTCCGCAGGATGCCGGCATAGAGGCGCCGGCATCTATCCTTCGGCCCTCCCAAGTTTGGGAGGAGCCATGAGAGGGCGTCCGCGGCTTTCAGCAGGCGCGTCGACAGCCCGCTGAAGTGCGGGCCGAAGCGCCACCTGCTGTCTAGCACGAGGCCCAGATACTTCATCTGGGCCCCGACCCGTATCCGGACGCCCTCCACGACGATGTGGGCGTTCGGAGGGCAGCGCTGCCGAGGCCCGTGAAAGAACACGGCCTCGGTCTTGTTCAGCGCTACCCTCAATCCAAGCTGGCGGATCCTACCTGCCACCAAGGATCCGCCAGCCGAGGTCAAACAGGCCGCCTCCACAAAGTCCCTCCCCCGGGCAACGAGGAGAGTGTCATCCGCGTAGCAGATGACACTCGTGCCCTGGAGGAGGGTGACCCGCAGGAGCCAGTCGAATGCGATATTCCACAAGGGGGGCCCCAGCACCGACCCCTGTGGAACACCGGACTCCGCGTCGTAACGCCTGATCCTGGCCGTCTTGTCCACCAGGAGGACCTCTCTGTCCTCCAGGTAGCTGGCCAGGATCGCCCGCAGATATGGAGGCACTCCGTGGTACCGGAGTGCCTCCAATATGGTCGAGTGGGGCACAGAGTTGAAGGCGTTGGCGATGTCGAACGACACCGCCAACACTCCGCCCCCCGACTCGACCGCCTCCTTTACGTGGCCCCTGAGTAGGGCCAATGCGTCGACCGTCGAACGCCCTCGGCGAAAACCGAATTGGGCGTCCGACAGGTTAGGCCCTACCTCCCGCAACTGGCTATTTAGCCGGGTGGCAATGATCCCCTCGAACAATTTACCGACCTCATCGAGCAGAACGATGGGCCGGTATGCCGAGGGGGAATCCACCGGGCGTCCCTCCTTCCGGAGCAGGCAAAGCTGCCCCTCCTTCCACTGTTTCGGGAACCTCCCAGCCGTCAGACACGCGCTGAAGAGGTCCCGAAACCTATCCTCCATGAGGGACGCCGCGATGGCAACCAACCGTGCGGGGACGCCATCTGGCCCAGGGGCCGTCTTCTTCGCGCGGAGGGACAGAACCCCCGCGCGAAGTTCCTCCACCGATACTGGAGGGACCTCCTCCTCCGGCGAAGCCACCACCCCCCCCCAGTGGGGGGTTCATTGTTGGTGGGGTGAAGTCGGTCCTGCGCGGAAACAGTGACCGAACCACCCCATCCAGCAACGCCGGCTCCAGGGTCTCCGTGACTGGGGGACCAAAGGGGCGCAGTTGGTTCCGCGCCGCCTTATATGGCCTCCCAAATGGATCCCTGTCGAGGCCCTCCAGCATCTCGGCCCGCGCCGAGTCCTTGGCGGCGCACATAGCCGCCTTGAGGACCGTCTTTGCCTCTAGATAAGAGGCGTAGAGGCGGTCCTTCCCGGCCTGAGACCGGGTAGTGAGCCGCCGACTCCGCGTGTAGGCCCTCCTGGCCGCCACGCAGGTGGCCCGGAGCCCTGCCAGCTCCTCCGACCACCAGTACACGGCGCGACGGGGAGGTGGACGGCGTGACCGAGGCATGCTGGCGTTGCACACCTCGGTCAGGGAGCCACGGAGCTGGACTGCTGCGGCGTCAACGTCCAGGGCCTCCACAGGGGGCGAGAGCCAGTCTTGGAGGAACGCCGCCTCCTGAGCTGCCTCCCGGTCCAGGCGGGTGAGAGCCCACCGCGGGAAGGGAGATTGGCCCGAGCGGGCTGTTCCCTCCCGCGGGCCCCGGGTGGAGATGTCGAACCGCACATAACGGTGGTCCGACATGGTCTCCACCATCTCAACCCGCCAGTTCACAACGCGGGCGGCCAGCACGGGGGTGGCAAACGAAACGTCAACCACTGACCCTCCCCGCTGCCGCACACACGTGTGAACATCCCCCCTGTTTAGGAGAGACACACCGCACGAAGCCGCCCATAATTCGGCGGCGCGTCCCCGGACGTTGCAAGATGCGGCCGGGTTGCCCCAGGCCGCAGACTTCGCGTTCAGGTCGCCCAGCACGGCGACCTGGCGTGGTGCCGCCCTCCCGACGACTGCCGTTAGGACTTCGAGAAAGTTCTCGAAGTCCCTTAGAGGGCGGTTTGGGGAGAAATAGACCCCGACCAGGGCTATCTCTCCCCACGCGGAGGCCACGTATCCCGGTCCCCTCTCTAAAAGCGAGAGGGGAGGGGAGTCCGTGGCGGGCCGCGACACCAACGCCACCTAGCCGTCCCGATCACCCAGCCAACTGCCAGGTACCGAGTACGGCTCAGCGACCACCGCCACGTCCACCAACCACTCAGCAACGGTCTGCATCAGCAGATCCTGAGCCGCTCTGCAGTGGTTGGTGTTCGCCTGGAGGATGCGATGTTCGACTCTATGCATTAATCGGACATCGCACCCCCCTCCTCCACAGCCGCCGTGGTCCCAGCCTCTGGGATGGTTGTGGCAGCGACAGGCCGGGTCGGCGCCTGTGCTTTGCCCCTCTTAAGGGGAGGACTGCAGTTCCTCCCCTTCATAACGTGGCCTGCAGGGCGGCCACTGGCGGCACATACCGCGCAGTGCGGCGTGGTGGCCCTGCAGGAGGCGACTTTGTGCCCTTCCTTGCCGCAGCGGTAACAACTGTCCGTCCTGTCTACGCTGGACGGACAGAGGGCCCGGGTGTGTCCAATGCCGAAGCACCGGAAGCAGCGCAGAGGCTGGACTTCAAGTGCCCGGACTGCACCCGAACTGAAGCCAACGGCTAGCCGTCCCTTGGCAAGGACGGCTTTGGCAACGACGACTGGGCACTCCAAGCGAATGGTGCCCATGCCGCCGCGGCCGGGCCTGATGTCCCGACCTTGCACCGCTGCGACATTGCAGCCCCCAATGGCTGCGACTGCCGCCACCACCTCCTCCTTGGTGACTGTGTCATCCAAGGAGGAGATCTCCAAGGCCGCCGATTTCACCGGCCTGGCCACCTTGGCCGCGTCCGCAATGACCTCCTGCAGCTTTGCTGCGAAGAGGTCCGTGTGTGCCCCACCATCGGCCCCCGGGAACTCGAATATTCGAGCCCCAGCCTGCGTCCGGCGGCATGAGACCTTGCCGATCCCTAGTTTGGTGGGATCGGCATTCGCACGCGCCCGCATCATTACGGACGCGTACGTCTCACCCCGCTCCGCAGCCTCCGTGGTGAGCGTCACCACGACGGCTGCGGTCTTTGGAGGAACCAGGTTCCTCTTGGCGCCGGCTGGGGGGGAACTTTTCCCCTTCCCCTTCCCCTTTCCATTTCCCTGCGCAGTCGACTGCAACCGGCTGGAAGGGTTGGTGGCGGGGACGGCTGGGGGGGAGCTTTTCCCCTTCCCCTTTCCCTTGCCAGTCGACTGCGACTGGCTGGGAGGGGTGGTGGCGGGGATGGCAGGGACGGCCGCTGCCGCCTTTGTGGCCTTACCCTTCCCCTTCCCCTTGCCGACGACCCTCGTCCAGCCCTGCTGGTTGGTCGGGGTGGTGGAAGGGAGAAGGGGGTCCTCCTCCCTGTTTGAGGTCGGCGCCGGCCCACCCTTCTTCTTGTCCGAGGCAAGCGGCAGCCGGTAACTCTTCTCCGGCAGCAGCCGGTCCTCAATGCCTGCTAGGCAGGCTCGGACGAAGTCCCGCTCCTCCATTATGACCTTGCGGATGGTGTCCTCAAGGTCGGAGGAGGCGGAACCCTCTGCCGCAGGTCTGGGCTCGGATTGGGTTGGCCGGGCCGTGGCTTCAGCCAGCTTAAGGTGTAGCTGGCTAACCTCCGACTGCAGGCGATCGACTCTCGCCTGCAGCTGCCTCGCTTCATCAGTCGCCTTGCGCTGCATCAGCTCTGCGACATTTCAGGGACTTTTGGAACGTGCCCTTTAGGTGGGAGGACTTAGAGGCGACCACTACAATCTCCTCTACGTCCTCCTCAGCCATTCGCTCCAGCTCAGTCAGTGAGTGGTCCGCGTATAGAACGCGGGACGAGCCGTACCCGGACTTGGCCCGGGCGAGTTGCGCCTGCTGCTCCTTGGCTGCCACCTGCTCCTCCAGGTCTTGCTGGAGCCTCTCCCGCCGAGCCAGGTCCAACTGACGTTGGGCGTCCGCGAGACCCACGTCGTGGGTGTCCGCCGCTGTCACCGGCTTTTTGGCCTTCGCCCTCAAAGTCACCGCAAAAATTCACCGCAGTTCGAAGCACTCAAGGCACAGATTCGCTACGATGCACAGTTCTCTTTGGCCGTACCCAGCCTGCCACTCCGTTACGGTGGTCAGGACTGGGACGTTTCCAGGGGCTACGACGTGGACGTAAGAACTGTGAGGGGAGCCCCCCCCCCAACCTAACCTAACCTAACCTAACCTTTTTTTTTTTTTTTTTGATCTCGCTGGGAAAAAATGCATGCATGCTCTTCCCCCCGGACGTATCCGAAAGAGACCAGCAACCAACTAGGCCAACGTGGAGGTTACCTGACCCGCACCCCAGCCCCCAACCTAACCTTTTTTTTTTTTTTTTTTTTTGATCTCGCTGGGAAAAAATGCATTACGCATACCCGCCCCTTGGGGGAATGGGGACGGGCTATGTGGGACTCCCCGGAAAGTTCCGGTATACCCACTAAAATAACCCAGCGGCACTCCCGCATCGTCTGTTTGGAGGAGGACTGGGAAACTGGCACAGCCTTTACGCCCAGTCCTCCGCCGACGACCGCCCGCCTTTACAGCGGGGCCTTCTCGCCCCTCCCTTAGTGGAGGGGCCCGGGAATGACCACGTGCTCGGCCATTCCCGCCCGTCGAGGGTGGTGACTAGTGCAATGCAGACGACAGGCGCCCCCGCGCCTGTCGCCCGCTAGTCACCACCGGGAGGTGGGAGGAGACGGTCTTATAACCGCCTTCTCCCACCCCTTCTTCGTCTGCGGAGCGGCGGCGCGAGAGGATCGTCCCGCGCACGCTCCGCCGCCTCCTTTTGCGAAATCACGATCTCGCAAAAGGAGGCAACCGCCGCCCAGGCCTCCTCACTCCCCAGCATGGAGTTGACCACACTGGGAAGCGAGAGGTCCTGCCCGATCACTTCTATCAGGGCACGGCGCAGCTCTGCCCAGGCTGGGCACACCTCGAGGGTGTGCTGCGCCGTGTCCTCTGCCGCACCGCAGTCGTGGCACGCCGGGGTTTCCTCCCTCCGGATCCGGTGCAGGTGCGTTCCGAAACAACCATGTCCGGACAACACCTGCACCAAACGGAACGAGAGGAAACCATGTGGCCGCTCGAGCCAGCCTTGCAAGACTGGACCGAGCGCGTCCAGCGTCCGGCGTCCAAAGGCGGCGGTGGCGAGGTCCTCCGTCCAATGGAGGACGATAGCGTCCCTCGCCTCCCGCCGCACTGCCTCCCGCTCTTCCGCGGCGGGGCGCTCCCCGAGCGCCTTACGCCGCGCCGTCCATTCGTAAACTCTGGCGAGCACCCATGCCTCCAACTCCCAGGGAGGGGTGCCCGCCAGAGCACACGCCGCCGAGAAACCCACCGAGCGGTAGGCCCTCGCCACCCGCTGTGCAATGGCCCTTTGGGGCCTGCGGATGGCGGTTGCGTTCTCCCTCCTGTGGAGGGAGTCCGCCCAGATGGGTGCTCCATAGAGCGCCATGCTCTTAAGGATGCCGGCATAGAGGCGCCGGCATCGATCCTTCGGCCCTCCCAAGTTGGGGAGGAGCCATGAGCCACTCCAGCATCTCGGCCCTCGCCGAGTCCTTGGCGGCGCACATAGCCGCCTTGAGGACCGTCTTTGCCTCTAGATAAGAGGCGTAGAGGCGGTCCTCCCCGGCCTGAGACCGGGTAGTGCGCCGCCGACTCCGCGTGTAGGCCCTCCTGGCCACCACGCAGGTGGCCCGTAGCCCCGCCAGCTCCTCCGACCACCAGTACACGGCGCGACGGGGAGCCGGCCGGCGCGACCGAGGCATGCTGGCGTTGCACACCTCGGTCAGGGACGCCCTGAGCTGGACCGCCACGCGGTCCACGTCCAGGACCGGCTCGACAGGGGGTGAGAGCCAGTCCTGGAGAAAGGCTGCCTCCTTGGCTGCCTCCCGGTCCAGGCGGGTGAGAGCCCACCGCGGGAATGGAGATTGGCCAGCGCGGCCCGTCCCCCCCCGGGGGCCGGTGGAGATGTCGAACCGCACGTATCGGTGGTCCGACAAAGTCTCCACCGTCTCCACCCGCCAGTTCACAACGCGGGCGGCCAGGGCAGGGGTGGCAAACGAGACGTCTACCACCGATCCTCCCCGTTGCCGCACACACGTGTGGACCGCCCCCCTGATGAGGAGGGACACGCCGCACGAGGCCGCCCAAAATTCGACGGCGCGTCCCCGGACGTTACAGGAGGCAGCCGGGTTGCCCCAAGCCTCCGACTTGGCGTTGAAGTCGCCCAATATGGCGACCTGGCGTGGTGCCGCCCTCCCGGCGACTGCCGTAAGGACTTCGAGGAAGTCCTCGAAATCCCTTAGAGGGCGGTTTGGGGAGAAATAGACCCCCACCAGGGCCGTATCCCCCCCCCACGCGGCGGCCACGTATCCCGGTCCCCTCTCTAAAAGCGAGAGGGGAGGAGAGTCCGTGGAGGACCGCGCCACCAACGCCACCAAGCCGTCCCGGTCGCCCAGCCAGGTACTGGGGACCGAGTAAGGCTCGGCGACAACCGCCACGTCCACCAACCACTCGGCCATGATCTGCGTCAGCAGATCCTGGGCCACCCCGCAGTGGTTGGTGTTCGCCTGGAGGATGCGATGTTCGACTGGCATTAATCGGACATCGCACCCCCCTCCTCCTCAGCCAGGCCGGCAGCAGCCGAAAGCCCTTCTTCCGCCACGGCGGCGGTAGCGGCAGGCTTTCTCGGCGCCTGTGCTTTTCCCTTCTTAGGGGGAGGATTACACATCCTCCCCTGCATGATGTGCCCTGCCGGGCGGCCAGCGGCGGCACACACAGCGCACCGTGGCGCGGCGGCCTCGCACGAGGCGGCTTTGTGGCCCTCCTTGCCGCAGCGGTAACAGCTCTCCGTGCGGTCTACCGTGGACGGGCAGAGGGCCCGGGTGTGTCCGACCCCATAGCACCTGTAACACCGCAAGGGCTGTGCCTCAAGTGCCCGGACCGCACCCGAACTGAAGCCGACCCGGAGCCGTCCTTTGTCAAGGACGGCTTTGGCAGCGGCGACTGGGCACTCCAGGCGAATGGTGCCCATGCCGCCGCGACCGGGCCTGATATCCCGGGCTCTCACCGCCGCGACACTACAGCCCCCCACTGAGACCCCAACCTAAACCTAACTAAAAAAACTAAAAAAACCTAACTTTTTTTTTTTTTTGATAACACTGGAAAAAAATGCATTACGCATACCCGCCCATCGGGGGAATGGACGGGCTATGTGGGACTCCCCGGGCAAGCCCGGTATACCCACTAAAATAAACCAGCGCACTCCCGCATCGTCTGTGTGGAGGAGGACTGGGAAACCGGCACAGCCTTTACACCCAGTCCTCCGCCGACGACTGCCCACCATAATGGCGGGCCCCGCACGCCCCTCCCTCAGTGGAGGGGCCTGGGAATGACCGTGAGTGATCGGCCATTCCCGCCCGACGAGGGTGGTGATTGTGCAATGCAGACGACAGGCGCCCCCGCACCTGCCGCCCGCTAATCACCACCAGGGGGTGGGCGCAGGCGATCGTACAACCGCCCTCTCCCACCCCCACCGCTGCCTCCTTTTGCGACATGGCGTCCTCGCAAAAGGAGGCAACCGCCGCCCAGGCCTCCCCGCTCCCCAGCATGGATTTACCACACCGGGAAGCGAGAGGACCCGCCTGTCACCTCCTCAGGGCATGGCGCAGCTACGCCCCCGCTGGGCACACCTAGACGGTGTGCTGCGCCGTGCCCTCCACCGCGCTGGACCTTACGGTCCCCACTACGTTGCGGCATCTGGCCCGCGAAGGCCAGGCGCCGCCCTCCGCGTCTGCGGCGAAGCGTCGAGACCGACGCTCTGCCGCCTCCTCCTACCATTGACTTGTCCCTGCCGACCATCCCACGTCAAAGGAGGGTCGGCAACGACAAGTCACTACCTCCTCGTGGGCCCACTTCCCGCCCCCGAGCCGAAGCCAACCCCACCCGCAGGAGAGATTCCGGGCTGCAGAGCCAGGTGCAGAGCGGGCAAAGCCCGGATGCAGAGCCGGGCAAAGCAGGGTGCAGAGCTGGTCAGTGCACTCGGTGAGCTCAAACCGCACGAGCGCCGAGTGCAAAGCCAGGTGCAGAGCGGGCAGAGCCGGTCACTGCAGTGCAGGGTGCAGAGCTGGGGTGCCCCGGGCGTTCCCCCCCGCAGGGGAAGGCGGCCCGCCCAGAGGCCAGGAAGTGAGCCCCACCGCTGACCTACCGCTACCTACCCAGCCTACCCCTGTGTCGCGTCTGGAGTGTCCCCTGCTAATCAGGGGAACACCCAGAGCGACGAGTCCCCCCCCTCCCCCCCCGTCAGGTATTCGCCACCGCCAACAAGAACCCACGAATGGGAAGTTATTGACGGTGCCCAGGGTGCACCAGCCCAGCGGGTTGTTCTTCCCCCCGGACGTATCCGAAAGAGACCATCAACCAACTAGGCCAACGTGGAGGTTACCTGACCCGCACCCCAACCTAACCTTTTTTTTTTTTTTTTGATAACGCTGGAAAAAAAATGCATTACGCATACCCGCCCATTGGGGGAATGGACGGGCTATGTGGGACTCCCCGGGCAAGCCCGGTATACCCACTAATATAAACCAGCGCACTCCCGCATCGTCTGTGTGGAGGAGGTCTGGGAAACCGGCACAGCCTTTACACCCAGTCTTCCGCCGACGACTGCCCACCATAATGGCGGGCCCCGCATGCCCCTCCCTCAGTGGAGGGGCCCGGGAATGACCGTGAGTGATCGGCCATTCCCGCCCGACGAGGGTGGTGATTGTGCAATGCAGACGACAGGCGCCCCCGCACCTGCCGCCCGCTAATCACCACCAGGGAGTGGGCGCAGGCGATCGTACAACCGCCCTCTCCCACCCCCACCGCTGCCTCCTTTTGCGACATGGCGTCCTCGCAAAAGGAAGCAACCGCCGCCCCAGGCCTCCCCTCCTCCCCTCCCCTCCCCTCCCCTCCTTCCACTGTTTCGGGAACCTCCCAGCCATAAGGCACGCGCTGAAGAGGTCCCGAAACCTGTCCTCCATGAGGGACGCCGCGATGGCCACCACCCGTGCGGGGACGCCATCCGGTCCAGGGGCCGTCTTCTTCGCGCGGAGGGACAGAACCCCCGCGCGAAGTTCCTCCACCGATACTGGAGGGACCTCCTCCTCCGGCGAAGCCACCACCCCCCCCAGTGGGGGGTTCATTGTTGGTGTGGCGAAGTCGGTCCTGCGCGGAAACAGTGACCGAACCACCCCATCCAGCAACGCCGGCTCCAGGGTCTCCGTGACTGGGGGACCAAAGGGGCGCAGTTGGTTCCGCGCCGCCTTATATGGCCTCCCAAACGGATCCCTGTCGAGGCCCTCCAGCATCTCGGCCCTCGCCGAGTCCTTGGCGGCGCACATAGCCGCCTTGAGGACCGTCTTTGCCTCTAGGTAAGAGGCGTAGAGGCGGTCCTCCCCGGCCTGAGACCGGGTAGTGCGCCGCCGACTCCGCGTGTAGGCCCTCCTGGCCGCCACGCAGGCGGCCCGGAGCCCTGCCAGCTCCTCCGACCACCAATAAACGGCGCGACGGGGAGCCAGGCGGCGCGACCGAGGCATGCTGGCGTTGCACACCTCGGTCAGGGACGCCCTGAGCTGGACCGCCACGCGGTCCACGTCCAGGACCGGCTCGACAGGGGGTGAGAGCCAGTCCTGGAGAAAGGCTGCCTCCTTGGCTGCCTCCCGGTCCAGGCGGGTGAGAGCCCACCGCGGGAAGGGAGATTGGCCAGCGCGGCCCGTCCCCCCCCGGGGGCCGGTGGAGATGTCGAACCGCACGTATCGGTGGTCCGACAAAGTCTCCACCGTCTCCACCCGCCAGTTCAAAACGCGGGCGGCCATGGCAAGGGTGGCAAACGAGACGTCTATCACCGATCCTCCCCGTTGCCGCACACACGTGTGGACCGCCCCCCTGTTGAGGAGGGACACGCCGCACGAGGCCGCCCAGAATTCGACGGCGCGTCCCCGGACGTTGCAGGAGGCAGCCGGGTTGCCCCAAGCCTCCGACTTGGCGTTGAGATCGCCCAATATGGCGACCTGGCGTGGTGCCGCCCTCCCGGCGACTGCCGTAAGGACTTCGAGGAAGTCCTCGAAATCCCTTAGAGGGCGGTTTGGGAAATAGACCCCGACCAGGGCCGTATCCCCCCCCCACGCGGCGGCCACGTATCCCGGTCCCCTCTCTAAAAGCTAGAGGGGAGGGGAGTCCGTGGAGGACCGCGCCACCAACGCCACCAAGCCGTCCCGGTCGCCCAGCCAGGTACTGGGGACCGAGTAAGGCTCGGCAACCACCGCCACGTCCACCAACCACTCAGCCACGGTCTGGATCAGCAGATCCTGAGCCGCTCTGCAGTGATTGGTGTTCGCCTGGAGGATGCGATGTTCGACTGGCATTAATCGGACATCGCACCCCCCTCCTCCTCAGCCAGGCCGGCAGCAGCCGGAAGGCCATCTTCCGCCACGGTGGAGGTAGCGGCAGGCCTTCTCGGTGCCTGTGCTATTCCCTTCTTGGGGGGAGGATTGCACATCCTCCCCTGCATCACGTGCCCTGCCGGGCGGCCAACGGCTGCACAGACGGCGCAGTGCGGCTGCGACACTACAGCCCCCCACGGCTGCAACCACCGCCACCACTTCCTCCTTGGTGACCGTATCATCAAGATCGGTCACCTCGATGGCGGCCGTCTTAATAGGCCTGGCCACCTTGGCCGCGTCCGCGATGACCTCCCGCAACTTTGTTGCAAAGAGGTCTGCGTTGGCGCTGCCCTCTGCCCCCGGGAACTCGAACAAACGAGCCCCGGCTTGCGTCCGCCGGCAAGAGACCTTGCCGATCCCCAGTTGGGTGGGATCGGCGTTTGCACGCGCCCGCAACAGGATGGACGCGTATGTCTCTCCGCGCTCCGCAGCCTCCGCGGTGAGCGTCACCACGACGGCTGCGGTCTTGGGAGGAACAAGGTTCCTCCTGATGCCGGCGGTTTTGGCTGTGAGAGCAGCACTGGCGGCCTTGGCGGGAGGCCCTTTTTCCTTTCCCTTCCCTTTGCCTTTGCCTTTGGGAGGGGTGGTGGCGGCGGGGACGGCAGAAGCTGCGGCGGTGGGGGCCGCTGCCGTCTTTTTCCCCGTTCCTTTCCCCTTGCCGACCACCTTCGTCCAGCCCTGCTGGTTGGTCGGGGCGGTGGCATGCAAAAGAGGGTCCTCCTCCCGCTGGGAGGTCGGCCCCGGCTTGCCAAGCCGCTTGTCTGCGGCAAGTGGCAGCCGGTAGCTTTTCTCCGGCAGCAACCTGTCCTCTATGCCTGCAATGCAGGCCCTCGTGAAGGCCCTCTCCTCCAACACAACCTTTCGGATGATATCCTCGAGGTTGGAGGCGGAGGGGCCCTCTGCCAGCGGTCTCGGCTCGGCCTGACTTGGCCGTGCCGTAGCATCAGCCAGCTTCTGGTGGAGCTGGCTGACCTCCGCCTGAAGGCGATCAACCCTTGCCTGCAGTTGCCGCGTCTCGTCGGTCGCCTGCCTCTGCACCAACTCCGCAACCATGCCCCGCATGCTCACGGCCCGGCATTTGAGGGCTTTTTGAATGGTCCCCTTTAGGTGCGAAGACTTGCAGGCGACCTCAACTATCTCCTCTTCATCCTCTTGAGCCATTCGCTCTAGCTCGGCTAGGGAGTGGTCCGTGTAGACAACTCGGGACGCGCCGTACCCGGAGCTGGCCCGAGAATCACGCGCCCGCTTCTCCTTCGCAGCGACCCGCTCCTCCAACTCCTGCTCGAGCTGCACCCGCCGAGACACGTCCAGCTGAAGTTGGGCGTCTGCCAGGCCAACGTCGTGGGTGTCCGCCTTTTTGGCCTTCGCCTTCCTCTTCTTCTCCTTCGCCGAACCCGAGGAGCCATCGGATCCTCCTTCCTTAAGGAAGGCCCGCTTCCGCGACTGCGAACGAGAGCCTTCCCCGACCTCCATAGAGCTGGCTACCGACACAACGGACTCGTTGTCGGTGTCAAACTCTTCCGGCCTTCCTCCATAGAAGGTCCTACCTTCTTCAGCTGACGCTGAAGCGTCACGGTGGCCCTGAGAAGGGCCTTTTGGTTGGCCCTGAGAAGGGCCTTTGGGTTGGCCCTGAGAAGGGCCTTCGGGTTGGCCCTTAGAAGGGCCTTTAAATTGTTTTTTAAAATGCCCGCGGGCGTCCCGCGCAGGGGTAGGCATTGCCTGCGCAGGGATCGTAACTCAAACCGCAAAATAATAAAATGATAGCTACGAATGCACAGCGCACTTTAGCCGTACCCAGTCTGCCACTCCGTTACGGTGGTCAGAACTGGGACGTTACCAGGGGACACTACGAGGAAGTAGGTAAGCCAGGTACTGGGGACCGAGTAAGGCTCGGCGACAACCGCCACGTCCACCAACCACTCGGCCATGATCTGCGTCAGCAGATCCTGGGCCACCCGCAGTGGTTGGTGTTCGCCTGGAGGATGCGATGTTCGACTGGCATTAATCGGACATCGCACCCCCCTCCTCCTCAGCCAGGCCGGCAGCAGCCGAAAGCCCTTCTTCCGCCACGGCGGCGGTAGCGGCAGGCTTTCTCGGCGCCTGTGCTTTTCCCTTCTTAGGGGGAGGATTACACATCCTCCCCTGCATGATGTGCCCTGCCGGGCGGCCAGCGGCGGCACACACAGCGCACCGTGGCGCGGCGGCCTCGTTGGCGATGTCGAACGACACCGCCAACACCCCGCCCCCCGACTCCACCGCCTCCTGCACGTGGCCCTTCAACAGGGCCAAGGCGTCGACCGTTGAACGCCCTTGCCGAAACCCGAACCCCCCGCAACAGGCTATTCAGCCTTTCGGCGACGATCCCCTCGAACATTTTTCCGACCTCATCGAGCAGAACGATGGGCCGGTATGCCGAGGGGGAGTCCGCCGGGCGTCCCTCCTTTCGGAGGAGGCAAAGCTGCCCCTCCCTCCACAGTTTCGGGAACCTCCCAGCCGCAAAGCACGCGCTGAAGAGGTCCCGAAACCTGTCCTGCATCTGAGAGGCAGCGATTGCCACCACCCGTGCAGGGACGCCCTCAGGCCCAGGGGCTGTCTTCTTCGCGCGGAGGCGAAGAATCCCCTCTTGGACTTCATCCAGCGTCACCGGGGGAATCTCCTCCTCCCCCGCGTCTGTCGCCCGCTAGTCACCGAGGCGATCGATCCTCGCCTGCAGCTGCCGCGTCTCATCGTTCGCCTTGCGCTGCACCAACTCTAGGACGATGCCACGCATGCTTGCGGCCCGGCATTTCAGGGACTTCTGGAATGTTCCCTTGAGGACTTGGAAGCGACCTCCACAATCCCCTCCTCGTCCTCATCAGCCATCCGCTCCAGCTCAAGCAAGGAGTGGTCTGCGTACAGGACTCGGGACGCACCGTAACCAGACTTGGCACGGGCTACGCGAGCCTGCTCCTCCTTGGCCGCAACCCTTTCCTCCAGTTCCTGCTCTAACTGCGCCCGCCGAGTCAGGTCCAGGTGGCGCTTGGCGTCCGCCTCCGTCTTTTTGGCCTTGGCCTTTTTTCTTGACTCCCTCGCCGAACCTGAGGCCGAGGAGCCATCCGACACTTCCTTCAGGTAATGCCGCTTCCGCGATAGCGATCGTGATCGAGTGTCCTCGGTCACCATCGCGCCAGCGTTCGACGCAACGAACTCCGAGTCGGAGTCCGAATCGTCAACCCTTCCTTCGTAGAAGGCTCTGCCTTCTTCCGACGCGCTCGCGTCGCGGTGGCCCTGAGAAGGGCCTTTGGGTTGGCCCTGGGAGCGCCTTCCGCCGCGCCGTCCAATCGTACACTCTGGCGAGCACCCATGCCTCCAACTCCCAGGGAGGGGTGCCCCCTAGAGCGCACGCCGCAGAAAAGCCCACTGAGCGGTAGGCCCTCGCCACCCGCTGTGCAATGGCCCGTTGGGGCCTGCGGATGGCGGTTGCATTCTCCCACCTGTGGAGGGAGTCCGCCCAGATGGGTGCGCCGTAGAGCGCCATGCTTCGCAAGATGCCGGCATACAATCGCCGGCACCGTGCACTGGGCCCCCCGAGGTTGGGGAGGAGCCATGAGAGGGCGTCCGCAGCCTTCAGCAGGCGCGTCGACAGCCCGCTAAAGTGCGGGCCGAAGCGCCACCTGCTGTCCAGCACTAGGCCCAGATATTTCATCTGGGCCCCCACCCCTATCCGGACGCCCTCCACGACGATGTGGGCGTCTGGAGGGCAGCGCTGCCGAGGCCCGTGAAAGAACACGGCCTCGGTCTTGTTCAGCGCTACCCTCAATCCAAGCTGGCGGATCCTACCTGCCACCAAGGATCCGCCAGCCGAGGCCAAACAGGCCGCCTCCCCAAAGTCCCTCCCCCGGGCAACGAGGAGAGTGTCATCCGCGTAGCAGATGACACTCGTACCCTGGAGGAGGGTGCCCCGCAGGAGCCAGTCGAATGCGATGTTCCACAAGGGGGGCCCTAGCCCGACCCCTGTGGAACACCGCACTCCGCATCGTAACGCCTGATCCTGGCCGTCTTGTCCACCAGGAGGACCTCTCTGTCCTCCAGGTAGCTGGCCAGGATCGCCCGCAGATATGGAGGCACTCCGTTGTACCGGAGTGCCTCCAATATGGTCGAGTGGGGCACGGAGTTGAAGGCGTTGGCGATGTCGAACGACACCGCCAACACTCCGTCCCCCGACTCGACCGCCTCCTGCACGTGGCCCCTGAGTAGGGCCAACGCGTCGACCGTCGAACGCCCTCGGCGAAAACCGAACTGGGCGTCCGACAGGTCCGGCCCTACCTCCCGCAAGTGGCTATTTAGCCGGGTGGCGATGATCCCCTCGAACAATTTACCGACCTCATCGAGCAGAACGATGGGCCGGTATGCCGAGGGGGAGTCCACCGGGCGTCCCTCCTTCCGGAGGAGGCACAACTGCCCCTCCTTCCACAGTTTCGGGAACCTCCCAGCCGTCAGACACGCGCTTAAGAGGTCCCGAAACCTATCCTCCATGAGGGACGCCGCGATGGCCACCACCCTTGCGGGGACGCCATCTGGTCCAGGGGCCGTCTTCTTCGCGCGGAGGGACAGAACCCCCGCGCGAAGTTCTTCCGCCGTTACTGGAGGGACCTCCTCCGGCGAAGCTACCACCCCCCCCAGTGGGGGGTTCATCGTTGGTGGGGTGAAGTCGGTCCTGCGCGGAAACAGTGACCGAACCACCCCATCCAGCAACGCCGGTTCCAGGGTCTCCGTGACTGGGGGACCAAAGGGGCGCAGTTGGTTCTGCGCCGCCTTATATGGCCTCCCAAACGGATCCCTGTCGAGGCCCTCCAGCATCTCGGCCCTCGCCGAGTCCTTGGCGGCGCACATAGCCGCCTTGAGGACCGTCTTTGCCTCTAGGTAAGAGGCGTAGAGGCGGTCCTCCCCGGCCTGAGACCGGGTAGTGCGCCGCCGACTCCGCGTGTAGGCCCTCCTGGCCGCCACGCAGGCGGCCCGGAGCCCTGCCAGCTCCTCCGACCACCAATAAACGGCGCGACGGGGAGCCGGGCGCTGGCGTTGCACACCTCGGTCAGGGACGCCCTGAGCTGGACCGCCACGCGGTCCACGTCCAGGACCGGCTCGACAGGGGGTGAGAGCCAGTCCTGGAGAAAGGCTGCCTCCTTGGCTGCCTCCCGGTCCAGGCGGGTGAGAGCCCACCGCGGGAAGGGTGATTGGCCAGCGCGGCCAGTCCCCCCCCGGGGGCCGGTGGAGATGTCGAACCGCACGTATCGGTGGTCCGACAAAGTCTCCACCGTCTCCACCCGCCAGTTCACAACGCGGGCGGCCAGGGCAGGGGTGGCAAACGAGACGTCTACCACCGATCCTCCCCGTTGCCGCACACACGTGTGGACCGCCCCCCTGTTGAGGAGGGACACGCCGCACGAGGCCGCCCAGAATTCGACGGCGCGTCCTCGGACGTTGCAGGAGGCAGCCGGGTTGCCCCAAGCCTCCGACTTGGCGTTGAGGTCGCCCAATATGGCGACCTGGCGTGGTGCCGCCCTCCCGGCGACTGCCGTAAGGACTTCGAGGAAGTCCTCGAAATCCCTTAGAGGGCGGTTTGGGAAATAGACCCCGACCAGGGCCATATCCCCCCCCCACGCGGCGGCCACGTATCCCGGTCCCCTCTCTAAAAGCGAGAGGGGAGGAGAGTCCGTGGAGGACCGCGCCACCAACGCCACTAAGCCGTCCCGGTCGCCCAGCCAGGTACTGGGGACCGAGTAAGGCTCGGCGACAACCGCCACGTCCACCAACCACTCGGCCATGATCTGCGTCAGCATCCTGGGCCACCCCGCAGTGGTTGGTGTTCGCCTGGAGGATGCGATGTTCGTGTCTATCCATCGGACATCGCACCCCCCTCCTCCTCAGCCAGGCCGGCAGCAGCCGAACACCCTTCTTCCGCCACGGCGGCGGTAGCGGCAGGCTTTCTCGGCGCCTGTGCTTTTCCCTTCTTAGGGGGAGGATTACACATCCTCCGCTGCATTATGTGCCCTGCCGGGCGGCCAGCGGCGGCTCAGACTGCGCAGTGCGGCTTGGCGGCCTCGCACGAGGCGGACTTGTGGCCCTCCTTGCCGCAGTGGTAGCAGCTCTCTGTCATCCGCGTAACAGATGACACTCGTGACCTCAACGGTCACCGTCTTCACGGGCCGGGCCACCTTGGCCGCGTCCGCGATGACCTCCCGCAACTTTGTTGCGAAGAGAGAAGAGTGGCCCTTTGAGTCATGTCATAAATTTGAGTATAACTGAAGGTATTTTTCCAGAAGCCCTAAAAAAATCGATAATAAAGCCATTGTTCAAAAAACAAGATAAAGAATTAATGGAATTTTACAGACCGATTTCCTTGATACCAATATTCTCAAAAATAATTGAAAAATATATTTGTCGCATCAAGGCTGGCCGATAGATGGAATCCATCGGGAAGTCAGGAAAGTCAGTCGTCCCTTAGGTTAAGACATCGTGTGTGGGCAGGTCGTTGGGTACAATCGTGCAAATGAAATCACAGAAGTTATTAGTCATTAGTCATTAGTCATTAGTCATTTATTCATGAACAATAAATTTGTATCTGAACATTTACACAAAATAAATAAAATAAAATCAAATTAGTCACAATAGGCAAAAACAAAAACCATTAATTTTACAATTCAAATCAATTACATACATTTTATAACAATTATAAATTATAATAACAAAAATAAAAATATAAAACAATTATTAGTTATTTACTACAAATTATTTTTGTTAATTTAAAGTAGATTCACAAACAATACCCATTAATACTACATTTCATATTCTATTCATACGTTCCATAGATATCATAATCAGTAAAAGAAAATCAATAATAATATTAAGCACTACAATTCTTCAATGGCATACAGACATTTTTTCAATAGGAATTGCTTCAATTTTGTTTTAAAAGAACTAGTGTGAACCGTGCTTTTCAGATCCAAAGGCAACCTGTTAAATAATTTAACTGATTGGTATCGCGGACTGTGTCTAACAACATTTAAATTCGGATTAGTCATACATTTAAGGTCTTTTCTACGGGTGCCTTCCCGCAATTCTTGTTCTTCTGTAGTTTCAAATTCATGAAGGTATTTAGCCAAGTTAACCAAAAGTACATGGACATAAATGCTTGGAACTGTGAGTATGCCTAACTTTATAAAATGTTGCCGGCAACTTTCTGTTTGGGGGATACGGACTATAGTCCGTATTGCGCGTTTCTGCAGAACAAAGGCTCTTTTGATATTATAATCGTAACTGTTTCCCCAGTGAAGTATGCTATATCTAATTTTGGACTCGACTAACGCAAAATATACCAATTTCAGTTGCTCTACACTGATTTCGCTTCTCAGAGCTCTCAAAGCATAACATGCGGATGATATTGCAGCATCCATTGCCTTTAGTTCAGGTTTCCAATTTAGCAATTCGTCAATTCGCATACCTAAAAATTTAACTTCACTGACGAGCTCGATTTTGTCTTCATTCATTCTAATTTCCATGTCATCTTTATTCCGGGCTGTCGTTCTAAATAACATGATCTTTGTCTTTTTGATATTAATAATTAATTTATTCGCAGTGAACCAAACATTAAAAGCTTGCAATGCTTTGTTAACTTTCTTTGTCAGCTCTACTATGTCATTAGCTGCTATTATGGCATTTGTGTCGTCAGCGAAAATTACTATTCCAATGTCAGGTAAAATTAAATTCATATAATCAATCAAATCATTAATAAATAATATAAATAAAATAGGTCCTAAGATGGATCCCTGTGGGACACCCGTTGTGATTCCTACAATTGCTGATTTGCATGCATTTTTGTAGCCATTTTCTTGTATTTTGTCAATTTCAACAAACATTTTTCTGTTTTTTAAATAAGAAGAGAATAATTGCAGGGTTTTACCTCTTATACCATAATGACTCATTTTTTCAAGGAGTAACTTATGGTCTATTGTGTCAAATGCGGAACTCAAGTCTAGAAAGATCCCTGCAACTCTCATTTTATTATTTATGTTGTCTGTCACTATATTTAGTAAGGTGTATATGGCATCTGAGGTGCCAACACCTTTTTGGTAACCGAATTGTCTATTATTCAAAACTCTATTTACGCGCAAGTGAGATAAGAGCCGACTCTTTAGGATTTTTTCAAATATTTTTGACAAAACCGGTAGCAAGGAGATAGGCCTGTAATTTTTAGGATCTGTCCTACTACCCCTTTTGTAAACAGGTATTACCTTTGCCATTTTCAATTGGTCCGGGAAGATCGATTCCTCAATACATAGGTTGAAAAAGTCAGCTAAAGGTTTGGCCAATATTAGGATGTGTTCCTTGATTACAGATATCGGGATCTCATCGTATCCACAAGAAAGTTTGTTTTCCATGCTATTCACCACAGTATGTATCTCATTTGGCGTAGCTGGAGATATTTGCATTTCACTGTATACTTGATTTGTTTTCTGATTACAAAAACACATTGCCTGATCTACTCTATTATCGCTAGAGACATATTTGTAGTCGAATTGTTTTGCTAGAATGTTGGCTATATCATCTGGATTCACTATCAACCTATCATTTACTTTGAGCCGTAACAGCGGGGGTACTGTTTTAGTTTTATTGGTACAATTTTTCACGACTTGCCATACTTCTCTACTCAGGTTTTTAGATCTGTTTATTTGCATCATTATTGCATGTTTTTTAGCCTTAGTGATGACCTTTCGATAAAGACTGATATAGTTTTTTTTATACTTCAAAACGCTTGATTCGAGATGATTTCCGTTACATGCACATAAAAAGCGTTTCATTTTGCTAGAAGTTCTTATTCCTTTAGTGATCCAACCTGACTGTGATTTTTTCTTAAGATTTATTTTACATTCTCTTGTTTTGTAGCTATTTCGAAACAATTTATAAAACGTTTTGAGAAATGTATTTATTCCCATAGACGACCAATTTTCTTTGAGAATTCCCTGTGCAAAAGAGAGCCCATTTTTCTTATTGATTACTCTTTTATTTACGAGAATAAACGGAGTTTTTTTATACAGAGACGATACATTTGGAAGCCCAAGATCAGCAAAGATACCAGCATGCCCGTCTGCCAAGCCATTATGATCTACGTCACTACCCAATATTTGTGAAACGGGCAGATTGGTCAAGATATTGTCAATGCACGAATTACTACTGTTCCGACTGAAAGTCACGGAATCGATCAAATACCTGAAATTATAACACCGTAATAAACTAAGAAATTCAGTACGTTTTTTACTGTCCACTAGCAGATCAATGTTAAAATCACCACAGATCACACATTTCCTATTGAACAAAAAATCTAGTAGTATCTCAAGTTTTTCTAAAAACAGGGCGAAATTTTTGTCAACTGGATTGCGATAACAGCAACAGATGTACAAACCAGTTTGAATATCTTTAGCACCACATATTTCGAAACATTCTACTTTATACAACTTATTTATAGCTTCGGTAATTTCAGTTTGCCTATCAACATGTGCTAAAATTAAACTGCCTCCTCTTTTTTTATTTTTTCTTGTATTGTACGAGACTAGCTTGAAGTTATTCATATTAAAAATACAAGCTGCATTCTCATTCAGGAAATGTTCACTTATACATATGTAGTCTAACTTTTTGTGGAGGGTTTCTACATAAACCTCTAGTTCACTTTTCTTATTATTAATTCCACAAACATTCTGATGAAAAATATTTAAAAAAGTACTGTGATCATGCAAGTCAAGGTTATTTACGAAAAAAGTCAGATTGCTGTACATAGTCATTATCTTGTGTCATTAGGGATTGCGTCAAATTAAGCTGAATGTCACTAATGCCCATTATATCTGTCTGAGTTGCAACTGTTTGAGTGATACAAATATTGGGAGATACATTATAATTATTTACCTGAATATCATTATTTATAATATAATAATGTTTTAAATTTTCAAATACATTTTGAATGCCGTGATCATTAATTGATCCATTATACTTAAACATGGTACGGTCATATGTCAAATCTAGGTTAGAGTCAAACAGTATTGCATAATTATAAGAGTGAATGTCAAGATATAACAAATTATTGAAAGTTTCGATTCTCGAGTTATACATTATAGAATGGTTATTACATTTAAAAGTCGGTAGGCATATAATTACATTAGTGTGTTGTACAGTCATTAATGTTTCCCTAATATAAATAATTAAGTCAAAATAATTGTTCGTTGTTCGATAATCTTTTTCACCAATGAAAATTATGCAATAATCACTACTTGAATAGTCAGCTAGTTTTGCGTTTATATTACATAAAAGGTTTTTGATTCCACTGTTTGGCAAGAGAAAGTGACATATTTCTGTTTCTGGAAATGTATTTTCAGCTGTTGTTAATATATTGTTCGCGGTGTTACTACTTATGATGCATAACTTTGGATGTTTATGCACCGTTTTGCTCCTTTGAGTTACTTGTGCTGTCTTATTTTCAGATGCTGTTGGAGTAAATGTAGTGCATTTATATTGCATCGGCTCAGTACACAGTTTAGTTTCTTCTCGTTGAATTTCTGTTATTTTATTTTCGGTTTCGGATTGAGGGGTAGATTTTATTGATTTTGTCGTTTTCGGAGTGTCAGTTTCATCATTCCTTATTTGTGCTAATGGGGACGTCATTTGTATGTTCTTTGAAGCTATCGTAGTAGCGATGTTTTGCTTTTGTTTGCGTCTTTTTACAGATCGAGGTGTAATATTTTTATTGTCTGTTATATTAATACTTTTGTATGTTTCTATGATTTTTAAATATTTTTGCAGATCCGATTTTAAGCGAAAGTTTTCGGAATTGAGATTTTCAATTTCCTGATGCGCTATCAATAAGTCTTCTGATAATTGTTTAACTTTTTCGTTGAAATCGATTACGGTCTGACTAACATTTAGCGATGTATTTGGCAAACTCATCATAGTTGCATCGAAAAGCGCTGAACTATCTCTGGAGATGTCGTTTAGTGAACTGGTTCGGTGTAATCTACGATATGTAATGTTGTTACAGTCCTCCATTGTCATTTAATATTTTATTATTTAGTATTCTGTGCGTAACGGAACGTAGTCTCAAAAGGCTAGTGTTTAAAATCAATAAGTCAAGTTTCCGAACGATGTAAGATTATCCTGTCACGTTTGTGATTGGTTAAATGAGTCAGCTGTTCCTAATTTTGTTGTTTACATTTGAAAAAGCAATCAAACTCTAATTTCACACTTTTTTGAGAACATGTTTTGTTCTTGTGGCCTAAAACTCCGTGTTTTGTAGCTTTGGTGTTAATTATTTATGAAAGCCAACCTGTTTTGATGGGTTTTTTGTTGTCCAAGTTGTCCAATCACTAGCAAATGCGCACTTGTACTGGTTTTCGCCATATGTTTAATGTATGCCGTTTTAAACCAAGATAACAATGTCACTAGTAAAACTACTCACTCAGAGTGTATTTATGTATGCTTGATCCAATTATTTAAATAAAACTTAATTATAATGTATAAATTTAACACAGCGCGATGTTTGACGTATGGTGACAGTTGACGTATTCGATACACTGGGTTTATTTAAATAGTCACAACTCAGTTACAATCTTGCTTACTAATATTACGGATTGACACTGATTCTACGACGTGTTAGCTCTACGGCTGTCAGAACTCAACTGCCATATTCTATGTTCCCCACCACGCAAGTGGTTAGAAATAGCGCGCCAATGCGTAGTTGTTCTTGCTTTGCCGCCAGATGGCGTACTTGCGATTTGTTTTGACGTCCGTACTATTGACTAAACCCGACACGGCCATCCTGCGAGACAGGCGTCCTCGTCTGTTCCTCATTGTCAGGTTTCAACAGTGTATCGAATCATGTGGAAATTCTCATGAATGTCCTCAGCCCTTGGGGAAGCTGAGGGGTCTGTCAGACTCCTACTGACTAAAACCACATGGTGTTCTCTAGGCCGTAATTTCTTTTGAGAGGCGAGCGTGGAACACAGCACGTCGCCTTCTCAGGCCTCTCTCAGGTGACAGATCCCCAAATCTATCACCCGCAGGCATCATCTTCTTGTCCTTGCTCCATGGCACCTCATGTCGTGTTGCACCACACGTCCTCTTAGTCTACTCCGACCCGCCAGTCTCCCATCATACAAGGGATGTTTTTCTGAAACACAAAATTTCCAAACAGTATTCACTCGTCCAATCCTGACTCATACTCTAGAGTGAGGAAACATTTCGAAACAATCAAACATGATCATTTAAATCTCTTTGTTCACCATTGCAAGGAACAAGTAATTTTATTTTCAATTTAAAGAAAATAGCAACTTAATCATCGATCTGGTACCTAAAAGCACCCAATCTTCGAGATTACAAAGTCCAAGTACCACTGACAGTCATTAATGAAACAAAAGAAACAAGACACCAGGTATCTTATTCACGATCTTTAGCTATCACATAGCTCTCTTAGCTATCACATAGCTCTCTTAGCAATCACAATTGCTCTACTCGCACATCCTCACGATGTCGAGTCAACTCAACTCTCTGAACTTAGAACCAGTTCCCCACAGACATTTAGCCTGTCGTATGTTACGTCAATTCGTCATCTACTATCTCAATTGATACTTGAGCTTTGTGTATCTTACTAAAATAATCTACGCATAGTAATCAAAATTGGAAAACCAAAATTATTTCAATATTCGTAATGAAGGCTTGACGATTCGAACGTCATCAACATTAACATGGTGACCTCACCTCTCGCGTCACTATGCGAGTTTACTTTATTTTAACCTCATAACTCAACAGGGATCCTCTGTAAGGTTTCTTACACAAACGTTTTTTTACACTGACTTACAGGTGCCCTACCGGCCCACAGTTGCTACAAAGACCTCCAGTTGCCACACTGGCCTACAGTTGCCATAAAGGCCTCCAGTTGGCACACTGGCGTTTAGTTGCCACACAGGCCAACAGTTGCCATAAAGGCCAACAGTTGCCACACAGGCCAACACACAACGCTCGGCTACTCCTGACCAAACTAGATCATGGGTTCGTGACAATAGGGAAATTTTAGAACTTTGATCTTTAACTAAATCATTACCCTGGGCCATGTACCACCAGTCGCTCAAATCAAACTTTAAAACTTCTTCTGCAGCGAAAACTGCCAAGCTTACAGAAACCCTCGAGTAAAACCTCTAACGCCACGGCTCTGTAGCCGAACAGCAATTATATTGCTCTCACACAACGGTCTCTCAAGACCCCGACCTCCGCCAGAATCCACTGGTACGGTCAAACATAATACGGCTGATAGACTCAATTACTCGACATTTTAAGCTTGCTCATCATCATTAAAATCCTTTTAACACCAACATCGACTGGTACATGACCCGCTGGCATCTTCCTTAACCTACAGTGTGCGTACTTGTAGGTTTTAAGCGTACCCATTTAAAGCTTTCGGTGTATAATGATCACCGTCTTGTCTTAATCACCTATCGCGGACTTAAAACAGGGCCTATCTAGTTTTCTCTAGTTTTCCCTTCTAGACTTTCCCACAGAACACTATTAATCAGAAAAAGGTCCGATGATCAACAAGCTCAACTAAACAAAGTAATTAAAATAAGAGTAAAAATTCTGTTACTATAAAACCTCTTCAAAAACCCATCGCCACATGTTACGCATGAGGTGCGGTCCAGAATTGGTCTTACGAGTAGACATGTTACACCGTCATCAACTATGACTTACAATTCTCAAGGAACTTGGTGATTGGGGATCCTTCTCACAAGATTCGCGCTTTTTACTCAAAGATTTTGGAAAATACTGACGGCTTATAAAAGGGAAACAACTAACCCTGATAATATTAAGGAGCTTTACGAATTAACTCGGATCAATATCATTAATATCAGATTATCAACAGTAACCCTTTACTGTCGCTCACTAACTCTGTTTTCATGTAAGGAAAACGAACGCGAGATCTACTGCTATCACAATATTACTTTGAAAGTAAGCAAGTGAATTCAGATCCAAAGACGGTGTTATAATTCGTTACGCAACAAGATCTGTTCGTAAATGATCAGTACCGTTAATAACTCGATACAATTGCGATAGCCCAACGACATTACTAACTCGCTTTGCCACTGAAAACGACTAGTTATTCAGTCATTTTGGATAACTCATCTCCTTCTTATGGGATATCTCATCCTAAAGTTCATAATGAACCAAATATTGAAACTATTACCGCCAATAGCAAACTCTTTGACTACTGGTTTTTACTAAGTGTGTCTTAATTACCTAGTGATAGTGCTAGATATAACCACTACCAATTCAGTGGTCAAACATGAACACTATTAAAAATCGTACTAGCATCTCTTCTCTAGAGAACAACGACCTCAATATCGAAATAACATGGAAGCGACTCACCGAGTATTCCATTCCAAACTTGCGCCCGCTTGTAACGTTCGGCTACGACCTGCGAACTGCTAGACTGCCGTTCCACTTAACCTCTCAGACATGTCAACCTTCACATACAGCATCTGAACCACTAGCCGCTAGCCTTCACGCTCAGCATCTGAATCGCTAGCCTTCAGCAGAGGCTTCAGGCTGCGACACAATATGGTATCTGAAACATGAAAAACACTACGAGAGTACTTGTTCACACAGTTATCTTAACCATACACATCTTTGATGGAATTTAACGGGTGCACCGGTGTAGTAACCTAAACCAATCAATCTGCCTAGCCACAACTACATTTGGATCGGCTTCCAGTCCCACTGGATTCAGCTGAGTACAAGTCTTTTACATGGAGCAACTGCCTATCTGACCGCCACAACCCAGTAACTGGGTAACACGGTACCCTTTGGCAAGACTGGTGTCAGATCTCAGGCTTCTGACAACCCGTAACAACTGTCAAAGATCTTCAAATGACAGCCGGGACCAACGGCTTAACGTGCTTTCCGAGGCACGGAGGAAACCCGGTATGTTGAAATGGTTACCCATCCACGGACCGACCTCGTCAAGCGTTGCTTAACCTTGATGATCGACCAATGCGGCTGTTATTATTTAGCCACGAGCTTCTAGTAGTAGTAGTAACCTAAACCTGTAAAAAGTGTTATTATGGACACCGAATGTGAGTGCAGAGTTCCTGTCCAAAACATGAATCACACATTACAGTGTCCTAAGTGCCCAGGTAGGTATATGGGCTTTAGAGAATCCAATTAACGCCATAGCGTTTTAAGTCGCAATTAACGAAGCCTGGTAGGGTTTACCACTTTTTAGAAAGTTTGGCCCTCCAACTACAAAAGAAGAATACTATGCTTCTTCTCAAACTTAGTCAATTCTCACTACATAAAACTATCACGCTACAAAACTTATCAAAATATTTCATTTGGAATTTTCATAATTTCCAGACTGAAGTGTAAGGTAGGTACGTCGCTGTCAACATATCGTTCTAACTTCCAAACAATGATAGCCAGCCAAGGCCAGTCAAGGGTCATTGCACGTGGTAGTAAAATAATAACCTCTCAACAAAACCAAAACTTGACCATCAATAACTGGCATGAAACTAGGACCTGACACGGGCCACTCCTGCGAACCACTGACCACCATACCGTACACAAAACCAGAATTTTGAATAATGAACACACTTTTCCATAGTCATAACAAAATGAAAACGACTCACCAGATTGGCACAAAGATCCGTGTGTATGGACATTTCCACACGTCCACACTCTTCTCCTTGACCTGTCCAGCTCCTTGGTTGTTGCTAGCCTCCTTGCTGCTCCGTTTCCGACTAGTTTTTCATTATTTAAGACTGAGGGTAGTCTCAACTGACACCGCGAATTTTTTGCAAGAATGTAACCACAATTTTCAATAGCATTGTTTTTACGTGTGATCTCATTAGCACGACCGAATCCCAATTCTGATGTCGCATCAAGGCTGGCCGATAGATGGAATCCATCGGGAAGTCAGGAAGTATTCCCTTAGGTTAAGACATCGTGTGTGGGCAGGTCGTTGGGTACAATCGTGCAAATGAAATCACAGAAGTTATTCGATACACTGGGTTTATTTAAATAGTCACAACTCAGTTACAATCTTGCTTACTAATATTACGGATTGACACTGATTCTACGACGTGTTAGCTCTACGGCTGTCAGAACTCAACTGCCATATTCTATGTTCCCCACCACGCAAGTGGTTAGAAATAGCGCGCCAATGCGTAGTTGTTCTTGCTTTGCCGCCAGATGGCATGCTTGCGATTTGTTTTGACGTCCGTACTATTGACTAAACCCGACATATTTATAATGAACTAAATTTATATTTAGACTCAAATCATATTCTATGTAACGAACAAAAAGGATTTCGAAGAAATAATACAATTAACCTGGCAATTTTCGACTTCTTGCATACGGTTATGACTAATATGGATACAAATACTCCAGTGTGCGCGATATTCTGTGACATGACTCAAGCATTTGATTGCGTAGACCATAATATTTTACTGAAAAAGCTTGATGCTTATGGTGTTAGAGGGAACGTTTTTGAGCTCTTTAAATCGTACCTAAAAAACAGGAAACAAATAACCGAAATAAGCAGAATAAACATAAACACAAAAAGAGAAGAAATATTTCATTCTGATGAACGTAATATTGTCTACGGAGTTCCACAGGGAAGTATACTAGGACCACCGCTTTTTACGATTTACATAAATGACTTTCCAAAGGCAATAACGCATCCGATGACACTGTTTGCGGATGACAGTACAATAACAATACCGTGTAATCATAGAATTTTTTATAAACAGGACATAAATACAACATTAAATAAAACTATAGATTGGTTAGATAATAATAATTTAAAAATAAATTTAAGCAAGACGATGATTATGCATTTTAGTCAGCGAGTACTGACCTTTCCTAATTTTGACATAACATATAATAATATTACAATTGACACAGTTAACACAACCAAGTTTCTAGGACTGTCAATAGATCGTAGTTTAAATTGGAAGACGCACATAGAAGCCCTAACTAAAAGAATAAGCAGTAGTGCGTACGCCTTGTACACACTATCTCGAACCGTTAATATAGATGCGCTCTTAACCGCTTACTACGGACTAACTGAATCGGTTCTCAGATATGGGGTTATCTTTTGGGGTAACTCAACGAATAAAGAATTTGCGTTTAAAGCACAAAAGAGATGCCTAAGAGCCATGTTTAAGTTAAAAACCACCGACAGTTGTAAGCCCTATTTCGTCCGTTATAAGATATTAACATTGCCATCTATTTATATTCTGGAAACGGTAATGTTTTTACGTATGGCAGATGAATTTCCAAGAAACAGGCGTGATCAAAGTCAGCTCTGTCTGCATAGCAGTAGAACGGCACTTATGCGCAAAAGTGTTTTTTGCATGGCTCCAATTGTTTATAATAAGCTACCCAAAAGTTGGAGGGACCTTAATAATGTGCAACTGAAGAAACAATTAAAGTCGTTTCTAAGTACCAGGGCTTACTATAGTATTAGCGAATTTCTGGCAGAATCTTTCATTTTGACATAGATTGTTATTACCATTTTTGACAATAATTGTTTTTGATTATTTATTTTTTTACAGGTTTTGACATACATTGTTTTTAATTTATTTTTTCTAAAATTGATTGATTTTTTACCATAGATTTGACATATTACATTAGACATAATATGTCTAATGTAATATGTCAAATCTTATATTTTTTGACATTGTTAATTTTTACTGTTGACATTTGAAATTATATTTACATAGATTTGACATTTGCTTATTAACTATTTTTAGTATTGTTATTTTCTATTTCTTTTTACTGTTGACATTTGAAATTATTTTACATAGATTTGACATTTGCTTAATATTTTTGATATTGTTATTATTTATTTTTCTTTTACTGTTGACATTTGGAATTATTTTTAAATAGATTTGACGTTTGCTTGATATTTTTGACATTTTTACTATTTAATTTTTTGTTTTCTTTTTACTGTTGACATTTGGAATTATTATTGCACGCCATAGTATGGCAAACATGGCTGAAACTTTGTTTATTTTTGTCATCCTGCATGCAAGTGTAATGATTTTTTGTATGTATACACATGTTTGGGCAAATAAATATATCTTATCTTATCTTATCTTATCTTAAGAGGTCTGCGTTGGCACTGCCCTCTGCCCCCGGGAACTCGAACAAACGAGCCCCGGCTTGGGTCCGCCGGCAAGAGACCTTGCCGATCCCCAGTTGGGTGGGATCGGCGTTTGCACGCGCCCGCAAGAGTATGGACGCGTATGTCTCTCCGCGCTCCGCAGCCTCCGCGGTGAGCGTCACCACGACGGCTGCGGTCTTGGGAGGAACGAGGTTCCTCCTGGTGCCGGCGGTTTTGGCTGTGGGAGCAGCACTGGCGGCCTTAGGGGGCGGCCCTTTCCCCTTCCCCTTCCCTTTGCCTTTGGGAATGGTGGTGGCGGGGGACACGGCAGGAGCTGCGGCGGTGGGGGGCACTGCCGTCTTTTTCCCTTTTCCCTTCCCTTTGCCTACCACCCTTGTCCAGCCCTGCTGGTTGGACGGGGTGGTGGCAGGCAAAAGAGGGTCCTCCTCCCTCTGGGAGGTCGGCTCCGGCTTGCCAAGCCGCTTGTCTGCGGCAAGTGGCAGCCGGTAGCTTTTCTCCGGCAGCAACCTGTCCTCTATGCCTGCAATGCAGGCCCTCGTGAAGGCCCTCTCCTCCAACACAACCTTTCGGATGATATCCTCGAGGTTGGAGGCGGAGGGGCCCTCTGCCAGCGGTCTCGGCTCGGCCTGACTTGGCCGTGCCGTAGCATCAGCCAGCTTCTGGTGGAGCTGGCTGACCTCCGCCTGCAGGCGATCGACCCTCGCCTGCAGTTGCCGCGTCTCGTCGGTCGCCTGCCTCTGCACCAGCTCCGCAACAATGCCCCGCATGCTCACGGCCCGGCATTTGAGGGTCTTTTGTATGGTCCCCTTTAGGTGCGAAGACTTGCAGGCGACCTCAACTATCTCCTCTTCATCCTCTTGAGCCATTCGCTCTAGCTCGGCTAGGGAGTGGTCCGTGTAGACAACTCGGGACGCGCCGTACCCGGAGCTGGCCCGAGAATCACGCGCCCGCTTCTCCTTCGCAGCGACCCGCTCCTCCAACTCCTGCTCGAGCTGCACCCGCCGAGTTACGTCCAGCTGAAGTTGGGCGTCTGCCAGGCCAACGTCGTGAGTGTCCGCCTTTTTGGCCTTCGCCTTTCTCTTCTTCTCCTTCGCCGAACCCGAGGAGCCATCGGATCCTCCTTCCTTAAGGAAGGCCCGCTTCCGCGACTGCGAAGGTCCTACCTTCTTCAGCTGACGCTGAAGCGTCACAGTGGCCCTGAGAAGGGCCTTTTGGTTGGCCCTGAGAAGGGCCTTTGGGTTGGCCCTGAGAAGGGCCTTTGGGTTGTTTTTTAAAATGCCCGCGGGCGTCCCGCGCAGGGGTAGGCATTGCCTCCGCAGGGATCGTAACTGAAACCGCAAAATAATAAAATGTTGGCTACGAATGCACAGCGCACTTTAGCCGTACCCAGTCTGCCACTCCGTTACGGTGGTCAGAACTGGGACGTTACCAGGGGACACTACGAGGAAGTATGCGCTGTGGGGGGTCCCCCACCCCAACCTAACCTATTTTTTTTTTTTTTGATAACGCTGGAAAAAAATGCATTACGCATACCCGCCCATCGGGGGAATGGACGGGCTATGTGGGACTCCCCGGGCAAGCCCGGTATACCCACTAAAATAAACCAGCGCACTCCCGCATCGTCTGTGTGGAGGAGGACTGGGAAACCGGCACAGCCTTTACGCCCAGTCCTCCGCCGACGACTGCCCACCATAATGGCGGGCCCCGCACGCCCCTCCCTCAGTGGAGGGGCCCGGGAATGACCGTGAGTGCTCGGCCATTCCTGCCCGACGAGGGTGGTGATTGTGCAATGCAGACGACAGGCGCCCCCGCACCTGCCGCCCGCTAATCACCACCAGGGGGTGGGCGCAGGCGATCGTACAACCGCCCTCTCCCACCCCCACCGCTGCCTCCTTTTGCGACATGGCGTCCTCGCAAAAGGAGGCAACCGCCACGCAGGCCTCCCCGCTCCCCAGCATGGATTTACCAACCACACCGGGAAGCGAGAGGACCTGCCAAACACCTCCTCAGGGCATGGCGCAGCTACGCCCCCGCTGGGCACACCTAGACGGTGTGCCGCACCATGCCCCTCACCGCGCTGGACCTTAACGGTCCCCTCAAATGCAGCATCTGGCCCGCGAAGGCCAGACGCCGCCCTCCGCGTGTGCGGCGAAGCGTCGAAACCGACGATCCGCCGCCTCCTCCCACCATTGACTTGTCCCTGCCGACCATCCCACGTCAAAGGAGGGTCGGCAACGACAAGTCACTACCTCCTCATGGGCCCACCTCCCGCCCCCGAGCCGCAGCCACCCCCACCCGCAGGAGAGATTCCGGGCTGCAGAGCCAGGTGCAGAGCGGGCAAAGCCCGGATGCAGAGCCGGGCAAAGCAGGGCGCAGAGCTGGTCAGTGCACTCGGGGAGCTCAAACCGCACGAGCGCCGAGTGCAAAGCCAGGTGCAGAGCGGGCAGAGCCGGTCACTGCAGAGCCGGGCAGTGCAGGGTGCAGAGCTGGGGTGCCCCGGGCCTACGCTCTCTCCATCCCCTGGCAGTTCGCGCGCGCGCCAATTTGGCTAAGGCTTTGCACCAGAACAAAGCTGTGTCTCTGTTCTGGATCAAGGCCCACGCGGGTCTGCCGGGGAATGAGCGGGCGGACGAGTTGGCGAAGGAGGCAGCATTGTCGTCACGGAGGAAGCCGCCGGACTATGATCAGTGTCCGGTTTCATTTATCAAGCGACAGATCCGTTTGGAATCGCTTGATGAATGGAATCGGAGATATGTGACTGGCGAGACGGCCTCGGTGACGAAAATGTTTCTTCCGGACGCGATAGTGGCTTTCCGTATTGTACAACAGGTGCGGCCTACAGGCTTACTCACACAAGTTTTGACAGGGCACGGTGGGTTCTATGAATACTTGAATTGTTTCAAGTGTAAGGAGAGCCCAGCGTGCGCCTGCGATCCCGACATGTCAGAGAGTGTCCAGCACATACTCATAGATTGCCCGATTTTTACCAGGGAACGCTATCAACTTCAATGTGAGCTGGACATGAGACTGTCGCGTGAGAGCCTACACGAGTTTATGGGTAAGAAATATCGGGAAAAGTTCCTAGCATACTGCGAGAATGTGGCCATAACAGTAGTAAATAGAAATAAAAGTTAGAGTAATCTATGTTTCATTTATATTGTATTATATAAGATTAGAAACATAGGAAAAATAGCACAAAATGTAAGTAGAAAGTAAGCAAGTAGTATTCTAAGAAAGTACCAATGTAGTGTAGATGTAAAGCGTGTTAACATAAGATGTACCTAGTAATAAGTAGTTAAGAATATTGTAAAAATAAAAAGTACAATTTGTATTATTTCCCCAAACTATTTAAATAAAGTTTGCTCTTAGTGTAGTATTAATTAAAGTGGGAGTCCCACCCACTATAAACATTTTTTGACGCCTATTGGCTCCTGAATGCTCACTGACACCAGACATTGATCTGGAACCTAGTTTTAAGATATTTTGACAGAGCGAGACTCTTTATTTTGTTTATGTTCGCTGCTTGACCTGTTCTTTTGAACTAAAAAGCTGACCGTGTAATTCTTTATATAGAAAACACCGGCAAAATTACTGTAGATCTTTACGATCCTAAGCGCACTTTTATTTCCTTTATACACTTTTACATATTTACACTTTTACATTTTTATATTTTATTATTAATTGTTGACGAATACCTCCAACATAATGATCGGAATGAGGACTCCGATAAAAAAGGCGGACGATGAAAAATCACCGCAAAAACCCAGAGCCTCACCCCCAAGCGTACGGCGTAGTGTTGGAGAATGGGAGGCTACAAAGCACACAAGCACAAACCCACCACCACCCTTAACCACCAAGACGATGCAGGCCGGCCCTGCTAAAGTAGGACCAAAAGAGTCGCAGGAAGCAAAAATCCTTCCATTGCGCTCGAAACTGACCGAGGTGCTTACGACGCCGCCAAAGTTACAGTATGCGGACCGGACGACAGAAGCCAGGGCATGCTTGAACAAAGCTAAACTTCATCTAAGCAGTTCAAGAAATACCAAGACCGAAATAAAAGCTGGCATAATTGAAGCTCTGGAACGGCTGTATTAGCTTGTGAAGGAAGCCGAATGGGTTGGCCAAAACAAAAAAGGCAGCGACGAAGTACGTAGAGTCAGAAACTGCCGCTACCGACACTACCTTCTCTATCAGCCCTGAACAGAACCTGCTAGCGGTGCGTATCGAGGAACATTCCAAGTTACTACTGGAGAGTAACAAAAGGATGGAGGACCTAAAAGCCGCAATGGAGCGTAGTATTACTCCAACTTATGCGAGTGTTGCTGCGATCCACGGCGGAGGGTCGAATCAAACGCGAAGTACGCTGCACTCCATCGTGGTCACCTCAAAGGACGATACGGAAACCGGGGACCAGGTTCTGGACAAGATAAGAAATGCAGTGGACGCAAAAGAGGGCTGGGTTAAAGTAGAGAGAGTAAGAAAAGCGAAGGACAGCAAGATTATAATGGGGTTCCAGACTAGGGAAGAAAGGAACAAATTTAAAAACAGACTAGAAGAAAAAAGACAGGACCTCAGTGTCGAGGAAATGAGAAACAAGGACCCCTTATTGATCCTCAGAGGAGTCCTCTCTATCAACTCGGACGAAGAGGTCCTCAGAGCACTCAGGAATCAAAACAGGGACGTTTTTCGTGACCTTGACAAAGAGGAGGACAGGATCGAAGTTAAGTACAGGAGAAGGACAAGAAATCCGCACGCCGCTCACGTGGTGGTTGGCGTCTCACCAATCATATGGAGACGAGCCATAGAACTCGGACGCCTGCACGTGGAACTCCAGCGCGTTAGGGTGGAAGACCAAACCCCGCTGGTCCAGTGCACTCGCTGTCTGGGCTACGGGCATGGCAGACGATTTTGCAAGGTGCCGGCCGACTTGTGTAGTCATTGCGACGGCACGCATCTCAAATCGGAATGTGGCGATTGCCTCGCGGGAGTTCCACCAAAGTGCCAGAACTGCACAAGAGCTAAGCTCGACGACACCGACCACAACGCCTTTAGCCCTGATTGCCCGACACGCCATAAGTGGGATGAAATAGCAAGGTCTACTGTGGCGTATTGCTAAGGGCACCCACGGAAACCCAGACCTCTACAAGTTGGTTCAAGCAAACCTCCAGAGGAAAAAGCTCGCAACAGGCGAGCTGCTGATCGAAGCAGTGAAGCGAAAAGTCGCTGTCGCTCTCCTCCAGGAACCATACGTCGGAGGGGCCAAAATAATGAGGAATTATGGGGGCGTTCGGATCTTCCAGAGCACTGATCCCGGAGATGGGACTGTAAAGGCCGCAATAGCGGTCTTCGACCAAGACCTTATAGTCACGCAGTACCCAAAACTTACCACGAACAACATCGTCGTGGTGGGGATCCGGACCAGTGCCTGGAGCATCACGTTGGTCTCCTTCTATTTCGAGCCGGATCAGCCAGTGGGACCATATTTGCACCACCTCAAACACATCGAGGAAGAAGTTGGTTCCAGAATGTGGATTATCGGAGGAGACGCGAACGCAAAAAGCACCTGGTGGGGGAGCTTGACCATCGACAACAAGGTCGTCGAAGATTACCTGAAACATAAAGTTGAGTATGAGACGGAAGCAGCCAAGGACATCGTCGAGAGTTGGAAGAACTTCTGCGCAAAACAAGACAGAGAGGGAGTTTGGGAGGGGATTTATCGGGTGATAGGGAGGACCAAGGGAAGGGGTGAGGACCAGCCGCTCGTGAAGGATGGGCAAGTGCTAGACACGAAGGGCTCGGTCGAACTGTTGGCAAATACTTTTTACCCGGAAGATCACACGGACAGTGATAGCGCAAGCCATCAGCTAATCAGAGAGAAGGCCAAGGTCGTGAATGCTGGAGGACACGATAACTCGTGCGATCCACCATTCACGATGGCTGAACTGATGACTGCTTGTGGGTCTTTCAACGCCAAAAAGGCCCCGGGGGTGGACGGTTTCACCGCCGATATCTGTTGCCGGGCCATTGAAGGCGCACCTGAGGTGGCCCTTGCAATCATGAACGGCTGCCTGAGATGTCACCACTTTCCCGAAGTGTGGAAGGAGGCGATAGTGGTTGTACTAAAGAAACCAGGAAAAGACGACTACAGTACCCCAAAGGCGTATAGACCTATCGGCCTTCTGCCGATACTGGGGAAAATATATGAGAAGATGTTGGTGGCCCGCCTCAAGTACCATTTGATCCCAAGGATGAGTACTCGCCAGTACGGATTCATGCCCCAGAGGAGCACAGAAGACGCCCTTTATGTGCTAATGCGGCACATACGTGGCAAGCTTGAGCTTAAAAAGATAGTGGTGCTGATATCCTTGGAAATCTAAGGAGCGTTCGACAGCGCCTGGTGGCCAGCAATAAGAGTCCGTCTGGCTGAGGAAAAGTGTCCAATCGGCTTGAGGAGCTATCTCCAAAACAGAATGGTCAAAGTAAGGTACGCGGGTGAAGAGTACGGCAAAGCCACCAGTAAGGGCTGCGTCCAGGGTTCCATAGGGGGGCCGATATTCTGGTACCTTTTGCTGGACCCGCTTCTGAAGAGCTTGGAGGCTGAGGGTGTCTATTGCCAAGCCTTTGCAGACGACGTCGTGCTGGTCTTCGATGGGGACACATCGCTGGAGATCCAGGGACGTGCCAATGCCGCACTCGAGCATGTTCGGGCGTGGGGCGTACAAAACAAACTTAGATTTGCACCGCAAAAAACTAATGCCATGGTTATCACTCGCAAACTTGAATACGACACCCCACGCCTGACCATGGGCGGGATCGACATTGCCATATCCAAAGAGATTAAAATCCTGGGTGTCACCATCGATGAAAAGCTAACGTTTAATACTCACGTCGCAAACGTATGCAGAAAGGCAATAGGCATCCACAAGCAGTTAACCAGGGCAGCAAAGACCAGTTGGGGACTTCACCCTGAAGTCATACGGATAATATATGTGGCCACCGTGGAGCCGGTTATCCTGTTCGCCGCCAGCGTATGGGCCCCGGCCGTTGGAAAGCTGGGTGTTATAAAGCAGTTGGGAGCAGTCCAGCGCGGAATTGCACAAAAGCTGTGTAAGGCATACCGAACAGTCTCCCTAAACTCTGCGCTGGTGCTGGCTGGGATACTGCCCCTAGACCTCCGTGTTCGCGAGGCGGCATCACTATATGAAGCCAGGAGGGGGGTGCCTCAGCCAGTACTCGGTGACAGGAAGGTCGAGCGGGTAGTCTCAGCAATGGAGGCTCCACACCCTGCGGAGCGAGCTGAGCTGGAGCTCGTAAGCCTGGTAGACCAAGAGCAACTTGATGCCCAGAACGAACATGAGATTCGTATCTTCACGGACGGGGGCAAGGTCGGGGCCGCGCTCTCCATTTGGAGGGGTGAGGCCGAGACCAAAGCTCTCAAGCTTGCTCTCCCACACTACTCCACCGTCTACCAGGCTGAGCTTCTGGCGATATGCGTCGCAACCAGGGAGATCCTCAAACACAGCGCGCAATCGTTTGGAATCTTCAGTGACTCCATGGCAGCCCTCCAAACCGTTCAAAACTATGACCGACACCACCCACTAGCAGTGGAGGCAAGGGCCAACATAAGGTCCATATCTACCCAAAACAAAGAAATAACTTTGTTTTGGATTAAAGCTCACGCGGGATTGGTTGGGAACGAGAGGGCGGACGAATTAGCCAAAAGGGCCGCTGAAGGTTCCAAACGAAAGCCTGACTACGATTTGTGCCCGGTTTCGTATGTCAAACGACACATTCGTGCGCAAACGCTAGAGGAATGGAACCGCAGGTACAGCTCCGGAGAAACCGCTTCAGGGACCAAACTGTTTTCCCGGACGCGGTGGCGGCGTACGGGATAATCAGGAAATGCAGCATCAGCAATATAGTCACACAAGTCATGACGGGGCACGGTGGGTTCTCGGCATACTTGAACCGTTTCAAGTGCAAACAGAGCCCATCGTGCATCTGCGACCCTGATGTTGATGAAACGGTGCCACATATATTGTTCAGCTGTCCCGTATTTGACCGGGAAAGGCTGGAGGCCGAGCACGTACTCAACACTAAACTAGATGCCGAAACATTGTGGGTAATTATAGCTGGCAAAAAAAGAGAAATCTTATTAGATTACTGCGTAAAAATATGTGAAAGAGTTATAGAGAGAAATAAAAGTGCGTAAGCAAAAATGCTTATATAATATTATGTACAATATTAATGTTAAGCATTAAACATCCTGAACATAAAAATATGTATGTGTAAGCATGAATCTATAGAAATAAGAAAAACAAATAAGTGAGTTGCCATCATACAATATTGATAACAAATAGTAATAAGTTAGAATAAGACACTTGTGTATGCCCTATATAGATAAGAAAAATGTTAAATAAATTAAGAAGAAAAAATATGTAATTAGTTATAAGAATATACAAGACGGCTGTAGAAATTGTAACCCACTGTGGAGTAGAATTTAGAAATAATAATTTAATATGTTAGAATAAGATACCTGTAAATAATAAAAAGATTTGTTGTCGTGTTCTTCCCCTAAATGAATTAAATAAATAAAATTAGCAGAGTTAGTAGTATAAGGGAGTCCCACCCTTAAGTAAGATAGATGAACGAATGCTAGAAAGATAAAGTATGCTGAATGAAAGTACGAGAGGAATATATGCGAGAACTAGAATGAATGAGTAGCTTAATATAGACTCCGACAATGTTGGGGGTAGGAGAACATAAAAAAAAAAAAAAAAAACCTAACCTAACATTTTTTTCAACTGCATCCGAACTGCAAATTTGCAGTTGAAATGCAGTCCGTCTGTCTAGAGCCTAAGTGTTTTTAAACTATCACGTTTGCCGCAATTGCGGCGAAAGTAAAGCGACGACCATATGTTTTTATTTTAAAAACATTTGCGGAAAGACGACACCTGCGCCCCAGTCCCCAGAGCCTAAGTGTTTTTAAACTATCACGTTTGCCGCAATTGCGGCGAAAGTAAAGCGACGACCATATGTTTTTATTTTAAAAACATTTGCGGAAAGACGACACCTGCGCCCCAGTCCCCTCCAGCCTAGCGAGCATGGGCGTACCCAAGACATTTGTAACAAGACATGATAAATTATGTCATGTCTTACAATTTGTCTTAAGGTTGAACTAGTCAACGGCACGAACTATTTTGTGCGCGGGGTTAAAATGCATGCTATCTTATCCGACAACACGTTCGAAAGAAATAGATGCTGTGATGAGGAGTAAGAAGCTAGTTCGTGTACGAATTAGCACTTTTGCAAGTTTGTAGCGAAATGGATGATGATTTAGGACGAAAACGAGCGCGCGATTTTCTATAAACAGACCTTTGGGAGTCTAGATATCATGATAAAACTACTAAATGTATATTTTCAAAATAAAATTATTTGCATTGTTGAATTACTTATCTATCCCTGTATGGAGGCCATTTTGCAATTTTCCTTCTTCTTATGGTATTTATCTCCGCCCAAAGATGCGTTATAATTAGTGTTGAAATATGGAACTTTCGACGCTCATAACTTTCAAATATATTATTTTTTTACATTTTTGTTTCCATACAGGACTAGATAATGATGAGACAAATTGATATCATTTTTTATTTTAAACGTACATCGTCAAACAGTGGAGTAATATCTAGACTACGTTTGTATGGAAGAATTTTCAGCTAGTGTAACCTTAAATGCTAGCACGGGTCAAACTTGTGACATATTTTAAAGGCGCAACATGCCTTTCTTGTTGCTGCCCGGCGAGCACGGCCTACTGTGACATGGCTTGAGTCACACATTTCATCGCAGATTGGGCGATGACACTGAAGTGTATTAGCCTTAAGTAAATCTACTTAGTATTACCCTTAACAAAACGGTATCATATTAATGCTTAATATGTACTTTACGTAACGCGCATTATTGTAACTGTACTGTATGTTTTAATGAGACATTCAATAAATCCTACTTAGACCTACTGTATGTCTGCTTTGCGAAACCCCAACATTACATGGCGACCCTGCCATCAAGGCCTGCCAAGGGGCTCTAAATTTTTTAGACTGTCGCGTTTTCATTTAAAAGTTTTCGGCGTTATTTTCGGACAGTTCTTCTCAAGTAAATTTTTACGATGTGTCGATCAAATGTGGAGAAAGAAGAGGTTTTCCTTAACCAGAATGCTGCTGGAGGACAAAATGACGGTACATTGAAGACCATGGGAAGCAACCTTGAGCACTTAAGCATCGTGACCTACATCGTTCTTGCTGGTATACTGGTACTGGCCATCTACATCTGGATACGTGTGTACAAGAAGTGCCATCGCAGATGGATGCAGGAGGAAATTGGGCTCAGCACGATGCAGAGGATTAGAGCATCCATACGAGGACGAGTCAACGAATCTTCACCTGCCAATTGAAATTGGCCCGCCCACATCACATTTCAGCGTCATCGTGAGATAAAGAAAGCGTTTCATTATTTTATAGACAAGTGTCACATTTCATAACGCAATAACTTAATAACTCGTCTTAAATGCTAACACGCCGCCGTGCTAGCATTTAAGACAAAATGAGTTTATCGCCCAAACTGTGATTAAAAGTGTGACTTAAGCGATGTCACAGTAGGCCATGCTCGCCGGGCCAGGGCCGCCCCCATTCAGCATTTCCCGAGGAAATCGGGAAAAACCGAAAAACACATGGTCTGAAAAATCTCAACGAGACGTGTCAGCCACCTGAAATTTTGCAGTACGCAAGAAGCACCGAAGCGAAGAAATAATCTGCAAGTATTAGATTTTTAGCTTATATACTTTTGGTGTTAAAAATAAATGAAAATTGGATTTTTGGACATTTATATCTCCTGAAGCAAAGTGACATTTTGAGAAATTTTCAACTGCTATCTGTTGCGCGCTCGTGTGAAGAAGATCCTGAAAAAGTTAGATTTTTATCTTGCCTAGATTTAAAATAGTATTTAAAAAACAATAAAAATATCATAAATGTAAATATCCATAGGTTAATTTTTTTTTTTTTATATCTTATTCGCTTTATCGTGTGGTGCTCCCTTTTGCAATAATTTAGGTATTTTTTTCAATTTTTTTTCAAATTGTTTTTTCAAAATTTTTGGGTTTTTTGGTTTTAGATTTTAACACTTAATATCTCCGAGACTATTGGGCTCAGAGAACTCGGATTTCCACCCGGTCCCGGAGAAAACCACCGGTAACCAGATTCAGGACGCTGACCTTGACCAGCAACCGGAATTTAAAACCTCGGGGAGCCCACGAGCTGCAAAGCACGAGTGCTTTCGCACCGGCGGTTGCGAAGAAATCCAAAAAAAAAACATTTTTCTCGATAGCTCCGGAGCCCCTTGGCGGATCCGTGCCGAGTTTGGGTTCATTTTTCGGGGCTCGGGGAGGGCTATCCAATGAGTAGTATAAATCGACTCTACATAGAGATCGATAATTTCAAAAAAAAAAAAAATTGTTTTGTTTGGCAATATGTCCAAAAACATTCCTCCCAGGCGAGCCGCAAAGGTTCCAGCTCCGGCACCACCAGCTGCGCAGCGCGCCAGACTCAGGGCTGTCAAGGCTTCTGAGACGGAGAGTGGTGCCGGAGCTCATGGATCGGAAATGGTTCGGAGGCCGGCGCAACCGCAACTCCCCAAACCCACCGAGCCCATCGTCCCGTCTGCGCTTGGCATCGAGGGCGCCAGTGCCCTCTCGCAGGGGGACATTATCCCCTCCCAGGGATTGGACGCGCGTGGTGACGCCAATTTTCGCTCGGACTCGGAAACCTCGGGGGCGGAGGATCCGCCCCTTTCCTCCACCTGCCCCATCGGAACTGCGCATCCAGACGCAGATAAGGCAGGCGATGGCGGCGGTTTTGGTGGAGATTCCGGCGCAGCGTGATCCTGAACCCGTTTGTGCTGAGACTGATGATTGCGACTCCGAGGCATCATTCAACTCGTGCGACTCCACAAGAACTGTCGACGGGAGGAGGATAGTCCTTAACGAGATGCCTCGTCAGGCCGGAGCCGTCCTCCAAAAGTCTAAGTCGCCGACTTGAGATTGCCAGAGCTTTCAAGGTCCGCCTTGAAAGCTCTGGCAATCTCAAGAGAGAAATAAGGGAGAACGTCGTCTCGTCACTTCAGCTTATGTACGAGATGGTGTTGAAGCTCTCTGACTCCCGAAACCTCCATATGGTGGAGAATCACCGACTGAGGGAGGGGGTTGCGAAGGCGAAGGAGCGTCAAGCACAAAAACACGCCCGAATGATGGAGGTGGCTCCGTCAGAGTACAAAAAACTCGGAAGCCGGAGTGGAAAAGCTGGCTGGCGATGTTGAGTAACTTCGCCAAATACTGCTGTTTGAGGCCTGCGACCCCATTCGGGAGCTGAAGAAGAGCACTCAACTGGCCCTCAAATAGTCACCGGAGCTAATCAGCACGGTGATGGGAAAAGTTGCAGACAAGTCTGCTAGACTTGAGCCGCTCAGAGCAGCTGAAGTGTCGTGGTAAATGAAAGACATCCACTCTGGATAACGTCTCGATTTATTCTGAGTCACATCGAATCATCGTACATCATAACATATATTATAAGGTATGGTTACACACACATGCTTAATAATACTAGCGTTAACCTACATACACTACACCTCCGGGGGTTATAGAAAAAAAAAAAAAATTTTGGAGCTCTTATTTTTTTTTTTTTTTGTTTTTACAATATGTTATTACGAATACAAAATTCGTTTTTTTTTTTTTTTTTTTTTATTTTTTTTTTTTTTTTATTACATCTATTTGCTATTAACTATGGTACGATTTAGTTCTGTCCTTATGAATTATTTCGATTTTATTTTGTTTTTGAATTTTGACATTAGGGCCCATATCCTCTAATACAATATAAGGGCCTTCAAAAATATTATCTAATTTCTTTGTTCCTTCACTTTTGACTAAAACTAAATCGTCTTTCTTATAAGTAACTGGATTACATTTCTTATCATATGCTAATTTTCTATTTTCCTTACTAGTTTCTAAATTATGTTTTGCTTCTTTTAGCGCTACCTGTAGCCTATATCTTAAATCTAAAGAATAGTCATTGGGGTTATATAATGGATCTATTCTATTACAATTCTTAATATTATTAGGAATATTACACGGCCTACCGAAAATTAGTTCGAAGGGCGTGTACTTCGTCTCTGAGTGGACGGTATTATTATAACTAAAACACCAGAACGGTATCCAGTGTGACCAGTCATAGCCGTTATTGCCTGAATAAGTCCTTAGAAAAGCGCCCAAATGCTTGTGAGCATTTTCGAGAGAACCGATTGATTGATGGTGGTATGCTGTGGATATTAATTTTTCTATTTTTAATAATTTGCAAACTTCAACCATAGTGCTTGAAATAAATTCTGAACCTCTATCAGTAGCTATAACTTTAGGTATACCAAAACGTAAAACAAAATTTTGTATAATTGATTTTGCTACAGTTTCGGTTTCTTTATTTTTTATTGGATATGCTTCAATAAACTTAGTTAGTTCACATTGAATCGTTACAAGGTAACAATTTTCATTCTCGTCTTTATCTAAAGGGCCTACCAGGTCTAAAAATATTTTTTCAAAACCTGATGACGCAGTCGTTGTGATTGTCATCGGCTGTTTTGTGTATCTACTATATTTTGTCTTTTGACATGTAGAACACTTTTTTACATAATCAAGAACATCTTTATCGATACCTGGCCAGAAATATCGTCTCTTGATGTTGTTAGTCATTCTGCGCACACCAGCATGTCCACTGGTGGGCAGTAAATGAAAGTCATTTAAAATATATTGTTTCTCATTATCATTTTCTATTCTTTCTATTCCTCTTAGTATGCATACTCTTGGACCGGTCCAATTTTTTAATGTTTGTATTTCACTACACAAACCTTTTATAAACTCTTCATTGTCATTATTTTTAACTATGCATACTTCTTTTACTTTTATATTATTGCTAAACTTCTCTAACTTAGTCACAAATTCGGCTCGCGAGAAATGTGCCCTAAAGTTGAGGTTTACACATAACAACATTTTACTAGAGATGTAAGAGAGACACTCGTCTTCAGCACTTATCAAATTATCTCTTCTATATTTATCCACTTTATCTTTCTCTAACAAAATAATCTCCACGACATCACTCGGCTTCCTCAGTAACTCCACGACTCTAGGCTGATCAGACCCTTCGTCGGTGGGTTTACTAATTGGCGGTGATATTTTTTTACTTTCCTCATCCTTTCTCCTTTTCTGTGCTCTAGTCATGACATTAACTTCTGAAATTTTCTCATTCATACTCTTTAATTCACTGGAAGTCACATTTATTCTGGATAATGCGTCTGCGACTACATTATCCTTTCCTTGCACATACACTATTTTAAAATCATACTCCTCAAGAACTAAACGAAACTTCAACAGCCTGCTAGATGGATCTTTCATGCTAAACAAATAAATAAGCGGTTTATGATCCGTCATTATAGTGAAATGCCTACCGAACAAATACGGTCTAAAATACTTAACTGCCCAGACTATAGCTGTTAGTTCTTTTTGTATTGTGGGGTAGTTTAATTCTGCCTTATTTAATGGTCGACTAGTATATGCCACGGGTCTTAGGTCATTGTTACACAAAACTGCACCTATAGCTACGCCTGATGCGTCTGTCTGTATAATAAATTCGTTAGATTCTGAGAAATCTGGGTACTGAAGTATGGGTTTTCTAATTAACTTTTGTTTTAAGATTTCGAATGAGTGTTGACATTCTGCTGTCCAAAGGAAAACTACATTTTTTCTGCACAATCGGTTTAAAGGTAATGTAATTTCAGCAAACGATGGTACAAATTTACGATAGTAATTGCAGAATGCTACAAATCGTTTCACCTCATCTACATTTTTGGGTACAGGGTAATTTTGTAAAACTATTGTTTTTTCCGGATCTGGTAACACTCCATCAGCAGAAACTAAATGTCCAAGATACAATATTTCCTTTTTTAAAAATTGGCATTTGTCTGGATTTAGTTTTAAGTTTACTTTTCTTAGCCTTTCGAGTACATCTATTAAATTTTTATTATGTGAATTTAGATTTCGCCCAAAAATTATTAAATCGTCGAGATAGATAAAACATTTGTCATATGTCAGACCAGACATAGCTATAGACATTACTCTACTAAAATTACTACAGGAAGTTTTAAGTCCCATAGGAAGACGCTTTAATTGATACTGACCCGTGCTAGTAGAAAAAGCAGTATATTTACGACTTTCAGGGCATAAACTAACTTGATAATAACCTTGATTTAAGTCTAAATGAGTGAAATACATTGATCCTGAAAGTGAGTCTAAGATATCGGTGATGTTTGGTAGTGGGAACTTATCATCGACTATTGCATCATTGAGTTTTCTATAGTCCACTACTAAACGCCACTTTTTACTGCCTTCTGACTTTTTAGGAACGAGTAATACAGGACTATTCCACTCACTTGAGGACTCTTCTATTATATCGTCTCTCAACATCTGTTTTATTTGACCATCAATCTCTGGCTTCATTGATTGAGGCAATCTGTAAGGTTTAACATATGTAGGACTAACGTTTGGTTTTAATGTTATTGATTGTTCGTAAACGTTGGTGGTAGCTAGCTTATCTCCTGGCAGAAAAAACACATCTGAATATTTTGTACAAATATTTTCAAGAGAACTCTTTTCTTCTGAATTAAGATGTTTTAGTTTTATCAACGAAAGTAAAGTTTCAGCCCTATTAGCATTGGCGTTAGTCTTATCAAAAGAAAAAATATTGTACTCGCTTAAAAATATAACTTCCGGTTTAAAATTTTCTAATCTTACTTCTTTATCTCTTATATTAAGTATTCTGATCGGTATCCTACGATGTTTAGGTCTAACTATAGCTCCTGCTAAAAATATATCTGTTTCTATTTCTTTTGAGTAAACAACACAATCATCTTTCACATCAATATCTAAATCTATGAAATGAGTCGATTCACTTCGGGCCGGTAATATAAGACAATTATTATTAGTAAACGTTAAATCAAGTCTAGGTGAGATAGGTAAATATATTAGTTTACCTGCATTATTAACAACTAACACGTTGGTATTCAAATTGATATTACAACCATAAGTAGATAGAAAATCTAAGCCTAAAATACCTGTCGCCTTGAAGGGTAAATTTTGAAAGACGTAAAATTTATGGAAAAACGTGTCATTATTTTCTGTAACAAGTTTCAAAGTTACATATCCCAAAGAGTTGATCTGCCCTCCTATGCCGTTAATAATAGTGTTATCATAACAAATACGCATTGAATCGGGTAATTCACTTTTTCTAATAATAGATATTGACGCACCCGTATCTACCAAAAAAGAAAATTTTCTGTTATTACAATAAAATGACACAAATTGACATCGTCCCTTACAAGCCAAAATATAATTATTAAAATCGAAAAAACTGCCTTCTTGTCAAATTTTGGGCATTAGTATTTTCTTCAGAATTTTGGGAAACAACCTCTTGCGTTTTTATAAACGGTGATAACTCTGCTTGGGCGGGGTGCGTTGAAAAAACATTATTACGGCTGTAATTATTTCCTCGCCTATTACCACGATGGTGATATCGGCCATTGTTATAATTCGCCTGTGAGAAGTTTCTACCGCGGTTAAAATTATGAAATGATCTTCCGTAACCACGGCGGTTATAATTATTAAAATATCCGTAATTGCGGCCACGTTGACCTTGACCCCTCGGGCCTGAAAAAGGTGTGAACTTACCTCGACCTCTTCTCGAAAACTGTAAGACGTCTGGCTTAGAGGACGTAGGTGTTGATAAATCCTCGTCCTTAGCACCTTGTATGGCGTCCTTGAGATTATTATAGTTGCGAGCGGCCACGATGGTGCTTAGCCTTGGATTTTTCAATCCATCTGAAAATTTCTTAATGGCCGTTTTCTCATTTAATGGCTTTAGAATCGAGAATTTTGACGAGTCTCCGTCTGCCTGCGAGATGGTTAAATCAGTAAAAAGTTGTTCTATTTCAGAACCATACTCGTCAATTGACCTAAAACCTTGGTTCATATTTTGGAGGCGGGACTGAATAGCAGTAAAAGATTTTGTGGTTAATAAATGTTTCCTTAAATCCTGTATTAAATTAGAAACGGTGTCATAATTATTCGATAAACGTAGCTTAGCGTTCTCAGATAGGCGGCCTTTAATAACGAATTTTATTAAAAGAAGTTTTCCCGAATCTTCTAACATATCCGCATACATTTCCACTGCATCAATCAATCGCTTCGTGGTTTCCTCCCTACCATCCATAAGGGGGATTAAATTACACGCCGTTCGAATGTCAAATTCCATTTTAACAATTTTTATTGCACTAGGTGGGGAAGTACACAATTGACTTATCTTTAAAAATACGCTCTTAATATTATCATAGGTGGTGGACAATTTCGCCACTAACCCTGGTTTTAAATCATGCGATAACTTTGAATATAATAATTGTGCTTCACCAAATAAATTTTTAGCCTCTTTCAGCCTATTTGTCGCAATAGAACTTGTAAATCTAGCTTGTCCTTTCTTTATTAAATATTTACGAATGTCTACCAAATCTTCATATATTCTATTTAAATCATCGTCCATAATCTAAAAATAAAACTTAAAGCAATGTAATGACATCATTATATATCAACTACTTGTCTTCACTACGATTCTTCGAACTGTCTTACAAACAAAGAAAGTAATGCGATACCTTCCATTTATCGCGCGGGTATCGGGTTCGGTGAGTCGTCGTGCACGATTTATGAGCTATCACGTAGTACTTTCAATAATATATTATATTATTTACTTACTTGCATAATTCGTTAATGCATTTTACACGCATTTTCTTATGTAAGACGTGAAGTAAAAATAATTATATGCCTGATTAGACGTTCTATCACTAAACAGTTCCGTTGTTCACGAAAGTTTATGCACTTATTGCCAGTCTCACATGTCGTAATCACTAGAACGTACGCGGTAATTTAATTTTGGGAATTGTCAAGGGTTTTTTTTTTTTTCACTCATGGGTTTTTCGGCGTCGTCATCACGGGGAGCATGTTTCTTGAAATGCCTTTGAGGTTTGCCTGCGATGTATAGACCTGCGGTTCATCTGCCTCTCCATCCATTTGACATGCGTCTTCTTGTAATAATAACAGATAGCATAGCATGCCGCTGCCAGCAGAACGATTGTAATCAAAGTGAGAAGAATATTCGTCGTGCTGATGCTGGAGTAGCTCTGCTCGGTTGTCGCACCATTTTGCCCATTACCAGCAGCCGTTTGCGCGATGATTGTCTCTTCTTTCGTTTGTGTAGATTGACACATGATTTACAACACAAAACCACTAATTTTTGTAATAATGTCCGAATTTATAATGTCCAAATTTTATACTGATGTGACCTTGAATGGCAGGGTCGCCATGAAGTGTCGTGGTAAATGAAAGACATCCACTCTGGATAACGTCTCGATTTATTCTGAGTCACATCGAATCATCGTACATCATAACATATATTATAAGGTATGGTTACACACACATGCTTAATAATACTAGCGTTAACCTACATACACTACACAGCTCTGTGCTCTGTGCTGCCCCGGGGAGAGCAGGGAGCAGTTGACAACGAGACCAGAAGTGGACCTGAAATGGCTGACCTTCACGCGGAGCTGCTAATTATACGCCAGGAGCTGTCTGCGATGAACCAGCGCCGACTTGACTGCCCCATGAGCGAGGCAACCACAGACGATACCATCGCCGCGGTTCGGGAGGCATCATTATTGGCCCCTTCCCCTCCTCCGTCCCACACCGAGGAAATTCTCGATATTTTACGAACGTGCAATGACACGCGGGAGACGGTGAAGGAGGTCCGTACCAGTCTGCAGGTGCTGCGGGGTGACTTGCCCTTGGGAGAGGCGACGGAACTGCTGCGCTCCAAAGTCGAGAAGTTGCGGAGGGAAGTCAGGGGACTTCAGGACACCACCGTGGAGGCGGCCGCACCGATTAGGACTTCAGTAGAACATCTGCGGAGTCTCATAGAGGGCAACATGCCGCCGGATGCGGACGGGGAGGCACTGCCTGGCCGTTCCACGCGCGCCGACCGCCCTGTACGGCCTAAGTCCTACTCCGAGGTGCTTACAATCACCCACAATCCGAGCCTTATCGTTGAGTCTATTGACCCCCGCCACACGAGCGACGACTTGATAAAGTCTATCAAGTCCAAGATCGATGTTGTGGCTCTTGGGGGTTAGTAGTATTCGGAGGCTCCGGAACCAAAAAGTGGCGATTGGCTGCGCCTCGGAGAGTGATAGATCTGCGTTGGGTGATGCAATTAGGGGTGCGGTGGAAGGATTCACAGTTAGTTGCCCGCCTCCCAAGAACCCCATGATCCACCTGTTAGGAGTAATCCACGACCTTGAAAACGCCAGCATCGAAGCGGCTCTTGTAAGGCAGAACGCCAAGCTTGTTGAGGGTCTATCGGCTGGCGAGATCAGAACAACTAGAGTGGTGCGGCGAACCAGGGGGTGCTCCTCGGAAACCACTAACGTCATCATGGAGGTGAGCGCGTCCCTTTGGAACCAATGAAGGGACAGCGGATGAAGTTGGGGTATCAGGTTGTGCTGGCCCTGGATAGGTCACCCGTTGTCCAATGCTACAAATGCCTCGGTTTTGGACACATGGCACGGGACTGCCTGTCCACTCCCAGTTGCGGCTATTGCGCGGAAGAGCATGACACCCAGGACTGTCCTAACCGATCTCGTCACCCCTGCTGTACCAACTGCCTTAAAAATAAAGGAAATGGTGATGGCCACGCGGCATACTCGAGTGACTGCCCGGAGTGGGCAAAATGGGACCGGATATCGAGAGCCGCAGTAAGCTACTGTTAAGGGCACCTCGGTGGCAATAAAAATCATGCAAGTGAACCTCGGCCGCGGCCTTGCTGCGACAAAGGAGATCCTCTGTGAAGCATCGGGTAACGGGAAGGACCTTCTAATTACCCAAGAGCCCTACGTGGGTGCAAAAGGCACACTCTCAGCATCTGGGGCCATCACCCAGTATCCTGGTGGCACCAGGGACACCCCGGTAAAGTCGGCAATCATTGTCGCCAATCCGAATTTGGTAGTGGTGACCGACCAAACTCTCAATTGCCCAAACATCAGCTCATTGGTTTTGCGCTTGGGAAATCTCACATTAGGGGTGATAAATGTTTATTTGGAGGGGAATCAAGATGTGGACCCACAACTCAGGAGACTGGAACGTGTCATCCGTCAAATTGGAACTCGACACATCGTTCTCGCCAGTGACGTTAATGCTATGAGTCCCTGGTGGGGGTGCGATTCTGGGGACAGTCGTGGTTGCGCGATTGCCGACTTGCTGGCCCAACATGACATGAGCGTCCTGAACCAGGGCAGTGTGCCAACTTACCATACCTACAGGGGAGGTAAATTGTTCAGCAGCATCGTGGACATCACTGCCTGTAGTGACTCGGTGCTTGCTATGATGGATGCCGCGATGGAAGGTGAGTGTGGACTCAGCTGTACTTACTGACCATCGCACCATAACCTTCCAATTGGAACTGGGACGGGAACCGATCCCAAAACACCCTACCACCAGAAAATACAACGTGCGGAAGGCAAAATGGGATCTCTTCACGGACATCCTTGGAGACATAATCGCCGAAGGTGGGATTAGCTTGAGCGAAACAGAAAGTTGCACTGACTCGCAAACGCTGGAAAACCTCGTCCAAAATTACATCGCGGCGATCACCAAGGCTAGTGACGAGGCGATCCCCATGCTGGCTCAAACGAGGCGTAGCAAGAAACCGCCATGGTGGACAGAGAAGAGCTAGAGGTGGAAAAAGGGGTCAGTGAAGAGGCTTAGAAGACGCATCCGCACCGCCAACCCCAGAAGAAGGCCATTCTGCCTTGAGGAATATCTTGGAGGCCTTATCATTCATCATTCATCATCATTTCAGCCGAAAGACGTCCACTGCTGGACATAGGCCTCCCCCAGGCGTCGCCACATTGACCGATCCCGTGCGTCTCGCATCCAGCGCCTTCCCGCAACCTTAACCAGGTCATCGGTCCACCTAGTGGGAGGCCTTCCAACGTATCGTCTTCCAGTTCGCGGTCGCCATTCCAGAACTTTTCGGCCCCATCGGCCATCCGTTCTGCGAGCAATGTGCCCTGCCCACTGCCACTTAAGTTTGGCAATTCTTCGGGCTATGTCGGTAACTTTGGTTCTCCTCCGGATATCATCATTTCTGACGTGATCACGCAAGGAAATTCCGAGCATAGCCCTCTCCATTGCCCTTTGGGTGACTTTAAGCTTTCTGATAAGGCCCATTGTGAGCGACCACGTCTCGGTCCCTATGTGATCACTGGCAACACACACTGGTCATAGACTTTTGTCTTGAGACACTGCGGTAAATTGGACGAGAAGATACCACGCAACCTCCCGAACGCCGCCCAGCCGAGTCGGATTCGACGGTTGACCTCTTTCTCGAAGTTGGACCTACCCAACTGGACCGTTTGTCCCAAGTAAACATAATCGTCTACAACTTCGAGTGTAGAGTCTCCGATCTTGATAGGAGTGGGTGTTACATGGGCGTTAACCATGACCTTGGTTTTGTCCATGTTCATTTTAAGACCCACTCTTTCGGAAGCTCTACTAAGGTCATCGAGCATTTTACTGAGGCTCTCCATGGTCTCAGCCATGATCACTATGTCGTCGGCAAACCGAAGGTGAGTAATGTACTCGCCATTAATGTTGATGCCAAGCCCCTTCCAGTCCAGAACCTTGAAGACGTCCTCCAGCGCAGCAGTGAACAGTTTCGGAGAAATGACGTCTCCCTGTCTTACGCCGCGCTGGAGTAGGATTGGTTTCGAGGTCTGATCCTGAAGACGGACTGACATGGTGGCGTTTTTGTACAGACACTTCAACACCTCAATGTACCGGTAGTCGATCTGGCACCGTTGGAGAGACTGCAGTACAGCCCAAGTCTCGATCGAATCGAAGGCTTTCTCGTAGTCCACAAACGCTAAACAGAGAGGCAGGTTATACTCTTCGGTCTTCTGTATAACCTGCCGCAGCGTATGTATGTGGTCTACGGTGCTAAAGCCTTTTCGGAATCCGGCTTGTTCGGGAGGCTGGAAATCGTCAAACCTGCGCGCGAGACGATTCGTGATGACTCTTGAAAACAACTTGTAAACATGGCTAAGAAGCGAGATGGGCCTATAGTTCTTCAGCCGGGCATTGTCGCCCTTCTTGAAGAAGAGTACCACCACACCCCTGCACCATGCCTGTGGCGTTTTGCCCTCGAGTATGACGGAATCAAAAAGCTTCTGAAGGGCCTTGAGGACCGGTTTTCCACCCGCCTTCAGAAGTTCAGCCGTGATTCCGTCATCACCCGGCGCCTTGTTGTTTTTAAGCTGTTTCAGAGCCATCCTAATCTCGTACAGGCTGACGTCCGGGATATCTTCGGTATAGTGTCGGGTCAATCTAGCTCTTGGGTCGTTTGCTAGATTCGCAACGGGTTTACTAGTTGACGTGTACAACTGCCCATAGAAACTCTCGATCTCCCTCAGAAGCTCCGGTTTGGCGGATACAATCCTGCCATCATCGGTCTTCAGTTTCGTGAGCTGGCTCTGCCCAATAGCCAGATCCCTTGAAAAAAACCTTGGAGCCTTTATTTCGCTCAATCGCGTCTTTAATACGCTCGGTATTAAAGCGGCGAGTGGAGGCCTACAAAAAGAATATCGAGACCGCGCTCACAAACAGCTGGAAGGAGTTCTGCACAAGGCAAAAAGAGGAGGACGTCTGGAGCTGTGCACAAAGGATCATCACCCGCTGCTCGAACACCAGCCGGATTCAGGTCAGCCTCCTAAAGGACCCACTTACCGGCAAGATCCTCTCAGCCGAATGCTCGGCTGACCTTCTGGCCGCGACTTTCTTCCCAGCTGATGACCCCGGATCAGATACGCCGATGCAGAAGACAACAAGGGAAAGCGAGAGGATGGAGATTCGACGTCTCTCACAAGTAAGTGAACCTCGATCCAGGACGGCACCGCCATTCACCCACACCGAGCTCCGGGAAGTGTACGCGAGAATGAGCCCCAAGAAGGCACCAGGTGCCGACGGCCTAACAGAGTATATCTGCCATCGGTCTTACATAGCCTACACGGAATTGCAGCTGGCCCTGTTCAACAAGTGCCTAGAAATAGGACACTTTCCCGATGCCTGGAAGGAGTCTAGAATCAGGGTGATCCCAAAGCCAGGCAAAACCGATTACACCTCAGCCAAGGCGGACCGACCGATTGGCCTTCTCCCAATCCTGGGTAAGGTCTTGGAGAAACTGGTGGTAAATAGGCTCACCTGGACGCTCGGGAGTGAGAACCTACTTAGTAGGAGGCAGTACGGGTTTAGACCGCAGTGTGGAACAGAGGACACACTGTACGATATTGTTAACCTTATCAGGCGGGGTATTAGGGCCAAGAAGATTGTTGCGGTCATCTCACTGAACATCGAGGGGGCGTTTGATAACGCATGGTGGCCAGCTATTCTCCAACAGTTGATGGAGAAGAACACCGATAAGGACACCCTGCGTCTCATCGACAGCAACCTGTCTGACCGCAGCATAACCATTGAGCATCTGGCCCATACCGTCACCAGACCAACTACCAAAGGCTGCATCCAGGGTTCAATTAGCGGACCGGTACTCTGGAACATTCAGCTGGACCCCCTCATGGTGGCAGCAAATAACCTTAAAGCTCACATCCAGGCTTACGCAGATGATTTGGTGGTGGTGGCGGAGGCGGACACGTCTTCTGAGCTCGAGCAAATCACAAACGAAGCACTGGATTGCATTGCAGAATGGGGTAGCACACATAAAATGCGGTTTGCGGCTCACAAGACTCAAGCCATGATCTTGACCAGGAAGCTAAAGTATGAAAACCCGAGGTTCTCCCTCCAGGGAATACCACTCGAAAATACAGATCCTATTAAACTCCTCGGTCTGACAATAGATGCCGGCCTAACCTTCCTACCGCATCTGGAGGCGGTTACCAAGAAAACCGCCAATATTCCCATCATACATCATATTTCGGGTTTTGTTTGTTGAGGTCTTATCGGTCTGTTGCCTGTTCTGGAGAAGGTCCTGGAGAGGATGGTCGTAGCGCGTCTAAAGTAGCAGCTCGTACCGCGATTTTGTACCCGCCAGTTTGGCTTTATGCCCCAGAGGAGCACCGAGGAAGCACTCTATACGCTAATGAAGCACGTACAAGTTAAGGCTGAAGAAGCTAATTGTCCTGGTGTCATTGGATATAGAGGGGGCTTTCGATAGCACCTGGTGGCCAGCTATAAAAATCAGGCTGGCTGAGGAAAAGTGTCCGGTCAACATCAGGTGGCTGATTGACAGCTATCTTGACAGTAGGAAGGTCTGGGTTCGGTATGGCCGGGGAGGAATGCACGAGAGAGACTGACAAGGGCTGCGTTCAAGGGTCAATCGGCAGCCCTCGCCCTTGTTCAGAGTTGGGGTGTCAGAAATAAGTTGAGGTTCGCACCGCACAAGACCTGTGCGATGGTGGTAACCAACAAACTTAAGTACGACACCCCAAGGCTGAGCATGGCCGGGGTCGACATCGGTATGGTCAAGAGTATGAAGTTATTGGATCTGACCATTGATGAGAAGCTCACTTTCAGACAGCATACCGCGAACGTCTGCAAGAGGGCAGCTGATATATACAAACAGCTGTCCCGCGCCGCTAAGGTTAGCTGGGGACTAAGTGCAGACATAATACACACCATCTACACAGCCACAATTGAACCCATAGTTACATACGCGGCCGCTGCCTGGGCACCCGCCACGAAAAAGGTTGGGATACGGAAGAAACTAAGCTCTGTCCAACGAGGATTCGCTCAGAAGCTCTGCAAATCTTACCGCACTGTCTCTCTGAACTCGGCACTGGCATTGTCTGGGATACTGCCTGTAGACCTGCGCATACAGGAGGCAGCCGCCCTGTATGAAGCAAGGAGAGGGTCATCCCGGTTTGTGCCAGGAGACAGGGAGATCGAGAGTGCGGTGAGGTTTGCTAAAGCCCCTCACCCAGCTACACAAATGCCCCTCGAGTTCATGTGCCTGGCAGATCGTATCCCTCGAGTTCGTGCGTATCTTTGAGCAGCAAAATTGAGGGGAAGGTCGGAGCCGCATTATCCATTTGGGATAATGATGGTGAAGTCCGGAGACTCAAGCTTTGCCTTGCCGCGTACTGCACCGTCTACCAGGCGGAACTCCTGGCCATTTGGAAAGCGACCGAGATAATCCTCGCGCGGCAAGAAGCGAGCTATGGCTTGTACAGAGCTGGGTGGTGCCGATTCATGCGTCATGTTCGTGAACGGGCGCCGTCAGTTGGGATTGGTCATAACTCAACTGCTTCGGATGTTGATGTTTTTCTAGTACCTATTGTATAACTGCACAGACATGTGTGAGTACTTTTAATACTTTATACCTTTACATAGTATAGTGTGTAGTGCTATTCTGGGTGCATTGTCCTCACATATGTGAATTTATTAATGTATGTACTCATGTACCTAAATATTGTAAAAATCTTTCTTTTTTTTTTAAAAGAGTAAGTATGGAGTTTCTTGTGCATTCTTCTCCATAACAAGCTACTTTCCGAATGCACGGTAGAATCATTTTCTTTTTTAAAAGAGTAAGTATGGAGTTTCTTGTGCATTCTTCTCCATAACAAGCTACTTTCCGAATGCACGGTAGAATCAACTTTTATTCCATGTAAATTTAAAAAGTATGGAGTTTCTTGTGCATTCTTCTCCATAACTAGCTACTTTCCGAATGCACGGTAGAATCAACTTGTATTCCATTTAAATTTAAATTGTGACATTCAAAAGTGCCGCTTGGTGGCCCAGTTGAAATAAATATCTTTTGTCTTTTTGTCTTTTGTCTTTTACAGCGACTCAATGGCAGCATTGCAGACGCTTGCAAGCCATGGCTCTCTCCATCCCCTGACATTCCACGCGCGCGCCAATTTGGCTCAGGCCCTGGCCCAGAACAATGCTGTGTCTTTGTTCTGGGTCAAAGCCCACGCGGGCCTGCCGGGGAATGAGCGAGCGGACGAGCTAGCCAAGGAGGTAGCATTGTCGTCGCGGAGGAAGCCGGACTACGACCAGTGTCCGGTTTCATTTAGCAAGCGACAGATCCGTTCGGAATCGCTTGATGAATGGAATCAGAGATATGTGTCGGGCGAGACAGCTTTCGTGACGAAAATGTTTCTTCCGGACGCAATAGTGGCTTTCTGTATTGTGAAACAGGTACGGCCCTCAGGTGTTCTCACGCAGGTTTTGACGGGGCACGGTGGGTTCTCTGAATACTTGAATCGCTTCAAGTGTAAGGGGAGCCCATCGTGCGTCTGCGATCCTAGCGTGCCAGAAAGTGTCCAGCACATAATTGTAGAATCCCCGCTATAAATCAGGGAGCGCTACCAGCTTGAATGTGAGCTGGACAAAAAACTGACGAACGAGAGTATCTATGGGTTCATGACAAAGCAATATAGGGAAAGGTTCCTGGCGTACTGCACTAAAGTAGCCACTGTGCTGATAGATAGGAACAAGACCTGATGCGCACTGTGCTTCGTGTATATGTCGCAATATTTAAAACGAAAGCACAGAATGCGACACGGCTATCTATCACCAGCAGTATGTTAGGTAGTACCTGATTGTTTTAAAACTGTGATATAATTTTAGATGTTAATTCTGTGCACTTTCATATGTTTTTATCCCATATATAAGAATAAGAATAATTTATTAAAAAGTAAGTACGTTCACAAAAGTGTACATTAGGTGCAGTAGTTTAATTTCTAAAACAATTGTATGAATAGAGCTTATATGTAAACTATTTCTAAAATATTTTATTAAAACTACAAGATTATTAAAAAAAAAAAAAATGTCAATTTTTTGGTAGGGACCTGCCCGATTTAGGTTCTTTCAAACCTGTGTTTCAGGCCATCACTTTACTTAGAACAATAATTGGGCCAGTTAAATTATTGAATAAAATTAGTCTATTAACAAACATAATGGGGGATTTTCGCGCACTCGTCGCATACAGACGTGCTCATCAATGCATTAAAAATAATTTATATTAACGTTTTAGCATAAATCGTGACCTAGTTTTAGTATATTGACGTGTAATATTGACATTCTTTGAAATTGCAAAAAAGTGAATAATGGACTGACTGGATTATATATTATTATAATCTGAAAGATGGAAGGCAGCCCCTTTAATCGGAGTGGGGTGATGCGGCGCAGCCCTCCTTCAACACCTACACCGACCCAGCCCCAACAACCGAGACGTCTTCAAGCCAAGGAAGAAATTGAGGTAGTCTCAACTGCGGAGATACAGAATTGGATGGGTTCCATTGAACAACACTTGGGTGAGGTGTGTGCTATTGCGTCTGAAGGAAAACTTAACTCAGATCAGAAGCTAAAAATAACCAATTTGTGCCGTAAGGTTGGATATGGATTCTCGCAACTGGCTGTTCAATACCAGTCGCTTAAACAAAATGCCCTTAGGACCCATAACTCCCTAAAAATATTGACCGAAGAAAGAGACTGCGTAACGGACCTAAAGGAGTGTGTAATGGAGATGAGCCGGACATTTAAGGAATCCTGTGCAAAGCAGCAGGAAACAGCTGCATCATCTTTTGCAGACATGGTGAAGAAGGGGTCTAACAACTTCGTTCGTCCAACTTTTAGCTCCGTGGCGATTTATCCCACCGACAGTTCAAAGACCAGCGATGAAACCAAAAACATAGTCCAGAAAATTATATGCCCTGGTGAAATGAAGCTGCAGTTCAAACTGCTTCGTCAGGGCTTACAGTCAATAAACCGAAAAGACGCAACCCGCGCATAATAGTGATTGGAGTTCCAGCATCAATGGCGGAAAATGAGGTTTATAAAGCCATTTACGATCAAAACTTAGCCGACAAACTGCCATCTATATCAAGAGATACCTTTTTGACCTTAATCAAACTGAGCCACAAATCTGGTAGGAAAGATGGTGAAAACTGCAACTACATCTTAGAAGTTCCTGCGATAATTCGCAAGGCTCTCATCACTCAAGACAGATTGTTCATAAATTGGACTTCCTGTCCGGTACAAGACTTCACACTGGTAACGAGATGTTACAACTGTCAGCAGTACGGTCATGCGGCCAAGACATGCAAAGTTGCTGCCCCCACATGTGGACATTGCGGTGAAGAAGGACACACTGTCCACGACTGCACAAAGAAAACCGAAGCGCCAAAATGTGCAACATGTCTGCGCTTCAAAAAACCAGCCAGCCATAAAACGGGAGATCAAGAGTGTCCTGCAAAAAAATCTGCCGAAAACAGGTACATTAACTCGATTGATTATGAAGGCGCCTAAGAGCGCCACATATTCGAATATATTTAAGACTTAATTTTATTGTTTTTTTTTTTTTATATTGTTCTCTTATTCTATGGATAATACCTTATTGAACGATATAGATAACACTTTTCGTACCGATGCAAAGTCATGTGAGGTTGAGGACTGCAGGCAATATCTTTCTGAATATCAAAACTCACTAACCATACTGACTCAAAACATTCGCAGTATTTATAAGAACATAGATAGCTTTAACGTTTTTCTCCATAGACTTAACTTTGACTGTGACATAATGGTACTAACCGAGTGCTGGCTATCTAATCGCCAGGAACACCTCCCAGAAATGCCGGGATACAACTTATTGTATACAACAGTAAACAACAATTAAAACGATGGTGTGGTTGTTTATTGTAAAGAATCATTAATAGTCACAATCGAAGAACCAATACTTCAAGACTGTGTAGGTAATTGTTTGGTTATCAAAATTGGTACAAGTACAGCAATAATCACTATATATAGGTCCCCTTCTGCTAGAAACTTAGACTCTTTTCACGCATCCTTAAACCAGATTTTTGAAGCACTAAGCTCGTTTAAGAATGTTATATTAACAGGTGATATAAATATAAACATTAACTCTGAAAACCGCGATCTTGGGACCCAAGATTACCTTAATATCTGCTCATACCATGGTTTTCTCCCCGCACACACTTTGCCTACTCATCAGAGCGGTTCCTGTCTGGATCATATTATGATGATCAAATCCAACTTTTCATATTTTACGCTTGTTACTAACTCAACTATTACAGATCATCACGCTGTTCTACTAACCCTTAAATTAACGCTGCCTAAGCTAAATCGTCCCCAGACGAAAACGCAATTAAACACAAACAAACTCGAATATGATTTATGCAATCTTGACTTTAACCCAGTTTACAATACTGCTGACGCTAATTTTGTTTTATCGTACGTAATAAAACATGTTCAATTAGCAATATTACGTAACACGACTTCTATTATAGTAAACAAAAAACTTCGTAACATCAAGCCTTGGATGACTCCTGGCCTAATTCGGTGTATAAGACACAGAGATAAACTTCATCAGAGATCTAGGAGTAACCCTGATAATCTAATCATTAAAATAACCTATAAGAGATACAGAAATTATTGCAACAACCTCCTAAAGAACTTAAAAATTAATTACGATAAAAATGAATTAAATAGAGCAGGAAACAATAGTAAGCAACTTTGGAAACATATTAAGAACGTCACCTACAGGACAAAACAGCGTGGATCAAATTCGAAATCAAATTCGAGCTTGCTGCTTTCTAATCCATCACCTCTCTTGTCAGCCAACCACGTTAATAACTTTTTTGTAAATGTTGCCGAACAGACTCCAAAACATTACTGTGTTCCTCCATCTTCCCAAAATAATAGATGTGCTTTAAAATCTTTTGGCTTGCTGGATACTGACGAAGACGAAATAACCCGAATCATATCTGGTCTAAAAGATGACTGTGCAGTTGGATGGGATAATATAAGCAATAAGATCCTTAAAACCTTTAAGCATATCCTAGTACCTCCCTTAACGCATATATTTCGTACTTGTTTATCTGAAGGTATTTTCCCTAGATATCTGAAAAAAGCAGTTGTAATCCCTATCTTTAAAACCGAAAACAAAAACTTAGTAAATAATTATAGACCGATATCTTTACTCCCTTCAATACTAGAGAAAATTGTAAACAATAGACTAGTTAATTATCTAGAAAAAAACAATCTATTATCATCTGCGCAATTTGGGTTCAGAGCCAAATTATCCACAGCCAATGCGGTGTATAGTCTGACAGATTATACCGCAGGAGAACTTGGCAAAGGAAACCAGACCCTGGGAGTTTTCCTTGATCTAGCCAAAGCCTTTGATACGGTGTCCGTTCCGATGCTTCTAAAAAAATTAGAGGCTTTAGGAATTAGGGGAACACCGCTGAAACTTTTTGCTGACTACTTAGACGATCGATCTCAATATGTTACAATAGACGATATTACGAGCGATGAGCAAAAGAGTACTGGTTATGGTGTTCCTCAGGGAAGCATACTGGGCCCAACCCTATTCCTGATTTACATTAACGATCTGTGTAATTTAGATATTAAACAAGGCAAACTCATAGCATATGCCGACGACACGGCGTTAATCTTTACCGCGAAAAGCAGTAATGAATTGTACGAATTCGCTCAACAAGGTCTCAATACTGTGACTAATTGGCTACAAAGCAATTTACTAACACTAAATGCTGACAAGACAAAATATATTCACTTCTCCATGCGCAAGCCTCAAGTTAACATTACTAACTCTCATCTGTATGCCCATAAATGTGGGTTTCACCCAGTCAGCATGTGTAATTGTCCTTTCATCCTCAAAACAGGCAACATAAAATATCTCGGGGTTATTATAGATGAAACACTCTCCTTTAGACCTCATATAGATAGCCTAGTAAATAGAGTGCGCAAACTAATTTATGTTTTTAAAAAGTTGAGAACGATTGCAGATACAAAAATGATTAACAAGTCTATTTGGCCCTAGGTCAATATGTAATCCAATACTGTATCACCTCATGGGGTGGCGCACTAAAAACGCATCTACTGCCTCTTGAAAGGGCTCAGAGAGCAATTTTAAAAGTAGTCAATTTCCACCCTTTTCTCTACCCCACTGATCTGCTTTACAAATCCTGCAACGTGCTGACTGTTCGGCAGCTTTTCATTATGCACTTAGTATTAAAACAACACACCATGCTTTCCTATAACGCCGAATACATAAATAATAAGAGACGAAATGACATTGTCTGCGATTCTAATGCATCCTCAAAATATGTCTTTGTAAATAGATTCTTTACTTTCTTAGGTCCATTTCTGTACAATAGATTAAAAAGAAAATTAATTATGTATAAATTTAATTATTTTAGCTGTAAAAAGACTGAACATCTACTTGGCATCTCTTACGGAGAGACAGAAGATCTCCTGGCTGTAACAAAATAATAATTTCGCTGTGTCTTTAATTTAAGTATTCATATACCATACCCATTGTTAATTTATTATTATTTATTATAAGTTTTAAGCACTTTATACCCTGAAACACAGGTTCAACCTAGTTCAGGCAAATAAGTAACTGTCTTCTTTTATATGTTTAAGATATTTTATTGTAAAATGTGCCTTATGTTATAAATAAACGATATTGATATTATAATAATACATAAATTGGTACAAAACACAAAAAAAAACAAATAATAAAAGAACAAAAAAAATATATTTAAATATAAATTTAAGTATGTACAAGTAGATATGAGGACATATCATCAAACAACAATTTCTAGAAGTTTTTCTGTGTCACTTTAACTAAGTGTCCCTAAATAATTTGTTAAGGTAAAGCAACATATTTTATATGTTAAGCTATAAACATCTAGTAACCTGTTGAGTCTATTATACAGAAAAGGTCCTAAAAACACATAAAACTGATTAATAAAAGCATGTCTGGTTTGTGGCATTGTGCATACCAGATCCTTCCTTCTCTTGTCGGAAGGAACTGGATCATAGGGAAGTACAATGTGCTGTTGCAGTATTACGTGAAGAATAAATAATTGCCGTACTGTAAGAACATTACATGCTTTGTAGAGCTGTTGTGTCGGAAATCGAAAAGGGCGAAAGGTAGCAACCTTTAGAATTGCTCTTTGAGCACGTTCTAGGGGAAGTAAAATTGAATTAGCCGCACCACCCCACGAAGTTATACATTATGTAAGAATGGATTGACACAACGCTAAATAAATCTGTTTAATTAATTTAAAGTCAGCTATATTACGTAAATTCTCAAAAACATATATTAATTTGCGGACTCTAGTACATAGTAACTCGATATGTTTACGGGAATTTAGATTGGAGTCAATAGTGACACCTAGATATTTCGAATTAGCTAGTGGGGCAAGAACATGCAGTGTCTGCGTGCATGTTACAATTGTAGGCTATACCTACAGTTCGGCCGCCTTGCCAACAAATATCTCCGAAGTAGAACGAAGTTCGACGAACCGCGCGACGAGCGCGTAGCGCCTCGACGCACCCGCTCCCCGCGCTCTTGGTGCGCCCCTCGGTCGCCCTCACCAGTCCGCGCAAAACAACGTATGAAGTAGGCAGGATTATTGACTCGCTCGTGCATTAATGTTAAAAACCTTGTATCGTTTTGTAATAAGTAATAAACTTAATATCGTTAGAGCTGTGTTTATTCTGGAGAGTGCCCTAAACATCCAAATAATATATAACAGACACTATACCTAACACACACAGACTCTACAGTGGTGACCCCGAGAAGTTAACACGTTTCTAGTGCAAAATACGCGGACTCATAAACCTATAGGTAGTGAAAAATAACTTTAGTGACGGACAAAATGAGTGATACCGAGCAGGTGGAAGTAGAACAAGAAGGTGAAAAAAAGACTGAATCTCAAGATGTGTTTCGAGTAGGCGTGCGCGTTCCGCCATTTTGGCCGGCAAAGCCTGCTATTTGGTTCGCACAAATAGAAGGCCAGTTCGCGATATCTAATATTACGGTGGACACAACCAAATTCTTTTATGTTATCAGTCATCTCGACCCGCGGTATGCAACAGAGGTCGAAGATATCATCGTGAACCCACCAGCGACCGGTAAATACGAAAAATTTAAGACGGAGCTCATAAAGCGACTCTCAGAATCCCGCGAGAAAAAAGTGCACCAACTGCTGACACATGAAGAGCTCGGCGACAGGAAGCCGTCGCAGTTCCTTCGACACCTGCAGCACCTCGCTGGTCCTAAAGTACCTGAGGAGTTTTTAAGGACAATATGGTCGAGCCGCCTGCCAAGTAACATACAGTCCATAATCGCGTCTCAGGCATCCGCGCGTCTCGATGCATTAGCTGATCTCGCCGACAGAATACATGATGTCGTGCCGAGAGATCATCAAGTTGCGGCAACATCAACACATGGGGTGAGTGAAATGGATATTATGTGTAAACAAATGACTGAGATAATGAAGCAAGTTCAAACACTAACGCAGAAGGTCAATGACCTTTCCCGCCCAGGCCGATCAAGTAGACGTGAAGATCGCTCGAAATCCCGCCAAAACCGATCTCAGTCACGTAATAAAAATTATCCAACATGTTGGTACCATTATAAGTTTGGTGAGAAGTCTACCAAATGTGTTCAGCCGTGTGATTTCAAGCCGGAAAACTGCAAAAGCAGTCAGTAATGGCGGCTGACGACTGCTCTACGTGTAAAGGCCGCCTATTTATCACAGATAAACGTACCAGCATCCAGTTTCTTGTTGACACAGGTTCAGACGTGTGTGCCTACCTGTTCCCGAACGATAGTGAGTTTCTAAACGGATATGTCATTCGATAGGACCTGTCAACAGTGTCAATGAGATCACTAACTTTTGGCGCCATACTGTAACCATGTGATTATCAAATACATATTAAAAGTATAAATTACTGTTTTATTACATAGAAACATGGTGTCAGAAATCTGAAAATGGCTGAAGAAAATGCTATGCGTCAGCTGCTACAACAGCAGACGCAATTAATGACAACTATGCAAGCGCAACTACAGTTGTTGCAACAACAAATGGTTCACATAAGTGAATCTAACCATCATGAAGGAGGAGCCGCCGCCGTCAGGAGCAGCGTCAGCGTGCCATGGCCACAACCACTCGAGGTGGACACCGGAGAACCGTACGAAAATATGGAGTTTTTTCGTAACCGGTGGGAGAACTATTGCATAGCGACTGGCACGAACAAGTGGGGACCAGAAAAAGAAGAGATCAAAGCTGGTATCTTACTCAATGCTATCGGTAGTGCGGCTATGAAAAAATACATGGATTTTAACCTAACAGTAAAAGATAAAAAACAGGAAAACTTAATATTTGCTAAAATCGAAGAAGAAATTATCAAGAAAACAAACACCATATATTCACGCTATCTGTTTAACATAAGAAACCAAATACCGGAAGAGAGCTTTGATGATTTTGTGCTGGCCCTAAAAAAGTTAATTAAACCATGCCACTACCCTGAAAATATCAAAGAGGAACTTTTACGTGACCGCATTGTTGTGGGCATAAGGAACAATCAACTTATGGCGGAACTATTAAGAAAAGAAGATCTCTCTCTGAATCAAGCCATCAACATTTGTAGAGCATCGGAAAGAGCCTCAACTCAGGTGGGTGACTTACAAAAGGAAACAAATGTTAATAAAATCACCAGATCTGTTCATAAAACTAAAGAAGCTTCAACATCACTACAAGGAGTAGCTAAGAAATGCAATTTTTGTGGCAATGTACACATATTTAAAAAGAGAGTTTGTCCAGCCTGGGGCACCAAGTGTGAGGAGTGCGGAGGCCGAAACCATTTTAAGTCGGTTTGCAAGAAACGAGGTATGTCTGTTAAGGAGATAAAACAACAACAAGACGATGATGATTCCTCAGATGATAGTGTCTATATATCAGAAGTCCGTTCAAACAAGGAGTCTGGACACAAGGAAGCACCTTTACTCTTTAAAAAAGGTATCAAATGGCAAAAAGTTTACTGCACACTGGATACTGGAGCTCAAGTTTGCGTTATGGGAGTTAAACAATATAAAGAAATTTCAGGTGAAAAAGACCTTTCATCACTCACTCCCTCTACACAGCAATTGAAATGCTTCAATGGGTCTCCTATTATAAATTTTGGTGTTGCCAAGTTTGTCTGCAAGAGAAAAGGCACTGACCATAATATAAAATTTAATGTTGTGGATGTGGATCACAGGCCCTTATTATCAGAAACAGCTTGTGTTGCTTTAGGATTTATAAAATATTGTGATGCAATAACATCTGAAATTGACCAATTGGAAATTCAAAAAATCTTGCACAAGTATAAAGATGTGTTTGAAGGATATGGTAGTCTTCCTGGTGAAGTGTCTCTTGAGATTGATGAATCCATACCACCTCGTATACAGCCAGCACGACGAGTCCCTATCTGTCTTCGAGAAAAGCTGCTTAAAGAGTTGGAAGAACTTGAAGAAGATGGCATTATAGTGAAAGAAAAGCAACACACAGAATGGGTAAATAACATATTAATAGTACATAAAAATGATAAATTTAGAATATGTCTTGATCCTATTCCACTTAACAAGGCACTTAAAAGACCTCATTTTCAGTTTAGCACCTTAGACGAAATGTTGCCTGAGTTAAAAAATGCCAAAGTTTTTAGCACAGTTGATGCCAAAAAAGGCTTCTGGCAGTGTCGCCTAAATGAAAACAGCAGTAAATTAACTACATTCTGGACACCCTTTGGACGTTACAGATGGAAGCGGTTACCATTTGGTCTCAGCTCTTCTCCAGAAATATTTCAACAACGACTCACCAGTCTTCTGAAAGATCTGAAAGGGATTGAAATTATAGCAGATGACATCTTGATCTATGGAGTGGGAGATACAATTGAAGAAGCTACTTTGGACCACAATACAAAATTTGAAAAACTTATGCAACGACTGCGTGAGATTAAATGTAAATTAAACAAAGACAAAGTCAAATTATTACAAAGATCAGTAAATTTCTATGGGCATGAACTTACCAATGAGGGCCTAAAAGTTGATCATACAAAAGTAGAGGCTATAAAAAATATGCCTACTCCTAAAAACAGTAAAGATGTTCTTCGATTTCTAGGAATGGTTGGTTATCTTAGCAAGTTTATAAATAACCTCAGTGCTCATGCAAGTAATCTCAGAAGACTGACTAGAAAAGATGTTGAATTTGTTTGGTCTGCAGCTGAAGATAAAGAATTTCAAGATTTAAAAAGCATCATAAGTAACTTACCTACTTTACAGTACTTCGATGTTAACAAACAAGTTACTATTGAATGTGATGCCAGTGAGTTTGGACTTGGTGCAGCCATCTATCAGGACAATAAAATAATTTCTTTTGCTTCCCGTTGCTTAACTAATACGGAAAAGAGATACGCCCAAATAGAAAAAGAAATGTTGGCTGTGGTTTTTGCATGCACTAGATTTAATCAATATATTGCAGGCAGCTCCAAAACCATTATTAAAACTGATCACCGGCCACTCATTAATATTGCTAATAAGCCCCTTGTTCAAGCACCAAAACGATTACAGATGATGTTGCTAACCCTACAAAAATATAATGTTTGTTTGGAATTTCTTCAAGGAAAAAACAACTATGTAGCTGATGCTTTATCTAGAGCTCCTGTTACTACTGAAATAAAAAGCAACTATGATTTAGAAACTAATTTGAAAGAAAGAAAGGTTTACAGACTAATAGCAAAAATTTCAAGTGTTAAATATTTAAAAATATCTGATCAGTTATTGGAAAAAATAAAAGAAGAGACTAAAAAAGATGAAACTTTGTCAGAATTGAAAGTATATATAGAAAAAGGATTTCCCAAGTACATTTCTAGGCTTCCAAAATCACTGACAGTATTCAGCGGATTGAGCAATGAACTGTCGACATCTGATGGACTAGTCTTCCGCAATGATCAAGTTATTATCCCAAATACATTAAGAAAGGAAATGATACACAGATTACATGTAACTCATAATGGAGTGGCAAGTACTCTTCGCTTGGCAAGAGCTAATATATTCTGGCCCAATATGTCTGCTGACATAAAGGAATATATTCAGAAATGTTCAGTATGTGCAGTACATTCAACAAGCCAACAAAAATTAACTCTTGTTTGTCATGATGTTCCAGTCTACCCTTTTCAATATATATCCATGGATGTTTTCTCAGTTGGAGATCTGAAATACCTTGTATCTGTAGATCACTACTCAGACTTCTTTGAATTAGATCGGTTGTCCTCTCTTACTGCCAAAGAAATCATACAAATCTGCAAGAAAAATTTCGCAAGACACGGTATTCCTCAGAAAATTTGTACAGACAATGCTACAAACTTTGTTAACGAACACTTTAAAACATTTACCCAAGAATGGGGTATTCATCATGTAACTTCATCTCCACATCACCCAGAGTCCAATGGTAAAGCTGAAGCAGCTGTCAAGATAGCTAAGAAGCTGGTAGTTCAAAGCCTGGAAACCAAAAAGGATCTTTGGTATAGTTTGCTTCATCAGAGAAATATACCTATTGAAATGGACAACACAAGCCCCTCACAAAAACTGTTTTCAAGGCGAACTCGCACTGGATTACCATGTACTTTGGAACACCTTAAACTTCAAATAGTCCCACAAGTTGCTCTAAATATAAAGAAGAGAAAGGAAAAGATGAAAGTTAAAGTAGATCAGCATGGTAAAGAACAACCAGTTTTAGTAATTGGGCAAAAAGTCATTACTCAATTACAACCTGAAGTTAATAAGAGATGGAATCAGCTAAAATGTAAGAAAAAAGCTAACTATGAACTTATCGCTGCAAATGGCACGCCAATACCTACATACGGTACGTATCAACTAAATCTTAACCTCGGATTACGTCGTGAATTTACATGGAAGTTTATTATTGCTGATGTTTCAAGGCCAATCATAGGTGTAGATTTTTTAAGTTTCTATAACTTATTAGTCGACTGCAGGCAACAGAAATTGATCGACTCAATAACAAACATGACCGCCGGCGCGCCTTCAACTCACGGAACAACACACGAAATGTTGTCATTAAAAATGTTTACAGGTCATTCAACTTATCTCGATTTATTACCTACGATGTTATCCGGAAATAACAAGACCAGCTGGATCACAAAATGTGCCAATTCACAATACAAAGCACCACATTAGAACGACGTCTGGCCCACCGGTAACATCAAGACCGCGTCGATTGGCACCGGACCGTCTGAAAATCGCGAAAAATGAATTTGAGGAAATGCTACAAAATGGAACAGCTCGTCGCTCTGAAAGTTCTTGGTCGTCTCCATTACATCTCGTGCCTAAAAAAGACGACGGCTGGAGGCCATGTGGCGATTATAGACAATTAAACGCACGAACAATACCTGATCGGTATCCAGTGAGGCATATCCACGACTTCGCATACCAGCTGTCAGGATCAACTATATTTTCAAAAATTGACCTCGTCAAAGCATTTAATCAGATACCGGTATTTGAAGACGATATTAAGAAAACAGCAATCACAACTCCATTCGGACTTTTTGAATTTACTGCAATGACCTTCGGTTTGAGAAACGCTGCTCAGACGTTTCAGAGATTTTTAGATGAAGTCCTTCAAGGATTAGACTTCACATTCGGATACCTAGACGATATCCTCGTGTTTTCGAAAGGGGAAACAGAGCACATTGGACACCTAACAAAATTATTCAACCAATTAAAAAAATATGGAGTTGTAATTAACACCAACAAATGCGTCTTAGGTGTTAGTGAAGTTACCTTTTTGGGTTATCAAGTATCTGCAGCTGGTATACGTCCCCTCCCAGAAAAAGTAAAAGCGATCCAGGAATACCCCCTCCCTAAAAATGCTAAAGAGTTGCGAAGATTTCTAGGGGGCAACGCAAATAGAAGACGGCGAGACGAAGGTACGGTACAGACACGGCGCAGATACGGTGCAGGCGCGATATCTGCGCAAACAGACGCGGGGACGGTACGGCACAGAGTATTATTATACAAGGTGCTATTTAGTGGAAATAACATTTAATACACCTCCTTTCGGTTTTTTTTCGAATACTAATTCCCTCCTTTTGTAGTTATCATTATAATTCCTATGTACAGTCGAGAGCACATCAAGTGTAACATTGCGCTACGAAAGCCGCCACTATTACAAGTGCAATAAAGGCGTGCTCAAGGTCAAACTGTATAGCTTGATGTGCTGTCGACTGTACTTATGTTTGCAATATGTAACCGCTATGTTTGCTATTTAACTACTTTAAAATACGAATAACATCGAAATACATAAATCAAATCATAATAAGTTAAATTACATCGGATTTTCATTAAAATCATGGATTAAGGCTGATTTACATTGATACAGTAGCTGGCGCCAGCTACTGTATCAATGTAAATCAGCCTTTAAATATCCATATGGACGAAAATTTGAACAGTTTAAAATATATCGCTACGTATCTTTGTTCATACTGTATATAATGCGAGACGCCGCTTGCGCCTACATCTGCTGGCGACGTGGCGGGGGGCGAGGAGCGGCGTGCCTGCGCCGTCCGCTTGCCGCCTTCAGTCACGAACAAAAGATAACGCAAGACGCACGTCGCTTCGTATACAGGATGCGAATAATCTGTAGCAAAGCCAGTGCATCTTCATCTTCGTCTGAAGAGGAATACAACAATATCACGCTCTATAATGACTTAACTTGCCGTATCGTCCCCGCGTCTGTTTGCGCAGATATCGCGCCTGCACCGTATCTGCGCCGTGTCTGTACCGTACCTTCGTCTCGCCGTCTTCTATTTGCGTTGCCCCTAGGGATGATCAACTTTTACAGAAAATTTCTGCCTGGCGCCGCACAAATCCAAGGGCCTCTCAATCAAGCTTTAAGTGGCCCAAAAATCAAAGGATCAACGCCCATCACCATAACACCTGAAATGCAAAAGGCATTCGACGCATGCAAAAATAACTTACTAGAAGCTACTCTCATCTCGCATCCTGATCAACAAGCTGAGCTAGCACTTTTTACCGACGCTTCAGATGTGGCCATCGGAGCTGTCTTACAACAACAAAAAAATGACAGCTGGCAACCACTAGGATTCTTTTCACGCAAGTTATCTCCTGCTCAGATGAAACATAGCACATACGACCGTGAATTGCTCGCAATACATGAAGGAATAAAATACTTTAGGTATATGGTCGAAGCGAGAACATTTAAAGTGTTCACCGATCATAAACCCATCACATTCGCCTTCACAACAAAAAGAGACAACTGCTTTCATTTCTGGCTGGGTCGCTCGCTTCGGATGTCCAGAGAAAATAACCACTGACCGAGGGAAACAATTTGACTCGCAGCTGTTCCAGAGCATCTCGTCGATCATAGGCGCCTACCATTGCCCCACGACAGCGTATCACCCTCAGTGCAACGGCTTAGTGGAGAGAATGCACAGACAGCTGAAAGCCGCCATAATGTGCCACAACAACGCGCAATGGTCAGAGGTACTTCCTCTTGTTCTCCTGGGTATGAGGAGCGCCTGGAAGGATGATCTACAAGCCTCTTCAGCTGAGTTAGTGTACGGCGAGCCACTCCGGTTACCTGGTGAATTCATGAGACCAGTAACACACAACATCATAGATGAAGCAGACTTCGCAGCACGACTAAGAAAACATATTTCGAGACTGTCACCTGCATCAACATCCGGCCATGGTGAGAAAATGTTTTACGTACCTAAAGATCTTAATACAGCAAGTCATGTCTTCCTGCGGAAAGGACCTCTAAAGAAGTCATTAGAATCACCTTATTCTGGCCCACATCAAGTCGTAGAAAGAGGATCAAAAACCTTTACAATAGACGTCCAAGGTAAACATACAACCGTAACCATTGATAGGCTAAAACCTGCCTACATGGCTAACAACAATGATGGCTCCAAAACACCTGCTTTACCACAACCACCAGCACCATCAGCTTCAGCACCAGCATCGCCACCAGCGCACCCTGAAACCACTACAAGAAGCGGGCGAACAGTTAGATGCCCGCGACACCTTTCTCACTATCGACCGTGAACCGGTCTCAGCGGGGGAGTGATGTAGGCTATACCTACAGTTCGGCCGCCTTGCCAACAAATATCTCCGAAGTAGAACGAAGTTCGACGAACCGCGCGACGAGCGCGTAGCGCCTCGACGCACCCGCTCCCCGCGCTCTTGGTGCGCCCCTCGGTCGCCCTCACCAGTCCGCGCAAAACAACGTATGAAGTAGGCAGGATTATTGACTCGCTCGTGCATTAATGTTAAAAACCTTGTATCGTTTTGTAATAAGTAATAAACTTAATATCGTTAGAGCTGTGTTTATTCTGGAGAGTGCCCTTAACATCCAAATAATATATAACAGACACTATACCTAACACACACAGACTCTACACAATCATGCGCGTATATGTTTAGGTTAGTAAGCGGTATGTTGGTATATTCCTCATTGTAAATATGTATTTGGTTTTATCTAAATTTTGTGTTAAAAGATATGTTTTTACTATGCATATATGTTTTATCCCTAATGTTTTAATTTATTGCTTATTAATTAGCACCTTTTGTTTTAATTTTATTGTGATATTTGTACTGGATTTATGTTTTTTATACAATGTTATTTTACTATAATAATTGTTATTATTGTCATTGTAGCACTATTTGCACCTATTGTAATTATGTTTTTACCAGTTTTATTTACCCGTGTTGGTTTTAATAAAGTATGCCCTTAGACTAGACTAAGAAAAGTGGGCATCCCACCCACAGAATTAAAGATGATGGATGAAAGAAAGAAACAGTAAGAAGGATAAAAGTACGAGAGGCATGCAAGCGAGAACTGGAATGAGAGAAGTTAAGCACAAAATAGGCGCCAAATTTTGTGGTGGGATTAGTAGGATAAAAAAAACAAAAAATAAAAACCTAACCCAGACGGCGCATTATTCCGGAAATAATCCCAACAGTCAGCCTATGCATTCGTCGGAATTCGGACGACCACCTTCTCAAGACTCCGCAGCGAGTCCGTTGCAAAATTTGGATGTAACTAGGTACAATCACCATTATCAACTGGCCAACAGTCTCAGAACAGTGAACACTCGTCATATTTGGAACTTTTTAATACTTTAAATGATAATGACAATGTTTAAAATGTGAACCGCTTTCTTTTCATTTATTAAATAATAATAAATTAATCACACAATGTGGGATGGTGGGAGAGATGACGCTAGTGCCACGCACAACATCGTCTCTGAGTATTTGTGTCGTAAAAAATATTTAAATCACATCTAAACAAGAAATATCTTTTGAAATATAAATAGAATAGTGTAAATAGCAAGTACTATTGTTATCTGAGTGTTACGTGGAAGTATAGTGTACAAAATACTACTTTAAAAAAAGGGACACAACAGATGTTTACATCTAAGACTATGAACAAATTACGTCTAAATATCACAAGTGCAGTGAAATATAATTGTACACAGAAGTGAAATACTGTAGTGAAATACTGCTGGGACAAAGGCTTTAAATATAAGTGAAACATTAAATTATTTACAAAATATTGTGTGTTTGTGAGAAATAAGTAAATCTGACGGTTGCGGTAAAATTATCTACATATTCAAATGTGCCGATCGTTTAATTTATAAACACGACTAAAAACAGGTCATTTATTTCAACAAACTCTCTTAACTACAAGTTGGCGCAGTGGATATGACGTGAGCGTCAGAATCGCAGGTCAACAGTCTTATTTAGCTTTCAAATTGTGCCTAAAAATTACTTACCAATTGCTTATATTTGCTTACCATAATGAGAGAATTGCTTATTTCATCTATTAAAAGAATTTAAACATTTAAGGTTGACCGGCCATTCTGATATCAGAATGGCTGGTCAATCTCTGTAGAGTAGTAACCATGTGGAATAACTGAAATTTTAATGTGCCAAAGATTGCTTATTAATTGCTTATTTCACAATTTAGAAGCCTAGACCCAGTATATCCTGTTATTCTATCTATAAGCTAGTCAAGAATTTAAAATCCCCTGTGCCTGTTAAATTTATGAGAGCAAAGTGACGTATGTCGAAAATTGCGTTTATATATCAAAAGGTTTTATTACTCGTTTCTTTATTTTCTGAAATAACCGAATGGGGCCTAGTTTCTATATTATTTTTAATCATGGCTGTATTTATTAACTTTGTATATCTTGCTGACATAGAATACTTATTTTTTTAATAGTGGCTTAACGGACTTTTTTTTAAGTTGCCTGCCAATAAAGAGATGAAATTAATCTGCCGTACATTAATTTTTATAACTTACTGTCGTCGTTTTTTTATGTGCGTGTGGACTGAGGGACCAAACTGGTATATCAATAACAAACAAAATAACAAATAAAATCGTAGGATTTATTATTAGACTTAAAACTATTGTAGAACAAATCTGGGAATTTGTAAACAAATACATATATTAAAAACTACAGCTGCAGCAAATTTAAAGTGTGGTCCCTCAGTCCTCACAGATTATCAGCCTGATCTCGAAAAGTATCTGAAAACCGGCCAAGAGCGAGTCGGACTCGCGCACGATGGTTTCCGTACCATTATCGAAAAAAACCGCACAAAAATCACGTTTGTTGTATGGGAGCAGCCCCACTTAAATATCATATTAATTTTATTCTGGTTTTAGTATTTGTTGTTATAGCGGCAACAGAAATACATCATCTGAAAATTTGAACTGTCTAACTATCACGGTTCATGAGATATAGCCTGGTGACAGACAGACGGACTGCAGAGTATTAGTAATAGGGCGGGACCCTATTACTAAGACTCCGCAGTCCGTCTGTCTGTTTTTTACCCTTTGGGTACGGAACCCTAAAAATTAAGGTGTCGTGACTACAGACTTTGAGTAAAGAATTTGTAAAGATATTAACTAAATAACAGACCACAAAGCTTCAAAGATAAAATATATGTAACGACTAAACTGTGGTCCCTCATTCCACACAAAAAAGATACATATTTTAGTGAATTTATCGAATCAAATAAATAAAATCTCTCTTTTTCTACATAAATTTTTAAAATGAGACTTGAAACATTTTGTAAAAAAGAAATATCGCCGCAATTTTTAGATAGCAATTATTAAAACTGGTCCCTCAATCCTCACATCCACTGACATATGTGCATGTACTAGCTGCTTGACGAGAGGAATATCAGAAAGACTAGTGTACTTAACTTTTAGTAAAAAGTTTCTACTTTATAATAGGTATCTAAAATTGTGTTTTTCTTACATTAGCTGAGATAATATTACTTTTGAATCCTATGAAAATAGAGTAGTGTGATCACACAATAAAACAAAATATAGACAGTACTATTATACTTTATACGGTTAATTTATTTTTATTTTTTATGGCGTATGTGAATTTAATGAAAAAAGGTGTGTATTCAAGGAAAGTCTATTTAATAAAAAGGCACGATAATAGTATGAGAATTTGTTTTAAGGTAGGTAGGTAGCATTAAACAGAATCTACACATTTAGGCTGCGTTTCCACCAGAGATGTGCGAGATAGCTGAGCGGTGCGAGGATGCGTACCGACGCTGTGAATTGGTGAACAGATGGGCGGCGCGAGGATGTGTAGCGGGCTCGTTTCAGATAAAGTGTGGAAGCAGCGGAGCGTGCGCGCCATTGCCCGAGTGCCCGTGTTGCCCAGTGCTGTCGTTTCAGCAACTTTGTCGCTAGTTCTAGCGGGGTTCATGAGTGGTTGGCGACCAAAAAATATGAGAGAGCCACAAAAAATAATTTAACGACTTGAACCATTTTCAGGGTTCCGTACCCAAAGGGTAAAAACAGGACCCTATTACTGAGACTGCGGTCCGTCTGTCTGTCTGTCACCAGGCTGTATCTCCTGAACCGTGATAGCTAGACAGTTGATATTTTCACAGATAATGCATTTCTGTTGCCGCAATAACAAAAATTTAATGAAATACATATTTAAGTGGGGCTCCCACACAACAAACGTTAATTTTTTTTTGCGATAATGGTACGGACCCCTTCTTGCGCGAGTCCGAGTGGCACTTGGCCGGTTTTTTAACTTTGATATTTATTTGAAACAAATTTTCTTTCTTAGCCCTGGGACCCCATGGCCATAGATAAATATACTCCTACTACCCATGGCCCAGGTTTGCCCTATGCTAACCTAACCACTCATAAAATCCGCTGGAACTAGCGACAAAGTCGCTAGAACGGCAACACTGCTCGCGCCCATCCCCAGCACACATATCTCGCAACACATTCTTCACACACATCCTTCCTTTGTTTTGTATGTACAAAAAGCTTTCACTAGAACTACGCTGAGAGAGCCTGGGTGTTTACCCAGCCACAACAAAACAACATCAACCAAGAAGAAGAACCAATAGAATCACTTTGTTTGAAGTAATGGTTCTTAACAACACATCCCTTGCTACGTATCCTAGCACATCTCTGGTGGAAACACAGCCATATCATACCTACATAAAAATTATAGTAGATTAATTTAATGTTACTTCAAGATTGCGTTCGGAAACAGCTCATTTATTTATAATTACGAGTAGCAAAAAAAAATAATTTAAATGCTATAAAAAACAAGAAATACATAATCTGCCTTTATCTACTGATATCACTGTTTTATGAACGAACTTTTAGCTATGATGACCAATATTTCAAAATTAGTGTAAGTGCTGACTAGTATTGCAATAATTGATAAGTTAATTTTGTAATCTATTGTTTTATTAAATACATTTAAGCCATGTAATATAACATAAAATTAACCGTACAAAATATAAAAGTACTGTCTGCATTTTGTGGTCAGACTACTCTTATCTATTTTCATAGGATTCAAAAATAAATTTGTTTAGAAATTCCCAGATTTGTTCTACAATTGTTTTAAGTCTACTAGTAAATCCTACGATTTTTATTTTGCGACATACCAGTTTGGTCCCTCAGTCTACACGCACATAAAAAAACGACGACAGTAAGTTATAAAAATTAATGTACGGCAGATTAGTTTCATCTCTTTATTGGCAGGCAACTTAAAAAAAATGTCGGTTAAGCCACTATTAAAAACATAAGTATTCTATGTCAGCAAGATATACAAAGTTAATAAATACAGCCATGATTAAAAATAATATAGAAACTAGGCCCCATTCGGTTATTTCAGAAAATAAAGAAACGAGTAATAAAACCTTTTGATATATAAACGCAATTTTCGACATACGTCACTTTGCTCTCATAAATTTAACAGGCACAGGGGATTTTAAATTCTTGACTAGCTTATAGATAGAATAACAGGATATACTGGGTCTAGGCTTCTAAATTGTGAAATAAGCAATTAATAAGCAATCTTTGGCACATTAAAATTTCAGTTATTCTACATGGTTACTACTCTACAGAGATTGACCAGCCATTCTGATATCAGAATGGCCGGTCAACCTTAAATGTTTAAATTCTTTTAATAGATGAAATAAGCAATTCTCTCATTATGGTAAGCAAATATAAGCAATTGGTAAGTAATTTTTAGCCACAATTTGAAAGCTAAATAAGACTGTTGACCTGCGATTCTGACGCTCACGATATGACGGCCACCTTGTGCGCTCGATGTCTCGAGTTCCGTCCTGACATACGTGTAACATTTTTTGTGATTTAAAAATTTCTCGTCACACAATTCTCCACATTTCCTTCAAGTAAAAAAACAGTTAGTTGAGTGGTGTGTAAGTACGTAACAACAAAGTAATTGTTATAATGGATCATAATGAGCAGCAGAATGTCACGTTCCGACGCATGAGGCGATCTTTATCACTCCACGAAATATCTAATACAACGATATTTGACTCAACAATGCTAAGTTTGCCGGACACCTCTGTTAATACGCACAAATCCTGTTGTGAAGACTTACGATATAAGGTTGAGACATTAACAAAAAATCTTGAAACTGCGACCAATGAAATTGACAACCTACATGACGAAATTAGCAACTTAAAAAATGAATTAGCTAAGTATTTGAAAGTAATAGAAGTTTATAAAAAAATCGATTGCTCTGATTTATCGAAAACCCAATCAAGTAGAAAGAAGAAAAGGATTTCCATGCATGACAAGAACAGAGCAACCATAATAACCTCGTCCCCTACACAAAACGTTGCAGTATCCCCGGTAACTGACAAATGTGATTTGGATGCTCCTGTCAATGAGTCTCCGGCTATTAATAATATGCTGACAGAAAGCACTGCAGCATCAGCAGCTATCTTGACCCCAGGGCCTACGAATAATATGAACTCAAGCGCTAGTACTAATTCTCAGGAATGTATATCCGTTGTAAAGACGACATCAACCTACAAGACTATACCTGTGCAACAGAAGAAGGTCATTGTTTTAGGTGATGACCAAGGGCGAAATATTCGTTACACCTTACAAGCGCTGCTGGGCAATGAATATCAAGTACTATGCTTCTGGAAACCTGGTGCAAAAACAACAGATGTCTTACTAAATTCTAATAACTTGAATTCTCTAACGGAAAATGACTATGTTATTATATTGTCAGAAACTAATGATACCAATCCTCTGGATTTTCAAATTGACCTCGGTGTTTGGTTTAGAAGTATTAAGCATGCCAATATTATTGTATCAGAAGTCCCTTACAACAAACATTTAAATGAATTTAGCTTAAATAGTTCGCTACGCCACGTAGGTAATAAATATAATGGTCTATTTGTTAACATGGGATATAGTCAATCTGTACCGCGAAGACAGCGCCATCTTACTGTTAATATTTGTAGATGCTTACTAAAAGAAATATTACATATTGATTTTAAAACTAAATTTGTGACATATATTAAGCAAAATCGAATTCTCACTAAGCCAAAACCTGACCAATCAACTCAAACTAGTGACATACCTGGCGACGTTGTTATTACTGCCTGTGACAAATCCACTCAAACTTATGACATTCCTGATGACAAAATTATTAACTGCAACTTGTCTATGTGTTTGGACAAAGTGCCTAAAGCTGGTAGTAGCAATTTTTTTCGTGTATAAATACGTACATATCTTTCATCAAAATGTTAATGGCTTGATTGGTAAGTCGGACCTTCTTACTCTCCATTTAGAAGAACTATGGGACAAGGGGCAAAACATTGACTTATTATGTATTACTGAACACAATATGATGATTGGAGATCAGTTCCATCAACATATCCCTAACTACGAATTAGCTACGTTTTCAATGCGGAATACTAGGCATGGTGGTTCATGCATCCTTATAAATCGTATGCATAAGTACAAAAACATTGATTTAAGTAAATTCTATGTAGCTAACGTCCTTGAATGCTGTGCAATAGAATTAATAATACACAATTTAATAGTGATTTGCATCTACAGACCACCTAAAATTAAGAATGACTGTTTAGATCTATTTTTTGCAAACCTGGATGGTATTTTACGAATGTGTAGCCTGGATGGTATTTTACGAATGTGTAGCCTCGGTGATTTTAAAAAAGTGGTTATTTGTGGAGATTTTAATATAGACACTTTGACAAAATCAAAACAATTTAACAATTTTCAAATCCTCCTTTCTAACTATGATTTAAAAATTGGAATTCACCAGCCTACACGATTAGCTAGTGGAAAATGCATAGACAATATCATACATAATATTAGAGGTAGTAAGTGTGCATTACTTGATCTTGCACTATCTGATCATACTGCCCAAGTGATCAAATGCCCCGTGGAAAAAACTTGTTCCATTAAGCATTGGTATACTCTGAGGCGCGACTATTGCCAAGAAAACTTGACTAAATTCATACTCTCTTCATAATCTTGGTTTTAGTGAAGTCTATCAACACTATAAACCTGAGGAAGCATTTAACTGTTTCTATGATCAATTTATGCTTTTTTATGATCTCTGTTGACCCGTCACTATACCGAAGACATACCGGACGTCAGCCTGTACGAGATTAGGATGGCTCTTAAACAGCTTAAGAATAACAAGGCACCGGGTGATGACGGCATTACGGCCGAACTCCTGAAGACGGGTGGTAAACCAATACTTAAGGCCCTTCAGAAGCTGTTTGGTGCCGTCATACTCGAGGGGAAAACGCCACAGGCATGGTGCAGGGGTGTGGTGGTACTCTTTTTCAAGAAGGGTGACAATGCCCTGTTGAAGAATTATAGGCCCATCTCACTTCTTAGCCATGTCTACAAGCTGTTTTCAAGAGTCATCACGAATCGTCTCGCGCGCAGGTTTGACGATTTCCAGCCTCCCGAACAAGCCGGATTCCGAAAATGCTTTAGCACCGTAGACCACATACATACGCTGCGGCAGGTTATACAGAAGACCGAAGAGTATAACCTGCCTCTCTGTTTAGCGTTTGTGGACTACGAGAAAGCCTTCGATTCAATCGAGACTTGGGCTGTACTGCAGTCTCTCCAACGGTGCCAAATCGACTACCGGTACATCGAGGTGTTGAAGTGTTTGTACAAAAACGCCACCATGTCAGTCCGACTTCAGGATCAGGCCTCGGAACCTATCTTTCTGCAGCGAGGTGTGAGACAGGGAGACGTCATATCTCCGAAACTGTTCACCGCTGCACTGGAGGATGTCTTCAAGGTTCTGGACTGGAGAGGGCTAGGCATCAACGTCAATGGCGAGTACATCACTCACCTTCGGTTTGCCGACGATATAGTGGTCATGGCTGAGACCATGGAGGACCTCAGTATAATGCTCGATGACCTCAGTAGAGCTTCCAAAAGAGTGGGTCTTAAAATGAACATGGACAAAACCAAGGTTATGTTGAATGCCCATGTAACACCCACTCCTATCAAGGTTGGAGACTCTACACTCGAAGTTGTGGAAGATTATGTCTACCTGGGACAAACGATCCAGCTGGGTAGGGCCAACTTCGAGAAAGAGGTCAACCGTCGAATCCGACTCGGCTGGGCAGCGTTCGGGAAATTGCGCGGTGTCTTCTCGTCCAACTTACCACAGTGTCTCAAGACGAAGGTCTATGACCAGTGTGTGTTGCCAGTGATGACCTATGGCTCTGAGACGTGGTCGCTCACAATGGGCCTCATCAGAAAGCTTACAGTCACGCAAAGGGCAATGGAGAGGGCTATGCTCGGAGTATCCTTGCGTGATCGAATCAGAAATGTAGAGATCCGCAAGAGAACCAGGGTTACCGACATAGCCCGAAGAATTGCCAAACTTAAGTGGCAGTGGGCAGGGCACATTGCTCGCAGAACGGATGGCCGATGGGGCAGAAAAGTTCTGGAGTGGCGACCGCGAGCCGGAAGACGATGCGTTGGAAGGCCTCCCACCAGGTGGACCGATGACCTGGTGAAGGTTGCGGGGATTCGCTGGATGCGGGACGCACGGGACCGGTCAGTGTGGCGACACTTGGGGGAGGCCTATGTCCAGCAGTGGACGTCTTTCGGCTGATATGATGATGATCTCTGTTTCCCTTCAAGGAAAATAAGAATCAGTCAGCGTAGAAAATCTAAGTGGATTTCCAAAGGAATTAGGCTCAGTTGTAAGCGAAAAAGAGAAATGTTATGGCAATACAGGCGAGCCCCTACTTCTAAAAATAAACTTTTATTAAAGCAATATACTGCTCGTTTAAAGAAAATAGTGGCATTGACCCAAAAATCTCAGAATGACTATCACATAAATTCGGCCAGGAATAAATCTAAGGCCACTTGGAGCATTATTAATAAAAATAAGATTAACTATCCTAGAGAAAATATACCTGAATACGTAACAATAAATGACAATAAAATACATAAACCTCGACTTATTGCACAAGCTTTTAATGATTATTTTATAGACGAAATTCAACCGAATAATTCTACTCCTTCCTATGCAAATATTGATACAAATTGTAACTCCATATTTATTCCTCCTACAGTACCAGCAGATATAGTTGCTGTAATTCGCTCCTTAAATAATACCAATAGCCATGGATATGACGGCATTATTACAAAAGTGGTCAAACAAGTAGCGCCATTAATAGGACCTGCTTTAAGTTATGTCATTAATCTTTGCATTGAACATGGCCACTTCCCGGACAAATTAAAAATTACTATTATTAAACCTATTCATAAAAAAGATGATAAAAGTATCATGGGTAATTATAGACCAATAGCACTTATACCTATTTTCTCCAAAATTATAGAAAAGGTGATATACAATAGCCTTTCGTCGTTTTTTGAAAAGCATGATCTCATAGTCAGAGAGCAATTTGGATTTAGAAAAGGTAAATCCATTAACATGGCGATCTATGACGTGATCGAGAAAATTGTTTCTAGTGTTGATGCTAGAATTCCAGTAGCGGCCATGTTTATGGATATGTCTAAAGCATTCGACCATGTAGATCATGGTATACTGCTAAACAAATTAGAGCGATATGGGATTAGAGGAACTGCATTAAACCTATTACAATCTTATCTCTCTAATCGCACTCAAATCACAGCGCTCGATAGGTTATGTGCAAGCTCGAAAGTCGAAAGAACGTATATGTCACGTCCTAGAAAAACTAAAATTGGTGTTCCACAAGGTAGCATTCTTGGCCCTCCATTATTTAACATTTATATAAATGATATGCCTAAGGTCAGTAAACATCAGATGGTCTTATTTGCTGATGACAGCACTATTTTATTCTCTAGTAATGACATTAATATTCTTGAAAATGACATAAATGATGATCTTAAAAATATAATAAACTGGTTATTTAATAATAACCTAAAAGTAAATCTTAACAAAACTAAAATAATGTCATTTAATCAAAGAACAAATAAACCGAAACTGAATATAAAATATGGTAACGTAGCAATCTCTGAATGTGACGTCGCCAAATTTCTGGGCCTTTACATAGTCATCTGACTTGGAAACAACATATCGATGCTTTGTCAAAGAAGCTTAGCCAATTTGCATATGCTCTGTACAAACTATCAAAAACGGTTAACCGCATTACAGTACAAATAGCTTACAATGCTTATGTGGCTTCTGGAATTAGGTACGGAATCATTTTCTGGGGCAACTCCACTGACAGAGACATTGCTTTTAAAGCTCAAAAGAAGTGCTTGCGATCGTTTACCAAATTGCAATCAATTGATAGTTGTAAACCATTGTTTGAGGAACTCAGTTTGCTCACTCTACCGTCTATGTACTTATATGAAATGGGAGTGTTTGTTCGCTGTAACCTGCATTTATTTGAAAAACTGCGCTCTCGCCGCTATCAGAATACCATTCACGTTACCTCTCATAAAACCGCATTTTTCGGCAAAAGTGTGCTAGGTATGGCCCCAAAAATTTATAACAGTATACCAGCAGCTATTAGAAATAAAGAGTGTCTGGGATCATTTAAGAGGTCTTTGTTTAAATTCCTTGTAGATAGATGTTACTACTCCATCACTGAGTTCACTACTGACAAACAGAGGTATGACGATTCCGACTTGCCAGTTAGACAGCTATGATTTTATTTATTGATTATGTATGAATGTGTTTATTTATCTGAAATTGTAATGACCTGTTTACCTAACTGACATATTTTGAATTGATTTATTTTTTTAATGTTACATATTGACATGCCACCTTAATTGTATTATATTATTTATTGTTGCTTGCTTATGTTAATTTTGTATGCCAGATATTGGCAAAACATAGTGCACATTATTTTGAATACCAACTGTAACCATACCTATGTTTTACAAAATAAATGATTGATTGATGTATTTTATTTTACTTACCTTAGCACAATTGTTTACTTTAATTCCGGCTTGATGCAATTGCGAAATTGTGTATCTTTCTTTGTTATATTGGGTTTTAAAATGCTTCAAACGATTTCAGACTCATTCTAGTATACCCAAAAAACTTATTTCCATACTTTTTGAGCTCTTCGAAAAATAATTCAAAATGCTTGCTTTCATCTCGTGATTCCAAATAAGGATACACCCAGTACCCTTTTCTCTGTTTCTTTTTCTTTATGTGACGCGAGTAAATATAATAAATAGCTGCGACTTCTTCGACGTCCATCTTGGAAATGAGTCGATCCAACCGCAAACCACGACGGTTTCTCAACCGCACGTTTCGGTTGCGGTTGCGGCTACCCGCCACCCGGCTAACCGCTAGCGCAACCGCATACTGCAGTTAGCCGGACGGCTGAACGCATTCCGGCTAATCGCATAATGCGGTTAGCCGGACGGCTGAACGCATTCCGGCTAACCGCATAGTGCGTACCTACCCTAAGACACACGGTTTCCTACCAACATTTCTATCATTGGCGCCACTTTCAAACTTCTTCTAATATAGGTACTCATTTCTCACTTTATCCATTCTCGTCACTCCGCACATTTTCTTTTCATCTATCTTTTAATAAGAGAGAAGAGAAGAGCACCAGAATGAAAATAAAATAATAATGATACTCATAATATTTACTCAGAAGTATTTATTTTATTCGAACATGGGAATTGCGTTGAAATCGATTTGATCGACATTGTCATAATTATATTTAAGTAACAGTAAGGTTTAACAATATAACTATACAAAGTGTATGTCATGTATACAAATAAAGCCTGAAAAACTAAAGCTAATCTCCGTTTCACAAACACTAGGTGACATCTATCTGATTGAACACAGCTAAGCGCACCCTAACGTAAGTGAAAACGGACATAGGACGCATTTTCATTAAGCCGATGCCTACCTACTTCATCCACAAAATATCAACATATTAGTTATTTATAATTAGATATGTTACCGGCCAAACTCGATTTCAGGTATAAACTAGTTTGTCTGCTTATCCGGTTTATAGGCTAAACTAGTAGATATATTATACTGACACCTATAGGATAAACCGGTTCAGCCTAGGACAAACAAGGAAAGCCTGGATTCGGGTTTGACCGGTTACATATACATACCTACAGTTTAGGTATTTCATCTATGAGGTAAATAAAGAAAGATGTAGCTATTGTATACATATAAACATCAACGATGATCATAATATAATCAAAATAAGGAAATAAGTTTCTTTTTTATACATGCGATAATAAATGGGACGTCTTTTATTTATATGCAAATACATATCTACTGGCCAACTGAAATAATAACAAGCGCTTTTTTCGCGACTTCGTTCCTGTGGATTTCATATTCTCCTTGACAAACCACCCTCATCATATTTTTAAACTACGGAGCCGTATTGCGTAAGTGCGCAAAGAGTTTAAACTCTATCCAACCGACCAAATCGGCCAATCACACAAAACGGAAATCCACATCGCATCATTCATCTCGCATGTGATTGGTCGACTTGGTCGGTTGGATAGAGTTTAAACTGCGGTGGTTAGTTACTCTGGGGGTAGTTACAAAATAACTTTTGGTGCAAGAGGGAACATTTTGTGATTGCAGTTGAGGCGGAATAGACGCAGTCTGCAATCACTGGTATTAGTGATCGAAGGAACTGAATCGTAACTGAAGGCCGGCCGTTACGAAGTCGAGATATTGCTATGACAACGGGGGCTATTAACGTTTTATTGCTCACCAGTTTACAGCACTGTTCACTAAGCTCCACAAATATAGCTGTTAAACGTTGTTATAGAGCGCACAGAAGCAAGGTTTCAATTAAAATTCATTTCTAATGCCAAGTTTTGCAAGTGCGAATGCCGTAAAATGTTAAAAAAAGTGGGCTAACATTTTCCGAAACATAAACTCTATTAAAGCAGTGGTTGGTAAAGCCCATACCTATCTTAATCTGTCATAATTGGAAAACAACAAATTGTGAATAAACTCGCGCTTAAAGCGAAAAATCTATGAATTTTGAAGACCTCGGTGTACACCAGCGGCAGCGCCCCTATAGTAAAATTCAAAAGCGGTAGCCCCATTACCCACGTGTACTGTACGACGTTTTCCAACACACTATCTCCTAAAATAAATACAATTTCATAGCCATAATATTTAGTAACAATTAATTGTGAGAATCTCTCGGATTTTTTTGTGCGTCATGTGGATCCTCAGAAACCAGTGGCGACTGCCCGGCGTCAAGCCTTTTATTATATAAAAAAAAGCTTAAAAAACTAAAAACACGCTTTATTAGAAATCAAACTAAAAAGTAGAAAAAAAAAACAATAAATTTAAATTATGAATAGTGTGATGAACAAAAAAAAAGAATTTTATTGTAAAAAAGCGTGAGGTGTTTTTTAAGATATTTTCAAAAGTACTTAATCTTTTACCAATATCTGTCAATAAAATATTATAACAATCGACATCAAGCAGCCCACGCTTTTTTACAACAAAATATATTTTTTGTTAATCACACTATTCTTAATTTAAATTTATTGAATATTATTTTTGTACTTTTTACTTTTTAGTAATCGCTAATCCTGAAGATCCTGGTAAGGAAAATGGGACAAACGATTTAAATTATTGCATTGTCATCGGTCCTTGATAAGTGTGAAAAGTTTCAAATCAATCTGACGTTTTGAAGGGGGTGTTAGTTTAGATCACGTTCAAAGATTCCGTTACATAGCAAGCTAATAGAAGCGTGTTAATTAATTGAATAGCTGGAGGCTGGCCGCCGCACTTTTCTGGGATACTACGAAAAATACCTCATTCCGTGCCTAAAAACGGTGGGGTAGAAGCCATTTGTCGAATAAGTATCTTGAAAATTATGTTAAAATATCTCGGATATTATAATCAAATGAAAGCCCTGTGTAAAGCAAACTGGATTATCAATGAGCGGCTCAACGCCGACAGTTACACACTAATTACATTTTGCCAACGCAACATAATGAATGCAAACTACGCTATGAAGGTTTCCAAATGGGAATCGCATCAGCCATCATAGTCTACAGATGTGCCTCACGTCTTGAGCGTCTGATCATTACTGCAAGTTTCAGAATAAATTCGTAGCAGAACGAGCTGTCACCATTGGCAAACGAAAGTAAGGCTTCCTAGCTTACACAAAAACTTGGGGCTTTAAATGCATGAACAAGCAATCAATATAATTATATTTGTGTAATAAATGCAATGAGTTTCACCGCTAGTATAACGGTACTGCCGGTAATTTAAAACGTTAAATGCAAAAGTCTATCTTACTAATTAATACCTATAAAAAGTCACTTAATTATAATTATTATGACACTGTACATAGAAAACATAAACGTGGAATATTCTTTGCGCAGAATAAACGATGAGTAGCCGAAACTTAGTCACAGCAAAGATAAGTTCTTGTTCGAACAGTTTTTGATAGAATTTGCTTTACCGACTCTGACTAATAGTCAGTAAGGAGTCGAGACAACAACAAAAGTCAATATACCTAGCATAATTATATAATATTTCACTTGTGATTGTAGTAAGCAGAGTAAGGTTATTGTTTGATCGCACTGCAATGCACCTTCATTGTTTAACTTTATTGCTATCTCAAAGCACGGCCGCACTCTTTCACTTTGACAATTCAACAGTATTCATTGCGTGTTTTTCATAAAGCCATCAGACATCAGTCTAGTTGACGGATTGTTGAGCATAATTATGAAGCAATTAATGATTTTCTCATACGTGCGCACGTGCTTTGAGCTAGTAAAAATAATAAAAGAATACTGAACTCCTGACTTGATTAAGAAAGAATTTGAAAGTGACGAAGATATGGACGACTCGACTGTATCTACGTGCTAGACAGGGGAAGACACAACAAACTTAGCTGCCATAGATGATAAACTAATTCACCTGTGACTTTCCAATCCAAGCGTGGTTGTGGGGGCTCAGGACTTCAATAAATTATGTACTTATTTTATTATTTGCTTTTTATTTTGACACGAGATAGCCCATTTTGTAAGGGAACTTTTGAAAGGGACCCCTTTCAAAAAATTATTTACTCTAAAGATTTTCTTTGTACCTATATTGTAGAAAAAATACGTTTTAATTCCTGATTAGAAACGCACGTCACCCACGTTGACGAGATATAATTTATTATCTGTTTTAAAAATTCACGCTTATTTCAAATCAACAAGGTCCATACAAATGTCTAAGTGAATTAACTTAATTTAAAGGACACGTGTGGAAATAAATTGTGTAAGTAGGTACAAAATGTCATGAAACCAAAAAATAAATAATATTAAATCAGGTACACGATACCTCATATGGAACCTGCGTTTGGGCAATCTTCTTTGGCTACGGAACCATAGTAGCTATATTATTATATTATGTAAATTTCAAAATAAACATTTAAATTTTTATTTAAGTCTGTTTAGACATATGCGATATGTTCGGTAATTCGATTGTATTCATAATTTCATCATTCATCATCATTTCAGCCGAAAGACGTCCACTGCTGGACATAGGCCTCCCCCAGGCGTCGCCACATTGACCGATCCCGTGCGTCTCGCATCCAGCGCCTTCCCGCAACCTTAACCAGGTCATCGGTCCACCTAGTGGGAGGCCTTCCAACGTATCGTCTTCCAGTTCGCGGTCGCCATTCCAGAACTTTTCGGCCCCATCGGCCATCCGTTCTGCGAGCAATGTGCCCTGCCCACTGCCACTTAAGTTTGGCAATTCTTCGGGCTATGTCGGTAACTTTGGTTCTCCTGCGGATATCATCATTTCTGACGTGATCACGCAAGGAAATTCCGAGCATAGCCCTCTCCATTGCCCTTTGGGTGACTTTAAGCTTTCTGATAAGGCCCATTGTGAGCGACCACGTCTCGGTCCCATAGGTGATCACTGGCAACACACACTGGTCATAGACTTTTGTCTTGAGACACTGCGGTAAATTGGACGAGAAGATACCACGCAACCTCCCGAACGCCGCCCAGCCGAGTCGGATTCGAGTGAGCGTCAGAATCGCAGGTCAACAGTCTTATTTAGCTTTCAAATTGTGCCTAAAAATTACTTACCAATTGCTTATATTTGCTTACCATAATGAGAGAATTGCTTATTTCATCTATTAAAAGAATTTAAACATTTAAGGTTGACCGGCCATTCTGATATCAGAATGGCTGGTCAATCTCTGTAGAGTAGTAACCATGTGGAATAACTGAAATTTTAATGTGCCAAAGATTGCTTATTAATTGCTTATTTCACAATTTAGAAGCCTAGACCCAGTATATCCTGTTATTCTATCTATAAGCTAGTCAAGAATTTAAAATCCCCTGTGCCTGTTAAATTTATGAGAGCAAAGTGACGTATGTCGAAAATTGCGTTTATATATCAAAAGGTTTTATTACTCGTTTCTTTATTTTCTGAAATAACCGAATGGGGCCTAGTTTCTATATTATTTTTAATCATGGCTGTATTTATTAACTTTGTATATCTTGCTGACATAGAATACTTATTTTTTTAATAGTGGCTTAACGGACTTTTTTTTAAGTTGCCTGCCAATAAAGAGATGAAATTAATCTGCCGTACATTAATTTTTATAACTTACTGTCGTCGTTTTTTTATGTGCGTGTGGACTGAGGGACCAAACTGGTATATCAATAACAAACAAAATAACAAATAAAATCGTAGGATTTATTATTAGACTTAAAACTATTGTAGAACAAATCTGGGAATTTGTAAACAAATACATATATTAAAAACTACAGCTGCAGCAAATTTAAAGTGTGGTCCCTCAGTCCTCACAGATTATCAGCCTGATCTCGAAAAGTATCTGAAAACCGGCCAAGAGCGAGTCGGACTCGCGCACGATGGTTTCCGTACCATTATCGAAAAAAACCGCACAAAAATCACGTTTGTTGTATGGGAGCAGCCCCACTTAAATATCATATTAATTTTATTCTGGTTTTAGTATTTGTTGTTATAGCGGCAACAGAAATACATCATCTGAAAATTTGAACTGTCTAACTATCACGGTTCATGAGATATAGCCTGGTGACAGACAGACGGACTGCAGAGTATTAGTAATAGGGCGGGACCCTATTACTAAGACTCCGCAGTCCGTCTGTCTGTTTTTTACCCTTTGGGTACGGAACCCTAAAAATTAAGGTGTCGTGACTACAGACTTTGAGTAAAGAATTTGTAAAGATATTAACTAAATAACAGACCACAAAGCTTCAAAGATAAAATATATGTAACGACTAAACTGTGGTCCCTCATTCCACACAAAAAAGATACATATTTTAGTGAATTTATCGAATCAAATAAATAAAATCTCTCTTTTTCTACATAAATTTTTAAAATGAGACTTGAAACATTTTGTAAAAAAGAAATATCGCCGCAATTTTTAGATAGCAATTATTAAAACTGGTCCCTCAATCCTCACATCCACTGACATATGTGCATGTACTAGCTGCTTGACGAGAGGAATATCAGAAAGACTAGTGTACTTAACTTTTAGTAAAAAGTTTCTACTTTATAATAGGTATCTAAAATTGTGTTTTTCTTACATTAGCTGAGATAATATTACTTTTGAATCCTATGAAAATAGAGTAGTGTGATCACACAATAAAACAAAATATAGACAGTACTATTATACTTTATACGGTTAATTTATTTTTATTTTTTATGGCGTATGTGAATTTAATGAAAAAAGGTGTGTATTCAAGGAAAGTCTATTTAATAAAAAGGCACGATAATAGTATGAGAATTTGTTTTAAGGTAGGTAGGTAGCATTAAACAGAATCTACACATTTAGGCTGCGTTTCCACCAGAGATGTGCGAGATAGCTGAGCGGTGCGAGGATGCGTACCGACGCTGTGAATTGGTGAACAGATGGGCGGCGCGAGGATGTGTAGCGGGCTCGTTTCAGATAAAGTGTGGAAGCAGCGGAGCGTGCGCGCCATTGCCCGAGTGCCCGTGTTGCCCAGTGCTGTCGTTTCAGCAACTTTGTCGCTAGTTCTAGCGGGGTTCATGAGTGGTTGGCGACCAAAAAATATGAGAGAGCCACAAAAAATAATTTAACGACTTGAACCATTTTCAGGGTTCCGTACCCAAAGGGTAAAAACAGGACCCTATTACTGAGACTGCGGTCCGTCTGTCTGTCTGTCACCAGGCTGTATCTCCTGAACCGTGATAGCTAGACAGTTGATATTTTCACAGATAATGCATTTCTGTTGCCGCAATAACAAAAATTTAATGAAATACATATTTAAGTGGGGCTCCCACACAACAAACGTTAATTTTTTTTTGCGATAATGGTACGGACCCCTTCTTGCGCGAGTCCGAGTGGCACTTGGCCGGTTTTTTAACTTTGATATTTATTTGAAACAAATTTTCTTTCTTAGCCCTGGGACCCCATGGCCATAGATAAATATACTCCTACTACCCATGGCCCAGGTTTGCCCTATGCTAACCTAACCACTCATAAAATCCGCTGGAACTAGCGACAAAGTCGCTAGAACGGCAACACTGCTCGCGCCCATCCCCAGCACACATATCTCGCAACACATTCTTCACACACATCCTTCCTTTGTTTTGTATGTACAAAAAGCTTTCACTAGAACTACGCTGAGAGAGCCTGGGTGTTTACCCAGCCACAACAAAACAACATCAACCAAGAAGAAGAACCAATAGAATCACTTTGTTTGAAGTAATGGTTCTTAACAACACATCCCTTGCTACGTATCCTAGCACATCTCTGGTGGAAACACAGCCATATCATACCTACATAAAAATTATAGTAGATTAATTTAATGTTACTTCAAGATTGCGTTCGGAAACAGCTCATTTATTTATAATTACGAGTAGCAAAAAAAAATAATTTAAATGCTATAAAAAACAAGAAATACATAATCTGCCTTTATCTACTGATATCACTGTTTTATGAACGAACTTTTAGCTATGATGACCAATATTTCAAAATTAGTGTAAGTGCTGACTAGTATTGCAATAATTGATAAGTTAATTTTGTAATCTATTGTTTTATTAAATACATTTAAGCCATGTAATATAACATAAAATTAACCGTACAAAATATAAAAGTACTGTCTGCATTTTGTGGTCAGACTACTCTTATCTATTTTCATAGGATTCAAAAATAAATTTGTTTAGAAATTCCCAGATTTGTTCTACAATTGTTTTAAGTCTACTAGTAAATCCTACGATTTTTATTTTGCGACATACCAGTTTGGTCCCTCAGTCTACACGCACATAAAAAAACGACGACAGTAAGTTATAAAAATTAATGTACGGCAGATTAGTTTCATCTCTTTATTGGCAGGCAACTTAAAAAAAATGTCGGTTAAGCCACTATTAAAAACATAAGTATTCTATGTCAGCAAGATATACAAAGTTAATAAATACAGCCATGATTAAAAATAATATAGAAACTAGGCCCCATTCGGTTATTTCAGAAAATAAAGAAACGAGTAATAAAACCTTTTGATATATAAACGCAATTTTCGACATACGTCACTTTGCTCTCATAAATTTAACAGGCACAGGGGATTTTAAATTCTTGACTAGCTTATAGATAGAATAACAGGATATACTGGGTCTAGGCTTCTAAATTGTGAAATAAGCAATTAATAAGCAATCTTTGGCACATTAAAATTTCAGTTATTCTACATGGTTACTACTCTACAGAGATTGACCAGCCATTCTGATATCAGAATGGCCGGTCAACCTTAAATGTTTAAATTCTTTTAATAGATGAAATAAGCAATTCTCTCATTATGGTAAGCAAATATAAGCAATTGGTAAGTAATTTTTAGCCACAATTTGAAAGCTAAATAAGACTGTTGACCTGCGATTCTGACGCTCACGGATTCGACGGTTGACCTCTTTCTCGAAGTTGGACCTACCCAACTGGACCGTTTGTCCCAAGTAAACATAATCGTCTACAACATCGAGTGTAGAGTCTCCGATCTTGATAGGAGTGGGTGTTACATGGGCGTTAACCATGACCTTGGTTTTGTCCATGTTCATTTTAAGACCCACTCTTTCGGAAGCTCTACTAAGGTCATCGAGCATTTTACTGAGGCTCTCCATGGTCTCAGCCATGATCACTATGTCGTCGGCAAACCGAAGGTGAGTTATGTACTCGCCATTAATGTTGATGCCAAGCCCCTTCTAGTCCAGAACCTTGAAGACGTCCTCCAGCGCAGCAGTGAACAGTTTCGGAGAAATGACGTCTCCCTGTCTTACGCCGCGCTGGAGTAGGATTGGTTTCGAGGTCTGATCCTGAAGACGGACTGACATGGTGGCGTTTTTGTACAGACACTTCAACACCTCAATGTACCGGTAGTCGATCTGGCACCGTTGGAGAGACTGCAGTACAGCCCAAGTCTCGATCGAATCGAAGGCTTTCTCGTAGTCCACAAACGCTAAACAGAGAGGCAGGTTATACTCTTCGGTCTTCTGTATAACCTGCCGCAGCGTATGTATGTGGTCTACGGTGCTAAAGCCTTTTCGGAATCCGGCTTGTTCGGGAGGCTGGAAATCGTCAAACCTGCGCGCGAGACGATTCGTGATGACTCTTGAAAACAACTTGTAAACATGGCTAAGAAGCGAGATGGGCCTATAGTTCTTCAGCCGGGCATTGTCGCCCTTCTTGAAGAAGAGTACCACCACACCCCTGCACCATGCCTGTGGCGTTTTGCCCTCGAGTATGACGGAATCAAAAAGCTTCTGAAGGGCCTTGAGGACCGGTTTTCCACCCGCCTTCAGAAGTTCAGTCGTGATTCCGTCATCACCCGGCGCCTTGTTGTTTTTAAGCTGTTTCAGAGCCATCCTAATCTCGTACAGGCTGACGTCCGGGATATCTTCGGTATAGTGTCGGGTCAATCTAGCTCTTGGGTCGTTTGCTAGATTCGCAACGGGTTTACTGGTTGACGTGTACAACTGCCCATAGAAACTCTCGATCTCCCTCAGAAGCTCCGGTTTGGCGGATACAATCCTGCCATCATCGGTCTTCAGTTTCGTGAGCTGGCTCTGCCCAATAGCCAGATCCCTTGAAAAAACCTTGGAGCCTTTATTTCGCTCAATCGCGTCTTTAATACGCTCGGTATTAAAGCGGCGGAGGTCTCTTTTCAAGGATTTAGAGATCTGTCTATTGATCTGCCGGTATTTGCACGCCTCATCTGAAGACTGCAGGATCATCTCACGCCTCTCCTTCATAAGCTTGAGGGTATGCTCAGAGAGCTTTTTGTTTCTATCTGTACGACGGGTCTTGAAAAACTTATACCCGACCGTATGGACAGCTTCCACGAACCCGTCGCTGTATTCGTCCACGGAGCTCCCCAGGCACTCGAAACGATTCTGGAGTTCGAGCTGTAAGCTCTCGGGGTTTTGGACCTGATCCTGTGCTGGACGGAGCGTGGACTTCATCAGTCGAGACCTTTCAAGCTTAATATTAATGTTCAATGTGCCTCTTACCATGCGGTGATCGCTCCCGGTTTTTACCGAATTGATCACAGAGACATCATTGAACATTTGCTTCTTGGTTGACATGATGAAGTCGATCTCATTTTTTGTTGCACCATCGGGGCTCTGCCAGGTCCACTTCCTGTGTTCACGCTTTTTGAAGAAGGAGTTCATCATATAGAGGCCCTCCTTCTCCATAAAACTGGCCAGTAGGTGACCCCGGTGGTTCCGACGTCCAACTCCAAATTGCCCCACTTGCAGCTCATCCTCGTCTCGTTTGCCCAGTTTCGCGTTGAAGTCCCCCATGACAACGGTGAAGTGAGTTTTGAAACCATGCATGGCTCTGGAGATATCCTCATACATGGTCTCTACCTCGTCGTCGGGGTGTGCCGAGGTTGGGGCGTAGACCTGTATGACCTTCAGCGAATATCTAGAGGATATTCTGAGTATAAGGTACGCCACCCTGGTCGACACACTCTCGATCTTCACCACGTTGTTCACAAGGGACCTGTGGACGATAAACCCGACACCACCCTGGGACTGCCGGTCACCCTCTCGGAAATAGAGCAGGTTACCGGATTTGAGGATTATCGAGTCCTCCCCCTCTCTTCGGACTTCAGATAACCCTATAATGCTCCATCGCAACCTGCTCAATTCCTCTTCGAGCTCGGTGATCTTCTCGTCGGTCCGAAGTGTGCGCGTGTTGTACGTTGCCAGGTCCAGTCGTCGGTGATTGTTGGGGTAGCCGGATCTCGTCCGGAGATTCTTAGCACCCCTTGCCATGCCGTAACCTCGACCGCTACCGTAGTCGAGGGTAGGCAGGCTGCCGGGCACTAGGGGCCATTTTTTATTTGTGCTATTCATAGGGGGGGTTTTGCCATAATCGCCACGCTTGGCAGGCGGATTGGCGATCGCAGTATGGTTGTTATAGGAGCACAGAGAACGCTGCTGCCCATTCTCTGGTTTGTCCCTTAGTCGCCTTTTACGACACCCACGGGAAGACATGGGATGGTGAAATTCTTAACGTCCGGCACCATACGGAACAACGTCCGGCACCATACGGAACTCATAATTTTATGATTACTACGAAAATCATAATTTCATATCTAAAGCAATTGTTGTGTTTCGTATCTTCCCCTATCCAAAAGAAGTTCGTATACTTTATTTTGTTTGCAAATTATCTTAGCTAGAAGGTTTTGCTACTTTTATGTTATGAACGTTTAGTCTACAAGGAATCTACTAAGATTGCTTACAGTTAGATAAGTACGATAACATACAGACACTTGATTTGTTTAATTTATCTCTAACATCAATTTCAGACCTTACATTATTATTTTCACTTTAATTCAAAGGCATTCTACTTTTTAAGTAAGTATATGTATATTTAAAATACCAACCCGTTTAAACAAACAAACAACCTCGAAAATATAAGGAATGTTTTTAGACAGATATCGGCAGGCTTATTACGTAAAACAGCAATCAGCAATCATCGCGCGATCAAACGTTTTATGTCATAAAAGTCAGAATAACCCATAGTGTAGGTATGGTAGGTCCTACACAATCGTTTGCTAATCGATCGCTGTTTGTCAAATGCACGTATTTCTAAAAATATCGCTTAAACTTCTGTAATGAAGAGCATTTATTGCGCAAAAATCGCTATCGTTTTGCTCTTGCAAAATACGTAATAAGCTTGCGGAGTACAGACACTACAGTAGACGGCGCGTCAGTGGTAACAACAAAAACAGTATAAGCTGGCCCTTACATTGAAACGCCGCAGGTGCTACACTAGGCCAGCCCGAAGTATGTGTAATCACAGACGCGCAGTCGACTGTACCTAATTACAATGTTTTTCAATGACCACGGTAATTTTTAAAATTTATTTGAAAAAATATATTCTTTACGTTGATCATACTTACAATAATAACGTAAACGTTTAAATATTAGTCTCCACTATTCTGACGTCACACAGTGACATTTGACAATATAATGAATATTTTTAATACTCACATTAATATAAATATTTATATTTTGTAATTTCTTGGTGACTATTACATTTTTATTCTGATTACTTTTCTCGGAAGAATAAAAATGGCGGTTTGATATTTTATAATTCAAAATTGTCAAACCTCAACTTCCCGTTTATTCCTCAGATAAAAGAAATAAAAAAATCAGCCCTCAGATATAATTGTAAAAGATGTGATGAATTAAATGTATCATACGCATTATAACCTATATATTAATAATAATATGTAAACAAAAACACATTATTGAAGCGCTTGCACTTCAAACAACAATGCGAAACAAACAAAAACAAACAAAACGACGATGTCTCTGACATCGTCGGTTTGTTTGATACGCGCTCAAATGTGTTTATAATTTATCTATTTTGTCAAAATCTGTAATAACAATAACAGTTACAAGATTAGTTGCTAAAATGATGCATATTGATAAAATCGCAAGACTACTGATTGATGCTAAGAGAATCATGTTGCTATATTACATACATTACATTGGGTATAATTTATCTCAGAATGATACCTATTTATTTTAATAAGTAGGTAAGTACGGGGGGACTCTTAATTCATTGAAAATCTTTTCGGCAAAAATTACTCATGTATGTGATTTTTGTTTTACTACGTGCAACTTTTTTATTAGGATAACTCGAAACAAGTTATCGTATTAAAAACAGCTTTTTTACCCGACTACGGCGAAGCCAAAAGGAAGGGCTATGATCTTAGCAGTCTATGTATGTATTTTTGTAATTACGTATGTTCCTCCGTAGCGCCTAAACTATTCATCCGATTTTGATGAATAAGGAAAGAGATGAATAAGAAACAAACGTCTTTTTATAAAATAATCTATAGGCTCGCATTTGACCACTATCTCGCCTGATGTTAAGCGATGATGTGGTCTATGTCTTCGTCTGTGAAAATTTCAACTGAATCCAACGGGTCTGTCTCAATAGTCCCATTGGCCCAGTCCCATGGGACCACTGATACTAATCTATTTTTTGGGTTTGTCCCAATAGTCCCATTGGCCCAGTCCCACTAGGTCAAATATAACTTGCAAAATTTTAATACAGGCACCGACAGCGCAATTGCGTAAGTGAAATCGGCAAGGCGAACGATTTAACCCCATCAATCGAGCAATCACACACGGACATCCACAACGCGTCTTTCATCTCGCACGTGATTGGTCGATTGCTGGGATCTAATCCTTCGCCGCCGAATTCACTTACGTAAGCGCGCTGCGGGACAGATATAACTCCCAGCAATAATTAATTAATTAATCTACCAACTTGTGCTATTTTTAATATTCACATGTAAGTGAATTATTGTATTCTTATGTGAATAAAGATTTGTCAAACTTCATATGCATGAGTACTTTCACCGTCTAATAGATTGCCAATGATTTGAAAGTCTCCCAGAATAAATAGCTTTGTCGATTTCAATAAGTACATGCTACATATTATTATGTATTAAGGGTGGGGTGTATATTAAATGCACAGGTCCGTCCTAGTCTTCCTAGAATATTAAATTATCTTATGGTAATTATATAACTTATATCTTCCGGACTCGGGCTAACTCCGACTGGTGAAACTAATTCTTGCCGCATTTTACATAGGTACGTAATAAAACTCTCTCAAAACAGCATTATGCGCACATCACAGTCGATCGTACGTCGCTGGTAACACTTGAACTGCGAATTCTGTTCTTACTGTTGGTAGGGTTACCATCGGTCCGGATTTTGCCGGACATTTGGCATCCCTTCCGGACTTTGTCCGGCCTTCTAATTTGTCCGGCTTTACATAATCGTTTGCTTGTTTTCGTCAGTAATCTTGCAATAGCTCTAAAAAGTCAACATAGGTACTCATTACATTTAGTCGATGTGCGCCAGTTGTTGTTGTTGTTGTTATGGACCAAGTGATTAATACGGCATTATTCATAATGCCCGGGTAAATTAAAAATGCCCAATATGAGTAGGCAATATGACAAAAACTATTGAAATAATTAAATTGACCGGCCTTTCTGAATAATGCCCATCACTTATTGGGCTAGTTAATAAAAAATCATTGTTGAGCACCGCTGCGCTACGAAGGAGGTGACGGCTCCCCTCATCTCCTTCGAAGCTAACCTATCGTGTCGGGGTGCCCCAGGCTCTAAGACAATGTGATAAATATTGAAGTTTAAATCAGTATTCATTACATTGCCCGATTTGACTTGACTGGATTCATAATGCCCGGGTATTATTCATAGTGCCCTGATTAATGACCTGGTCCATGGCATAGAAACCACTACAAGTGGCGCGCTTCGATGTATTCGATTATATTTGGGAAAATTGCGCGCAAGCATGAAAATGAACGTTAACGAAAATTAAAGAATTTATAAATTGATTTTGGAACTTAAATGTCCGAACTGTTTTTTTTTACTTTTGCCAGTATTTTCAATTTTCGAAATGGTAACCCTAACTGTAACTGTTGCGGAATGAAATCATGTCAAATTGTTACCAACGAGGTGAAGTTGACTGTACAAGTATAATAATTAGTAACTGGGCGACCGAGCTCTAGCCGGCTGAAAATAGAGAAAACGACGTTTTCTAAAAATTAAACCTAGTTAGATCGATTTATCACCCCCGAAACTCCCTGCATACTAAATTTCATGAAAATCATTGGAGCCGTTCCCGACATTCAGATTATATATATACATATATACAAGAATTGCTCCTTTAAAGGTATTTGATTTGAAATCACCACTAAAGACAATATTACACATACAATAATAATATCAGCACTATAGACAATATACAATGTTGTGCGCCTGTAAGTGACTTGCTTACACAGGATCTTTTCTGAATTTTACTATCTGATATTAATTTGTAAATGAGTCGTTGGTGTGCCTTGTTCAATAAATAAATAAATTATATTAATAGTCAGGGTTCTTCATCTAGCCTGAAAAGGAATTTACTCATCATGAATATACAACATGTCTATTATGTACTTGATCAGTTATTTAGCAACTGATGGATGTCTGAACACACCATCAATAATGGTAAGCGTTTAACTACCATTGCATGGCGAAGCATAACATAACACTGTAGTGTAGTGTAGTGTAGCAGACTATTTATTTAAATACAGCTTTATGTTCTATGCATTTGTACAACTTGAATCATTCAAAATTGAATTATTCCTCCTTACTACACACACGACACATTTTGTTTCGGGTAGATTGTTAAGTTTTAAACTCGACTCTAAAAATACATGATATCACCCAGAATAAATAATGTAAATACTACCAACATTAACAATCTAATAGAAACGCATAAACTACATAAAATACTTTGTATACATCTATACATCACTCATTAAGTCCCTCAACGCTCGCGGCGCGCTCGCTTGGCGCGCGCCGTGGGCAGCGCAGCGCTGGTGTTGACGTCATCGACGTCCCTGCGCTTGGCGGGCGGCGGCGGGCGCTGCAACTGGCTCTGCGCCGTCAGCTGCAGCTGCAGCGCGTGCGTGTTGAGCCGCTCGGCGAGCAGCAGCGGCCTGAGCGCCGCCATCTTGTGGCTGTACAGCGTGACGCGCGGACGACTGTTGACAGCGGCCGTCAGCTGCTCGCGCACTGTCATCTCTGTGTTCTCAGAATTATTGTTCCATTTGTCATTGTCGCCTTTGTCTTTGTCAACATTCTCCGTGGCTTTGGTTGACTCTGAATGATCATCAGTGTCAGTTTTGCATATAATGTGGACTTGTGCTCTTACTTCCGCATCAAATTTAGATATTGTACTGACAAGGGGTTTCGCCCAACCAATGTGAAGAATTGGTGTTTGACTACCTTCTTCCCATTTGCAGATACCGTCATAAAATCTACAAGTTAACAGCAGCTGCATTAATAACAATTTTATTGGTTATAAGTAAGATATTAATATGCCGAATGTTTTCTGAGTACATACCTTAGCAATGACGCGAAGCACTCTGGGTCCTTTAGAATGGATCTGGCCGAGTGTCCTGAGCTTTCAGCTTTCATCAACTGTGGTATTAATTCGTTTGCTATTTCAGAAAACTCTTTGTATATCTCTTCATCGTCTCGGGAATAGTTGTAGCTGTAAACATCATTATATTGCTTATGATTTAGATCATAAAATTGTTTACGATTGATAATCGTAAACGCGCCGTGGTATGCTAGAAAAGACGATTTCCACGACTACTTTCAATTGCCGTCAGAGATTTCTGATATCGAACGGTTCAAAAAACAACACAAGTTCACTAAACCTTTAAAGAGGAACCACCTATAACGTAGTTACGTAGTAACTATTTAGTAATCTGTGCTATAAGTGAGAGGCGCAGCACTAACTGCTCCCCCACAAGCCCACAACGCCATCTAACCACAGAGTGAATTCGCTTATGGTCTCAAAAAACAGATTGCAAATAGAGAAATAGAAAAATAAAAGTTTGTTAGGTTCCACCAATAGCCTATTAGACCCACCATTCGTCCGTAGTTATACCTTACGGTATTTTTAGGGTTCCGTACTCAAAGGTTAAAAACAGGACCCTATTACTAAGACTTCACGATCCGTCTGTCTGTCTGTCTGTCCGTCTGTCTCCAGGCTGTATCACATGAACCGTGATAGCTAGACAAATGAAAATTTCACGATGATGTATTTTTGTTGCCGCGTTAACAACAAATACTAAAAACAGAATAAAATAAATATTTAAGTGGTTTTTAGGGTTCCGTAGCCAAATGGCAAAAAACGGAACCCTTATAGATTCGTCATGTCTGTCTGTCTGTCTGTCTGTCTGTCTGTCTGTCTGTCTGTCCGTCCGTATGTCACAGCCACTTTATTCCGAAACTATAAGAACTATGCTGTTGAAACTTGGTAAGTAGATGTATTCTGTGAACCGCATTAAGATTTTTACACAAAAATAAAAATAAAACAAAAAAATTTGGGGGTTCCCATACTTCAAACTAAAACTAAAAATATTTTTTTTCATCAGACCCATACGTGTGGGGTATCTATGGATAGGTCTTCAAAAATGATATTGAGGTTTCTAATATCATTTTTTTCTAAACTGAATAGTTTGCGCGAGAGACTCTGCCAAAGTGGTAAAATGTGTGTCCCCCCCCCTGTAACTTCTAAAATAAGAGAATGATAAAACTAAAAAAAATATATGATGTACATTACTATGTAAACTACCAGCGAAAATTGGTTTGAACGAGATCTAGTAAGTAGTTTTTTTTTAATACGTCATAAATCGTAAACCGCAATTTACCAAGTACGGAACCCTTCGTGCGCGAGTCCGACTCGCACTTGGCCGGTTTTTTGCGATAATGGTACGGAACCCTTCGTGCGCGTGTCCGACTCGCACTTGGCCAGTTTTTTACCCGACCAGCACCACCTCGTCGTTCGGTGTCTACTCGTTGGCGACAGGTGGTCCACGGCTGGATGCCGCGTGTCAACCAGTGAACGTCGCGTGGTCAACGAGTGCACATTGCGTTGTCCGCGAATAGATGAGTCTCTAAAATCGTACAACAAATTATATTTCCGTACCTCTTGAATAAGTATTCTTTACTCATTTTGAAAACAAAACGATAGGACCGAAAGAAAGGCTAGGAATGACGGGAAGGGGAGGGAGTGGTGTGCCGCCACTCGCGGACAGCGGCGAGCTACAGGTGGACACCGTGGTGGGTGGTTGGTGGTTGGTCGGCCCGCGGGCGAGGCGCTCCGGAGTTGATGTAGTGAGCTTATACCCATAGTACGTACTCCATACAAAGAATACTAACCGCTCGAAGCGAGGCGGTGCTGGGCGGTGCTGGGCGGGTGTCTGGTGGCTCTAATGAGCTATTGACCTTTATGTCGTGTAGGTAGTCATAAGTTATCAAAATATAATTATTTTTTTCAGACTTTACAAGAGTTGAGACAATATTTGTTTTATAAGAATCATTAAATGGGTGGTATTTAAAGGCAAATAATAAAAATACTTTTTGTATCCAAAAATAATCTGAATTCCAATAAAAAAATACGATTGCACAGAAAAATTTACACCTCAAAATATTATTATTTTAGCTATTAACCCCTTTCCGCATACCAAGCCATTCATGGCTTAGTAAGTTTCTAATTTTATTACTGTTTCATAAAAGACAAATTAAGTACTGAAAACTAAATTGTATAGTAATAATAAGCATTTATTCGTTAAACGGAACATATGTTATGTGCAGCGTGTCTGGTCAGTGAATCAAAATAAATTATTGCTACTTTTGACAGTGGAAAAATAAATAAAACGGTGAGTTAAAACTTAAATAAAATAAATTTGGTTTCTTTGAATCATGCTATACAGGGAATGGGTTTTACTTCGGCACTTTTTTTGGTTTTTGTTGGAATATTGAACCGTTTCTATCAAAATCCATGTATGGATTCGTATGTATTCTATCCTACATACTGGTTGTCATATTTGGAGTCGTATGCATTGCTTGCTTTCTGCTTACGCTTTCATTTCTTTTCAGGCATAGACGTGTCACGCTTCTATGGTACTTCCAAGCATGTTTCTATCCCAGGTGATGGGTCCTTAAACGCTTGATTGTCGTGGCGCCGTAGTAATGAAAAAGTGTACATGCCGCTAATTGATTTCAAACTCGCAGTTTTCAGATCATATGTGTAAGGCAGGACAAGTAGGTACTGGCAGTAGTAAAAAAACGCGGGCATCCAGCAAAAATTTTTGGAACCCCGACATCAAGCCGAGTTGGAACTCCAACAAGCCGAGCCGGCACTCCATCCAGCTTGCCTTTCATCGGTACCCACTCAATTGTCTCAAAAAAACTCCTGCAAGACATGCCGCTAAATTCTGTACGAATTGATAACATCTGTCATGTGAAAAATGTGAAGTCTATTTGTGCTATAATGACAAACGAAACGGTTTCAAAAATTTCCTTAAAGTTTAATTGCTAAACGCATGCAAAGCCACGTATGCATGAACAGTAATTTACGACAGTGCATACCAAGACTTAAATGGCTTTGTGATGTAATTTCAGCAATAAACGTTATATTTTTTTCTCATTTAATTATGCAGCTTCTTATTGTAGCTCAATAAAACAACATTACGCAAAAAAATATTTTTTTGTACCTCCTTCATAATTCATGCAGTAAGGGGTTAATTGAAAAGCTGAGCTTTTTTTATGAACGCCTATCGAATAATCTTGTCATAAAAATATAATTATCGATTATAGGTGATGTTCTTCAGAAAGGCCAAGTGCGCAGTACCTACTCATAACCGGCGTGTGTGTATGACTAGATGTATGAATGTGTGTGAAGCAAAAGAAGTATGTAAGGATCGTAGCAGATGGCGTTCTGTAGTTTCTGCCTCATGGGAAAAAGGCGTGAGTTTATGTATGTATGTATCGATTATATCGAATCTGACCCGAAAGCCTAATCCGGTCGCGGATTAGATTAGGTTATATTTTTATTTCACTACAATTAAATTAAACAATTAAAAAAATTAAACACACTGCTGCGCGGAGCTTCTATTTCTGTCTGCAGAGTCTAAAATAACCTAACATAAAGGAGATGACGTGAGCTGAGTTCGCTCGCTTTCGAAACTAATCTATCCGTGTCGGGGTGCTCTAGGTTCCCGAGCTCGCTTCGCTCGCTCTTGGACTTATTTTGTTATAATTATGTGTGAGTATACGTTTGTACGCTCTGATTAATTTGCTGTGCTGTCAGTATTTCTGATTTAAAATGATATAAATGACGGAATAAATTGATAGGTGATTATTTATTTGATGTCAAAAGTCAAAAATATTTATTTAAACTAGGCCATTAAGCGGCACTTTAGAACGTCAATGTTGAGGTTTAAATAAGTATCAGTTCTATATTCAAATGTGTTTCCGCCCAGTACAGAGGGCGCTTGTAGTTGCGTTTTTGTTTTACTTGACTGTCATGGTGTTTTTCTAGTGATACAATAAAAACACGTTTAGCTCTATACTTTATTTTCTTTCCACTGCATTGTACTCTGTAGTCCATAATCCTCAACAGGTTATGGGCCCAGAGCTACGCGAGTGAAAGTAAAGTGTAGGCATTGTCGGAAAATAACTGTCGACTGTAGTCGCGTCGGTGCACGTTTTGTACGGGGTACGACGACGTGAAATTACCATGGATCTTGGAGGTCTCGGTATAGCAGCTGCGAAGAAGTTCGCAGGCGAAAACTACAGACAGTGGCAGTTCCAGACGACACTCGCCCTGAAGGCCAAAGGGCTGGGCGAACACATAACCAGTTCAATTCCGTCGGCTGGGTCCAACGTGAAAGAATGGCAAAAGGATGCCGCGAAGGCTATGTATATAATTACTGCCAGCATGGAATTAGGTCAGATCAGCTTGATTGAGACTTGCGAAACGTCGAAAGCAATATTTGACAAGTTGGATTCGATATATGACCAGAAAAGTGAAAACAGCAAAATGCTGTTACATGAAAAATTCCATACAATAAAGTTCTCTAAAGATGACAGCGTTGCCGAACACATCTCTAAAATCGAAAATATCGCTAAACAGCTAAAAGATGCCGGTGAGAATATGTCGGAAATGTCTATTGTGACCAAAATATTGGGCTCACTGCCAGAGCGCTATCGCATGGTGCGACAAGCGTGGCTGTCACTAGAACCAAGTAAACAAACAGTAATAAACCTTACGGCACGTCTTTTGGATGAGGAATTGAATTACAAAAGTAAGGAAGAAATGGCTGAAACAGCACTGGCCACCGAGAAGGTTATGAAAAAATCGGTAAAGTGCTTTAAGTGTAAAAAGAAGGGACACTTTGCCCGTGATTGTCGCTCCAGTGCACAACACAGTGGCTCGAGTAATCAGCAGAAGAAAGAGAGTGTCTGCCTTCACTGCTCAACTTGAGGCGAATATTATAGAAGATGAAGGGACTTGGATCCTAGACAGTGGGGCATCAGCCCATATGACATATCGACAGGATTATTTCTCTGATTTCAAACAAGAGTGTAGCTGTGTAAGATTGGGTGACAAAAGTGAACTTCCAGTGCACGGCTCAGGAACAATTAAAATAAGAAAATGGCTGGACGGTAAATGGTATGATTCCACCATCAATGATGTGCTTTATGTGCCTGACTTGAAGAGAAACTTGTTCTCAGAGGGTGTTATAACCTCTAAAGGTTTTACAGTGACCAAAACCAAAGACCTTGCATTGATTAAGAATAATGATGGGAGCATGGCTGCTACTGCTATTAAACAAGCTAATAATCTGTACAGACTGCTAGCAAAAACCATCACTAAGGATTGTCAAGCAAATGTTGTTACTCTAAAACAGTGGCATGAGCGTCTTGGACATGTGAACTTGAAATCATTGCGTGAAATGGTGCATAATGGACATTTGCCCCCAGTGAGTGATCTGAGTGACTTTTTCTGTGAGGCCTGTGTGATTGGCAAACAACATAGACTGCCTTTTAAGAAGTGCTTGTCGGGAGTGAAAAAAAATAAAGTGTATAGTGATCTGTGTGGTCCCATGCCCTTGCCATCTGTTGGAGGGGCTCGGTATTTTATGACATTCTTGGATGCAGTGTCTGGATTCATCACTGTTTACTTCCTGAAGCGCAAAAGTGAGGCTTTGCAGGCTTTCCAAAGGTATGTACAGTTACTTGAGAATAAGTTTGATACCAAAGTGAAGCTGTTACACAGTGATAACGGTAGAGAGTACTATAATGAGGAGTTTAATAAATATGCAGCTGAAAAAGGTATTGAGCTGGAATATACTGCCCCATATACCCCGCAGCAGAACGGCAGGAGTGAGAGGGCAAACCGAACAATAATGGAGTGTGCCCGGTCCATGCTGTACGCGCGTAAGTTACCTCTTAATCTGTGGGCAGAGGCAGTGCAGGCAGCTGTATACATGATAAACAGGAGATCTAAAGATGAGAAGACTCCTTATGAGTTATGGACTGGATCAAAACCTACCTTGACACATGTAAGAACTTTTGGAAGTGTAGCTTACATGCATGTGCCTAAAGAAAAGCGAAACAAACTGGAACCTAAAAGTAGAAAGTTGCTACTTGTTGGCTATGAAGGTAACTCTGACAACTACAGATTATTTGACCCTGAGACAAAGAAAGTGTCTGTGTCCAGAGATGTAATATTCAATGAAAGTGAAGCTTTTTATTTAGGTGATGAGAGATCTGTGGACATACTGGCTCTTGATAGTGATCAGAGGGATGAAGATAAAAGTGCTGCATCACAAAGCTATGATCATGATGCTTTTGAGGACTACTGTCAAAGCATAATCAACAGAGTAACAGTAGAGGAAGAGAGGAAAAGCACAGATAGCCAAGAACAGGACAGACCAGTTGAAAATATTCAAAAAGAGGCAACAGAAGCGAAAGTATATAATTTGAGACCGCGGCCACATAGAGTCAAGGTAGCAGAGGCCAACCTGGCTGAGGTGGAGCCTAGAACATATGATGAGGCTGTAAATAGTGAAGATTGTAAAAAATGGATAGCTGCAATGGATGAGGAACTGAAGTCTCATGATACTTGCAAAACGTGGGAGCTTGAGGAGCTTCCTGAAAATAAGAAGCTTATTGGTTGTAAATGGGTTTACAAAATAAAGCAAAATGCTGATGACACCATACGATACAAAGCTCGATTGGTTGCGAAGGGTTATACCCAAGAAAAAGGTATAGATTATGATGAGACATTCTCACCGACAGTGCGCTATGATACCATCAGAATTATGCTCTCACTAGCGGCTAGCGAACAATTATGTATGACTCAATTTGATGTAAAGACTGCTTTTCTGTATGGCACATTAAATGAAGAAATATTCATGGATCCACCTCCGGGTCTAGAAGCCAGTGGGAAAGTTTGTAAACTTGTAAAGTCATTGTACGGGCTTAAACAGTCACCATTGTGTTGGTACACGCGTTTAGATACGTTTTTGAAGGCCTATGGTTTCAAAAACTCTGAGGGGGACCGATGTTTGTATATCATGAATAGTTTAAATGATGGTCCTATATATTTGTTGTTATATGTCGATGATGGTCTATTGATTTACAAAAATAAAGACCAGGCAGAAAAATTTATAAATGTTTTGCAAAAAGAGTTTCAGATAACTATTATGAAGCCTAAACATTATGTGGGTCTTGAAATAGAGATTCTTGACAATGGTTCTATATTCATTAATCAAGAAAAATATATTTCTAAAATTGTTAATAAATTTTGTTTAGAAAATTCGAAAAAATGTAGCATTCCTGCAGATCCTAATGTAAAATTAAGTACTGCTAATGGTAGTCAGTATGACGTACCATATAGAGAGGCTGTAGGGTCACTTATGTTTGCAGCTATAGGCACGAGGCCTGATATTTATTTTGCTGTGTGTTTAGTTAGTAGATTCTTGCACTTATTTGATAATACACACTGGGCAGCTGTAAAGCAGATTCTTAAGTATTTGAATGCTACTAAGCATCTTGGTGTTTTATATGGTCAAGGTAACAACACCATTTCGGGTTTTTCAGATGCTGATTATGGCAATTGTATTGATTCTAGAAAGTCAGTTTCTGGCTATGTTTTTGTAATGAATGGTGGTGCTGTTACCTGGAACTCACAAAAGCAGAAATGTGTAACTTTGTCTACAATGGAGGCAGAATATGTAGCAGCTTGTTCAGCAACTAAAGAGTTAATGTGGTTAAGACAGATTCTAACTAGTATTGGCCTGAATGTTGATAAAATAACTTTGTTTTTAGATAATCAGAGTTGTATAAAGCTTGTGCAGAATCATGAATTCCATAAACGCTCAAAACATATTGATATCCAGTATCATTATATTAGAGAAAAATTTTTGGAAGGGTTTATTGATGTTAAGTATGTTTGTACTAAAGAACAAGCTGCCGATATTATGACTAAACCAATACCGAAAAGTCAGTTTGAGATATTAAGAAAAGCAATAGGTATTGTTAGTTTGTAAGTATGTTTATTGTTAATTTGTTGGGGTACAGTTATGTTAGTTTTTCTGTATTCTGTAATGTTTGTGGGAGATAGTGGGAGATACTTATTTAGTGGGAGTGTTGAGGTTTAAATAAGTATCAGTTCTATATTCAAATGTGTTTCCGCCCAGTACAGAGGGCGCTTGTAGTTGCGTTTTTGTTTTACTTGACTGTCATGGTGTTTTTCTAGTGATACAATAAAAACACGTTTAGCTCTATACTTTATTTAAACCTCAACAGTCAACAAGTAATAATAAATGATTCTACTTTCTTTTCGGAAATGTAGCTTGTTATGGAGAAGAACGGACAAGAAGCTCCATGTGCCATTAATAATATCCCAATTTTAATTAACCACTGTTACAAGCATTTTAAATTATTCATGCTTAAAATTATACATTTTAGGCATTATCCATGCTTAAAATTAAATGAATTTTGCTTGCAAGTTGTATTTCAGTACATACTATTAAGGAGTTTCTTTGATTGTTATAAAAAATATGAATATGTGATATAAACATGAACTTACTGTCGAATAACATCACCAGCACAGGCCCATGCATGGAAAGCTTCCTTGTACATTTTATGGCGATGGTAGTGTCCTCCTTGGAAAGTGTATGGATAAACATGGCGATCCTCATAATTTGTTCTTGATGAGCGAATAGCTTGAGCATATAGTGCAGCTGGATCTGGTCTTTGTGTGCCATCAGGTCGTAAGTTATCCAATTCATTATGAAGGGGCAATTCTACATCAGCTTCTACTGAACAATTGGCTATTCTCATGTATTCATCCAAGTCCCCAAGATTGCCCAATGCCATGGGGTAGGCATCCAAATGGCCTGAAAGAATAAATGGGCATTCATATCATCATAATTATAAATTGTGTCAATGTCTGTTGCTTCAATACTTAAACTTAATACTAAAGTTTCACATTGTGATGCGACGCGACATGATGCTGCGCATATATTTTGAGATAGCGGTTAGGATAGGATAGATAGATCCCCTTTTCTTTGTTTGACTAAAAAGTCAGAAGCTACAACTGAACAAAGCAGATGCAAAATTCTAGAAGTTTGTCTAAAAGGTCTGGTAGTCATAGGCAAAAATTTAAATATATTTTGGGGTTGTCCGAAAGTCAATGGTCAAAAACCAGTAATTCTGCAAAAATGCAAAATATTGATCTTTGACATTTTACACATACTAAAAGGTACACATTTAGAATTTTCGAATACACTCTGTGAAATTTGAATTAATTTGAATTTCAAATGATCAATGTGTACCGTTTTTAGTACGAAATAAAGTTCATACGAAAATTGACAATATTTACATCTATAATTACTAATGGCTCATTTTCAATTCTAAAGATTTGCTCTACCTATTTTTTTTCGGTCCACAAGCTAAGCAGTATGATACAATATGGCTGAGACAGCTTCACTTCAGTCTTAGTTTACATGAATCTCACTCAACTAATAGTAACTGAGCATAGCACTAGTATTTGCTGTTTGTATTTAAAATAATTAGGAGATTAAATAACTTATTATAACATGAACAAATAATTACCATTGTCATACAATAGCCACAGAAGTTTGTGTTGCATTTGAGCAATTTCATGGACATCTGTAGTTTGAGTCAGTGTTGGGTTGATTGAAGATACAAGTGCAGCCAGTTCCATTACTCGTGTGCAGATCACTGGTTTACCAGCTACGTATAGCCATGAACGTGCGGACACTCCATCACCCACAGACCTTCCACGTTTGTCTTCATTACCTTTGCCATGCCAAGTTACCTAGAATCAATGGATTTTGTATTATTATAAGATGTTACATATTATGTTGAAGACAATAACAAACATGCAAATATTAATGCAGAGCAGTGCTTACTCACATAGTTGTAAGGTGTACTAACTGTTCTAAGGTTATTTATTCTATTCTATCTCATATCTAAACTGAATCGGCCAAATCATGAAATGGCAGTCCAAGCTCAACTATATCACTTAGACATACATATTCAGCAGGAAACTTTGTTTTTATATAATGATAAGGTTTCTCTAATAATTTCTTTTGGTGTTGATGCATTCCTGTGATACATACCTCAGCTGTTTCTGTGCCCTCTTTCCCAAACACTACCCAAGCATGGTCTTCAGATAAGGCCAGGTGAACGTCTTGTTTACCCAAAACTTGACAGCCTGCAGTTACTGCAAAAGCTACACCAAAACAGTCAAGCTTATTTCCTGTTAAAAAACTATAAATGGACTGCAAATGAGCTCGATCCTTATAGTAACTGCGAGTCAACGAATTCCAAACCACATCGGCAACTCGCTTCACCAAATCCCTGGTAGTGTAAATTCCATTCAGCAGTTTCACATCTACGCCACCACGCATCAGTGTCACAAAACGTTCATGGAGTGACTTCACTTCTTCGTATTCAACAGATGGAAACTTCATTTTCCCAACTTTATTTGATGCCAAACTCGTTTCCTTGTCGCTGTTTTTTAAGTTAGTTAAATTATTTTCAACCGCTCCAACAATAATAGAAAACAAAGCTAAATCTGCCTCCTTCTCACTGCGTAGTTGTTCTTCAAACAGATCACATACCTTTTGTATGCTGTCTAGCGGAAAATAATGTTTATACTCTAATAACGCCATTATTATGATTGCGATTATTCACATATTTCACAAAAAACATTAATAATTATTAAAGAGCAGATCGTTTTGCCGGCTTGTAATTATTAGAGGTTTGCTGTGTATTTGTGTATATGTCATATTTTTTTTTTATTGACTTTTGATACATGGGCTATTGAGCCATAGAACAATATAGTGATAGATGTAGTGAAATGGAGGATGCAGTTCTAAAAGGCTTAGGCTTAGCACTCATTGCAATTTTCTTCCGCGTACTGAATTTAATTAACACGCACTGCGGAAAAACTGCGTCGCGGTGCGGTGAATTCTGTGGCAAAACACGGCTTTCTTACGGTATTAATTCCTAGCGATATTTTTTAAGCAATGCGTGCAGCTCCATAGGTCACAGAATGAGCGGAAAATTCGCATTATGCGGAAAAAACATCGCGCCGAAACAATCATTAAAAAAAAATCGCTATGCGGGTTAAGCCTAACAGTCAAAGTAAAATTAGGCTCGTCTCAGTCAGAAGCGTCTCTAGCCTATGTAGCGCTCGTGTGCAATCATTACCCTAGCCTAGCGCCCTTTAGTAAGCGCGCGGTCAAAATGGAATGTAGGTTAGGTAGGTTCAAATATACATAACCACAAACTGTCAAATTACCCCAATGGATGATATTGTTTGAGAATAAATTGAAAATCTATTGAAGTTGTTTTGGGGGTTTACCAAACACCTTGTATTTTCAACAGTGAACGGAGATCCGGGTGCAAAACTGCAAATAGTGTAATTTTAAATGATGTCGGTAAACAACAGATACACACACACACGAACAGAAATACTGAGCCTCGCAACAAGCTTCTCACATCTGAGCGGTCACACGGTTAACCGTTCAAGACAATAGCGTCGAGCGTTCTTTGTGTTGTACATACGTGTATATACATATGTTACGTAAATATACCCACACAGGAGGCATTCTGTTCTGTTCTGACCGCGTCGGCCAACCAGAACCTACGCGTTCGCGCGTTTACTGCTGTTTCGGTGACAAAATTGGAAGGAAGATGGAGACTGAAAAGCTAAATAAATGCGTTTTTTATACGATGCGAAGGATAATGATTATAAAAACCGAAGAAAAGTAGCACCAATCTTGTTTATCTAAGTCATGTATAACTTTGTCATATACTCGTAGTTCATTGAAGGAATCAATTGTCATTCGAAAAGAATTATAACAATTTCTTCATCTTAAACCCATTTAGAGAAAAATCTATGAAAATCTTGTTTACCATCCTTATTTACTGGGCGACACCCAGTATTTCCTTTTCCGTCTTGATGCTGATAATGACCACTAAATCATTAATTCGTCTTGCGATGAAGAACTATTGTCAAAAAACATGGTGACAATAGGTGGTACCGCGTAGACCGTCCAACAGCACGGGGTTCGTGAGCAACTGCACGCTCGAACGCAAAACTGACCTCTTGAACGCTTGTCCGTCTGACCGCTCTCCGTCTGATAGAACCCTAATTACGACCTTAGGTCATTCGTACAGAGTTCAATATCAATTGTGAACATTTGACATATTTATGAAACTTAATGCGAGGCCCACTGTACACTGGTATAAAGTATTTTAAGGTAGGAAGGAGTGACAACAAGTTTGTGGTTATTTAAACGCTGTTATTCCGGTGAAAGTCGCATCAGTTGTGGCAGCTAATAACAAATCTATTAAAATTATTTTAATCAAAAGAAAAGTCGATTTACTTCTTATTTACATGTTTACTCAAATATATTGAGTCAAGGCTTACTTCGCTAAATTACGTTTAGTGGTAGAACACAAAGTGCGGCACGCGCCACGCGTACACACGCTTTTGAGAAATGCCGCGCGCGTGACGTTCGGCATTAGCAATTTGAACTTTATTTTTTATTCTAAACAGCCGAATTCAGGATTCGCAATATAATTGTCAGCGTGTTTTCAAACGAATTAAAAGAGGTGGCGGCACGCGCCTTTGGTAGCGATACGACACTGACTACTAAACCAATATAAACTGTAATTATCTATTTTTAGGTTTATTTCATGTTGAAATAAAAGTTACTATTGTAAAAGCCGCTCGTGGCGCGCCTTGCTTTGCTGTAATTCGCCATAATTATATAAGAAGAGCTCCAGATGCCATACATAATGTATGATAACCGGAGCTCTTTTTACGTGGGTCACAGAAAGTGCCGCGGCCGGGGGGCACGCGAGTTTCGCTCGGCGCCCGTGTGCTTCGAACACTCTGCACTACAGGTAAAGCCGCCCCTGGTCTCAGTTATCTCCTTGACGTCTATTTTTGTTTCTTCCATGTGTGATAGCAGGTCTTTTTACCCGACTGCCGAAGGAGGGTAATGTGTTTATCAGTCTATGTATGTATATATGTATGTATGTATGTATGTCAATGTCAATCGATTCGTCTTAATCCTGCCAGTGTCATAGGCTACATTTAAATTGGTTAATAGAAAAATAGCGGATTTTGGGCGCCATATTGTAGGGGCCCAAATTTTATTTTTCTTCCAAACCCATCGTGTGGAGTATCAAAATAAAGGGTTTTAAGAGGTGATTTCAAAAATATATAACACTTATATGTTTAAATGTATCTAATTCGAAAAAAACTTAACTAAAAAGTTATAAATAAAAAAAGTTAAATCAAAAAATCAAAAAACCCGACTGCTTCAAAAGCGAACTAAAAAGTCGTAAACAAGGAAAAAATCATGCTGTGCAGGAGAAGGATACATCTGGTTTTGGTCAGCCAGCTCGCGCGTATGTATCCTCCGACTGCACAGCATGATTTTTTCCTTGTTTACGACTTTTTAGTTCGCTTTTGAAGCAGTCGGGTTTTTTGATTTTTTGATTTAACTTTTTTTTTCAGTGGTAAAACCGATGGTCAGCCACTGAGATATGCATGTGGACATAGTGCATGTGACCATTGTGATAATGATGCTGTTAGACTGCCAGCTTGGTTAAAGAGTCCTGAAAATTTGTAAAAAGCTTTCTATATAAGAGTACTATCTACAAAAAAAACTCAACTTCCAAATCAACGGCCCATAATGGAAATTTTTGCCACCAGCTTTGCCTCAGCTTTGTCTATTTTTGTTTCTTCCATGTGTGATAGTATAATTTTTTTTTTGCGATCAGTCTTCACATAAGGGCACACGGTTGGTGCAGCGGTTGAGCGATTGACTGCTGCGCTGCGTGTCGCGGGTTTGATTCCCGCACGGAGCAAATATTTGTATGACCTACAGATAGTTGAGTTGTTCCGGCTCTGGGTGTTTGTGTGATTTTATGTTTGTTCGCACCCGCGATACAGGAAGAAATTCCTAAAGAGGGACAAAGTATAAAAAAAACATTACATTAATGAACTCGTGTTGATAGCTTAAGAAGTTATGATGACGCATGGAATTAATATGTACTATTGTTTACCTGTTGTTGACATTGACGATTGACCAGCGTTGCCAGAAGGTTACATTTCTTACATTTTTCGTAACTTTTGACCCTCTCGCGTAACATCTTAGTAATTTTTATATTTAAGGCAATTTTCGTAACTTTTGAGAACAACGAGATTTGTAAATACCAGATTTTTATTGCAAACAGTTTACGAACGCATCCAAATTGAATCACCTAAAACCAAACTGGCGCGTATAGAAAGTATTTCACTCCTTATTATCATATTCAGAGATGACTCTGAATGAAACGCGCCATGACAAAATGAAACATATCATACATTAATTAAAACTTGATTTTGCCTGAGCGTGTGCGCGTACGTTTCCTACTTTGCGAGTTCGCGCGGTTTCGTACTAGAAGTTCCGGTGATTTACCTACATTTATTGTTTGATAGGTAAGTTTGGCGTTAAAGTTTCTCAAATTATCGAGATTCTATTGCCTATCTTTAATGTATTAATAAGTCTAACCTATATGTCTAAGTTTGAAGTAACTTAAACTAATAAAAATAATTGCAGGTGCAAGCAAGTAAAATTTCTGTTAAAAGTGTGGATTTAAACCACAGAAAGCGATTCACTAGTACTCAATTTAATACAAAATAAAGAGAGATGACAAATCATCATCGATAATGAAAGTTTTTTTTTTGTTTTTTTTAATTGAGGCGATTTTGCCCTATATTATCAGCCCTCTTAAGAACATATGGTAAAAAATTACGTTATGAGGGTTCGATACATATCGAATATTAATGGTTGGTTCAGTGTAAAACTACCAGATGCACCACCTCTCGTGGATTTGGTTCAAAGTAATAGAATAAGTTAGGTGCTAGACTAGATAGTAACAACTGTGAAGATGGCGCTGCGAACAAATGAAACTAGAGCAAAGATTACTATTATAAACTAGAGTCTGTTTTATCATAAGATTAAATACACTATTATACATCATATATTCCACCAATTTGCTGATATCAATTTGCCTCAGACCTAAAAATTTTTTTTTTAATGTAACTTTTGCAGCAAAAATGAACATTTCAGAAAATAAAACATAACTTTTGACTGAAGGGCCCTTGCAACACTGCGATTGACGTTAAACGTTAAATGACGTTGGATGACCAATATACGTAGCAAAGATTACTATTATATACTGATACGTAGTATAGTCTGTGTGACCAATCACCAATCATGGCAAATTGACAATGTTACAGTGAAGCGAAATGTTTGTAAATTACAGAACTTTTGTATTTTACGATATAATTAATAAGTTGTTGTGGAATATGCAATAGTTGTCATGAATAATTTGAACATCGATCAAACAATTGGATATGTTAGAAAAATTGTTGAAAACATTCGATGTGCTATTTGGTTAGTTGCTCTAGTAAACTTTTGCTGTAGGAATTGTGTAAACATATTTTATTTATGAGTGCTGTACTCTTCTTATTTCGATCGTTATCTTAATCATTATTTTTACGCTGTTATTTAATAATATGCTCTATAGCTTCGTGATCATAAATCCATCATAAGATTTAAATCTTAGGAATCTAGCCTTTCTCTTTGCTAACCGATTTTCACAAAAGGAGGATGTTCAATGTTCGGCTGCATGTATTTTCTCTTGTTAAATTGTCATGTTAATATATTATTAGTAGTATTTATATTGTATGAATAAAACTTGAATGTTTTTTTGTCTTTTTCAGTGATAAAACAGATGGTCAGCGACTGAGATATGCATGTGGACATAGTGCATGTGACCACTGTGTTAATGATGCTGTAGACTGCCAGCTTTGCCTCACTCCGCCTGAAGCGTCTAGTCCACAGGCCAAGCTTGATAAGCCCTTGACACAGAGGGTAAATAATACATCAGAACTATTGAAAGTGTGTCAAGATTTGTTTAATACAGATGGTATGCTATTTAATTAATTATAAATTTAGTCCAAATGCATATCTCATTTATAATGCTTCTTATTGATTTACAAAGCTTAATCTTATTACTTTTGTTTTAGTTTTCAAACATAAAAGGTTATCTGAGCAACTGAGGATTGAAAAAGAGCTGTTCCCAGAATGCATTCAAGCTCCTGTGAAGTATGAGAACAAAAGGAAATCTAATTTTCATTCTTACAAAAATAAAGAAAACAGAAATACAACATTTTTTCCTGGAGAAGAAATATCAGTTTCTAACAATAACATTACAATGGACAGCTCTGCTAGATATGTGCAACAGTGGCTTAAAAAAAGCGAAAATGATTTTACAAGAAAACCATTTAGAGATTTGAATGTGAATGCTCAATTAGATCAAAAAATAATATGTCCAAAAAATTATTATAAACAACAAACACAAGATGAAAATGTATCAGTTGCCAAGACAAATAGAAAGAGATCACACTTTAAAACTACTGATAAAAATAATCTTCTGCGGAAGGGAAACAATAAATCAATAATTAATCAACATAATGGTAGCTTGAAGAAAGTAAAAAAAGAATTACATTTGTCTAATGCAGATCTTGTAAAAAATAAAACAAAGGCAGAATGTGAAAATAATGAGAGTGGCATTTTTATGGATGATGATCCTATTGTAATAGATGACTCTCAAGAAACAGTCATTGATAAAGATAAAAAAGCATGGCTAGCTGTGCTCAAGGCCAATGAAAATGAAGAAATTGAATCTACCTCACTAGTTAACTTAGATCATAAAACTTTAAATTATACTCATAATGAAACTCCAATCCAGTCTGATGGATTACAAAATAAAACAAATCCAAACAGAAATGTACCTTTTTATAAAAAAAGTTTTATCATAGAAACATGTTCTTATTGCAATGCTGCAGCTGATAACGCTGTAGGCCAACCTGAAAAAGTGGAAATAACCATTGATAATGCTAATTACACAACTACAATTAAGATTTTAAAGGATCTTGAAAATAACTACAAGTTCAATACAACAAATTCAGTTTCAGTGCAAACTGATATTTGTAAAAATATTCCCATTGTTGAGATTGAATTTACAAACAAGGAGAAAGATGGTAAAGAAGATGTAGTATCACAAAAATCAGATACAAAAAGTGAAGACTTATTTGAAGAAGAAGTACAAAACACTGGAACTGAGTGTAAACATAACAGCCTTCACAACTGTTTAGTTATTGCAGAATCAGACAGTGATATGGAGATGGAAGGTAGTGGCCCAATGCCTGTCAAAGTGGATGTCCACAGGTCTTGCGATGAATCGTAAGTTGAATCATTTATATTGAAAATATGATTAATAGCTCTATACAAGCTTAAAACTTTTGTGACCAAGTCAAAGAGCTTTCATCAGTATTATTAAGAAGAATGAATACTACATTTAATTATTCATTAGTGATAAATACAAATCAAATCAAAATAACTTTCTTTTATAAAAAATAATTAAAATATTGGCCTTAATTCCAGGGAATATGGTGTTCTTAGTGAACTAGTGGACGATCACGAACATGATACCAGGCCCAGGCGTGGGCCACGAGGGCTCACTCCTACAAGCACTGATTCTTCAGAGAAAGAAAACTACAATCCCAACAGAATGAAACGACATACTTCTAAAAAGAAAAAAATTACTAAAAAGTGACTTAAGATTATTAATATGAAGTATTTGTCACATAGTTGTGTATACTAAATTGAAGAATTTTATTTTGTCTTGCAATTTTACAAGTTTGTTGACATGAAAATTGACATGTATTTCAGTATTTTGAACAATGTATTTGTTACTTGCAAAGGAATATGTGCCTTATTTGTTAAGTGGTAATGATTATAAGTTAAAATTATATTTTATACAAACAAAAAAGCTTTTTTACTAAGAAAATACAACCGACTTCCAAATAAAAAACTCAGTCTTACTGTTTTCTTTTCTTCGTTTATTGACACCAACTGCCGAATAAGAAGTTATTTTCACATAAAATATTTGGAAGTTGGTTGTATTTTTTTGTAAAAGTTTTTTGATTTTTCACTTTTTCGTTGTGGTGACTAATTGGCAAGTTCTATAGTAAGGTACTAATGCCAGAGTAGATTAGTACTTACCCGAATATCATGAAACTTGAACGTAACCGGTTAAATGAGAGTGTACCAAGGTGAACTGTACACATCTTCGTACCCCTTTAAAGCGGTTTATTCCCATCGGCCACCCCCAAGTTGCCACCCCGGTGGCCGATGGGAATGATTTAGTGAAATTTCCTACCTTCCTTTATTCCCATCTGCCACCGGGGTGGTGGATGGCACTAACTAGTGGCGTTTGCCGATTTGTTCCCATCTGCCACCTTCATAAGTTTAGTCGGGTGGTTGATTCTCATGACCGTAAAACGGGGTGAATAGAAAAATATCAAGAAAGTTTTCAAGGTTCATATTTGACTATTTTTCCGTGATAAGCCGTGTTGCGCCATCATGGCGCACTGGGTACATGTACACGTGCATGTGCCCGGTGCGTCAGGTGAGCGCAACAGATACATGAATTGATTGTTTTGTTACTAACATATTTTGTAAGTATGGTGTACTAACAATATAGTTAAATAAAATTACGTGTCTAAGTGTACTACTAACATAATTTTTAAGTAATTTGTAATACTAACAAAACTATGGACCTTTGAGTCTAAAATAATATTTTTTTTTTTTTTTTTTTAAATCGTCAACTTTTTTTTTGGTCTTATGTGCGGGTGAAATAAAAACAGAATTCTATAATATGGGGACAACACCTTGAGTCAGACTTCCAAAAACCAAAATTGAAATAGGTAGGGCAATGCAAGGCGCGCATTTAGATAGAAATTTAGATGATATTATTAAGTTAACAGGGCCAGCACCAGTTGGATCCAAGTAACAAAGTAAACCGGTCACAGCATCAACATTCACTTTTATGTGACAAATGTCATCAGAATCGCCCACCACCCCGGTGGCAGATGGGAATAAAGGAAGGTGGCAGATTTCACTAAATAAGTCCCATCGACCACCGGGGTGGCAAACGCCACTAGTTAGTGCCATCCGCCACCCCGGTGGCAGATGGGAATAAAGGAAGGTAGGAAATTTCACTAAATCATTCCCATCGGCCACCGGGGTGGCAACTGGGGGGTGGCCGATGGGAATAAACCTTTAAAGCGTACTGGCGTGATGATATGTTGTGAAATGGTATAAACAACATGCGATTGCTGCAATCCGAAGATTTGCCGTGATTGTATATTGCCGAAATTCTTCACCAGATCTTCACCAAATTTAAAAGGGACCAATTTCGGAACATCTATCAAAATAAAATAGAATTTTTAAGGTCGGTCCACAATTGACGTAGAAATCGGTGAACATAAAAAAATAAACAAACTAACGTCGAAAATAGAACCCCCTCCTTTTTGTAAAGTCGGTTAAATATAGCTGGTGACCTCCAAGCGCGTGTAACCTACGTCAAGCCATCTTCAATCTCTATCACGAGGGAAACAGCTTTGCACCATGAGGTGATTTTCGATGAAAAGCTGCCATCGTAATATGTTCCCAAAGTTGGGTATGTGAATAATGAATAAGCAAAATTATCGCTTCTTGGGCACCGAAAATCAGCGTATAATCCACGAAGACTCATTTACACCCGCTCAAAGTTACTGCATGTGTGCTGGTTTACACGGCGAGATCTACGTAGAAAGACAAAAGAAAGAAAAATTGTTTATTTGCGCCAGGCACGACGCATACCATAAAAATAACAAAAAATCCATAGCCATGCTCTACGACTTTCTCCTTCCATAAATGGATGAATTGGGACTGGAGAACATGTGGTTGCAACAGGATAGAGCAACGTCGCATATTGCACAAGCCACAACCCAAATTCTGAGGGCTGCATTACCCGCAGCCTTATTGCGTAAGTGAATTCGGCAAAGGCAATCCACATCGCGTATTTCATTCCGCATGTGATTGGTCGATTGTTCATTCTCTTTACTCTTTGCCCTTTGCCTTGCCGAATTCTTTTACGCAATAAGGCTGTGAGCCCTATTGCGTAAGTGCGCAAAGGGTTGAACGCTATCCAACTGACCAAATCGACCAATCACATGCGTGATGGCGTGACGCACTTACGCAATACGGCTGCTGGGTTCGTGTGACGTTACTGGTGCCTGAAAATTGTGTAATCAACCATGTTATATTATTATACCCCGTAATCAACTACATTCTAAAAAACCAGACAGAATGAAGCAAATCGGTATTTTTTTTTACTTATTTGGAAAATGCGGTCAGGTCAGACGTGACGCGGAAAATTTCTGAAAATATTAATCCAAATCGATTAATAATTATCGATTTTAGCCGGTTTTGATCGTAATACTATGAAACAAAAATCTTGGTCATGAGCGCTGGTACTATTAGGTACCTACAGTTTACTAATTTTGTGGCTCATTTTTAGCATTTCCACCCGAAGGGTCCAGACCTCAGACCGAACCCTATTGCTGTCACTCACGTGTCCGTCCGACTGTGACACAGGTTTTACAGCCAAACGGTTGGAGCTACTTACAGTCTTCATCACTAGTCCAAGAAAATTTGTCAAATAAGGGCAAGAATCTCGGAATGAGAGATAGTCATCTATAAACTTGTATAAACCTTTATTTTGACACCCTAACACTTTTCTCAAAACCGTACCTCTGTCGTAGGGTGTCCGCGTCCGCGACTACAGATATTCCAAGTTCAAAATAGTACATTTTGATACGAGTGCGGAAAGTTTGTTATTGCGTACGAGGCCGAATGAACACCCGAGCCGTAAGGCGAGGGTGTTATGGGGCCGAGAAACGCAATAACAAATTCCCACGTGTATCAAACGACGTTTTTCAATACACTTTCGAAGAAATAAACACAGTTTAGATAAGCATAGGTCGTTTAGTGTACGGACGTAGCGCCTAGGTAAGGTTTTATCTAAGATTAGATGTTGATTCAACTACTGACCTTTGTTGCCAAATACTGGCTATCCGGAGCTTCTTTCAAAAAGTTTTCAACTTCATTTGGAGACAATACTTTTGATTTTTGTCCAATATATCCGACGGAGTATCTTTTTAGAAATGCAGTCAGGTTGCAATTTATTTTATGTTAACACCGTGATTTTGCAGAACCGTGCTTTTTAGCATGGAATATATACACCATAGCGTGCTAGGCTTATATTTAGTAGCGAGTTCATTGAAATATGCCAAAAATACTTGCCCCGAAATGACGACGCCTTTTTAGTAACTTTCCACTGAAGAAAACTTTGCAAAGCTGCCATTTAATTCACCTTAGATTTAAATGGCAACAGGCTATCGCAAGCATTTTGTGCCTCAATCACAATATCCGGCGGAGTACCATCTAAAGAATTCTCTTCAAAACTTAAATTCGACATTTTTCACAAATAACTCAAATTATTAAGACTAACTTTCCTTTTTTTGCCGCGCTTTATGTTCGCACTCGCAGGGGTATGAAGCCGTTAAACAGCCTCACAGGAAAAATATAAAATTCAAATATATTTTAATTAAGAACACAAATAAAATGTTAACTTGTTCATAAAAGTAATATTTGCTTAAAATAATCATGTTTATTAGTATTATTCTTTTTATAAACACAATTTAAATATTAAAAAAATATTTACGCTGTAAAGACGCAAATCAAAATGACGAGATTAAAAAAAAACGCCTGCTCTATAAATGTCAGTGGTGTTTTTTTTTTAAATTTCTTATGTTTTAATCGAATTACCGTACGTGTGCTGTAATCTTATTACCGCACGCGTGCGAAATATGTTGCATATCGAACCTAATTGTAGTGCAATAAGAGCCAGTTTTCGAGGAAGTGTATTGAAATAGTCATTTTGATACAAGTGCGGAAAGTTTGTTATTGCGTACGAGGCCGAATGAACACCCGAGCCGTAAGACGAGGGTGTTATGGGGCTGAGAAACGCAATAACAAATTCCCACGTGTATCAAACGACGTTTTTCAATACACTTTCGAAGAAATAAAATAATAAAACGATACGTATTTTTGTCATAAAAAATACTTGCTCCGAAAATGACGACGCCTTTTTAGTAACTTTCCACTGAAGAAAACTTTGCAAAGCTGTCATATATTTCACCTTAGATTTAGATGGCAACAGGCTATCGCAAGCATTTTGTGCCTCAATCACAATATCCGGCGGAGTACCATCTAAAGAATTCGGGTCTCCCTTGTTTTACCGAAAAGAAATTGCCAAATTATCACTTCCCAAACAAATTTTCGCATAACTTCATTTGACAAATTATTACTTACCAAACAATCTCTTTACAAAAAATTGTTACGAAAACCTATGTTTGGCAAGTGAACGTTTGAACAATAACTTGTTTACCAACTAGTACTTTTAACATTTTTTATTTATTCAAATATTTCACTTGGAATAACAGTTTTTACGCAAAATCAAATAAGCCAAATATTTATAGTTTTTTATTTCTCTTTTTTTATATATATTTTTTTTAAATTTAATGCAGGTCACAGTTTTAACCTAACCTAACCATTTTTTTTTAAATAACTAATTATCCTAATCTTAATAGTTCAGTTCCGGGTAACCTACTAAAAACAATCTCTTTTTTCTATTAATGCAAGTCATTTCTGGCACTCGCCGGCCGCTGCCGCGGCACCGCTCGCTTCGCTCGCTCGGCTCGTGCGTAGGAGGTCACAGTTTTAACCTAACCTAACCTAACCATTTTTTTAATAATTAACCTACTCTAACTACTTCCATAAATAAATTAATATCAATTAACCATAAATTTGACTTGTTTCAGACAAATTGAAAGAATTAATCAAAAAATAAAATTGTATTTTTTATTATATAATTCAAAAAATCTTATGTTTGCCTTAATACTTTTTGTCTTAACAAATCATTTCACCAAACGTTTATTGTCTGAAGATTGTTTGCTGTAATAAATCATTTGATTAAAGACCAAATGCCATAATGACATTATACTTGGTAAAATTTTGCCATGTAAAAATTTGACCAAATAAAAATATGCGTACTAAAATCATTCGAAATATTGCAATGGTATAAAAAAAGATTGCTGAAATTTGTTTGGGTAATGAAATTTTGTCAAAATCTTTTCGGCAAAACGGCAGGATCCCAAAGAATTCTCTTCAAAACTTAAATTCGAAATTTTTCACAAATAACTCAAATTATTATTATTAATAAGTATTCTTTTTATAAACACAATTTAAATATTCAAAAAATATTTACGCTGTAAAAACGCAAATTAAAATGACGAGATTAAAAAAAAACGGCTGCTCTATAATAGTCAGTGGTGTTTTTTTTTTTTTAATTTCTTTTGTTTTAATCGAATTACCGCACGCGTGCTGTAATCTTATTACCGCATGCGTGCGAAATATGTTGCATGTCGAACCTAATCGTAGTGCAATAAGAGCTAGTTTTCGAGGAAGTGTATCGAAAAATAGATTTTTTACAAATTTATCGCATACATCTCGTTTCTATGGGTTTTAAGCAATTTGTATGAATATTGAATATTGTAGAGGATTCAATTCTTTACAAGATTTGTTTTTTTTTTTGCGCGGTGTTTAACTATTTAGAGTATCATTCGAGGTCAACCTGTAGTCCCGATTAAAACACGCCGTGTAGGGTGTATAAATTAATAAAAAATATAAAATTCTAAATAATTGCATTTTTTAACTATTAAATTATAATTAATATTTTTTTAAATATTTCTGTGTCTATTCATTTAATAACACTTACCTACTCGTGTAATTATAAAGTTATTAAGGATAGTACTTTAATTACATTTTAATTGTAAGTAATATTATGTCACAGATAAAGTAAACTTCATCTAAGTATTATATAAACTAATCACTTCCTAACTAATTAAAAAGAAAATAATAAAATATTAATCACAGTTTTTATTGAAAAATACCATATATAAGAACATTGAAATAAAAAAATAAAATAAGAACTACAAGTTCTAATTTCAATTTTCATTGAAATCCGTAAACATACGGATTATTTTAAAACGTTAAAAATTATACCTGGGACAACGGACCACTACGTACGACGTACACAATTGTAGTACGAACTTTTCTATTGATAGCCAGAAAGAAGAGATGTTCAATTGTTTACTCAGGATCGGGCTTTTTTTATCAGTTATCAAATCTTCCAACAACGAGTGCAGCAGCTCACCAACATTTCAACCGTGTTTATTATCAAGTTCAGACTTGGTTAGGCATGATTTAGAACCCCAGAATTGAGGTTCGATAATGCGTGATGAATTCCTGGAACTTGTATAATGAATCCACCAGCGCCGGAGAAATTGTTTAATACAATATTCTGCAACTGCAAGAATGGTTGTGGTTTCTGATGTGGATGCAAGAAAGAAAAAAAGAGGCAGGGTTGCAGTGCTCTTTAGCCTGCGACCAGCGTAATGGGCTTGTCTTAATGCTTCACCATATCAGAGTGATATCAATGAAGACGGTACTTTAGACCCAGAAATCCTGGAATAACTGGAGACAAATTTCGTTGAAGACGAGAACACAGAGACATTAGAAATTTTACAGTGACTGCAAGACGATGATGAAGAAGAAGAAAATTGAAATTAGAACTTGTAGTTCTTAATATTTTTTAAATTTTAACCTTAAAAGAATTATAAGATGAATGAATTATATAAAAAAATAATTATATGTTTTTCAGGCGCCGCAAGCTAAAGGAGGAACTGGTTTTTTTGACAATATCCATCGAGTGGGGTATCGGTATCGTTGTTTAGACCTAGTTGCGCAGATGAATACTGTATTTGATTAAAAAAATATTGGAAAACAAAGGAATGAGACGCTACCAAAGTCAGCTTTTTTTTTTACAAAATTTTGTTCCGAAGAATTTTTTAACTTCCTATTGACCTAGTTAATATTAAAATTTGTTTTTTACTACCAATTATCAATATATTAATAAAACTGTTTTTCTTTGAAATGCCTACATTTTTCCTATTATAACAAACTTCATTTAGCGGGTTGGTACGGAACACTAAATGTGCGAAGTCCGACACGCACTTGGCCGGTTTTCCTCAACAAATTAGAATACTTGATGATTTGAACTTGTGCCTTAAGACCTGACTGAATGTGAAGTTTGTAAAGTCTGACTCTGAAGATGTGTGTTCAATTTATAGTGGATAGATACGTTTTGAAATTAAAACAACAAGATCGGAGGTATCACTGTATTGTCGGAAATTTCGCTATAGGTTTAGTAGGGACGGGATCACCACCAGCCGCCGCCGCCACCACCGCTGGACCAGCCTCCGCCGCCGCCGCCGGACTTCCAGCCGCTGCCGCCGCCTCCACCGCCGCTGGACCAGCCACTGCTGCCGCCACCGCCGCCGAGCTTCCAGCCGCCGCCGCCGCCGCCGCTAGACCAGCCGCTGCTGCCACCGCCGCCGCCAAGTTTCCAGCCGCCACCGCTGCCGCCGCCGCTAGACCAACCACCACCGCCGCCGCCAGACTTCCAGCCGCCGCCGCCGCCGCCGCCGCTAGACCAACCGCTGCTGCCGCCGCCTGCCCAGACAAGAATAATTCTCAGTCAGTAGGTAGGTAACTATATACCTACCTAAGTCTATCGATGGCACTCTATCATTTAAAAGAAAAAACTAATACCAAAAAAAAAACTAAGTAAATGATACTTCTAGATAAGTTTAGTTGTTAAATGTTCATAAAAAGTAAGTTCTTCGATGCAGATGCTCCACAAGACAATTTAGAGTTCGTAAATTATAGGTGTTGCAATATCGTTAAGCCATAATGCCTTCTACTCGTACAAATAAGTCAAAAACCTTGACTTGCGGTCAATTATTTACTCTGTAACTTAATATTAAAATAATTTAAAGATTGCATAAAATGAGTTGGTATTATTATTGTATAGTCAAGAGTCAAGATTTACATAGACTGGGCATGTCGCATGTCCAGCCACTAGCCACTAGCCAGGCTGAATGCAGTCATTGCGAAATTCGTAGGTAATGGTTGCCGCTGAGCGAATGGATGACCCCTAACTATTGTTGATGTCTTGCTCGACCTCTAAGCGTTAGGTTCTGTATGTAGGTACCTACCTACCTTCATAGTTTAGCGCACTTAGCCAACACCTATTTGTAGATTTAGATTATGATATAAAGAATCAGTAAAACTATAATCAGGCGTCTACACTACTTACACCACATAGTAAAAGTAAGTAAGTAGGTAGTTAGTTAGGAGGTTCACTGTGCTGGTGCTGGTACGTATTGTTCTAGGTTCATTGACATGTCGTGACTTCTTTGTTACGAGGTCAGTAAAAAGTGGGTTTATTCGCGAAGTACTGCACTGCATAAATATTTGCGTCGCGTCGTAGACTAGTCCAACACTCGTATTAGACTGGTAGCGTGGAGCAATCTAACTTTAGGTTTAAGTACTACGAGTATTAGCTAGATTCAATATAGGTAACTGTTCGATGACTTTACAAATTAATGAATTGTTCAAAGTAGGTATAAAAAAGGTGGCTTACCGTAGCCTCCACCACCACCTCCTCCGGTAGTGATGATCTTGATAATTTTCACCTCTGCGTAAAAAAATGAAATATTATTACAAAACTTATTACAAAATGTAAGTATTCCAAACTACAGAACAATTTTCGAGCATATGGTAATTAGATGACGGGTTTAACTCAAAAGTCCCCCAGTCCAATAATGAGTCAAAAAAGGTAGGTTGTCTGCTCTAGTCAACTGACAATATTGGGTGGGTTCTACCAATATCTGGTGGTCACCAATCATCGTCCGTTGGTACCCATAGGTTGTATTGTACCCAAGTTGCAGCAATCAACTTAGTCGATGCGCAAATGCATGTAAGAGTGGGTTAGATTACTCACGTAGAAATACCCGATCACATAGCTATTATGGACCAGCTAGGCGGTAAGTTCTCAATAAGAAGTCTGAAGAGGCCATAGGGGAGCTAGATAGTAAGAGTGACTCACGTCCACCGCTACCGCCGCCGCCGCCGCCGCCGGACCAGCCGCCGCCGCCGCCGCCTCCGCCTAGCTTCCAGCCACCACCGCCGCCGCCGCCGCCGTAGCCGCCACCGCCACCACTGGACCAGCCGCTACCACCGCCGCCGCCGCCGCCGCCACCGCCACCTGACCAACCACCGCTACTGATGTAGCCGGCCTTGGCCGCGACCACGGCTAACGCTAATAGACAGACGAACACCTGGAAAAGTAAAGCAATATTAGATTCACAGTCAACGGTTTGAGTCTGTGGACTCTACAGTCACCAAACTGATCAGGCCTGACCGTTCTGACTGCTCTCAATTGGGAACTAGGCGACTAGCACAGATAGGTGTAAGTTTGTAGGAAACCTATGATATTGTTCTGACTAAACACGGATATATTAGCACAAAACACAAAGGCTGCTCTCAAGTAATGATGAGAACAAATTGAAAGTGCTATAAGAGGTCACAGTGGAATGAAAGGAGGAAAGATTACGTTTTATGTATTATAGCATAATCAAGTCGGTCATCTTTATTTACTAATGTGTTACAGTCGGTGTTATTGCACTTCTTTTGTCATTGAAATTTAATAACTATCAACTAGCTTTGAGCAGGTTTCTATTTTAGGCACTGCACTGTGATTAGACAAGGATTGAAATTGCGTACAATGTTGATTGTTTTTTTAGTACAAATACACGTTTAGGTAACATATTATGCTATAATTTTGTTTTGGTAAGCTTCGCTGGGAACCACACCTAGAATAGTAGTTACTTTGCTTTTCGTCAGATTGAAATAATTAATATTTTGTTTTTTTTTTTAAATGGCTTTTAAGGTACCTATAGGAAACAGGCAAGGCCTACTTATGGTCATTTAATTTAAATGCACAAATAATTTACGAAATAGAAATCGCTGTTAAAATTCGAGCCACAGCTCTTAAATGCCGTAGTTGTTAAATGAAATATTAAATTACCTTCATGGCGAAGCTGAGAGCAAACTGCTTGCTGAGGGGTCGTTGTTATCGCATTATATATGTGATGTAGCATCTCCCACCCGGGTCCGCTCGCGGCCGCCGCGTGTGTTGCAGAAGGCGAACGGAAGCTGCTCTGCGGCCGACAGTGACGCAAGCGCAACCCATTGTCCCTGCGCCGGCGGCGATTGGCCGGACCTGCGATTATTCGCATTAGTCTATATCCCGTCGAGCTTTACTGATTACTTTTGTGATTAAGTTATTTTTTAAAGGACGTATTACGCATTTACACGCAACGTTGCGTGTCCGTCGTAGAACTTGGATTCTAGGGTTAGGGTATGCAGTTACAGCTGCACTTTGGCAGAAGGGACTTGACTTAAGTGGGTACCAGACATTTATCAAGCGGATAATCCAACAGTTTTTTTGTAAGTTTAAAATATTAGAGCGTTAGAGAGATGAGGATTGTCCTTCGCGAGGTACCTCGACCTAGACATGACAGAGACGATCGATCGACAAGAGTCTGAAAATGCCTTCGAAATCATAATTCAAGATGGCGCCAATAAAAAGAAAACATATTTTTGCCACGATTGACGCAGTGGTGGAGCGATTGACTGCTGTGCCGCTTGTCACGGGTTCGATTCCCGCAAGAAATAAATATGAATTTTATGACTTAAATATATTTGTTCTGGCTCTGGTTGTTTGTGTACGTGAGTTTATATGTTTTTAAACGCACAAATTTTTTAGTAAGAAATATAAGGCTTTTTTATTTATTATGTTATTTATAAACGCACAAATACAGGAGAAATGCCTAGTGTGGGCAACGTTTTTGAAAAAAACAAAACAAACAAACAGCAGCATAATTGTGTAAGTGAATTCGGCAAGGCGAAGGATTTGTCCCCATCAATCGATCAATCAAATAGACGGAAATCCACAACGCGTCTTACGTCCATTCGGCGGCAAAGGGTTGGACCGTCATCAATCGACCAATCACACAGACGTAAATGCACATCGCTTCTTTCATCTCGCATGTGATTGGTCGATTGATGGCAGTCTAACCTTGTCGAATTCACTTACGCAATTAGGCTGCAGCTTGCCTAATTTAGTTTCTAAGAAAGTACCTAGGCACGGACCTAGGGCAGTGCTGAAGAGCTTCATGTTCCGGTTCTTAAACGTGATTTAAAATACCTCATCAAACACTAATTTGAAAGTAAACCGTATGAAATGTTGTCATAATAATCAAAATATATTATTACTTCATACACAACACCTTCTACCTGGTAGGTGGAAGGCAGTTCGATAACTTCCCTAATACGAGTATGTTATCATAGTTACATACAACATCATCAAATAAATAAAATTGAAGTTGTTTGTAATGTCAAAATAACAGCTTTTTACTAACTGCATGTTTACACGGTAGGTACATGTTCGTCTATCTGTTTGTTTCGGCTAATCTCCCAATTTTTTAATCCAGATAGCTGATGTATAAGAAGTACTTCATCATCATCATCATCATGTCAGCCGAAAGACGTCCACTGCTGGACATAGGCCTCCCCCAAGCGTCGCCACATTGACCGGTCCCGAGCATCTCGCAACCAGCGGATCCCCGCAACCTTCACCAGGTCATCGGTCCACCTGGTGGGAGGCCTTCCAATTAACGTCTTCCGGTTCGCGGTCGCCACTCCAGAACCTTTCTGCCCCATCGGCCATCCGTTCTGCGAGCAGTGTGCCCTGCCCACTGCCACTTAAGTTTGGTAATTCTTCGAGCTATGTCGGTAACATTGGTTCTCTGACGGATCTCTACATTTCTGATTCGATCACGCAAGGAAATGCCGAGCATAGCCCTCTCCATTGCCCTTTGAGTGACTGTAAGCTTTCTGATGAGGCCCATTGTAAGCGACCACGTCTCAGAGCCATATGTCATCACTGGCAACACACACTGGTCATAGACTTTTGTCTTGAGACACTGTGGTAAGTTGGACGAGAAGACACCGCGCAACTTCCCGAACGCTGCCCAGCCGAGTCGGATTCGACGGTTTATCTCTCTCTCGAAGTTGGCCCTACCCAACTGGATCGTTTGTCCCAGGTAGACATAGTCGTCCACAACAAGAAGTACTTAGGCTAACTTTATTATAAAAAAATAATTAGGGATCCGCGTAAAAAATGTAAACCCATGAAACGAAGCCGCGGGCAAGAAGTGTGGCGAGAACTATAGCTTATTCTAGAACTACGTAGATACAGGCACGCGCGAATTCGTTTTTTTTTTTTTTTTATAACCTAGTCTCGCGCTTGACCACAATCTCACCTGATGGTAAACAATGATGTGGTCGATGGTAAAACACGCTTGCCTAGAAATAACCTATTCACTCTTGACTTACAGACCCCAAGATTGTAGCTATCGGGAAACACAGAATCCGGCAGGGAATTCCACTCCTTAGCTGTACGCATAATAAAAGTGTTCCCAAAACGTTTTGTGCGTATGGGTGGGATGTCCACCATGTACCGATGACGCATCGCCGTACGTCTGGTAGTCCGATGATGAAACGGGCTAGGTGGAATTATATCGTGCAATTCCATCGCACACTCCCCGAAATGTAACCGATAAAAAACCGTCAGGCTGGCAACTCGGCGACGATGTTCAAGACTCTGGAGCTTTGAATTGACCAGCGCCTCATTGCTGATGAGCCTCTTGGCTCGCTTTTCGATCGACTCTAGTGCGTCAAGCTGGTATTTGGCAGATCCGTCTCAGAGATGAGAACAGTACTCCATGCATGATCGAACTTGCGCTTGATACAAATTGAGGAGCTGTTCCGGCGTGAAGTACCTTCTCACCTTTGCAATGCTCCTCAGCTTTTTGGCAGCCAGCTGAGCCTTTGCCTCAATGTAAGGGCCAAAATTGAGAGTAGATGTCAACGTAACGCCAAGAAGCTCAAGATGGTCAGTTATTGGCACGGTCGCATCTCGGAAAGTTGGAGCCGGGTAAAATTGGCTCTTTTTTGCGGAAAAAAGACAGGCCTGGGTTTTAGCAGCATTAAACCTGACCAGATTGGCATCGCCCCATTCGGAGACTGCCTGCAAGGACAGGTTCAAGCGCTCCACCATGGCCTCCCGGAGAGACCGGATCTGTCATCGTTTACCTAGGTAGGTACTATTTAGATGACATTTCTACCTATGAACATATAACATCACACCTGTATCTCCCAAAGGATACGGAAGTATTATTTTCATCATCATATCAGATCGGTCCCGTGCGTCTCGCATCCAGCGGACCCCGCAACCTTCACCCGGTCATCGGTCCACCTCGAGGGAGTCCTTCCTTCGCAACATGTACCGGTTCGCGGTCGCCACTCCAGAACCTTTCTGCCCCATCGGCCATCCGTTCTGCGAGTAATGTTGTCTTAAGTTTGACAATTCTTCGGGCTATGTCGGTAACCCTGGTTCTCTTGCGGATCTCTACATAGGTATGAAAGTATAATTAAATATATTAGCTATCTATATTTCACAAGTTTTCAGTCTGTGCTAAATTTTAACCGACTTTTTAAAATGGAGAAGGTTCTGTGTACGACTTTAAGTGTGTTTTTTTTGTATGTTCACCGATTTCTCCATGAATTGTGGACTTACTTTGAAAATTATTTTTTTGTTTGAAAGAGTATGTTCCTAAATTAGTCCATTTTAATTTGGTAAATCTGATGAAGAACTTCGGAGATATACAACAGAACTCTTCAATAACTGACGGCAAATTCTCTCGGGATTGTTGCAATCGCATGTCTGTTTATTGTTTATACCATTTCATAATATAGCATCACGCCAGTACGCTCTAAAGGGGTACGTAGATGTGTACGTTCTCCTTGGTGCACTCTCATTTCACCGGTTATGTTCAGGTTTAATGATATTCGGGTAATCTATTCTGGCATTATAGGTCCCTTACTAAAAAAATAACTTCCAAATTAAAGCACTACAAAGTAAAACATAACTTTTCTTGTTGGAAGTCGGTGTCCATAACGAAATTGGTACCTACCAAAGACTCCAACTTCCAAAAAGAAAAGATATTTTTCACTTGGTAGTGTTTTCATTTGGAAGTATTTTTTACAACAAAGTTTTATTTTACCTTGAATATTTTAATTCCTAATAAAATTGCTGTTTTTTTTTTAATTACTTTAAGCGTTTATAAATAATAACAGTTGCGAAGGTATTGATTACCAACCTATGCCCCTAATATGTAACAGCTTGAACGAGAACTAATGACGTCTATTACCTTGTACCCCGCCACGGCCTGCACATTATTCATGACTAGTTTCTGCCAGCGGCTTCGCCCGCGTGAATGTCGAAATTTATCCCGAGGAAACATATTCTCGGCTTAAAAATCCTATGTGATCCGTTCAGTAGTTTTTGCGTGAAAGGGTAACAAACATACAAACACACTCACAGATTTTAGCCTTTTTAATATTAGTGTGATAGGCTTGGTACAGTCAACACATCAGTGGTTACCTATTGTTAGGACATAGGCGCAGTCAATGTGAATGTACCACTGATGCGTGGTTTGTGGTTTATGGTACCTACTTACATCTATAATAACTGGCTGAACTAGGATAGAACTAGGTACTTAGGTAGGTATCCACCTAGTCACCTACTACATAAACACTTATCTTTGATGAGTAAATTAATTTAGAAGGTGATCTACGTGTTTTGCTTTTGAACGCAAGGTTAATCTCAACAACGTCTGCAACCTTAGATTATAATAGTTTGGTGATGTGATGAGGCATTTCAACTCGATATTTAAAAGCGAAACTCTTGAAACTGTATTTGCAGTTGCAGGCAGGTAATATTGACCTTGGTGTTTTGATAAATTTGTGATTTGAACTCTTGTATTTTGTATGTCAGTGATTAATTGATTCTTTGAATACCAATAAAGGTGTTAGGTATTATAAATAAATTATTACCAGCGCTAAAAAAGAGGGCCCAGGGCCCAGCCCCGGTACAAAGAAAGGATGAGAGACAGGAGAATGAAAGATGCAAGAGCGAGCGAAGCGAGATCGAAAATTTCAGCTCCTTGCATCGAGGCAGTTAAGTTTTTGACCTTTCATACAAAAATAGGAGATACTTACTAGAAATGATTGAGAAACTGCCCAAGCAACACATTAGCCAGATAACAGAATAAAAGTGTACTAATAAGCAGTTTAAAACTTCATTACATAGTTATTAAAGCTTACGGGACAAACATATGCTGTATTTAATGGTTTTTGGGCTATTACTACTCTTTTAGCTTAATAAAACCTATAAAACACTGATTTCCTTTTTTGAAGCTTAATATTGGCCATGAACAAAAATAATAAAGATACGCTAATCAGTTAGGCATCCACTGAATGTTGCATTTTAGCTGATTTGATAGCATTTATCTAAATGACTTCGGTATCAATTTTCATTATACTGCTTGATGCTGAATAACCTATGTTCTGTTCTCTTCGAGCTGTATTGCACTTCAATAATTTTAGGTAGAGTAGGTAGAGCAGGTAAAGCAGGTAGGTAGATAGATAGCCAGTTGACGGGAGCATAGCCGCGGGGGTTAGCTAGTTTAGATATAAATTGACCACAGAGGTTTAATGTCTGCCATTAAGTTTAATATAAAATATATGCAGTAGATCGAAAAAGGTACTGGCGTGGTACGAGTACTGGCTGAAAATAAAAATCGGCGTATAAAACCAATGAGGTGAAAGAAAACGCCCCGCATTTTGTACCATTGTAAAACTTTGATAGATAGGTACTTAATTCATATTTAGCAAGAAAAGTATAAAAAAATGGAAATAGATGAGAGGTAGATTGGTAGTTGAAAGAAAAGTAGATTACGCACCTCGCTAAAGTGAGTAATTAATGCACTCGTGTTAATTTAGTGCCCTCGCAACATTACACTCATGCATCAATAACTCACTTTGCGCTCGATGCAACAATCTACTATTAATCCTTGAAAGGTAGGATAATCTTGTGGCGCTTGAAAAATTTACAGTAAAGTAATATGTTTATTCACAATAAAGTTAAATGCGCAATAATATTTCACTCGCCATTAACATAAACACCATTAAAAAAAGTTTACTTACAAAATTCAATAATATACATAATTGCAGAATGTGATGTGTTGGTGAAAGTCTTATTCAATGTTATTTGTATGATTATCTCCATAGAAGTACGAAAATAATCTAAATACTGAATAATGATTGACTAACGGAGTTTGAACAATTTCAACTGTTAAAAGAGTTGCAATAGCTGATAAATAGTTAGATCATACAGACGATGCTTGTTGTACATTTATTCAGCTACTATGTTGCGGTTATATTGCTATTATACAAATTAAAGCACTTTATTTTGTGCCCAAATTGCTTGAATAACATCTGTGTAAGCGCTTATCCAGACATTAGATAACCAGTCAACTATGTCAGCTTGAAGTTTACAGAAACGCTTTTATACTATGATTACTTGTATTCAGCCAATCTGTGTTGCTTGGTTAGAGACTGTAGGAAGCTGCAAGCGAAGCGTGCTCCAACATTTCAGGCACTATGTTTTCATATTTTTCTTACGTTCCCAATTCCAAACTTCTTCCTTCTTACTAAACATATTTTGGTCTTGTTTGGTATTTGTTTAAAATCGGTTTCTCAAAATTCGGAGACCCTCAGGAGTCAGGACCAGGGCCCGATGCGGGCCGCCATTGCTGAACCCATTAGTCTGCCAGTGTCTAGGCACCTGCCTATTTAATCCTTGTAGACCTCCACCAAGTAAATGTGGGATTTAATTCTAATAGCCCATGTTTTATGGGTGCCTGCTTACTATACTACTCCTGAGTAGAAATCCTCAGTAGGTTATAGTAATAAATAACCTAAGTAGGCACATTTCTAATGCTAAAACTTACCTTTACATACGTATCCATCTAGCCACTAGCGACCTCTAACTAACTCACTGCAATTTATTGCCTCAGCAGTCAGATGAGACTCTGAGATACCTATGAATAAACTACGCTTTGATAACTACATTTATTTCAAAAATACCTATTATTTGTATAGTTATACAAGTCATTGATCAGAGCAAGATTAGGTACGTAGCTAAATTCACGAGTAGAAATTTTTGTTAGACATAACACAAAGTTTATAAGTAAGTGTATAAGTTTATCTAAAAGTTTCTATCAAATTCAATATCTGTATGAATTGTCAAAAGAAAGGTAAAGTGTCCGAGGCTGGTCTATTCGAGCGAGCGAAGAATCCTTGGTTGTTTCACTTTTGGCAGGGCACTCGTATCTCGTTCAGAATGAGATCAAGGAACGCCCCAAAAAAAAAAAAAGTCCGAGTATAATATCACTTCCACTATACATAGCACATTTAATTGCTTTGGCAACATTTTGGCAAGTGTTACATCGATACAATCATGAAACAAAGTTCCAACAGGGTACCTATACCTACTGTAGAAGAATAGCTCCCTGCCCCCGCCCCCCGTTGGCTTAATCCGGCACTAGCATTGAATGCAGTCAAGAATGACTCCCTCGTGCTCTGAAATGAATCCTGGATCCGCCCCTGTATTGTACCTAGGAGAGAAGGAGGCAGATTTGAACAAACAAGTTTACGCAGTTAGTTTCTAACAGATAATTTAATACTAGCATACAGATGTCTCATCCCATACAAAGAAACCGTGCCTACGTATTGTACTGATAATTTTTTGTACATCGATCGCGTTCGGTTCCGTTCCACTGATATAGATGGTGATATCTATCTATCGCCGTAGAACGGAACCGAACGCGATCGATTCACAAAAAATAATCGGTATAATCAGATGAACAACCCTAGTTACGTCGGCACGGTTTCTTTGTATGGGATGACATCTTTAAGCTAATAATATAATGTCTCTTGTAGTTTCAAAGCTATTTCAGTACAAAAACTGTTTACTGTTTACCAACAACCGTCCGAGGGGTAAAATACGCGCTTGGTCGTGGAGTTGCGGCAACCGGCCCGTTTTAACCTAACCGTCCAGGGGGTGACCACAAGCTCTTAGAGTAAAGTTATTTTGAGTGTGTGTAAGGGACAGATGTATAGATATGACTTCATACATCTGTCCCTTACGCACACACAAAGTAGCCTTACTCTAAGAGCTTATGGTCACACCTCTGTAGTATCAGTGGCATTTGATTTTTCAAGTTATCGGCCATGTTTGTTTTTGTCATTGCAAAGTAAATATTTTAAAGATGGGTGTAAGCCTGTGAAGGACAAAGTTTTAAATGTTGCTGAGTGTTATCAGTCTAATTTTATTCAGTATTTATTTATTTAATACTTCATGCACACAAACATACAGAGGCAGACTTAATGCCTTAGGCATTTTCTACCAGTCAACCTTTTGTAGTTATATAGTATTTTGTGAAAGTGTTTATTTTTATTCAACACACATGTTTTTTTTGGAGCAAATATATTTAATTTCTATAAAAATAGGGTATGGGGCAGTTTAGAACAAATTGAATGGAACATGTTCAAATCTGCCCTATACCAGTGGTGTCTCATCCCATACAAAGAAACCGTGGCGACGTTCTATACTGATTATTTTTTGTACATCTGTCGCGTTCGGTTCCGGTCCGTTCCGTTCCACGGATATACATAGATGGTGATCTATCTATCGCCGTGGAACGGATCAATTTACTAAAAATAATCGGTATAATCAGATGAAAAACGCTAGTGCTTAACGCTATGCCGACGTAACGGCACGGTTTCTTTGTATGGGATGACGATGAGGCATCTGTATGCTGGTATTATATTATCTGTGCCTGTACTAATTGTGTAGTACTGAAGCGTTAGTCATTTAATTGTGACTTAATTTAGATAGGTAGGTAAGACAAAACGTCGAAAATACTTCTGCACTAACACAAAATAGACTCTCCCGCACGCATGCGTCGTATCTATGGACTACAGAAGTACAGCCCGGTACTGCCAACGACTCCGCCCACTCCAATGCGTTATTCGAGCTTAAGGCGGTACCCCGAGCAAAACGCCGCGCTAGCCGTTTCTCGTGCTATTTTTAGGAGCTATCTACTCGTTATTTAAAAAGAAATATCAATTAATAAAAATACATTAAATTTCTACATATTATTTATTCTAAAACGGGTCGTATACTTTTTTTTTAAAGAGGTATATGTTTAACTAATCTCCTTCCAACAAAACCATAAAAATGAGAAATAATTATTGATAGCATGCATCTCCTCGTATAGTGTTCATAAATTATTTTTGTACTAACACTAATGGATAGACAATTTAATAACGAACATTTTTGCCATATTTTTTTTTAAAAGACTAAAATTTGATTTTATAGAGATTTTATTCTAAAATCTGGGCGTATTCACTACTGTAATTCATGTGCCACCAGTGCCGCTAGGCCAATAGGAATGCTCATATCTCACGCTGATTTTTTGGTCAGGGTACCGCCTTAAATATTATTAATTAAAAAATCATTATTATTAAGGATGTTATTATATTATTTTTGTATATTTTTACATGGTTCATAAGCATATATTATTAACTATCTGTTTTACACAGCTAACAAAGTTATTTAAGTAATTTTGAATGGCATTATAGAAGTTTTATAAGTTGGTCGACTATTACTCGTAAACATGTAAAAGCCTGTAATGATTTTATTTTTATATAGGTATTTTTACATGGTTCGTATGCATAATTATTGACTCTGTTTTAAACAGCTAACAACGTTATTTAAGTAATTTTTCAATGGCATTTGTACGAAATGTTTACTGTTTCAAGTAAGTACATTTTATAAGTTGGTCGACCATTACTCTAAAACTTGTAAAGCCTACTTAGCTGTGATAGTTTTCTTTTTAATTTCGTTAGATATACTACTGCCGTGAATTCTTACACATAGCCAAGAGCAACCATTTCGCTGGCAGGGACAGGGGTCAGGGGACAGGAGGGGACACTTGACTCTAAAAAAAATAACAATTTAAAGCGATACCCTACATCATGGAATAGACTAGAAATAAAAAAAAACATCCCCAGGTTTACGTCTATAGGCGGAACACATTTTTTTTTTATGATTTTATTTCACCATTTTGTTGAAATTTTTTATATGTATATCCATGCCAAATTATAGCTTTCTAGTACTTAGAGTCACTGAGCTAAGCTGCGGACGGACAGACGGACCGAGCGAAACTATAAGGGTTGCTGACTTCGGAACCCTAAAAACAAAAGTGCCATTTTGGCAGTCGTTGGTGGAAATATGAAGCTAAGAAAGGCTGCTGTCTTCGGTTTGTAATATTAAACCAAAGCCTTTATTTTATAGAATTAAAAATACAAAGGGAAAATACCACAAAATTACCAAGTATTCTCATCCAAGTACACTGTCTCACAAGTATTTACTAGAGAAGAGGAGATATTGCAATATATAATACAATTATAATATATTCCTAATTATGTGATTTAAAAAAATCTGTTGAAACTAATGAATTAAACTTGTTTATGACCGTTTAAATCTGTTATTTAAAAAAAAACTTTTTGCAAAAAAATACTACCGACTTCCAAATCAAAAACTACAAAGTGAAAAATAACTTAATTTTTGGAAGTCGGTGTCTTTCGTAGGTACCATTTTTTTACGATATGGACACCGACTTCCAATATAAGTTATATTTCACTTTGTAGTTTTTCATTTGGAAGCCGGTAACTAGTATTTTTTTGCAAAAAATGTTTTTTTATTTTCCCTTTTTAGTTTTACCAACCTAATAGGCAAGTTGTTTAGTAAGGTCCGTATAAAGCCAGAATAGATTACCCGAATATCATGAAACTGACCGTAACCGGTGAAATGAGTGATCTGTGTACCCCTTAAGAGCGTACTGGCGTGATGTTATGTTATGAAATGGTATAAACAATAAACAGACAGGCGATTGCAGCAATCTCGAGAGATTTGCCGTTATTAATTGAAGAGTTCTGTTGTATATCTTCGAAGTTCTTCATAAGATCTTCACCAAATTAAAATGGGACCAATTTCGAAACATACCTTTTCAAACAAAAAAAAAAAAATTTCAACATCGGTCCAAAATTGACGGAGATATGCGTGAACATAAACAAAAAAATACATAAAGTCGAACATAGAACCTCCTCCGTTTTGGTAAGTCGGTTAACTACCCCAGGCATGTTCAAAGCCGCCCCTCTTTGGGGCAGCTTTGACCATTTCCCTTCTTACACCAAAATGAATATAACCACCTAATCTCAGGGTTATTGCTAAAACTACTAAAGCGATTATGTAGGTTAATGCAGGTTAAGCATTCCGGGAAAGTAAAGAGGTTGAAAGAGTTTATTTTTTGCGTCATGAAATAAAGTTGCAAAAACGATCAAATCTGCCTCCTTCTCCCCTACATAAACCAAGGCTCTAGATATGTACGTGTAGTCCCTTTTAGGCTATACGGGCGGTAACACAGAAAGTAAACTACCTTTGCGAAAAACCCTACTGTAGTTATATATGTACGTGAACGGCGTGTACACGGTGTACATATAGCTATAAGTACATAAGTAAGTAAGTCAAGTCAACTGGCAGTAATGGAACCCTTAAAATTCGGCCCTGTCCGTCTGGTCCGGCAGTTTGTTACACAGCTATTTTACTCATCATTTCAACCGAAAGACGTCCACTGGACATAGGCCTCCAAGAGTCACCACATAAACAGGTTCTATGCTGCTGTTCTACTAGGAGATCATAATGGAACTACTTAAGCTCTATCGATGGAACTAGAAAGAGAAAGGTAGACACACATTTCACCAGTTATATTTTAAGTCCCATGTACTTAATAGCGTAGCTGGCTGAAAATTAGTTTACAATGCTTGTCCTCGAAAAGAGTGGTTTTCCAAGCAGCCAAACTGTGCGGCAAGTGTCACTTTTTTTCACTAGTGCTTTTTACTTTCCTGTATTTTTTTAATTTTTAACTCCAACGTCAGTCCGACGTATAGAGTTTTTATTATTTGAGATAAGTTTTACAAATTACTTATGTACAGATTATCATTCATATAAAAGGTAAAATAAAACTAATACTTCATTTTAGGCGTTTTTAATTACTCTAGATTTAGATTTTGATCAATAAGTTAATTATAAATATTCATTAAATATGTTTGGCAGAACGTATATTTTGCTCGTGCCTTATTGCATTACGATGTGACAGCTATTCGCACATGCGCAGTAGATATGCCCGAGGAACTATTAGTTAATCTGTGGATATGCTGAACGCGCTTGAATACGCCCGCCATTTTATTAATTTCCTTTTCTTAATTTATTTATTTCCTCGCACAATGCATAGTAAAATGTTGTATGATACACGTACGTAAGATGATTTCCGACTCGTGTCGATTTATCCACTCACTCGCTTCGCTCGCTCGTGAATAAAAATGCCACTCACATCGGAAATCACCTACCTTCCGCACTTGTAGCATAAATAACTATTTTCATCCCACCATCTCGGAAAGAGTATTTTTAATCTTCAATATCTGAGTGGAAAAGCCGTTTTTATTCACTAGAGGATAAAGTAAATTGAATTTAGAACATCGTGTGCACTAAGTTTGTGAATTAAAAAAACATTAAACCTATTTACTGCTACCTCTATGGTGCCGAATATATCATACAACTTTTTTTTATTTGTTAAAAACTCAGACTCGGAACCTTCTTGGTGTTCTTTTTTCAATTTGCTTTGTACGCGGTTCTAACCATGGTATAATAACATACTCCGTATATTGTTCTACCATGGTTCTAACCATCTCCCTCTCTCTCCAACATTCACGCCAAGGGAATCCGATGAATCGGTACAACTATTAAGTATGACAGATAGTTTACACCGAAAAACAGTACACAAGTGACTAACACCAATATTAAAGATAAGTTAGATCAACCATCATATAGATTAGCTAAAGTACACACATCTTTCATGGGGTACTGTGTTAAATTCTATAACAAAATACCTTGTGAGATATTAAAGTTAAATGAAAGAAAATTTAAAACAATAGTTAAAAGCACACTTTGTAAACAAGCATATATTATTACAAATTAGATGATTATATTCAAGATAAGAATGCTTGGAAACATGCTGGTCCTGCTCCATAGGCCTATCTTTGGTGTGGACAAAATCAAAATGGTTAATTTGTATTATATTCATAATTATAGTAACGCTTTATTTTTATTTTTTCTTCTTTTTTTGTTTAAAAAAATTGACTCGCACACTGTTCTGTTGTTGTTTAATTAGGTAATGTACCTATGTTTGCAATATTTGTAAGTACGTGTGGACCATGTTCCTATTTATCAAGTAAAGGAATTAACCTGTTAATGCTTGTAATTCTCTCATACCTATATGTAGTATAGTAGTGCTGGGTACATCGTCCTCACGTATACGAATTTATTAATGTATGTACCTATATAAATATTGTATAAAACTTTTTTTTAAAAGAGTAAGTATGGAGTTTCTTGTGCGTTCTTCTCCATAACAACCTACATTTCCGAATGCACGGTAGAATCAATTTTTATTAAATGTAAATTTTAACGTTCAAAAGTGCCACATAATGGCCTACTTGAAATAAACACATTTGACTTTGACTTTGACTTTATTACAGTACCAAACAAAAATATTACACTCAATTTAAATAACTGTAGCAAAGTTACTTTAAAATTTTCTTAATTATACCTTAGTATTATTTTGTTATAATTTAAAGATTATTCTGTAATACTTACCTGTCATAATGTAGTAATTAATACCTAAACTGAAATAAAAGTGTACCTATCTTGTGATTGTAAACGTTTTTTTTTTTTGCATTTAGTCATTTCCTCGCTGAGGTGGAATGAAAAGTTACTTGTTGCACTCGAGTGCAAAGATTTTTCACCTCGTGCTCTTTTGATTCCCTCGCTAACGCTCAGGATTCTAATTTAGAATCCTTCGCTTGCTCGGTCATCAAAATTGAACACGCGGTTAAAAAGCAACTTTGCACTCTTGTATAACAAAAATAACTATTTTGTCCGTCAGGTAGATTACTAAAAAATATTGGACATGTATTGTTTCTTTTGACACGTAAACATAAAGTGACGACGATATAATGCGTTGAAATATCGTGAAACGTTACGCCGCTAGTACACTTTGTTCTGCCTTAGTGACGTCACAAGCCCCCATTCCTGAACTTTGATGCGCTTTATCTTTGTCAATTTTTATTTATTTGATAAATCAAAAAATACGTGTCCAATATTATTTGATAATCTCACTGACGGACTAAATAGAATTATCATTTTTCTACCCAGGATACATACTATTGTGGGGCGAAAATATTTCTATCAACCCGGCTCAAATACAAACTTCGGACTGCCACTCCAGACTCCCATACACGCGGCGTCTTCAGACTGCTATTCTAGATAGAAAAACGCAATAAAATGATGCCCCACCGGGTAATCGAACCCCGGACTTCAGATTCAGCAGGACCGCTTGCGACCACCAAACCAACGAGGCAGTTGAAAACCAGCGTCAGGCAACTCCCAGTTGTCTGGCATTTTGCTGAACTGGACCTTTTTGGCGCAGCCGCGGGGCACACTATGTATGTAATTGTTTTTTTAAATTACGTTTTCTTTTATTTGTACATTGTGTGTAGCTGTGTGTGCCAAATAAACTGGTTTTCTTTCTTTCAGTTATATTCATATGGAAGTCTAAGTTTGAAACAAAAATTTTCACTAATATAACGTGACCATACATCAAATTAGATACCTACCTACATACATTAAAAACAACACACTTCACTACCCATAAATATACGTTGAGGAAGGACGGATTCGGAAATGGCTCGTAATTGTGCCCAATGTAAGTAAACTTTAGCATCCATCGAGATCGAGATGCGGTAGATGAGATAATTACGGTGAGAAGGCCGCGGAGCCGTGTAAACATTAATTTTATTATGTACATAAGGTTCTCAACAATGTGTTGCAATCTAAATATCTTGTAGGTTGATTTCGCAACCGTTCTATTGAATTAGCTTCGTTTTGTATATTCGATGGGTACATAATAATTAGTCAGCACTAGCACGAAGATGGTTGGATTATAAATGAGCATATATAATAGACAAAAAAACCTTTTTTACAAAAAAATACTACCGACTTCCAATTATCAAAACTACAAAGTGAAAAATAACTTTATTTTTGCCAGTCGGTCGTCTTTGGTAGGTACCATTTTTTGCGTTATGGACACCGACTTAAATAAAGTTATTTGTTAAATTTGTTTGGTTATTTGGAAGTCGGAAGTATTTTTTGTAAAAAAGTTTTTTTTATTTTTCACTTTTTAGTTGTACCTACCTAATTTATTTATTTTTATTTATTTTAGTACATGGAGGACTTACAGCTAATAAATATAGATAAAAAAGGAAACCATAGTCAACAGAAAGCCAATTAGATAGAAAGAAGACATTTATTGCCAACTGTAACAGAACATGAACAAACAGAAATTAGCTCTGAGACACAATATCATAACAGTATGGCAAAAGGAGCGGGCTCAGCCTATGCTGAGCAGTGTACAGCATGGCTATTACGCTGCTCAACGCTGATTTACAGCCCGCCCCCCGTCTCACAACACCTTCACAACATTATAGTGATCACTTAATAAATAAATAACTTACCCACGCCAAATATCAAATTATACCTATATATCTACACATTTATTAGAAAACAAAAAAAAAAAAAAATATATAAATAAAAACCAATAAAAAATAATGAAACATTCCAGTCAAAAATAATAGTTAAAAATATCCATAATTTTTTTTTGTGAATAATTCCATTCATATATTAAATTAAATGAAAATACATAAAATCCATCAAGAAATAATTAATAAAATACCAAAAATAGACGTTTATAATAGTATATTATGCAACTATTGAATAAAGGACGGACTTAAAGCGAGGGCCATATATGAATAACGAGCAAGTGAAGGATTCTTACGACTGAATCACGACCGTAGGGAGTGATTTGGGTGTCCCAAAAAGGACGCAAGATTTGAAATTGAAGAAAAGCACTTTTATTTTTTCGTTATAATATATTTATATATAAAATCTTGAAGTACATAAAATAGGGTTATTTGTGGAATAACACGTCAGGCAAATGTCCTCCTAGGCTTTGCTGGCACATACGCACTCTTTTGTCAAAGTTTTCTATGACCATTTTGCATAGATGCGGCTGAATTTCCCCGATGCAGCGTCGAATTTCCGTGAGCGTCAGAATCGCAGGTCAACAGTCTTATTTAGCTTTCAAATTGTGGCTAAAAATTACTTACCAATTGCTTATATTTGCTTACCATAATGAGAGAATTGCTTATTTCATCTATTAAAAGAATTTAAACATTTAAGGTTGACCGGCCATTCTGATATCAGAATGGCTGGTCAATCTCTGTAGAGTAGTAACCATGTAGAATAACTGAAATTTTAATGTGCCAAAGATTGCTTATTAATTGCTTATTTCACAATTTAGAAGCCTAGACCCAGTATATCCTGTTATTCTATCTATAAGCTAGTCAAGAATTTAAAATCCCCTGTGCCTGTTAAATTTATGAGAGCAAAGTGACGTATGTCGAAAATTGCGTTTATATATCAAAAGGTTTTATTACTCGTTTCTTTATTTTCTGAAATAACCGAATGGGGCCTAGTTTCTATATTATTTTTAATCATGGCTGTATTTATTAACTTTGTATATCTTGCTGACATAGAATACTTATGTTTTTAATAGTGGCTTAACCGACATTTTTTTTAAGTTGCCTGCCAATAAAGAGATGAAACTAATCTGCCGTACATTAATTTTTATAACTTACTGTCGTCGTTTTTTTATGTGCGTGTAGACTGAGGGACCAAACTGGTATGTCGCAAAATAAAAATCGTAGGATTTACTAGTAGACTTAAAACAATTGTAGAACAAATCTGGGAATTTCTAAACAAATTTATTTTTGAATCCTATGAAAATAGATAAGAGTAGTCTGACCACAAAATGCAGACAGTACTTTTATATTTTGTACGGTTAATTTTATGTTATATTACATGGCTTAAATGTATTTAATAAAACAATAGATTACAAAATTAACTTATCAATTATTGCAATACTAGTCAGCACTTACACTAATTTTGAAATATTGGTCATCATAGCTAAAAGTTCGTTCATAAAACAGTGATATCAGTAGATAAAGGCAGATTATGTATTTCTTGTTTTTTATAGCATTTAAATTATTATTTTTTGCTACTCGTAATTATAAATAAATGAGCTGTTTCCGAACGCAATCTTGAAGTAACATTAAATTAATCTACTATAATTTTTATGTAGGTATGATATGGCTGTGTTTCCACCAGAGATGTGCTAGGATACGTAGCAAGGGATGTGTTGTTAAGAACCATTACTTCAAACAAAGTGATTCTATTGGTTCTTCTTCTTGGTTGATGTTGTTTTGTTGTGGCTGGGTAAACACCCAGGCTCTCTCAGCGTAGTTCTAGTGAAAGCTTTTTGTACATACAAAACAAAGGAAGGATGTGTGTGAAGAATGTGTTGCGAGATATGTGTGCTGGGGATGGGCGCGAGCAGTGTTGCCGTTCTAGCGACTTTGTCGCTAGTTCCAGCGGATTTTATGAGTGGTTAGGTTAGCATAGGGCAAACCTGGGCCATGGGTAGTAGGAGTATATTTATCTATGGCCATGGGGTCCCAGGGCTAAGAAAGAAAATTTGTTTCAAATAAATATCAAAGTTAAAAAACCGGCCAAGTGCCACTCGGACTCGCGCAAGAAGGGGTCCGTACCATTATCGCAAAAAAAAATTAACGTTTGTTGTGTGGGAGCCCCACTTAAATATGTATTTCATTAAATTTTTGTTATTGCGGCAACAGAAATGCATTATCTGTGAAAATATCAACTGTCTAGCTATCACGGTTCAGGAGATACAGCCTGGTGACAGACAGACAGACGGACCGCAGTCTCAGTAATAGGGTCCTGTTTTTACCCTTTGGGTACGGAACCCTGAAAATGGTTCAAGTCGTTAAATTATTTTTTGTGGCTCTCTCATATTTTTTGGTCGCCAACCACTCATGAACCCCGCTAGAACTAGCGACAAAGTTGCTGAAACGACAGCACTGGGCAACACGGGCACTCGGGCAATGGCGCGCACGCTCCGCTGCTTCCACACTTTATCTGAAACGAGCCCGCTACACATCCTCGCGCCGCCCATCTGTTCACCAATTCACAGCGTCGGTACGCATCCTCGCACCGCTCAGCTATCTCGCACATCTCTGGTGGAAACGCAGCCTAAATGTGTAGATTCTGTTTAATGCTACCTACCTACCTTAAAACAAATTCTCATACTATTATCGTGCCTTTTTATTAAATAGACTTTCCTTGAATACACACCTTTTTTCATTAAATTCACATACGCCATAAAAAATAAAAATAAATTAACCGTATAAAGTATAATAGTACTGTCTATATTTTGTTTTATTGTGTGATCACACTACTCTATTTTCATAGGATTCAAAAGTAATATTATCTCAGCTAATGTAAGAAAAACACAATTTTAGATACCTATTATAAAGTAGAAACTTTTTACTAAAAGTTAAGTACACTAGTCTTTCTGATATTCCTCTCGTCAAGCAGCTAGTACATGCACATATGTCAGTGGATGTGAGGATTGAGGGACCAGTTTTAATAATTGCTATCTAAAAATTGCGGCGATATTTCTTTTTTACAAAATGTTTCAAGTCTCATTTTAAAAATTTATGTAGAAAAAGAGAGATTTTATTTATTTGATTCGATAAATTCACTAAAATATGTATCTTTTTTGTGTGGAATGAGGGACCACAGTTTAGTCGTTACATATATTTTATCTTTGAAGCTTTGTGGTCTGTTATTTAGTTAATATCTTTACAAATTCTTTACTCAAAGTCTGTAGTCACGACACCTTAATTTTTAGGGTTCCGTACCCAAAGGGTAAAAAACAGACAGACGGACTGCGGAGTCTTAGTAATAGGGTCCCGCCCTATTACTAATACTCTGCAGTCCGTCTGTCTGTCACCAGGCTATATCTCATGAACCGTGATAGTTAGACAGTTCAAATTTTCAGATGATGTATTTCTGTTGCCGCTATAACAACAAATACTAAAACCAGAATAAAATTAATATGATATTTAAGTGGGGCTGCTCCCATACAACAAACGTGATTTTTGTGCGGTTTTTTTCGATAATGGTACGGAAACCATCGTGCGCGAGTCCGACTCGCTCTTGGCCGGTTTTCAGATACTTTTCGAGATCAGGCTGATAATCTGTGAGGACTGAGGGACCACACTTTAAATTTGCTGCAGCTGTAGTTTTTAATATATGTATTTGTTTACAAATTCCCAGATTTGTTCTACAATAGTTTTAAGTCTAATAATAAATCCTACGATTTTATTTGTTATTTTGTTTGTTATTGATATACCAGTTTGGTCCCTCAGTCCACACGCACATAAAAAAACGACGACAGTAAGTTATAAAAATTAATGTACGGCAGATTAATTTCATCTCTTTATTGGCAGGCAACTTAAAAAAAAGTCCGTTAAGCCACTATTAAAAAAATAAGTATTCTATGTCAGCAAGATATACAAAGTTAATAAATACAGCCATGATTAAAAATAATATAGAAACTAGGCCCCATTCGGTTATTTCAGAAAATAAAGAAACGAGTAATAAAACCTTTTGATATATAAACGCAATTTTCGACATACGTCACTTTGCTCTCATAAATTTAACAGGCACAGGGGATTTTAAATTCTTGACTAGCTTATAGATAGAATAACAGGATATACTGGGTCTAGGCTTCTAAATTGTGAAATAAGCAATTAATAAGCAATCTTTGGCACATTAAAATTTCAGTTATTCCACATGGTTACTACTCTACAGAGATTGACCAGCCATTCTGATATCAGAATGGCCGGTCAACCTTAAATGTTTAAATTCTTTTAATAGATGAAATAAGCAATTCTCTCATTATGGTAAGCAAATATAAGCAATTGGTAAGTAATTTTTAGGCACAATTTGAAAGCTAAATAAGACTGTTGACCTGCGATTCTGACGCTCACGAATTTCCTGTTTTAAAGCGTGAATAGTTGTAGGCTTATTGGCATAGACTTTAGACTTTAAATAACCCCATAAAAAGAAATCTAAAGGCGTTAAATCGCAAGATCTAGGGGGCCAATTCTGATCACCGAATCGAGAGATCACACGACTAGGAAAAGTTTCATGCAGTAATTGCATCGTTTCTCCGGCTGTGTGGCAAGTGGCCCCGTCTTGTTGAAACCACATTGCTTCCACATCGATATCCTCTAATTCGGCTAAAAAAAACCTTGTTATCATGTTGCGATATCGAGCCCCATTAACAGTAACCGCTTGACCGGCCTCATTTTGAAAAAAATATGGTCCAATAATGCCTTCAGCCCAAAACCCGCACCAAACAGTGACACGTTGTGGATGCATTTGTTTTTGAACAATCACATGTGGGTTCTCTGAGCCCCAAATGCGGCAATTCGGCGTCGCTAAAGATGATTTTGTTTGAAAAATCTGCATCCCTGTTTTGGCGGTCGATAATCCATTCAACGAACTCTCTTCGCTGTCCATGATCACGGGGCTTCAGTTCTTGTGTTATTTGAACTTTGTAAGCATGGAGATGCAGATCTTTAGTGAGAATACGCTGGAGAGAGCTTCTTGAAATTTGCAATTCTTGTCCACGATGCCTAATGGATGTTCCTGGATGTTCACGGACATTCTGACGCACAGATTCAATATTGCCATTTGAACGGCTTGTTTTTGGACGACCAGTGGAATGAACATCATTAATTGATCCACTCTCCCTGAATTTTGCAACCAGTCTCTTCACAGTTGATGAACTCAAGCCAATATTCCGACCATATTTTGCACGGAATTTTCGAACCGTACCCGCCAAACTTTCATTACTTTTCAAATATTGTTCAATAATAAAAACGCGTTGATCTTTCGTATAACCCGCCATTTTTACAAATCCTAAACATTCAGCTGTCAAATGTTTTTTTTTTCAGGGTTGCCAGCACTAAAATACAAAACTGGCGGCAAATTGAAATCTTGCGTCCTTTTTGGGACACCCTAACAATAAATTATTAACATGCATACATACGATTAAGATTATGAAACAAATTTAAGGGCTAGTACTGGCAAATTATCACTACTATGTGGTCTAAGTTACTTAAATTATACTTACTTAAATATTTATTAAAGATAGATACTAAGATACTTCAGATTAGAAACAAAAAGGGTCTATATTATAGAATGAAATTATATTACTGGAAAATTGTTTAATAAATAAATCGGAGTTTTATAATTTTGAGATTGTTTTATTAGTCATTATGTATATTATGTCTAATTATTTTTTAAGGTTGCGGGCTTCCACTGGATGCAAGATGCACGCGACTGGTCAATGTGGCGACGTTTGGTGGATGCCTATGTCCAGCAGTGGACGTCATTCGGCGTATATGATGATGATGATATAGCCGGACAAATCATCACAAAAAATATTATTTAATGTACTCAAATATATTTATGACATATAATTTTAACTATAGAAGCTACCAATTAACCTATCAATTCATACTAATATAATAAGGGTGCTAATTAAGGCAGCTTCTTTAAAATGTCATTCTCGTCTGCAAATATATTTAGTTGTCTAATTAATTAATAGGTCAGCGACAAACTTTTAGCGTCTAATAAATGGTTTATAAGCGACCATATATTGTAAAACAAGCTACTGTTAATATGACGCAACATGGTGATAATTCTTAAGCAACTAAATTTGTGATATGTCTACTCATTGCTAGCTTCTAATAAGTGTATCAACTTCATCTATAAAATAATATCAACGTACTCTAATTTCATAGAGTCACCTTTATTTTTATACTTTAGCATAAGTAATTGATGAGTGAATCTACTATATTTGAACATAAAATTTCCTTATTATTGTCATCAAATAATGGTCAATAAAAGCTATAATTTCATGTATTCGCCTATCTATTTATAATGTTACCATAAGTAATTGACTATTATACCTACCCAAATGAACATACAAAAAATAGGGTGGTATTTAATACTTTAACTGTAATTCCCCTTTTTTCAATCAAAATATTCGAAATTACTACCAAAAATACTGAATTGCACACTAAATTTGCTCATCAAATAAATGAATTATACTATACTGCTAGATCTTTAAAGCTTAACTGTTTTACTGAATAACTATCTGTTAACTAAAAGTAAATCTAATAATTCTTCGAGTGCAACAAAATATTTAAGTTTTAAGGGAGGGGGGGAAACGAAACAAAGTCGACGGAGCCCCGCTGCGCAGGGCTCCTATTTCTGTCTGCAGGGTCTAAAGTAACCTAACATGAAGGAGATGACGGGAGCTGAGTTCGCTCGCTTTGCTCGCTCACTTCAGCTCCCGTCATCTCCTTCGAACCTAACCTATCCGTGTCGGGGTGCCCTAAGCTCCCGAGCTCGCTTCGCTCGCTCTTGCACTAATTCACATTTATTTTATATTTAATTGAATAATTTGTGTGTTGCAAACTTTCACGAAAAAAGAATATGATTTATTAATTTAGTTGTTGAATGAAAAACTTTGATTGCTAATTTTGAGGCTGGAATTTGATTTTATTAGCAGACAGATGTTGAATCTCTAAAATATATAAAGTAGTTCACTTACAACATTAGTCGCTGAGTTATCAAATCAGAAGTAAATATATTTATCGGTAGCTCGGAGTCATATTAATTTACGCTCGTAAATTGACGCTGGTTTTTTGATATTCTGTTGGAGTAGTAAAGATGATGAATTAATATAATTGAAGCTGTTCTATTAACTCGTCGCCCACATATAAAAAAAGACGCTAGGTTGCAGGTGCTAAAGAAAACTTTTGTTGCCGCACATATAATTTCCCATATAATAAATGTGAAAGTAACCCAGTCTGATACCTTTTCACACTTAAACCGCTGAACTGATTTAAATGAAATTTGGTATGGAAACAGTTTGAGACCATAAGTAACTATCTTATGTCCTTCATAGGATATTTTTTATTATGGAAATCTTCCTTAAGGGAGTAGAAGTTTTTATAGTGAATTACAATTTTATTGCCTTATATAAAAAAATGGCTATTCAAAGTACTAATGCTACGCAGAGGTAGTTGCGGGCAACAGCTAGTTACATAATATATAAATTCACATGAAACAAAACGCCTGTACGCTAAGAGCTAAGTCGTTTTCCAATATGTTATTAAATGCTGAGAAAGCCTGTAACTATGGAAAAAGTCTCTATCCCCAAATGTTGTTTTCAACGTTGCTAATTCTCTCACCTGTCGAGCTGTTAAAATCATTAATTTTCTTAGCTTCTTTTAATAAATGTTGCTTCAGTTTAACCAAGCTGTCATTTTTTTGAATTAATCGAAATAGCTTATTTAAATACAATATTTTATTAATAGCTTCTGCCAGCGGCTTGAACCACACGAAAAGCGTTTTTTTATCCTAAGGGAACAACATATTGGGCAGAAAAGTAGCCTTTCTGCTAATCTTACAGCTATCATCATCATCATATCAGACGAAAGACGTCCACTGCTGGATATAGGCCTCCCCCAAGCGTCACCACATTGACCGATCCCGTGCGTATCGCAACTAGCTGATCCCCGCAACCTTCACCAGGTCATCGGTCCACCTGGTGGAAGGCCTTCCCACGCAATGTCTTCCGGTTCGCGGTCGCCACTCCAGAATCTTTCTACTCCATCAGCCATCCGCTTCGCTTCGCCGTTCTTATAGCTATAATCTATCTCTATTCCGCCTTTGTACCCGTATTAATAAGTTTTCCTTGTAAATGTTTATAACTTTTATGGTGTACAATAAAGAATATTTTAATCTATTCTCTGCATAATTTCATCCAGTTTCATTCTGGCGTAGTTGAGTAACAAACATACATCCACACACACATCCAAACCAACAAAACTTCCCATCCAAACTTTCACATTTAAAATATTAGTTAGATTAAAAACCAAGAAGAATTACGTTACGCGCAAAAATAGTGGCTTTTGGATTTGACAGATAAAAACGAGGCTGTAAGCCAGGCTGCGAGCCTATTCGACGCTGTTTTTTCTTACGGAATACAAAATGTATGAAGAACTGTCAACTTGCTCGACATTGAGTAGTTCTAACTCACGGCCGTCACAGCTTAGAGCGCTAGTGTCGCTATTCGCGGCTTAGCGAATACCAAACTGTAGATTCGTCGCTGGCACAGCACTGCGCTCAAGGCTGTATCCTTAGAGAATAGCACTGATAACATTTGAGGCCCTGCCTAACGAGACAACTTTAAGCAGACAGAGGTAGCAACCAGTAAGTACGTTATGCATTTGGAATTTGTTTGAGACGCAGTTGAAAACTGGCTGAGAGAGAGAGATACTCTGTCTAAGCGGTGGTGGCAGATCATTCCATATTTTGGCCGCACTTCATTTGAAACTACCTCTATAAGAGGCTGTTTTGTGCTGGCAGACAGCCAACCTGTTGAGCAAAATTACAAATCCTCTCGTATAGACTTATAATAATAATTTATGATGTGAGCACAAAAACAAAAAAACGCACCGCTTTAATTAAAGTAACAAGCAAATACTTAGTTTGCAATTATATGACTAAAAACATAAACAAACAATATAACCTAATGCTATTTGAAAAATTTGAGGCCTATGCACCTTCAGCCCGGCGAGCATGGCAAACGCAAGACGTTTGTGGCAAGACATGATAAAATTTGTCCAAGTCTTACAATTTGTCATTTATGCTAGCACGGGTCAACCATGTGACGTATTTTAAAGGCGCGATATGCCTTTCTTGTTGCTGCCCGGCGAGCACGGCCTACTGTGCCATGGCTTGAGTCACACATTTCATCGCAATTTGGGCGATAAAGCCAATTTGTCTTAAATACTATTACCGGCGGCGTGAGAAAATTTCGTGACGTTTATTTGGGACTCATCGAGTCTTAATTGCTAATACGGGCGCACCCATTTTGTCACATTTTGACAGATGATTGAAATAAATGTATCACTTTCGTTTGGAGGTGGTGATAAAATTGTGTAGTTGAAAAATAAATATTTTCCTTCTAATGAATGCACCAAATGGCAATAAATTTATTTTGTGTGTGGTGATCAATGCTTATTAATTAATTGAAATGTTACACGATTATTAATTAATTTTATATTATTCTTATTTTTAGTTATTATTTTTATTTTAATTATTATTATTTTTATAATAATTTTCTTTTATTCCATATTCTTTTTACTTTCTACATTTTTAAATATTTCTTAAATAAAACTCCCAAAAACATTTAAAATATAAAAAATAGGGGCCCACCGGTATCGGGAACAGGGTTGGACCCTGTTATATGCCCCTGCTATAATATTTTTAAGTAATAATTAAAATTTTCACAATAATTATATCTTTCTAACAAACACTTACTATGGTAACAAACAAACAAAGAAAAATAAAGTGTGCATAAGTCTATGTAGACCAGGGTAGAAAGAAGCCTTTAAAAATAATAAAAAGTAAAAAAAAAAATAGTAGGTTGAAACCCATTGGGAAAGAAGAAGAATATTATAAAAATTAAAGGAAAAATAATTTACGGGCGATCTGAGGTCGGGAAGGGGAAGGGGGTGAGTTTTTAAGGGTGAAAACGGTTTATCTCGATTTCCGGCGAAACTACAAGTCCTATGGAAAAAAGTTAAATGGCAAAGTTGTAGATAATAAAAAGATCTACTACTTTTGAATTGACACTTTTTTTCACATAACCTCAAAATGTATGTGAAAAATTCAAATAACCAAGTTTTTGGTTTTTAATTTTTATCTTTTACAATTTTTTATTGTTTTTCACATAGATTGGTAAAAACTTATCTTTTTATGTCCCAAACACACTGTAATTTTTTTTTATTTAAAATATTTATTCTTTCACCTTATTTTAACTTAATATCGAAAAAACTACCCTAATTTTCAATCGAAAATTCTGACGTCAAAATATCAGCTTTTTTAAAAAAGTCGGTGGGCTCTTTGTTCGTTGAAATCTCTACTTTCTGATGGTGTAAAAAAAATATACATTACTGTGGTAAATTTTCTCAAAAAATGCAAAAAATAAAGTTAATGTTTAATATGACATCTACAATGTTTTGAGTAAATTGTAGAATCTTCTTTAAATTATATGCGTGGATGCCTATTTATTGCTATTTTAATATAACTGATATACCTGAGTGACCTACGGAAAATTTTAGACCATCAAAAGGTATTTTATAGAGAAGTAGGGAAGGGACTAGGAGGGTCTGGGCCTTATTACCTGTTATTTCGTTTTAAAATTAAATTATATGTACCATAGTAATGTGTATTTTTTTTACACCCCCAAAAAGTAGAGATTTCAACGAACAAAGAGCCCACCGACTTTTTTAAAAAAGCTGATATTTTGACGTCAGAATTTTCGATTGAAAGTTAGGGTAGTATTTTCGATATTAAGTCAAAATAAGGTGAAAGAATAAATATTTTAAATAAAAAAAGTTACAGTGTGTTTGGGACATAAAAAGGTAAGTTTTTACCAAACTATGTGAAAAACAATAAAAAATTGTAAAAGATATAAATAAAAAACCAAAAACTTGGTTTTTTGAATTTTTCACCTAAATTTTGAGGTGTGAAAAAATTGCAAATACAAAAGTTGTAGATCTTTTTATGACCTACAACTTTGCCATTTAACTTTTTTCCATAGGACTTGTAGTTTTGCCGGAAATCAAGATAAACCATTTTTTACCCTTAAAAACTCACCCCCTCCCACTTCCCGAACTCGGATCGACCGTAATTTATTTTTCCTTTCATTTTGATCATATTCCCATTTTATTTCCCCTCCTTTTCTAACGGGTTTCATCCTACTGTAATTTTTTTTGGTTTCAAAAATTATCGACCCTGGTCTATGGTCGTGGTTCAAATATGAATTTGTTACTAATAAAATTAAAAAGTTGTTTATTTGTATGAACGGCACACTTTTGTACGTATTATTTTATTTGGTCGTCTATTCAGATTATGTCGCACTATGAAGTCAGCAACAAGAAAGGCATGTCGCGCCTTTAAACCATGGCATGTCACATGGTTGGTTGTCCCGTGCTAGCATCTAAGACAAATTGTTAGACATGACATATTTTATCATAACTTTTTAAATATTTTCTGTTAAGAATTTGTAGTTCAAGTCGAAAACCAAGAAATGTGAAAAAAAAACTTAAATTCATGTTGGGATGCTGCTAGCATGGGGGTAGCAAAGGGGGGGGGGGCAAATTTTTATTATTTTTTGCCTAGGACATACCGTTTTCGAGATACCATTTTGGAAATATAGAGCGTTTTATGCAATATAAAATAAGATTCGGAGGCCCATAATTCGGAAACAGTGCGTCGTAGGGCTATGCTTCTTAGAACCTAAATGGTTTTTATGGCCAAGATTAAACCGAAACTACAATAAAATTGGAAAATTGCCGAAAAAGAAAGAAAATAAACGTCAAGAAGTTATGCCACAAGTCAAGAAAATATCTCACGGCGCAGTGCTAGCATTTATGACAAAATGGTTTTTACCGCCCAAACTGTGATAAAAAGTGTGACTTAAGCCATGTCACAGTAGGCCGTGCTCGCCGGGCTGGCTGAATTCACACTGATTGTGAATGGATCTAAATCATATTCCTTGCATATATCATTGCAATTTCTGCTTGAGCACACAATATAACTGTTCTGCCTATAATTCGAAGAAGTATGAGGTACACGTATGGGTGGATTAAACCGAATTTTTTTACATGGCACATTGAAATAAAATTTTGACATTAACTCGGGGTTATCAATGTTGTTATTGAGAATTTTCTGCAAGAATAAACAGTCAGCGATCTTACGTCGATCTACCAGTGGTAGCAGATGATACTTCTTACAGAGTCCAAGATAATTGATTGACTGTTAAGGAATCTTTTGATGAAAGCAAAGATATTTTATGAAACGTCTTTGGAATTTTTGCAATGCGGTCAATGTATTTATGAATACGTGGAGTCCATATCTAAGACGGATACTCCACCTGACTTCTTCCAAAAGTGCAATACAATATTTTAAGTGTTTTAGCATCTGTAAAACACTTAGAGAGACGCATTATAAACCCAAGAAGTTTAGAAGCTTTTTTAACAATTGCATCAATGTGTGTGTCAAAAATTTACTTATGTCTTGATGGACGCCCAAGTCACGAATAGTATTGCACCTTGGCAAGATCTGGCCCGCCAAAGTAAAACTAGTGGCTAGGACTGCACGTTTTCTAGTGTAAGTGATCACCGAACACTTGGATGGGTTGAGATCAAGTTTATTAGCCCAACAGTACTCCTCAAGCCGATACAAATCGGCCTGAAGTGCTAGTCTATCTTCGGGCGTTGAAATAGTGGCAAAGATTTTCATGTCATCGGTCATCGGCAAAGCATAGTAGTTTGGATAAATCGATGCACTGATCGATGTCGTTCACACAGACTACAAACAATAATGGACCGAGCAACGAACCCTGAGGCACTCCGCTGGGCTCGTTTACCCAACTAGACATATAATTATTGAGTACTGCTGCTTGTGTCCTATTATCAACGCAAGAAGAGAACCACCTCAAAAGGTCCCCACGGATGCCCATGTAGCTTAGCTTCTTTATCAGGGTATCGTGATCGATCCGATCAAATGCCTTGCTATAATCTGTGTAAACCACATCGAACTGCTTACCGTTATCCATAGCATCCGTAATGAAATCATTAAACAAAATCAAGTTAGAAGTGGTAGACCGTCCTTTTAAAAATCCATGCTGAAAGGAGTTGAACGAGCTAGCAAGGGCGGGATATAACTGGTTATAGATAATCCTCTCAAATATTTTAGCTATAAGGCACAGCTTAAATATTGGCCTGTTTTAGACCCCTTTTTATGTATGGGCGTAATAAAAGCAGATTTCTATATTTTGGGGACAACACCCTGAGTCAAAGACTTGGAAAACAAAATTGAGCGCGCATTTAATTAGAAATTTAGACGATATATTATCAGGCTCTGCACCTTTAGTCGGATCCAAGTTACGAAGTAAACCGGTCACAACATCAACATTCACTTCTATGTTTTCTCACATGTCAGATGAAGTTCTAGTATCGAAAGGTAAATCAGGAGGTGGACTGGGAATATTAGATGAAGTAGAGTTGAGGAAAGTTGACATAAAATAAGACGAAAATGCCTCACAAATAGAATCTCCATTAAGTAATGACTCATCGTTATAATTTATATTAGGTATAGTATTTGAGTTAGCGATTTTAACAAAGGTCCAAAAGTGTTTAGGGTTACCTTTAATAGATTTTTCAGTTTGATTAAGATAACTTATATAAAATGAAGCTTCCATAGTCTTGACTCTGTCACGCAAATATTTAAAAGTTAACTGGTTAGATTTATTGTCATACGTCTTGATTTTTTTTAGATATCGCTCGTCAAAACAATTAAAGAAAATATAGTTTTTCTTTAATTGTTTTGACGAGCGATGAACTGTACCAGTCTGGGTATTTTGTATTACTTACTAGCTAATAGGCAAGTAGTTTTACGTAAGGTACCTATAATGTCAGAATATATTACCCGAATGTTATGAACCTGAACATAACCGGTAAAATGAGAGTGTACAAAGTTGAACTGTACACATCTGCGTACCCCTTTAGAGCGTACTGGCGTGATGTTATGGCATAAACAATAAACAGACATGCAATTGCAGCAATCCTGAAGAGTTCTGTTGTATATTTCCGAAGATCTTCATTATCATTCATCTTCTCCAAATTAAAATGGAACCAATTTCGGTATATACTCTTTCAAACAAAAAAATAATTTTCAAAATCGGTCCACCACAATTGACGGAGATATCGGTGAACATACATAAAAAAAAAAAACAAAGTCGAACATAGAACCTCCTCTTTTTTGGTGCGTCGGTTAAAAATAATGAATAAATATCGCCTTCACTGTGAGTAAACAATTATTAATTCGTGAATATAATTAAAAGGAAACTAGATGTTGCCCGCGACTTGGATCGCGATCTCAGTTTAACCTCTCTTTTTAGTGTGCCAAGGGTAAGATAGACTTCGTTGGACTAATAATACTGACTACTTTGGGTAGTGAGGGTTATTAAAGTTAACCTAGGAAGGTCCAAAACAGACAGTCACGTTGGAAAATCTATGATCCATTGAAACAGGAACTGAAAAAAACCGGCCAAGTGCGAGTCGGACTCGCGCACGAAGGGTTCCGTACCATTTTCGTAAAAAACGGCAAAAAATGACGTTTGTTGTATGGAAGCCCCCCTTATATATTTATTTTATTTTGTTTTTAGTATTTGTTGTTGTAGCGGCAACAGATATACATCACCTGTGAAAATTTCAACTGTCTAGCTATCACGGTTCATGAGATACAGCCTGGTGACAGACAGACAGACAGACAGACAGACAGACAGACAGACAGACAGACAGACGGACCGCGGAGTCTCAGTAATAGGGTTCCGTTTTTACCCTTTGGGTACGGAACCCTAAAAACATCCTCCTCGCGTCGTGTGCTTTTCATGTATGATTTTCCTCCATCTGTCTATCTTTGGTGTCGTGCTCCGTGGAGTGGATCGTGTCTTTTGTAAAACGGTTTTGCTCTGACCATCTGATCGGGCTGCGATCTCTCGGCCTCCTCCAACCGACTTTGCCAGTAATCAAAGGCTGCACGAGTTTATGACGATCTTTTCGGGCAATGTGACCAATTGAATTCGGCAAAGCAAAGGGCAAAGAACAATCGACCAATCACATAGACGGAAATCTACATCGCGTCTTTCATCTCGCATGTGATTGGTCGATTGTTCATACTCTTCGCCCTTTGCCTGCCCGAATTCATTACGCAATAAGGCTGCAGGATTCTTAGCAGGCAGGTGGTAGAGAGCCTGGCTTTGTTATTGAGTTGTCCAAGGATAGAGACGTATGTGCAGAATGCAGTCTACGAAATTTGAAGGATTTTTCGCCAAAAACACATCTCGAATACGATTAAAGCGTCGATACGATTTTGTTTGGCTCTATTAATCGTTTAGTATGTAGATCACTGGCATGATGCTGCGATTTATCATCATGAAGGTAATCGTATGCCATCTTAATCTCGCAACATACATCACACAATGATAAACAGTAATGTGTAAATGAATATAGCGAGAGACATCGCAATTTGCACTCAACTGCCTGTGATGGAGTAATTGCAGACAGTAATGTTGGTAACTATATATGTTACCATATCCACTAAGATTTTGTGATAAGCAGCAAAAAACAAACAACAACTTTAACAAACAAACAACAAAAAGGATATTTTATATAGGTTGGGCATTTGGAGTGGGCTCTGAAAGGCCTAAAATATAGATGATAAAAAAATGACGCAAAGGAAAAATCCGATTTTTTTAAAGTATGTCCATCGCTTTAAAATAAGATACCTAATCTTACGTCACGGGTGGCAGAGTCCTGAGTGAAGCGACGGGTTCAGGATGCCCAAGACGAAGACAGGATAGTAAGGATAATTCATGCCTCCAAATATCTAATTAAAGCGAGCGTGACTTTAGAACGAGAAGCGAGAGAGAACGCCATGTACCAGATCATTTCCTGTGTATTTGTGTCCTATCCTAAACCTGAACCGGATGGTTTTGTAGATGGGACAGCAAGGGGCGAGGGTACCCCGTTGTGCCGTTTTCATGAAACGGAAAAAGGCACAACAGGGAACGCAAGAAACTGCTTTATCCCCTTGTTGCATTATCTAATTTAGAATAGGTGGTTAGGTACTCGGATTCAACACTGGTTGAAGTGGTTTAGTTATGCTGAAATTAGTTTACAATCACCATGTGACGTAAACGTAACATATTGCATAAAATTATTTTCATTACGAATAGAATACAAACCATATTTTTTGTAACTTATGAATTATTGAATCATGACGTAATATTTTTTTGAATCTCTAATATTAATTTCCCGTTTAAATTACATTAAGTATACAAAAATGCTTATTTTATAATAAATGTTAATATTTGCATTTTCATACCAGAAGGTATGCTTTGAGATAAACATTTAAAAAATTTGATAATTTGGCATTCTGCACTAGGTCATCAATTTGTGTTTTTTATGGCAATTTACAAAATGTATTATCTAATCGTAGATTATTTCACTTGGCTGAATTTAGTGGTCTGTATTTACATCGAATCATCCTTTTAGGAGGAGAGGGCACATATTTTGAAAACTTACTGAACCACAGATAATACAATACTAGCTGAGAGCAGTGGTGGCCCAGTGGTATTGGCCGCGACTTACAAGTTGTAGGTCGTGGGTTCGAACCCTAGCAGGCGCTTTACTTTGTGTAAATTATTTCATCAACACTGCTATCAAAACCGGTAAAGTAACATCGTGAGGAAACCAGCATGTCCTAGAACCAAAAATTCGAAGACGTGACATCAACCTACCCGCACTGTGCCCGCGCGGTGGATTACGGCCTATCCCTCTCACCGAGAGGAGGCCTGTGTCCCAGCAGTGGGAACTGGGAACATTAATAGGCTGATGATGATGATGATACATATTATGCCTCTTCCCATACAAAGAAACCGTGGCGACGCGGACGTAACTAGCGTTTTTCAACTGATTATACTGATAATTTATTGTAAATCGATCGCGTTCGGTTCCGTTCCATGGCGATAGATAGATCACCATCTATATCCGTGGAACGGAACCGAACGCGATTGATGTACAAAAAATAATCAGTATAATCAGTACAGTACGTCGGCACGGTTTCTTTGTGTGGGGTGAGACTGAGACACCATCTGACTACTACTGCCTCTTTGGTCTAGTGTTTCAAGCGCTACTGCTAAGCGTGAGGTGTTAGGTTCGATTACCGGGTCGACCAGTGCACTCCAAACGTCTGCACTTGCGACCTCTTGGCCTCCCGGCTCTCGATATATGCCCGGTTAATTGTCATGAACCGGGCACAAAGCCAGACGTTCGGGTTAAATCTAGGAAACGATTGCAATGGGCTCACCTCATTACATGGCCGTAGAAATGGACAACGAGCTTTCTTTTTGACACCACAAGTGGCATCGATCAATCTTGAGAAGAATCCATGTTCTAAACAAATCCCAAACAAAGCCAACATATTTTCAGTAAGTAGTATATATGACGCAACAGTTTCACGTTTGAGGCTTCCGTAGTTCCTACGTAGATATGCAAAACACAGGGTCAGATTAAATTAAACAGCTGTAGAAACTCGGTAGGCGTGATGGGTATCAATATAATGACGCTAAAACAAACAATTCAACCTCCTCATTTCAACTAGAGAACAGATGACTACGAGGTCAACGGCCGCAAGTAGTCGGTACCTACTTGTAGCTATTCTGGAAAATATTTGTTTTATCGTCATTAGGTATCGAGATACTCGTACATCACGTTTCGCTAAACAATTTAATTCGACCGTGTATTATCTACGTAGTAAAAAACTTAATTCAAAAAATCAAAAAACCCGACTGCTTCAAAAGCGAACTAAAAAGTCGTAAACAAGGAAAAAATCATGCTGTGCAGTCGGAGGATACATACGCGCGAGCTGGCTGACCAAAACCAGATGTATCCTCCTCCTGCACAGCATGATTTTTTCCTTGTTTACGACTTTTTAGTTCGCTTTTGAAGCAGTCGGGTTTTTTGATTTTTTGAATTAAGTTTTTTTATTTATAACTTTTTAGTTCGTTTTTTTTCGAATTAGATAATTTAAACATATAAGTGTTATATATTTTTGAAATCACCTCTTAAAGCCCTTTATTTGGACACTCCACACGATGGATTTGGAAGGAAAAAAAAATTTAGGCCCCCACAATATGGCACCCAAAATCCGCCATTTTTCTATTATCCAATTTTAATGTAGCCTATGACACTCGCAGGGTTAAGACGCATCGATTGGACGAAAATCGGCCAACGCATTTGGTCTCTGGAACGCCACATAGGAACAAACATACATACATACATACATACGTACATACATACATACATACATACTTACATACATACATACATACATAGACTGATAAACACATTACCCTCCTTCGGCAGTCGGGTAAAAAGGAATCAACCCGTTGTATTTTGGGATGAAAACGAGAGAGAGAGAAAGAGTGCAGGATTAGTTGCTACCTTCTCCTCGTCGTGTTCTTCATTACTGAGGGTCGTGATTCGAAATGGTTAGCAAGTAACTCTGTGTTAACTTTTTCACGCAAGTGGACCTCAGACACTACGATGCCCAGTATGCTAAGGGGAAAACCAAGACTGCGTTTAGTTTTAAGGTTAGGAAAACCTATACTTCTTTGATATCTACTAGTGTTACCTGAGAGTGTGTTAATAAATGTCTATTATTTTTACCCAGCTGCAAGGAAAGGGTTATGTTTTTCGGGCGTATCTTGTATGTATGTTATATTCTTTATTACCTCGTATCTTCCAAACCACTTGACGGATTTTTATAATTCCGACATCGTTAGATTAGAGATTAGTCTTGGTCGTTGGCGACCACGAACCGTAAGACGTTGCGTTGGAAGGCCTCCCACCAGCCCGGCGAGCATGGCCTACTGTGACATCGCTTAAGTCACACTTTTAATCACAGTTTGGGCGATAAACTCATTTTGTCTTAAATGCTAGCACGGCGGCGTGAGATATTTTCTTGACTTGTGGCATAAATAACTTCTTGACGTTTATTTTTTTCTTTTTCGGAAATTTTCCAATTTTATTGCAGTTTCGGTTTAACCTTGGCCATAAAAACCATTTATGTTCTGAGAAGCATAGCCCTACGACGCACTGTTTCCGAATTATGGGCCTCCGTATCTTATTTTATTTTGCATAAAACGCTCTATATTTCAAAAATGATATCTCGAAAACGGTATGTCCTAGGCAAAAAATAACCAAAATTTAGCCCCCCCCTTTGCTACCCACATATTAGCAGCATCCCAATATGAATTATAAGTTTTTTTTATTTTAACATTGCTTGGTTTTCGACGTTTTTTAACTACGGTCATGACAAGTTATGATAAAATATGTCATGTCTTACAATTTGTCTTAAATGCTAGCACGGGACAACCATGTGAGATAGTTTACAGGCGCGACAGGCTTTTCTTGTTGTTGACTTCATAGTACGACATAATTTGAATAGACGACCAAATAAAATAATACGTAAAAAAGTATGCCGTTCATACAGCTAAATAACTTTTTAATTTTGTTGGGAATAAATTAATATTTGACCCACGACCATACGATATGCACACTTTATTTTTCTTTGTTTGTTTGATAACATATTAGAATTATTGTGAAAATTTTAATAATTAGTAAAAAAATATAATAGCTTGGACCAATACCGCTGGGCCCCTATTTTTTATATTTAAATGTTTTTTGGGGATTTTATTTAAGAAACATTTAAAAATGTAGAAAGTAAGAAGAATATATGGTATAAAAGAAAATAATTATAAAATAAAAATAAGTACAACAATAAAAAAAAATAGAATTATAAAAAAGTAATAATATAAAATTAAATAATCCTGTAACATTTCAATTAATTAATAAGCATTGATCACCATACACACAAAATGAATTTATTGCCATTTGGTGCAGTAATTAGAAGGTAAATATTTTTTTTTTCAACTATAAAATTTTATCACCACCTCCGAACGAAAGTGATAAATTTTTCTAAATCATCTGTCAAAATGTGACATTTGTGACAAAATGGGTGCGCCCGTATTAGCAATTAAGACCCGATGAGTCCCAAATAAACGACAGGAAATTTTCTCACGCCGCCGGTGCTATTATTTAGGACAAAATGGCGTTATCGCCCAAACTGCGATGAAATGTGTGACTCAAGCCATGTCACAGTAGGCCGTGCTCGCCGGGCAGCAACAAGAAAGGCATATTGCGCCTTTAAAATATGTCACATGTTTGACCCATCCTAGCATTTAAGACAACTTGTAAGACATGACATAATTTAATTTTATCATGTCTTTTCACAAATGTCTTGGGTACGCCCATGCTCGCTAGGCTGGTGGACCAATGACCTGGTGAAGGTTGCGGGACGCACGGGACCGGTCAATGTGGCGACGCTTGGGGGAGGCCTATGTCCAGCAGTGGACGTCTTTCGGCTGATGTGATGAGATAGGTCTTGGCCGCCCAAGTGTTCTTAGATAAGTGCCGTTAAAAAAAAAAGAACATGGCGGCTTTTGGGCGCCATAATGTAGGGGTTCCAATTTTTTTTCTTCGAAATCCATCGTGTGGGATATCAAAATAAAGGATTTTACGAGGTGATTACAAAATTATATACCACTTATATGTTTAAAAGTCATAAAAAGTATGACTAAAAGTTGTAAATAAAAAAAGTGCAAATATGTAAACAAGAAGAAAATCATGCTGTGCAGTCGGAGGATATTTATAGTTTTGCTCAGCCAGCTCGCGAATATGTTTCCTCCGACTGCATAGCATGATTTTCTTCTTGTTTACATATTTGCAGTCGGGTTTTTGATTTTTTCATTTTTTTTCCTAAATTTTAATTTGATTCAGGCTCTGCATAAAAAAATACTCTTAGACAAGATTTACTTTTTCCAATGCTGTTATAAAATAGATTTGATAGTAAGGTCATAACCATAAGTCATCATTACGTAGGTACTTACCTACACGTCATTAGAGTGAATCGGTAACACCTCTCTGTGTACTCGTATGTCTCGGACTTCGGCGCTATATCCGAGTAAAAGGCAGAACTTACGCAACTACATACGAGGAAGTGCAGGATGAGCGCGTGTCGGCGATCGTTCAACACGATTCTAATTGTACAGTAATGTAGAGAGAGACACGAGTCGAAACGAAGATACCTTTTGTTCGTATCGTACTCGTATAAATAGGTATACGAACCAGGTAATGAACTCAGGACCCCCACGGGCACGGGCTCGGCAATCGCACTCCCGAGTCATATTGTGCTCATATGTGTGACCACAGATAAAAATCTAACTAGATGACGCCATTGTATGTACTTCGCGTGCTAAAAAACGGAGTAATGTTACGATCAATGATCGTTATCTGATCTTTCCATTTGCATTATCGGCACCCGAAATCTAGAAAAATGCTTTTTTATGCCATATTGAGCTGTAAAGAATTTATAGAAAAAGTTGGTCGAGGCATTGGAAATGTTTTCTTTCATTGGTAGGTAAGTAAATTTGTTTTTAAATTGTATGTGAAAAAGTGACTCGCTTGGTTTTCATACCGATGGAGGGACTTCCGTTATCTAGTTAGATGAATGTCTGTGTGTGTGACCATCAAATACTTGAAGATGGTGATCAGCCTGTGAGTTTGAACGTGTTCTTAACCGAACCCATTATTCTAGTTAGTGTTTAAACCTTTGTTATCGTGACTCACTCAGATCGTGAATCTATATATTAATTAGTAAGTGTTGTCGATCATAAAACAACTTAAATAATATAATATATTATGATCAACTCATGCTTTAGCTAAGTCATGAACGTACAGCGTACACAAGGTGTTTTAGGGCTCCACAGCCACAATACTTGTGATATGCAGTGTAAAGTTAAAGCGCATTTATAACTTTAGTAGGTATTTCAGTTTCATTGTAAGTCAGTTATAGAACTGACCGATCGAAAGTTCAAAAACTACATCAAACGTGTCCTTGTTAAAAAAGCATATTATAAAATCAAGGACTACGTTGAAGATAAAAATTTTGGCTTTAGCTCCTTCTGCGCATGCGGCTTCCCTGGTAACTCATAAACGGGTCCATATTGGCTCACCTAAAGTTGTTTACCCGAAATTGTTCTTCCTAACGATTTGTAATCCGAATGATCACTCTTCCTAAAAATTTTCATCCTAAAGTTTTCATTCATACTATTTGTAGTGCTACCGGCGATGTTCATAACACTCGTGTTTCCGAAAGTTGTTATTAATAATATCATTAAGTAAATATATTTAAACTCCTACTGTTTTTTATCATAACGCTTTTATCCCTAAACATAATTACCATAATATTTTCACTCATACTCAGAAAGAAACATTTACCAAGTGTAATAAAAAATATATTTGGTTAGAAGATGATATTTATAGTTTTAATTTGAGGGATGATTATTATTTGGGGTATGCTTTACATAGCGTACTGAGTTGTGTCTATTGTTAAGTTCGTGTCGGTGTATTATCATTACGAGCATGTTTGTGTTAATGCTTTATTAATATAGAGAAAAATTATTTAAAATCATTTAAAACCAGTCGCGGAGGATTAAAATTAGACGTACATGGATTTACATATGAAAAAAAAACGAATAACAGTGGATAAACAATATTGGGCGTGTGAATTAAGAAGCAACAAAAAGTATAAGTGTAAGGTTAAAATTTCGATTATATGCCGTTGATTTTTGGCGCGGATAGGGTAGAGGAGGGATGGGGGGAGGTTTGGCTACCCCTCAGTACCACACCAACCACTCGGAGCCCTATAGTTATGGAGATATCCATGGTTAAAGTTTTCAGGTTAGAATAAAAAATTCCATAAATTTCCATCGATTTAAGGGGCGCGAAAGGGGGAAAGGGAAAGGAGGGTAGAGGGGCTACCTCAATGTACCATCCCAACCCCACGGAACCCGATGGTTATGGAAGATTTAAGCAACTAAGTCGACGGAGCCCCGCTGCGCGGCGCTCCTATTTCTGTCTGCAGGGTCTAAAGTAACCTAACATGAAGGAGATGACGGGAGCTGCGTTCGCTCGCTTTGCTCGCTCACTTCAGCTTCCGTCATCTCCTTCGAACCTAACCTATCCGTGTCGGGGTGCCCTAAGTTCCCGAGCTCGCTTCGCTCGCTCTTGGACTTTTTCTCACTTTTTTACCTCACGAAAAACATACAAAAAAACATAACATTGCCGAGTCTTGAAATTTTTTATAAAGCTTTCTATTTATGAGTACTACCTACAAAAATAAAATGAACTTCCAAATCAACGGCAAATATGATAGAATTAAATATATATTTAATTTTAAAGCAAAATACACCAATAAAAGTGATTATTTGAAAGCTATAGCCGCTATTATTAAACTAATTTAATTGAAATGTGTATATGAAAACATGTATTTATTTATATGATTTATACTTGTACCATGGTACCTGTTATTCTTATATGTTATACATGTTAAGTGAAAATAAAGTTACGCAAAATTAATGTATATAATACTGATTATTATGAATAAAAACAAATCTAAACAAAAAAGATATGACTTTGAATAATAGTGTAAAAGATAGTTATGTTGAGAAAATATAGGAAAACAAATAAAAGTATAATAAATGTTTATTGCTACTGACATTATGAAGTTGAATACTTCTGAATTAAGACATTAGAGACAGAGTAGTTAGGAATTGTGATTGTTAGGATGAAAAATGTTAGGAAGAACATTTTCGGATTTCCAATTATCGGAGTTGAAAATTTAGGTGAACTTTGGCGCACCCCTCATAAACGGCACAAATATGTGGTTGTCTCTAACTATTCTCAACCTCATTAATTCTTTGTTTTTTTCCTTCTTTTGATTATTCTTTTTACAATGGTTTTCAATCATCTTCATAGCCCTTTGCTAAGAATAGTTACAGCACTGATAACAATATTTGTGCCACATGTTAGATTTAGTCTTTTTTTTATTTTACTTTTGTATAGATTCCTTTACCGATTATTTTGTAAATGTGTGAACATTGTAGGCCTTCTAGATGCTTGTTAACTTTTTAACTCGTTTTATTTTCTTTTGTTTAAATAATATGTAATCTTTTTTTTTGTTTTCTTACGACTTATTGTCGGGCCTACGTTGTCCCCACATATCTAAGTACTAATGCTGTAACAAGGAAATATTGTAAAACTAAACCATTTTTTTAAAAGAGTAACCATGGAGTTTCTTGCCGGTTCTTCTCCATAGGAAACGACCAACCCGAACCGTGCACATTGTCGACGTTTTATAAGTGCCCATGTAGGCCTATATGAAATAAAAAAATTGATTTTGATTTTGATTGATTAAAAAAATCAAGAAATCAAAAAACCCGACTGCTTAAAAAGAGAACTAAAAAGATGTAAACAAGAAAAAAATCATGCTGCATACATTACAAGCGTAAAAATCAATCTGGTTGCCTGCTACGGAACCCTTCACTGTGCGTGGTCCAACACGCACTTGTCCGTTTTTACCCGAATGCCAAAGGAGGGTAATGTGTTTATCAGTCTATGCATGTATGTGTGTTCCTATGTGGCGTACCAGAGACCAAACGCGTTGGCCGATTTTGATGATTCTTACGTCAATCGATTCGTCTTAACTTTGCGAGTGTCACTGGCTACATTATAATTGTAAAATAGAAAAATAGCGGGTTTTGGGCGCCATATGCGGGGGCCCATTTTTTTTGTTTCCAGGCCCATCGTGTGGGGTACCTATCAAAAATAATTTGAAAAATATACCACTGTTTAAATGTAGGTACCTAATATGAAAAAAAATGTTGACTAAAAAGTTAGAAATAAAAAAGCTAACAAAAAAAATAACTAAAAAGACTGCCTAAGAAGAGAAAATCATTCTGTGCAGTCGCAGCATACATATTCGCAAGCTGGCTGACCAAAACCAGATGTCATATTCAGAAAATCAGAATTCATAAGGGATCAATGCTCAATGGCCATTCAATCAACTTAGTCAGCAATCAACTTAGTCAGCTTAGTCAGCTGGCATTTCCTGCCGGAGTCTGTGTTGCCCGACAGCTACAATCTAGGACTCTTTAAGTCAAGAGTGAATAGGTTATTTCTAGGCAAGCGTGGTGGCGCAAGGTGAGATAGTGGTAAAGCGCGAGCCTACAGGTTATAAAAAAAAAATCGGTGTATGGTGGCGGGTGTCTATAAAATGAATTAAATAACTTTATATTACCATTTTATAAACCTGATCGTTTTTTTGTGCTTTGGTCATTTATTTTGCTTTAATTACATATGATCTCATTAGCATTAGCAAGTGATCAGGTAATATCAAGTGTAGTGTTGAATAAGTAGAGTAATTACCCCACCCCACAACTTACAATGAGTGCGGAAAGATTAACATTTGATATTCTTTGTTACCTGAACAGCGTGTAATTAGCATAACGAAACAATTTCAAGTGCCATTAGGTACCTAGCACTGTCCGAAACACGTTCAATGAACATCTTGCCTTTCAACCACAATGAACAAATCTTAGTCCGTAGAAGGTCGTAGTACAAAATTAAGAGGAGGGCCTCCCGCGTGCCTTATGTATACCACTACGTACACGCGGACTGAACTACGCGTACGCGCCCTGAATACTTACGTCCCACTAATGGCGAATTGTTTAGCAGACTAAATACTCAAATAACATCTCCCTCTCCAAAAGTTAGATGCCGCACGCACAAGTGCGTGTCACGGATAACTTTGATGACAAATAATAATTAGGTAATTTATAATGGTCGACCGTAGGTATGGGTACCTGGTACAGCGCCTGTTGCAATGTCAGTGCATCTACCTACAACCCAGACATCAAGCCTACCTACTTGTACTTGACAACCGCCGCTGTGCGGGACCTTTTGCTCTTCCAAAAACAGGAGGTTAGTGTATAATATAAATGAGACAGGTGCCAGGCCTACTTGTATTGTTGGGGTGTCCGCAACCGCAACTCCACGTCCAAGCGCGTTTTTGAGATGCAACTTATCTGCCATAATTCGGTCAAGGAATTGCACTTACATAAAATTATGTAAGAAGTTAAGAACTCAAAATAAAACCAACCTCTTGTAGACTACGAAATCTGTCACACGCCCAGTGTTGCAAACAAGGTGATCATTTTACCGAGCAGGGAAAGGATCTAACGCAGCCGCAGCGCAGTGATTACCAAGATACCTACTACCGACGATATTGTATTACATTGCACAAACAAATTTAAGAGGTTTCCTTTCATAATAAGAGACGTTGAGTAAAGCCCATTTAAGGAATTGTGTAGTACAGTACACATATATAATTGACGCTCCACTTAAAAGCGACGGATATGAAGCAATTTCACACACAATATTTTTGAATTATTCAGTTTATTTCAGGCAGCGGGTATCTTGGGCAGGATCAAGGCAGTAACAGAACTCACTGTGACTACTGCCCTGTGCCCTGCCGTCGACCGTGTGTGTGGCCTGGATGAAAAAATCTTTTAAACAAAAGATCAAACCGACTTCCAACACAAAACACACGAGCGAAAAACAACTTTTTTTCCGAAGTCGGTGTATTTTGTACCCATTGTTTGCCGATAATCGACACCGACTTGGGAAGAGAAAATTATGTTTCTCGCTTTGTAGTGTTTTGTTTTGGATGTCGGTTAGATCTTTTGTTAAAAGTTTTTTATTTTCCTCTTTTTAGTTTTGGTAGGTACTGGAGGTAACATAATAATTTATAGCCAAAGTACAATCTCATGACGATTCTAATGAGCCCAGAAACGACTAGGATACATTGTTTTATTTTGGTGTTCCAGTGGCCATTGTGGTCTTCTTCATCAGTTCCACTTCACTAAATGATAAATTCTGTGTGAAAATGATTGCATTATTGATGAAAATACCAAAATCGCTATATGTATGCCTATAATATTTGAGGAGTTCCCTCGATTTCTCTAGGATCCCATCATCAGATGCTGGTTTCCTTATCATGATACCACCCTTGGGATATCTCCTTTCCAATCATAAAAAACCATCAAAATCGGTTCATAAACGACGAAGTTATCCGCGAACACATATAAAAAAATATATATATATACGGTCGAACTTAGAAACCTCCTCCTTTTTTGAAATCGGTTAAAAATGTAGGTACATAAGGCATTTTTGAATAGTCAAGGTACTTCAAGTACATCTTTTTCAAGAACATATTTGATACATATGTAATCGTCTTCCATTCATCAAACAATCCAGGGTTGATGACATAAGGACGACGTGCATTGCTTACTCATTTGATGACACCAGCAAAGTTAGGTCTAGGCCTATCCTTCAGTTCCATTTCCACCGATGACGAGCTAAGAGCTACATTGGGTGAGCAGGTGAGGTAGCACACCCTGCATACCATTGCTTTATAGTAATAATAAAGAAGGTACACTCAGTATTTATTGTGCAACTTAATAATAGTTATAAAAGTGAAGGTCTACCTATATGTTTGTAAATCTGATCAATCACGCCTCAAAGGCTGAAAAGATCTGGATGAAATTAGTAACATGTGTTGATCATGGTTTGGACTAGAACATGTTATAGGACTATATAAATGTTTTCCGGAGCCTAATTTTGCAAATGAATTCAGCAAGGCAAAGGGTTTGACCCCTATCAATCGACCAATCACAGACAGAAATCCACATCGCGACTTTCATCTCGCATGTAATTGGTCGATTGATGGCGGTCAAACCCTTTGCCTTGCCGTTGCGCAATTAGGCTAAGGTATCGTTATGATAGATACGTAATTATGGTTTGAGATAAAAGTATCTAATGTGTGATACAGGACCTACAGATGATTGTGTGTGTGCAGCAGTGGTGGTCCAGTGGTAACGGCCGCGACTTACACGTTGTAGGTCGTGGGTTTCTTCCCTCCTCACGAAGTCTCTTACCTCCTCATCTAAATTAGCTGAAGCTCTTCTTAAAGAAAACTTTACCAAAGACATACCGACCTTTAAATTTAAACCAATATGTATTGATACAATTAAAAACGTGTTCAAAAGTCTCAATATAAAAAATACAAAAGAGGGCAATCCGCGCGATCTATAAAATGGGTCCTCGCGAGTCCCTTAGAGAAAAATTTAAAGAAATCGATATACTGACTCTACCTTCACTCTATATTTTGGAATGTATTTTGTATGTCCGCAAAAATCGAGGACTTTTCAAAACTAGAAGCGACTTACATAATTTAAATACACGCAGTAAGCACGAAATTGTAATACCCAAATTCAGATTAACAAAAACTAGCAAGTCTTTTTATATAAACAGTATACGCTTTTATAACAAGTTGCCAAAGTCAGGTATAGAACTGACCGATGGAAAGTTCAAAAACTACATCAAACGTGTCCTTGTTAAAAAAGCATATTATAAAATCAAGGACTACGTTGAAGATAGAAATTTTGGCTTTAGCTCCTTCTGCGCATGCGGCTTCCCTGGTAACTCATAAACGGCACAAATATGTGGTTGTCTCTAACTATTCTCAATCTCATTAATTCTTTGTTTTTTTTCCTTCTTTTGATTATTCTTTTTACAATGGTTTTCAATCATCTTCATAGCCCTTTGCTAAGAATAGTTACAGCACTGATAACAATATTTGTGCCACATGTTAGATTTAGTCTTTTTTTTTTTATTTTACTTTTGTATAGATTCCTTTACCGATTATTTTGTTAATGTGTGAACATTGTAGGCCTTCTAGATGCTTGTTAACTTTTTAACTCGTTTTATTTTCTTTTGTTTAAATAATATGTAATCTTTTTTTTTTTTTTGTTTTCTTACGACTTACTGTCGGGCCTACGTTGTCCCCACATATCTTAGTACTAATGCTGTAACAAGGTAATATTGTAAAACCAAGCCATTTTTTTTAAAAGAGTAACCATGGAGTTTCTTGCCGGTTCTTCTCCATAGGAAACGACCAACCCGAACCGTGCACATTGTCGACGTTTTATAAGTGCCCATGTAGGCCTATATGAAATAAAAAAATTGATTTTGATTTTGATTTTTGGTTCGAACCCAGGCGCTTTACTTTAAAAAAAATTCATTACCACTGTTCTCGAAACGGTGAGGAAATCGGCATGACCTGGAACCAAAAAGTTCGAAGATATGTGACATCCACTAACCCGCACTGAGCCCGTGTGGTGGATTACGGACGGCCCGTTCCCTCTCACAGAGAGGAGGCCTGTGTCCCAGCAGTGGCATGAACATTAAAAGGCTGATGATGATGACATAATGATTGAAACTGTTCTCCTCGGATTGTTTCGGATTTGATACTTCAGAGAAACTTTAAGACTAGCCCTGATTCATCTGCCAAGTGATCTAAGCTGTCGAACAGAAGATTCAATTCAGAGGCTCAGCTGGCTCGTTCGACAACAGTGATGATAATACCTAGTTAAGTCATTAGTGCTAGTTACGAGACCCGAGCCACCTAACTTGTGCACACATTTAAATCTGTGTGGATTTATACGAGTAGTTGCGTATTTTCTCACTGTTTTATTCCATTGTAATACTCACAATGATTGTCAAGAGTGCACCAGATAGGTAGTGTAATTGCATGTGAAGCAACCTAATGCAACACCAGCAACCTCTATGTAAAATACAGTAGATACAATAGTCACGGCGGATCTTTGTGTCTCTGAAGTAGGCTCTGCGAACCATTGCGCAAGAAACAGTTTGTCATCGAGTATACTGCAGCGAGATACGAGGATGCGACAAACGTAAGCAAGAGAAACACGCAGTTACACAATGCTATCTCCTACTTCAACAATGACACAAAAATAGCAACTGCGCAGTGTCTTGCAGCAAACTTCCGAGCGAGACACAAAGATCCGCTATGACTAGTGTACTTTACCCAGGTATAAAAGTAACTTTTTCGATGGCTGTTGCCGATGTAGGCAAGTATCTCTTGCCCAGATATTTTGGAAACCCCATAAATATTACTATACTTATATTATAAGGTAGGTACCTTATGGTATGAATGTGAACGTAGTGAACGAAGGTCGGAAATAAATACGTTTGCCATCCATCCGTTTTACATTTACGTATTTTATACACCAACGAAAAATGCGCAATCAGTCACGAATGACCGTGCATTATTGTTGATGGCAATCCACGAGCCGAAATCACGATCGAAGATAATTAAAATTTACGTAACTGTTTATTATTATGTTATAATCTGTAGCATTGAAGATTTCTGTTAAAATGTTAAAGGCTGAACATTAACGTGTTGGCATTACTTTCATTCAGTCGCTCAGCAGATACTTGTGTCTAATGTCTAACTTGTGTTGTCCGTGGCAAAGCATGCCTTTGCTTTAAACATGCATGGACATGCACATGGACAGCATTAAGCCGGAATTTCTCATAATTTCGCCTTGTCCGTACTCTGAGACTATTTTGGCACTACCTTTCTTGGGAGGAATATTATTTTTCATTTTCATAACAAAATTTAACATGGGACTAAAAATCTTGTGGTTTTAATGAATATATTAACTTACTCGTACATTGACACGGTTGGCGCAGTGGTTGAGCGATCGGTTGTTGCGCTGCGCGTCGCTGTTTGTGTCATCATCATCATATCAGCCTAAAGACGTCCACTACTGGACATAGGCCTCCCCCAAGTGTCGCCACTCGCCACATTGATCGGTCCCGTGCGTCTCGCATCCAGCGGATCCCCGCTACCTTCTGTTTGTGAATTTAAACCTATGTAAATTATTTCAGATTTTTCAACCCATATATGTGCCAAGTTGCGGGTAAGCTCGTTTATTTACTTAGAACATAATTTGTATTAAATTATCGGGGTGATATATTCGTTACTTACAGAAAAACCCTGTAAATAAAATACAGGTACCTAGTGATTAAAAAAAGCCCTTTCATCTATTAGAGCGTGATTTATAAACAAACGTCGTTAAGTTTAGATTTTTGAAAGTCTTATAATATATTATCTCATAAGACATATGAGATAAAAAATATAATAGACTATAATTCTTATAACTCTTTTATCATAGTACTAACTAAATAAATAAACAACCAATACCACTCATTACAACACATTTTGAAGATCTATATCATCGTTGACCGACTGTACTCTGGCTGCACCTAACTGTCGAAATTTGGGTGTCTGCCAACCCTCGGCGGATGCATTTACGATTAGATAATACAGATAGGTAAGCTACAGTCAAAAATTAGGAATTACAAAAGTAAGAGGTAAGCACATAACTGTGGCTGACAAAATATGATCAGGTTTGTAGGTTAAACCTATCTTAGTGTTACGTCTTCATAGAAATGATAGGCACTTGAAAAAATTCGTTCGTAATTTCCCTGTTGTTATTAGTCTGGGAATAAAGATAATTAATGATCTGAATCGGATGCCAGGAAGCCGAGACGAGATCACGCAAGTAGCTAAGGTATCGGGTGAAAGTGGAAACATTTATGGATCGTTTTCGTACTGTCGGCACTTGTGTCTCATCTCATCCGGATGTAATCATCTATCTATATTATAAAAGAAAGTCGTGTTAGTTACTTCACTTATAACTCAAGAACGGCTGAATCGATTTAGCTGAAAATTGGCAGGGAGGTAGCTTAGAACCAGGAGAAGGACATAGGGTAGGGTAGGGTAGGGTAGGGTAGGGTAGTGTAGGGTAGTGTAGGGTAGTGTAGTGTAGGGTAGGGTAGTGTAGGGTAGGGTAGTGTAGGGTAGTGTAGGGTAGTGTAGGGTAGTGTAGGGTCGGGTAGGGTAGGGTAGTGTAGGGTAGGGTAGTGTAGGGTAGCGTAGGGTAGTGTAGGGTCGGGTAGGTTAGGGTAGGGTAGGGTAGGGTAGTGTAGGGTAGGGTAGGGTAGAGTAGGGTAGGGTAGTGTAGGGTAGGGTAGGGTAGGGTAGGGTAGTGTAGGGTCGGGTAGGGTAGTGTAGGGTAGGGTAGGGTAGGGTAGTGTAGGGTAGGGTAGGGTAGTGTAGGGTCGGGTAGGGTAGGGTAGTGTAGGGTCGGGTAGGTAGGGTAGATAAATGTTTGGTCTTTTTATGGCAAAACAAAGTTTGCTGGGTCAGCTAGTCTTAATATATTTATGTAACTGCTTGTGTCATCATAAGTCTTAGTCTTTGTGTAGCAAGCTATACGTGGGACACTCAGAAAGTTTTGCGAAACTAAAAAAAATTGTTCTATACGTACATATTTTTTTATTAAATCTTTTCAAAGTACTTTCCACCAGCCTCTATACAAAGATTCATGCGCCTAAACCAGTTTTCAAAACACTTTTTCCAGTCCGCCGCAGACACCTCGTTTACAGCCTGCTCGAACGCAGCCAGCGCATCTTCCGGCGACGAAAATTGTATCCCTTTGAGCTGATTTTTTATTTTTGGGAATAAAAAGAAGTCACACGGTGCTAGATCAGGGCTGTAAGGAGGGTGACCCAGGAGTTTGACTGGCGTGCTGTCCAGGAAGTCCCTCGTTTTGAGTGCGGTGTGCGCAGGTGCATTGTCGTGGTGGAGCAGTAGCCCGCGGAGCCCTGTGTTTGGTCGCTTGTTGCTTATAACAGAGAAAACTTCTGGCAAACATTTGGTAGTATACCATTCGGCATTAATGCTTCTTTGATCCCGTAAGGGAATTGATACCAAGTGGCCAGTCAAATTAAAAAAGCTAGCGATCAAAATCTTACCCCCGCTTCTAGATCGCTTCACTTTGGTAGGCGTTGGCTCATTTTGAAACACCCAAACAGTCGACTGGCGCTTGGTTTCTGGGTCGTATTGATAAATCCAGGACTCATCACCTGTAACGATGTCGTAAACACGCCGAGACGAGCCTGCTTGAAATTTGTTAAGCATATCACGGCACCATTCCACCCGGGCCTGCTTCTGAGCATCGGTGAGGTTGTGCGGCACCCAGCGTGATACTATCCTCCTCACGCGAAGATGGCTGTGTAGAATCTCGTGAACGCTTCCCGATCCAATCTTCAATATGTGTTGAATCTCCTGATATGTAATTCGCCTATTGTCTTGGATTAAATTTTTCACTGCTAGCACGTTTTCTTCGGTAACAGCCGTCAAAGGGCGACCGCTTCTTTCGTCATCCCCCAAAGTTGGTCGACCGCGCTTGAATTCGTTATACCAACGATACACGGTTGCCTTGGAAGGGCCTTCATCCATGAATGCCATTTGAAGTCTATCGTACGATTCATCCGGTTTCAGGCGACACTTGAAATCGTATAAAATCATAGCTCTAAAATGTTCCCGGCGCAGATCCATATTTCAGTGAGACACAATACTTTGAATTAACTCGCAAAAAATGTGGAGGGAAATTTTGAAATTGGAACTTACTTATTTTTACTTATAAATAATCATATTTTCGAAAAACATTATAACTGGCCAGTCTCCCATATATAAAAACTTTTTTTCGCAATACTTTCTGAGGGGCCTGGTATATCAGCTAAGGTTACATAGTCACTACGAAACTTTGCAAAACAGTAAATATTCTTGTTACCCCCCCGGTGGGTTCCAGCATTGTCGAGGCGGGGGGGGCTCAGTAGTCGTGGCTTGGTCACCTACGGTAAGCAAAGAGGAACACGAGTAGGGGCCGCTCGTCAGGGCTTTTGCCGATTAAGCTGACGACGTAGAGGCCAACAAGTAGGTTGCGGTGCCCCTTGGTAACAGAGGCGACATCGCAACTGAGGCGGGCCGCGTTGTCGTATGGAGCGTCCCAGATTCCATACGTTATCACGGCTGAGAGTTGAAGGCCGCGGCGGGAGAGGAATTGCAGTGCGCCACTCTCCCTACCTTCCGTGGCCTTTATGGGGTCTCCACCAACTGATAGCGGACGCGGTGGGGCCGTAAGGGAGGTCCCTATTCCCTTTGGCAGAAAAGTGGTGGGTGGTGGGGCCACCACTGATCTGACCCGTCACAGGGGGCCAAGGGTTCCATACACGGGGTCGTCTGGCGCCCATGTGCTAGTTCGGTCCCTGGGGTGGTCACGGCGTGCAATGTGTTCTGATGCGCCGGTGATGGGGGTACCCCCCAGAGGATAGTTCGCGGTGAGTGCTAACGCATGCCCTTGTTCCGGCACCGTGGAGTTTTAGTGCGTTGGAGTCCCACATATCTGCGCTATCTCCCAGTGGTGGCGCAGTATGCATGAGCATTTCTCAAAGATAAAAAAAGCTATACTTGTTACACAGGCTTCCCGAGGTCCTATTGCATATTGCCGACTACAACAGCTAATCTTCGTACTTTTCAGCATAGGTACTTAAGTATAAATAATGTGTCAGAAACTTGAACTGGAGAGGATAATACTTCACGGATCGCCAAAGCGCTATAGTTACCTTCGCACAGCTGATACCGTTTGGTAGTAAATCTCATACTAAATAGCGCCGCGCAGTGCTTTGCGCATCGGAAAGCCAACTTTAGGGTGGCCAAGAAGTTTGGCGAGAACTAATTAAATATGTATGGGTGCGAATAGTGGAAAGTAACCAAGGACAACTCGCGCCAATTCCAGTTCGTAGTCAACTGATAAAAACGCCAAAGGGTAAAAACGGGACCCTATTACTAAGACTCCGCGGTCCGTCTGTCTGTCACCAGGCTGTATCTCATGAACCATGATAGATAGCTAGACAGTTAGCTAGAGAGTTGAAATTTTCACAGATAATGTATTTCTGTTGCCGCTATAACAACAAATACTAAAAACAGAATACAATGAATATTTAAGTGGGGCCTCTAAAATCACATTTGTTGTATGGGAACAACAAATGTGATTTTTGTGGCGTTTTTTTGCGATAATGGTAAGGAACCCTTCGTGCGCGAGTCCGACTCGCACTTGGCCTGGTTTTCTGAAGCCGTACTGCTCTTCCGCAAATATTTGATTTTTTTCAAGAAAATTATACAGGTTGTTTTAAATGAGTTTTTCAAAAAAAAAAGAGAAAATTGGAATTAATGCTACAGGTCTATAATTATTAGGATTTTGTCTGTCATCTTTCTTATACAGTGGTTTTATTACAGATATCTTTAAATCTTTTGGGTACGTACCATTTTCTATGCATAAATTTACAATAAAACTAAGAACGGGCGATATTTCAACGGCTACACTTTTTATTAGTTTAGTAATAATCTCGTCATAACCTGCACTATTGGTGTTTTTTAAGGTTCTGATAATATTGCATATATCGACAGGGAGTGTAGCAGGCATAAACAATGAATTAGATGTGTTGGTAATTAATGATAAGTTAGGCTTTTTACTATTATTTAACGGTTGAACTAAATCAATATAATGATTATTGAACGCTTCTGCAATTTCTAGTGGATCTGTTATCTCTTTGTCATTGATAGTTATTTTAGAAATATTTTCTTTCGGACAGTTTAATTTATTTTTATTTATGATCTGCCAGGTAGCTTTCATTTTATTTTTGGAGTTTTTAATATAAAAATTATTTCTTGATTTTTGTGTGAGATTGATGATTTTTTGAGACGATTAGTATAAGTCTTTAGATTTTCTTTGATTTCCGGCGTTGTTTGTCTTCGAAATTGCCATAACATGTCTCGCTTGCGTTTACAACACTATCTGATACCTTTCGTTACACAGTTTAGTTACTTTCTAATAGGTATTCTAATTTTAATTTTGGGGAAACATAAATCATAAAAGAGTTTAAATAAATTATTAAACTCTTAAAAGGCCAGACGTCATTCATTTTCACTTATCAGGGTCCAGACATTCATAGACATTATTAAAGCTTGTGTTCTATTAATTCAATTCCACAGCATTCGATAAAATTAGGTTTTAGAATTAGATTTTGATTAGATCTTTTTCGAAGTTAAGGACATCATTGTGCCTAACTTTACCCCAACTGAGATGGCCAGGCCACTTGAAGTAAGAAGAAATGATCAAACCTCCAGAGTGCTGTGCATAATTCACCATTTACTTGTTTCAACCATTTGTTACAGTTTCCAATGATTCAGAGTGATCGACTAATGCTTTTTTGAGAGTATCAGGACAAGGCAGAAAACTCGTACTTCTAACAGAAATAGTCGTTTTATTTAGTTTCACTTTCGCATAAACCCGCGTTTAAAGGCCGTTTAAGCCAGGAATGAGCAGGAGGAAGTTCGAGGTGCAACATAAAGTGAGTTTACGGTAAGAAGAAGGTTGAAAGAACTGGTTTTGGTTCGTTCATCCCCGCCGAAGGTCTAATAATTTAGGTACACAACCTTTGAAACGGAATAACTTTTGCTCGGGAATATCGACTTTGGTCCACCGACTAATGGAGTAAAATATTGTTCATACGGACTTGTTGGTTATCGATGGAGGGATCTTATTGTACATCGCTATAGATGTGTTATTTAAGAATTAAAAGAATTAAACGTGGTATCATTTGTTCCTTTATCAGTGGTCACTTCGTTTTGATGCAGGATAATGCTCGGTTCCGCACCACTTTTTCAACTCCAGCCTATCTTAATAATGTCAATATCGCAGTTTTGGCGGAACCGGCGAGATCAACAGACATGCATCCGATAGAACACGTCTGGGACCTGCTAAAAAGAAGAGCAAAAATAAAACTCCCAACATCTGTCAATGTGGGTGAACTGCGAAGCGCCGGTGTAAGGAATAATAAAGACTACCACAGGACACAATGAATAATATCATTCTCAACATGTCCAGACTGATGAAATCTTTATTAAGAGCAAGTGGAGGAAACACGCAATTTAATGTGATATTATCTTATTGTGAAAATGTTTAATTTAATTAACTTTTTTAACTTTTCTTTGTAACCTTAAAAGATCAATAATGTCCATTTCATCCATTAAGTCATGTTACTCACAAAAAATTGACTAAATGCGCTCTCATTTTTATTTTAAATGTGTATTTTTAAGCAAAAAAAAATGTCCTATCATAAGTTTTTTAAATTAAACCTTATTTTAAAAAATATCGCAATTTTTATTTTGTTCCGCTAATTTTGCCGGTGTGTGTATTTTGTCGTGTGTGCTAGGTAGGTCCAATTTCGAGAAAGAGGTCAACCGTCGAATCCGACTCGGCTGGGAATCGTTCGGGGAGTTGCGCGGTATCTTCTCGTCCCACTTACCACTGTCTCAAGCCGATAGTCTATGACCAGTGTGAGTTGCCAGTGATGATGTATGGAACCGAAACGTGGTAGCTCACAATGGGCCTCATTAGAAGGCTTAATGTCACCCAAAGGGCAATGGAGAGAGCTATGCTCGGCGTTTCCTTGCGTGATCGAATCAGAAATGATCAATGTGCATCCGCAAGTAGGGTTACCATATCTCAGGATTTGTCCTGAGATTTCAGGATTATTCGACTCTTCTCAGGATTCCGGCCGGATTTAGCAAATCTAGTGATAGCTCAGGATTTTTAATAAAAAACAGGTTACATTTTAAAGATCTCTCTTATTAAACTACTAAAAATAATCTTCTTTTGGTAACAATTGCAGTTAAAATCAATACTTATGTATTAATTTAAAACGAACTTAAAATAATCTTCTTTTGGTAACAATTGCAGTTAAAATCAATACTTATTTATCGATCGATCGCAATGGCGCAAGACGAACTGACTGAGTGAGCGAGCGAGCGGCAACCGCGCTGCGGGGCGACGGGCGCATCCCTCCTCCCTCCGCCCCGCTGTTTTGAGTGCGATGTACATACAAGCTTGTAACGCGTCGCGTAAAACGCGTGCGCAAGATCCGCAGTGTATACAACGATAATAATACGTTTTTGAGAGAAAATTCTCATCTGTAGAAAATCTCAGGACTTTTCCATGGAAATCAGGCCTTTTCTCCGGACTTTTGATTTTTTCATCTGGTAACCCTATCCGCAAGAGAACCAAGGTTACTGACATATCCCGAAGAATTGCCAAACTTAAGAGGCAGTGGGAAGGGCACATTGCTAGCAGAACGGATGGCCGTTGGGACCGAAAAGAGTGGCGACCGCGGACCGGAAGACGTTGCGTTGGAAGATGTACCACTAGGTGGAGCGACGACCTGGTCAAGGCTGCGGTAGTCCGGTGGATGCGAGACGTAAAGGACCGATCAGTGTGGCGACGCTTGGACAGAGGCGCCCAGCAGTTGACGTATTTTGGATGATATGATGACAAAGACCTAAACAAAAGGAAAGGCTAGCCCTTTTTCACTAGGCTAGGGTAGGTTTACGGTCAGAGGAGGGTCCGGAGACGGACAGCCGCGGCGGGTTCGCGGATGTATGCTAACGCGTTCTCCCCGTGGTAGCGCAGTATGCATGAGCATTTCTCCACGCTAAAAAAAATAAAAAAATGGTAGGTTTACGGTGCCTTGGCCTGCAAGTGGCCCTCAACAAGTCGGAAGCCATGGTCTTTCATGGACCCCGGCGGGCGTACCATGGCCGTCGTCGAGTCTATGGTCGGAAGGGAAACGGTCACATAAATATTTTCACAGATTGATGGCTACGCATCCCACGCAGCCTCGTTACATCGCACAGTTTTGGTGGAAAATCAAAATAACCCTAAAGAGGTGGGCTACCACTATTCCGATTTTCCTTCTTCAGAGGTGCACAATCTGTAGATTTTTCTTGAGTGTTAGCTGTCGGTTTTCGGAAAATGGCTAAAATACCGATGGCATACTAGGACCTTTAAATAAAAGTGCTCATATAACATATTACATAATTTACTCTATTAGGTACTGCTACTATACACACTACTTATTACAACAAAAATAACAAACATTTCATTTCTTCTTCTTTCTTTCGGCGCGACTGCCGCCCATGTCTTGAAGTTGCTGCTTGAGATCAAGCAGTTGGTTGTCGGGCACGTATCGGACCTCTTCGTGCTCGACTCCGTGCTCGTGCACGCGCAACGTGCCGCCCTCCGGCAACACGGAGCGAGCCACGCGCAGCAGCGTGCCCAGAGCCCACGCGGGGACATCAGTTACCTGTAAGTAATGTTAAAGAGCTTTGGACATTGGATTTTTGGATGCTTTTTTTGTCAAATTCTTTAGCTCATAGTAGTAGGAAAACATTTATACTAATCTTCTTTTTAAAGCAGCTAATACTTCTAACCTACACAGCGTGGGTTAGTGCGTGCTATAAAACTTAAAAAATAAATACTATTTCTGAGGTAGTTAAATATATTTTTTTAAATACGTTTACTTGTTAGGGCAAAAGAAGTATGTAAGGATCGTAGCAGGTGGCGTTCTGTAGTTTCTGCCTACAAAAAGGCGTGAGTTTATGTATGTATGTACTTGTTGGGGCACGTTGAATTTATAAGTCCAGATTTCATGGTTTTCATTTAATTTATCAAGTTTGTTAGAGATTTCATCCTTATAATTGACCCTAACGATCGATGCATTAAAAGTACAGGGTGAAATTTTTAAAGATTTTTGTCGGTTCGATTACCGGGTGTGGAAAGCGAATTTTCGAAAATGTTTGATTGCAGTTTTCTTTCTTTTCAAACATAAAGGAATGTTTTCTTTGAGTAAAATTTTCTATCTACAGTATTAAGAGTACTTTCCCTTCAGGTGGCATTACAAAATTCCACCCTGTATAATAAAAAGTAACGCAAACGAATACGCTGGAGTCATCCTCTTAATGTGAACAGAGGAATTAAAATTGTATATATGTATTTCCAACTGCGCTATATCTTTTTTTTCCCTGTCCTGATAATCCTTAATGGAATTGCCCATATACAAGGGCAGCTTTCGACGCAAAATATAAAATTCTCTTAGACTTCACGCCAGATCACAACTTCACTGTAACACGTCTAATCGTTACCGCTCGCAGTGTCAACTGAAACTATTCATAATCTGATTCTGATACGGAAATGTTATATTGTGCGTCGAAAGCCGCCCTTGTATATGGGACACGTCCATTGAGGATTATCAAGACAGGAAAAAAAGATAAAGCGTGGTTGGAAACATAAACAATTTTTCATTCCTCTGTTCAAATTAAGAGGATGAATCCAGTGTATTCGCTTGCGTTACTTTTTTCTTATTTAAAGCTAAAAGTAGTGCGATACAATTAATTCCTCTTTCCATATCCAAGACGTTTGTGTGAGCCGAGAATCACGAGACTACTGATTTATATGAATTTTTAAGATATGTGTGAGGCAGCTTGACGGAATTCAAATTATGAATTGCGACTCTGAATGAAGAGTGGAATTCAGAATGTGTGATTCCAGCCTTAGGATAGCTAAACTCAGTAGTATGCCGTGCTTCCCAGAGTCCAGAACAAGGAAAATAAATTACCTGCACATTCCTCTCGTAGACATTAAGATGGTATTCAGCATCAAGAGCAGTACCACCTGGCTTAAACCTTTGTACTTTCAGCTGCTGTGCCGGTGTTGCCCAACTAAACAAAAACAAAACATTAATTATTATATCCCAATACAGTGAAAATACTAATAAAAAATCTTTTTTACAAAAATTACAACCGACTTCCAAACAAAAACACTACAAAGTTACAATGTTATTTTAAGGTGTACAATAAAGCATATAATAAATAAAGTGTGGGTGTTCCTGCTTTTACCCGACTGCCGAAGGAGGGTAATGTGTTTATCAGTCTATGTATGTATGTTTGTTCCTATATGGCGTTCCAGAGACCAAACGCGTTGGCCGATTTTGATAATTCATGCGTCAATCGATTCGTCTTAACCCTGCGAGTGTCATAGGCTACATTAAAATTGGACAATAGAAAAATGGCGGCTTTTGGGCGCCACATTGTGGGGGCCCAAAATTTTTTTTCTTCCAAACCCATCGTGTGGGGTATCAGAAATATATAACACTTGATATGTTATGAACACCAGATTTTGGTCAGCCAGCCCGCGAATATGTATCCTCCGACTGCACAGCATGATTTTTTCCTTGTTTACGACTTTTTATTTCACTTTTGAAGCAGTCGGGTTTTTTGATTTAACTTTTTTTATTTTTGTTTCTTCTTTTTTTGACACCGACTTCCGAAATTGAAGTTATTTTTCACTTTGTTGTTTTTGTTTGGAAGTCGGTTGTAATTATTGTAAAAAGGTTTTTTATTTTTAACTTTTTAGTTGTGGTACATAATGGACCAGTTTTAAAGGCTAGCTACCTATAATGCCCAAAGTTAAGCCAGAATAGATTAACCCAATAACATGAAATTTAACCAAAACTGTGGCATGCGAGTATACCAGGGTGAACTGTTCACACCTGCGTACCCCTTTAGAGCGTACCAGCGTGATGTTATGTTATGAAATAGTGTAAAAACCAGCCAAGTGCGAGTCTGACTCGCGCACGATTTTATTCTGTTTTTAGTATGTGTTGGAATTGAGTATGAAAAGCCTCTATAAAAAATCTCAGGACCCCGAGATCTCAGCTATCCAGGTTAAACTTTAGCTAATAAAAATAAATTAAGTTTAATAAAGTATATATATTTTTATTTTTTTTATAACCTATAGGCTCGCGCTTGATCACAATCTCACTTGATGGTAAGCGATGATGTGGTCGACGGTGAAACACGCTTGCCTAGAAATAACCTATTCACTCTTGACTTAAAGACCCCGAGATTGTAGCTATCGGGAAACACAGACTCCGGCAGGGAATACCACTCCTTAGCTGTACGCATAATAAAAGTGTTCCCAAAACGTTTTGTGCGTATGGGTGGGATGTCTACCATGTATCGATGGCGCATCGCCGTACGTCTGGTAGTCCGATGATAAAACGGGCTAGGTGGAATTATATCGTGCAATTCCATCGCACACTCCCCGAAATTTAACCGATAAAAAACGGACAGGCTGGCAACTCGGCGACGATGTTCAAGGCTCTGGAGCTTTGACTTGACCAGCGCCTCATCGCCGATGAGCCTCTTGGCTCGCTTTTCGATCGACTCTAGTGCGTCAAGCTAGTATTTGGCAGATCCATCCCAGAGGTGAGAACAGTACTCCATGCATGATCAAACTTGCGCTTGATACAAATTGAGGAGCTGTTCCGGCGTGAAGTACCTTCTCACCTTTGCAAGGATCCCCAGCTTTTTGGCAGCCAGCTGAGCCTTTGCCTCAATGTAAGGGCCAAAATTGAGAGTAGATGTCAACGTAACGCCAAGAAGCTCAAGATGGTCGGTTATTGGCACGGTCGCATCTCGGAAAGTTGGAGCCGGGTAAAATTGGCTCTTTTTGGCGGAAAAAAGACACGCCTGGGTTTTAGCAGCATTAAACCTGACCAGATTGGCATCGCCCCATTCGGAGACTGCCTGCAAGGACAGGTTCAAGCGCTCCACCATGGCCTCCCGAAGAGACCGGATCTGAGGCCCGGTAGCACGAGCGTTGGACAAGTATCTCTCAGAAACAGTGCTGTCGTCTGCATACCCAAAGGTGCCGGGTTTTAGCAAATCGTTAATATGCAGCAAGAATAAAGTTGCTTAGAGTACCGACCCCTGAGGGACCCCGGCATTGATATCCAATTGGTCCGACGAGCAGCCATCGATAACCACTCGAATGGACCGATCTCTCAGGAAGTCTGCAATCCAATCACACAGACCACCGGGCAAACCGAATGAAGGAAGCTTACCAATAAGGCTTTCGTGCCAGACCCTATCAAAAGCCTTCGAGATGTCGAGGGAGACGGCAAGCGCTTCCCCGTGCCCCTCGATGGCCTCACTCCAGATGTGAATGGCATACGCTAGAAGATCCCCAGTAGACCGATTTCGGCGGAAGCCGCATTGGCGGTCAATCATATCATCATCTTCCTGCCCTAACTTGTAATATATTTTTTTAATTTCTTTTTTAGGATTCCGTACGTACCCAAAGGGTAAGAACGGGACCCTTTTACTTAGACTCCACTGTCCGTATATCTGTGTCTGTCACCAGGCTGTATCACATGAACCATGATAGCTAGACAGTTCGAAATATTCGATATTAGATATTTTATTTCGAATCGTTATAATTTGAAATTTTCACGGTGATGTATTTCTGTTGCCGCTATAACAACAAATACTAAAAACAGAATAAAATAAATATGTGAGGCTCCCATACAACAAACGTGATTTTTTTGCCGTTTTTTTCGATAATAGTAAGGAACCCTTCGTGTGCGAGTCCGACTCGCACCTGGCCGGTTTTTTTTATTTTGAACGTATATCGTCAAACAGTGGAGCAATCTCTATACTATGTTTGTATGGAAGAATTTTCGACTAGTGTAACCTTAATACAGTCTATGCAGCTCAGTATTATTTTATGAATAAGTTGTTATCTCATTTAAAATTCAGGCACAGCAAGTAAGTAAATAACCACTACACTACACTCAGTGATAACATAGCTCTTTTTATCAGTGAAAGAATTTTCAAAGTCGTTTCCGTAGTTACAGAGATTACTTCCTACAAACAAACTTACAAACCTCCCCCTCCCTCTCTCCTACCTCTTTATAATTAAGTATTATATTCAGTAAAACACGAATTAAGTAATTCACTGTATTATTTTGTAGATAGCATAAGCCCTAGGTAGTCTTACACTGAAGTGATATATTTGACATGTGGTGTAACTTCTTGTACAAATCTTGTTTGTCGATAAGATTTCCAAGTACCTACATTTTAGATACACAACATACCGTTCCCCCAAGTATGCATGAACATCGTAAAAACATAATTGGAATATAAACAAAACATACAACATAAAACATCATAATCTTCTCAAATATAACGATTAAGTAAACAGGGACAAAAGCAATCTTAAACACAACATTACACCAAATCGTTGCTGTGGCTAGGCCTGGCATATGGTGACCATGAAGACTTGACTTGACTTTGACTTTGCATAACAAGAAACTTTGTTCTTCAGTTTGCCACCTTCATAAGTGGTCTCTGCCCCACTAGGTATCCCCAGCATGTCGGTATTTCGGTCCTACGAGCTAAGAATTTGGATAATTTGTTCATTTTTTTGGCTTGACTCTCCGCCTGCTCCTGTATACTTTCTTTCTTTTCATCTTCCAGTTCCTTATCCTTCTCCTTCTCTCCTGTTATTGAGCTTGTTGGCTTCTTCTGAATCAGTTGGTCAATATGTCAGCTTACTACATTCCCATTGTCTGATGTCACCTGATATAGACCGATAGCGCTAGGTTTTGAGGTTTCAAAAATATTAAAGTTGTTTGTGTTTCGCATATAGTTTCCAGACCATTTGCCCAACCTAATACCTTAGTTTGTGTCATTTTAGGTATTTGCATATGTAGAAATTTAGGTATTTGTCTTTTCGACCAGTATTGGACGAAAAGAAAATTAGAGATGAAAATTTTACTTTCACGATAATAACGAAGTAGTAAATGATGTACTTAGGCATTTTGTGTCACATCTATCCACGATAATCCTAATACTTAACCAATACCTAACATGTCGGCCAACTAGCTCAAAAGAATATTACAATAGGTTAAATAGGTGTTACGCGTTTTAGAGTACTGATATCTATTGGTTAAAATATTTTTCTCAAAAATGGTATGTAATGTTGACATAACATCTCTAAAAAGTATCCAGAAAGTGAACTCTACCGGAGACTATTCACAACTGTCCGGTAAGAAGCGAGATTTTAAATTTGGAATCTCCTACTGTCCAGTAAGTAAGTATGTAATTTACTTACTGGACACTTGGTCATCCTTCATCCCTTTTTTTTTTTATGGCTTCGCACGGTTTAGGTCATCCTCTTTAGATCTGCTTAGAAAAAAAAAACATAGTACCAGACACAGATTAGAGTTTAGCCATTATAACATGGTTAGAGGGAGGCTCCAAATATATATCTATCTCTTTTTGGTATGACATTTTATGAGATACATAATATATTTTGGAGCCTTAAACATCCATTTTATTGTCTGTGACACTTTTTTTTTTTTTTTTTTTATGGGTCTGTGACACATAACGCGACGCAGAAAAAGTATGCACGTTGCGTTTTGTACTTAGTAATGTTGTAGAAGTATAGTGTGGGATTTTATGTTTGTATTTAGTCATTTCAGTTTATAAATCATGTTGGATTAAAGAGTCCGTTAATCAAGATGTACAACAAACAAATATAAATGCCCCCGGTAAATCGATCACAATATCTATCAGTAATTGCCCTAATATGAATGTAACCTTCAATATTAATTAAACGAATTTGTTGTTAAACTTTCTTTCATTTTTGAGAAAAGCATTATACAAACCTCAACCAGTAAGAAAGCCATCCTGGCCTCGTATATAACCGTATATGTCCGGTTAACTCATACTCGGCCAGGAAGGCTTACTTACTGGATTCTGCTGTAATGTACTATTTCTCAAAAATGGTATGTAATGTTGACATAACATCTCTAAAAAGTATCCAGAAAGTGAACTCTACCGGAGACTATTCACAACTGTCCGGTAAGAAGCGAGATTTTAAATTTGGAATCTCCTACTGTCCAGTAAGTAAGTATGTAATTTACTTACTGGACACTTGGTCATCCTTCATCCCTTTTTTTTTTTATGGCTTCGCACGGTTTAGGTCATCCTCTTTAGATCTGCTTAGAAAAAAAAAACATAGTACCAGACACAGATTAGAGTTTAGCCATTATAACATGGTTAGAGGGAGGCTCCAAATATATATCTATCTCTTTTTGGTATGACATTTTATGAGATACATAATATATTTTGGAGCCTTAAACATCCATTTTATTGTCTGTGACACTTTTTTTTTTTTTTTTTTTATGGGTCTGTGACACATAACGCGACGCAGAAAAAGTATGCACGTTGCGTTTTGTACTTAGTAATGTTGTAGAAGTATAGTGTGGGATTTTATGTTTGTATTTAGTCATTTCAGTTTATAAATCATGTTGGATTAAAGAGTCCGTTAATCAAGATGTACAACAAACAAATATAAATGCCCCCGGTAAATCGATCACAATATCTATCAGTAATTGCCCTAATATGAATGTAACCTTCAATATTAATTAAACGAATTTGTTGTTAAACTTTCTTTCATTTTTGAGAAAAGCATTATACAAACCTCAACCAGTAAGAAAGCCATCCTGGCCTCGTATATAACCGGACCTCACCTGCGGTTCGGTCCGGTTAACTCATACTCGGCCAGGAAGGCTTACTTACTGGATTCTGCTGTAATGTACTATTGTGTCGAATTCATCCACGACTTTTATAGATATTCTATTTTTTTATTACAACACCCTGTAAAATCCACAAAAGAAAATGCAAGTTATTAGAGTTTACGTGTTTTTGATTATTATGGTGTAACAAAACCCTGTGCATAATTTGTGTCGTTTTTATCCACGAAATCTTATTATTAAAAAAAAAATACTAGACTTCTTCGCACGAAGGGCGAGCGCGGAGAAAAGCGCGGGAATGCGCGCGGCGGGTGCCGGCCAGCCAGACTCGCGGCGCGTATATTTATTTACATTAGGTCTTTGCGAGTTGCAACAAACAAGTGCGTACGTTATTTATGATGTATTTGATTGATTAATACACACTTGCACTAAAAACTTAACTAAGAATTAGTTGCTAACACGAGGTTAAATTGACATTAATGTATAACAAACTGTCAATTTAACCTAGTGCTAGCAACTAAATCTGAGTTAAGTTTTTTGCGCAAGTGGGCCTTAACAGTTAGTTATGAAGCCGTGAAAGACTAAAATGGAATATAATCTAAATATAATAAATGTGTTATATCGACACCCAATATATAACCCAATACAAAGTAACTCTATATGGCATGGTTTTCAACACAGTTTTTTTTTTGCAAGGTTTTTTTGTTTAACAGCTGCAGGCATAAGTTGTTCTGTACAATTTCAGGTTTCATGTTAATAATTTTAATTGCTTTCTCAGTTTTAATAAAACTACTGCAAGTATGATTTTTGATTTGATATGATTTTTGATGTACAGATTTTAAGTTTAATATGAAAATCATTGTAAATACCGTTACAATGCAAATTGTCCAGAATCCAGACCGATACCAGTAATGTCTAATCCCATACAAAGAAACCGAGCCGACGTACTTTATTGATTATACTGATTATTTTATGTACACCAATCACGTTCGGTTCCGTTATACGGATAAAGATGGTGATCTATCTATCGCCGTGGAAAGGCACCGAACGCGATCGATTTACAAAAAAATTATTGGTATAATCAGGTGAAAAACGCTAGTTACGTCGGCACGGTTTCCTAGTATGGGATGAGGCATCTGTATGTATATAATACTAGATTATATTATCTGTGTCGCTACTCTGTGTCGACAAGTTCACCTTGGATAACGGCTAACTTATGTCGGAAAATAAGGCCTTCAACAGCGCTGCCAAGTCCTGCAAAAAGGTGTTGCAAAGGTCTCGGTCCGACCACATTACTAACATGCCACATAACTACAGACGAATAGGGACATAACTTGCGTCTTACCCAGTAGGTAATAAAGAGTTTCGGTCCCTGGGTAAGTCGGTTGAGTTAAACTTCTGCCATCCCTCACTACCACCACTGCTGAAACCCGACTTCGCTGAGGAGAAGGCAAACTTATTTGCCTTTTTTTGCGGAATCTTTGCGTCTGCATTCTGGTGATGCGTGGCCCCTTATTTCTCCTGGTTAGACATATATGTCGGACATTCGCATCCATCAAAATGACGTTCGTAGAGTGCTGGGCAACCTCGACTTGAACAAAGCTGACCCCGACGGTATACTAGCACTTGTTCTTAAAACTTATGCGCCCGAACTGTCTACGATCTCGACACTTCTATTTCGCCTTTCGTATGAAACTGGAAAAGTGTCGAATGCTTGTAGGTAAGCTAACGTACAACTCCAAGAAGGACAGTTGACCTGATCCGGCCAATTACAGACCTCTACGTGTGCTTAATATTAAGCTCTTGGCATACCTAGAAGCTAATGACATCCTAAGTGATTGCCAATACGGCTGCCGCCGAACTCGTTGTATGCCATTCACATCTGGAGTGAGGCAATCGAAAGGCACGGGGAGGCGCTTGCCGTCTCCCTCAAAAACTTGAAAGCTTTCGATAGGGTCTGGCACGGAATCCTTATTAGTAAGCTTCTTTCATTAGGTCTGGCTGGTGATGGTATGTGTGATTGAATTGTAGAATTCGAGTGGTTATAGATGGGTGCTCGTTGGACCAATTGGATATTAATGCTGGGGCCCCTCAAGGGTTGGTACTCTCAACAACGTTATTTTTGCTGCATATAAATGATCTGCTAAAAACTTGCGCATGCAGACGACAGCACTGTTGCTGAGAGGTACTTGTCCTTTGTGAGGCTGTGGTGGAGCGTTTGAGCTTATCCTTGAAGCTAGTATCCAAATGTGGTGATGCCAATTTGGCCAGGTTCTATACTGCTAAAACCCAGGCGTGTCTTTTCTCTGTTAAAATGAGCTAATTCCACTCGGCTCCTTCCTTCCGAGGTGTAAACGTACCAATAATGGACCATCTTGGAATCCATCGGAGCTTCTTGTCGCAACTTTTAGCACGATCCTCAATTTTGGGCCATACATTGAGGCAAAGACTCAGCTGGCTGCTATAAAGTTGGGTATCCTCGCAAAGGAGAAAGAGGAGGAGAGGGGTATGCTCGGAGTTTCCTTGCGTGATCGAATCAGAAATGTAAAGATCCGCAAGAGAACCAGGGTTACCGACATAGCCCGAAGAATTGCCAAACTTAAGTTGCAGTGGGCAGGGCACATTGCTCGCATTACGGATGGCCGATGGGGCAGATAGGTTCTGGAATGGCGACCGCGAACCGGAAGACGATACGTTGGAAGGCCTCCCACCAGGTGGACCGATGACCTGGTGAAGGTTGCGGGGATCCGCTGGTTACGAGATGCATGGGACCGGTCTATGTGGCGACGCTTGGGGGAGGCCTATGTCCAGCAGTGGACGTCATTCGGCTGATATGATGATGATGATGATCCTCGCAAAGGTGAGACGGTTCTTCACGCCAGAACAGTTTTTCAAGTTGTATCAAGCGCAAGTTCGATGATGTATGAAGTACTTATCTCATTTCTGGGACGGATCTGCCAAATACCAGCTTGATGCACTTAAGTTGATAAAAAAACCGGCCAAGAAGCTCATCAGCGATGAGGCACTGGTAGAGTCAAAGCTCTAGAGCCTTGAACATCATTGCCAGCTTATCGGTTTTTTATCAGCTGCATTTCGGGGAGTGTGCAATGAAATTACATGATCTCATTCCGCCTAGCTCGTTTCGTTCCATTTCCGTTCGTAGAACATAATAGAGCAGTGATGGCCCAGTGATAACAGATTACATAAAGTTAAACCAATGTGTAACTAAAGTTACAATGTTATTCATATTGGGTGTCGATATGTGGTCTCATACTGGACGTTAATACAGTGATTGTTAAAAAAGGGGATTATTAAAGTTCATAGAATCGAGCATTGTAAGGGATGACGGAAAAGCCGAAAAAAAGTCCTTGTTTTAAGGACCGTGATGAAATAAAACTATACATAATCACTATCACCACACATATCTGGAGTTTTTTTTTTCACTTCGTGTATTATTTGTTTTGCTAACTGTACACTACCTACTCGAAGTGTGGCACGGGATATTGAGAAGCAGTATAACGAAAAAGCGGTAGGTAGGTAGGTGTATCTACCGCTTTCAGGTTCAAATTGGAAGCGAATCGAAGCGTAAATACAAGAAAATAATTGACCACATTGACCGTCTTCTAAGCATAGACCATTAACATTCGTAGGTAAGACAGATTGCAGACGCATGATTTGTACAAAATTCCCACGTCATTATTTTTATCTCTATAGGTTACAAATTTGTTCATTACGTAGCGGAGATAAGAGTCAATCAATACTCAATATAATAATTATGTTATTTATTTATATTATGAACGCTACGCATCTAAGAAGAAATCGTACCGAACGAACGTGTGTGCATGCGTATGCCGCCTGGCCTCCTTCGCCCGGCCTCCTGCGCCCGCTTCGACCGCTACCATTGTTTTTGTGTTTTATTCATAATAAAGGTACATATCGTGCATGAAAATGACACAAATTTACAATGTCGATTTTTCATGCATTTATGATATTGATTATGTTAACTCTAATGATTGTAATATTTTTTTGAAGCGTTTGTAGCTTGGAAAAACAAAATAATTAAAAATCTTAAAATTGCGTGGCCTAATTTGGCACAAATTTAATTAATAGGGATATGTAAGTGATCTGAGAAAATAAATAGTAATTTCATAAATTGTAATATTTTTTTTGCACTATTTTTACACACTGACCCCTATGCCAGTTTGCACTGGACGAATATGACACAAATTGGGTTTACACACTCCGCAGACTATCCTAGATATGATAGCATAATTATTTTAAACTTTAATTTAATTTTGCCAGTTTTGATTTGAATAAAAATAATCAACCACAAATCATCGAATTACTGAAAATGCAAGTAACAGATGTGACACAAAACGCAAAAATAAGCTACATAGGTACGACTGTATCCACAGGCAAGAAATAAGCAACATTAGAATTTTTTTAACTTATGACATCAAAATAGCCTAGCGCTATCGGTCTAATAGCTAGACGGGCCATCCTTACTAGTTATAGTGCCTGGTAACCAACGTGGTCCTCTTCCATAATTTATATACATAACGCATTGACCAATGTCCGTTTCTCTGTGTTTCTTTTGTGCGTTATTGGTAATTTGTTGCTCGAAGGTCCATAGGGATGAAGATTTGAATTTTTCAGATAATTCTTGAAAATATACTAATAGCACATAATCAGAAAATGATGTACTACTCTTTGATATTTTCCAATTCATGAAATTTTAGTACGTCTTTTCATAATGTTTTCTCGACTTTCCTGGTAATAATTGGTTAGAAATGTCCTTTGCTGCATTAGAAATATCTGGTGGTGTTTTATCAAAGCTTATATCACTCATTTTTGTAAACAACAATTTTTATTTTATTTCAATATTTTATTGAACAAAAATGGCGGGATACGAAGTCATTTCAAAAATTCGAATAGGTTTTTTTAAATTACGGCGCTGTGGTAGTGAAACGCGCGTGCATGACAATGTTCTTTTTTTGAAATTCATAAAGATGCCATGAGAATGTGGCTGTTCGATGAGTAAAAACCGGCCAAGTGCGAGTCGGACTCGCGCACGAAGGGTTCCGTACTTGGTAAATTGCGGTTTACGATTTATGACGTATTAAAAAAAAACTACTTAAGTACTAGATCTCGTTCAAACCAATTTTCGTTGGAAGTTTACATGGTAATGTACATAATACATTTTTTTTAGTTTTATCATTCTCTTATTTTAGAAGTTACAGGGGGGGGGACACATTTTTCCACTTTGAAAGTGTCTCTCGCGCACACTATTCAGTTTAGAAAAAAATTATATTAGAAACCTCAATATCAATTTTTAAGACCTATTCATAGATACCCAACATGTATGGGTTAGATGAATAATATAAGAATTAATATTGAAATAACAAATTCCTAGTGAATATTGTAAATGTAAATGACAAATTGGTGTTGTTTTGAGTCTCTTTATGTCTACGCAACTGGACTATTTGTTGAATCATTGAAACAGAAGTGATCACGGTAAAGGGGAGGATTTTTTTTATATACAGTATAAAAATATCCTGTGTTGGCTACCTCAGCGAAGCTTATATATTTACTACTAAATACTTACAAACACATGAGAATGTGATAAGTCCGCAGTAAGTATCTTCTATTTTTTTTTTTATATTTTATATGGCAAACACCGATGTTGACTATTCTGCCAATGTCTAAATTAAATTTGCAAAATCTTTTTTACGTTTCATAGCTCAAATACGAGATAATGTAGTCTACTAAGTGATGTTCTAATGCGTTATCGATTCAATTTCTTAAAATTCGACAATCGACAATTCGAAGAAATTTTAATTGATTTTACACATTGACTTATCATGAACATTGAATATTAATTTATCGGAATATTGGAGTTAAATAGTAATCAAATTGACTATTGTAAAAAAACAGCCTCTACGAAGTGTTGCTTTACACAAATACTTTACATCTGCGAATATTAATTTATCGGAATATAGGAACTAAATAGTAATCAAATTGACTATTGTAAAAAAACAGCCTCTACGAAGTGTTGCTCTTTCTTAAGTTGGTTAATTCATCAAACGATACATTTTATAAATCATCGGACAGATAAAATAGCTTCTGTTAAAAGTGACTGACAAAAAAAAAAGACGACTTAAAGTCCTCAGTAGTCCCAGGTCACTAAATTGATCGCGCAATAATTGTACAATTATTGCTACTTGCTGTTCCATACGTAATAAGCCCGCCGGCCTTTTCTTCTGGAATTTGTGGGCCTAGAAAGTGTTTTAGCCTGTTGTTAATGACGTACAGAAGTATCTTGCTGATATGTGGAATAAGTGCCAGTGTCCTATAGTTACTGCAGTCTTTGGTAGGGTCTTTTTTATGAAGTGGAACGAACACGGACTCTGTCCACTCTTCAGGCCATCTCCTGGTCTTCCAGATGGAGTTGCAGATGCTTAGAATTTGCTTCACACCTTTGGAATCCAGGTTTTTGAGTAACTCGGCTGGAATTCCATCTTTACCTGGAGATTTTCTAACCTTGAGACATTCAATGGCATATTCGACCTCTGACTGCAGAATTTCGGGTTCTTGTGGTGATAAGTCTGTTTGCGCGCCGTTTGTGACAGGTTGACCGGTGTCATAAAGTGTTGTGCAATACTGTTTCCAGCGCTCCAGAACCTGATCTTTTTCAGTGAGTACGTTACCTGCTTCATCTGCGATCGTGCAGGGTCTCGTACTACGAGATTTAGACAGCTCCTTGACCCTGCGGAAAAGATCTCTAGACTCGTGTTTCGCAGAATTCTGTTCGAGATCAGCACAGATGTTATTGATGTATTGGTCATAATCTTTGCGGCAACTTCTCTGGACCTCTGTGCTGAGTTGGTTATATAACCTTCTGTTTTCCTGTATGGTCAGACCCTTTCCCTTTAATTCACGTCTACGAAGAATTAGGTCAGCTGTTGCCGTGGATATAAAGGGCTTCATCACATGAGTAGATAAACGGAACAGAGATAAAGCTTCATACAACCGCGCGAATCGGTTGTGACTACTACAAGCACGCGGACGCATGTGTGTGTGACCACTGGCCGCTTGTCGCGTACGCGGCGAGACTGGAAAAAACCGGTTTACGTTGGCAGAGCCAGTGGACAATCTCAGGGTCTGTGCAACGCACGTTGTTTGTTTTGTATTATGTGTATGAATAATACTAGAAAAAATAGAATTATATCATACTATAACTATCCCAAGGAGTACAATAGGTAAGTAAATATTAGATTATTACTTTGTTTTGTGTTGAATTGCTCGAGCAAAAGCTTCGCGAATATTTCGATCTTGAAATAAATATTGTAAATGTTGGCAACGAAATACTTAAACGTATTAAAGTTGTATATTTGATATGCCATGTGAGTGTTTCCCATTAGATTACTAGAAAAAACTTTATGTTAGATTCAGAATTTATCACACCATTTAAAGAAACAATTAATTATTAAAAAACACAAAAAATATAAAAAGAAAATTATTGGAGTAAGTAATTTGTAAAGTATTCTATCATATATAATAAAACTATTTAACAAATGTTTTGTTTTTGTTTTCACCTATTGTGACAAGTGACAACCCTACCAAAATAGGTAACAATTTTGCACGTTCTTAGGAAGCTTTGTCTCTGTTCCGTTTATCTACTCATGTGGCTTCATGGTGGGTTTAGGTAGCATATTTTCTTTGGCAGTTTGCACAATAACTTTTTGCAAGGCCTTCCAGGTGACGTTTGGGTCAGTAGCGTCACTTAGAGAACATTCAGGCACTTTATGTTCAATCGCTTTTCTGAAGCCTTGTAGGTCAACAGGGCGCATGTTCAGTGTGCGTTCTTGCTTAAGGAGTTTTCTCAGCCGAAGTCGGATTGTGGTGACTAAAAGCTGGTGATCAGAGCCACAGTCCGCCCCCGGACATGTTGTGGTACTCATAACAGACGATTTCCAACGGCTCTGGATGAGGATGTAGTCTATCTGGTTTCTGAAACAGTCGCCAGGAGAAATCCAGGTATACAATCGTCGGAGTTGTTTAGGTGTTTGTCACGGTAAAATTTTCCTCACTACAGAACTGAAGCATACGTTCGCCTCTCTCGTTTCCGTTACCGATTCCATACTTGCCGACCACCCGCCGATGATGTTCGTCGCTATCTGTTTTACCGATTTTGGCATTAACATCACCTAAAACTACCGTTATCTCCCTTTTAGGTATTTCTTGGAGATTTTGCCAAAGACTAAAAAAGTTCAAGTTAAACTATAAAAGTTCTCAATTTCGTCCTCGCTAGATTGGGCGGTAGGCGCATATACCTGTATGATGTTCAGCTTACAGGGACTTGTGTTAAGTTTGATGGCAATTATTTGGTCGTTAATCGGCTTGTAACCGCTGATATACTTATCTATGCTAAGTGGTACCACAAAGGCACCATATTTCGAGCTCTCATTCTCAGGTCCTGAAAAGTAGACTTTATTCGACTGGTCAGTCGAAAAGTAACCAGAATTTCTCCGATGTGTTTCGCTGAGTCCGAGGATAGTGACTCCCTTCCTTAGCATTTCACTCTCTACTATCTAGAGTTTGCCCGGTTGGTTTAGGCCGCGTACATTCCAGGGCCTGCAGTCTCGACATAGCTAACGATCGTTACGCTAGCTAACATTCGTTAACTCTTACCACAAAATAGTAAGTATACAGAAGGGCCACTCCCGCCGTTTGGAAAATTGACAGCTAAACTTGAGAGATTCACTAGGGTTGCTACTATATTGATACCGAATTAAAAAAAAAGGGTAGGTTGCCCAAGTTACAAACCTAAATACATAGATTCGTCTAAACATACATCATATCATGCTTACATGCCTTAGAGGGTAGACAGGGCATCAAATATCCATTTAATATCACGAACACTACAACCCTAGTGAATCTGTCAAGTTTAGCTGTCAATTTTCCAAACGGCGGTAGTGGCTCTTCTGTATACTTACTATTTTGTGGTAAGAGTTAACGAATGTTACTTAACGTAACGATCGTTAGCTATGTCGAGACTGCAGGCCCAGGTGCCAAAGCGGTGAGGCTGTCTAACTGATTTCGGTTTATCAGTAACATAGTTTCCATGTGTTGCCTGATCTGACATAATCACATGGCCAGAATAATGAGAAAAAATATCTATTGATCTGTGTATGCGAACTTCCAAATCTATTCTTGGTATTGAAAGATAGTAGATGTTGGATAACGGCATTTTAGTTATACCACAGCAGAATCTATCTCTGTACCATATTTCATCCAGACTTGTTTAGCCGTTCTAGCATGATTGAGTAACAAACTAATCCAAACTTTCACATTTATAATATTAGTAAGATATATTGTAGATAGTTTCAACTGTCATTTAAAGATCTTTGACAGTCATTATGCATAGTCAGAAGCCAGAAATCTGACACCAGTCTTGCCAAGGGATATCATGTTACTCAGTTACTGGGTTGTGGAGGTAAGATAGGCAGGCGCTCCATGTAAAATACTGAAACTCAGCTGAATCCGGTTAGACTAGTAGCTGACCCTAACATAATTATGGGAAAAGGCTAGGCAAATAGATTGAGTGTATGTAGATGTATAGAACAAGGGTATAGAACTTTTCTATTTTCTATGAAAATTAGCATTTTGACTCTTTGATAATACCATAATATAATTATTTACCATTCATCAACTTGGATCCCCATAACTTCAGCATATCTATGGATTTGGCTCTGGCAGGCTTCTAACAGCGCAAAGTCATACCCTTTCAATTGCAGATTCAGGCAATCATAGACTGGCTCATCAGGTTCCATGCTCTGAAATAGAAAAGGTTTCTACACTAAGTATACTTGTTCCTAGTATGTTATAAATAGAAATATGCAAGCTGTTATGAAAGATTTTTTGGTTAAAACCTAGATTCCAGATCTAGGTTTTAAATTCTTTTTAGTATCATATTAATAAATAAATAAATAATAAAAATAGCATTTAATCTCTGATTTTGTTTTTACATTTCTTACTAATTTTCCTATTGCTAATACTTAATTCTATTTTACACAATATGTTCTTAAAAAATTGGTAACACCAGCATTAATTATCCATCAGGTTGTCCTCCCTGGACATAGGCCTCCTCTAGAATTCGCCATTTATGTCTGTCCATTGCTGATCTGCGCCATCCTTGTGGTAGGTCATCTTTCCATCTTCTTTGTGGCCTTCCTCTAGTATCATATTAGTTCTTTATAAATTTAAGGTTGTGTTAGCATATTATATATGGCTTTTAAAAAAAATAACTAAGTAACTTGAGAAACACAAAAACTTAAAAGTGCTTAATAAATTTTTGTTTTGGAAGTTGGTGTCTTTGGTAACTCTTGTTTACATCGTCTTGTGACAACAACTTCCAAAATGAAAATTACAATGCAAAGTTGGGCATATGAATATTGTGCAATTCCAACAATATTTTATACATATTGATAACCTCCTTTTTTAACGTTGGCAAAAACCCTAAATAAATAAGGAAGAGAGCAAGAAGATAATGACTTAAACCATGCTCATACAAAATGTACATAACTACATACATAATAGTATTTCTTGTCACACTTTCTATGTAATACGACTGATGAGGTTAAAGTCATCTACCCATCTTTATATAATTACATACATTCAGCAAACCTGTTATACTTTATTGAATCATGTTAAATTACTTACTATTAAATAGTCAGGTTCATATAAATCATTTTTGAATCTTTTCTGTTGACTAATGACTGCTGGCATACTGAGATTGTTTAAGTTATTAGGCTTGAAACATTGACAAAGTTTTATCTGAAATTTTATAAAAAAAAATCTTATTTAGATAAAAGTACATCAAATTTGGAGTTTTTATTGAAACTGCTGAATACTTACTAAGTTTAGAACTTTTTTACTAAACATTTTGCGTTATATTTATTTGGGATCAATTATCAGAAAAGTAGAAATAATGGGGAAAGAGGTTATGTAGGTTTATTTTGTCTAAATGAAACAACCGACTTTATAAAAAATGTCGGTCATCATCCGTAAAGTCTAATTATGTGGATACAAGATTTGTCTCAATGAAATAGCCTAATTAATTAAATAATTATTTCAAAACGCTATGAGGAAAATTATCCAATTTTACTAACAACAAGACAACAAGAACAAGACGTGATGGTATTATTAGATTCTATTGACAGTGACACTGACAATGACAGTGACAGTCCATCAAGGTGGAAACATACTAAAACCCGACGCGACGCCACGCCACGCGACGGCTTTTGCCGCAATTTTACTAATCAATCCCATATATTTAGGTACTTAGAGCATTTAACCTATGGAAATGGCATAGCTGAGCGTACCCCTCTGCCAAAGTAGCTTGGCCATATGACCATACGCGTTATATAAAACTAGTTCATTCGCCGACCGCCGCCATTGTGTATCGTATTGAGTCGCAAGTAAGTTCGCCGAAAAAATGGTTAATTGTGCGGTTTCCTCTTGCAAAAAGGCGAGCTGCCACTTTCAATTTGCGAAGCCATGGTGTTTCCTACCACATATAAGTATAAATTATACATCAACATAGTTTTATTTAAGTACAATGTCGAAATAATGGTTATTGCCTTTACGATAGAAAAATTCAGTGGTACGTTGGTAGCACAAACGCAGTACAGGGGCTGACAGGGTAGCGATGTGCATAGTGTTGGGACAACGTGAATGAATGATTGATAAATTAAATGATTTTTTGAATCAGTATGTTCAGTATCAAAATAATTTTGTTTGTGTTTGTATCTGGACAAGACAGGTTGAACTAAAAAAAAATATAATTTATAAATGTCTATGAGAATAGTTTTTTTTTTTTTTTTAAGTTTTAGGGTAATAAAAAGTAAGTTTGTTCGTTTGGTTAGTGAGTTTTTCAATCATTTTTAACCCCCGACAGAAAAAGAGGGGTGTTATCAATTTGACGTGTATTGCTGTGTATCTGTGTGTCTGTCTGTGGCATCATAGCTCCTAAACAGATGAAGCGATTTAGGTTTTTGTTTGAATTTTTGTTTGATACCTCTATCGAGAGCAGACAAGCAGCCAGGTGGTTACAATGCCAACCCCACCGCACATAAATTCAAAGCCATATACAATTGCGAATGCTAAAAATACTCAAGTGTTCGTATATAATTTTTAACCAAAAAAGTTGATCCACAGAAATGTGTTCGACATGTATACAACTGGTACATTTAAAAAATCAGTGATTGCCTCTAGTCGTGATCATTGAGACATGTATATGAACTATATTATGGCTGTGATACCATATGTTTATGATAAATAAAACAAAAAAAAATGTAGAAATCAGTAGGTTTAATAAAGACCTTACAATCTTTATTTTATAATTTTTAAAACGAGCAACGTACAGAGTTGTATGAATGATATAGAACGAGTGAATAGGAATGAAGTACATCGAAGAATGAAAGTTTAAGAATGAACAGCGAATGTGTCGTAGACACCATACACGTATGTTTTCCTATCTAAGATATCAAACTAGCTTAGCTAGGAAACACCGTACTCAAATAGTTAAAAAAACGAAAAACTGACGTGTTAAAGTGTTACATAAAAAAGTGTCAAATAAAAGTATCCGGTTGATTGTATTATTTATTATTTACGCTTTCTTACTATTTAACACGCATACATAAGGTCCGTATTAAAGATCGGGGCTCAAGTATGAATCCCGAATGCCCGAACCTAAATAAAACAAAATGTCAGTGACAGTTTCATACTATTCTATGCTATATGCTATTTCTATGCTGAAAACACCAGATTTTGGTTAGCCAGCCCGCGAATATGTATCCTCCGACTGCACAGCATGATTTTTTCCTTGTTTACGACTTTTTAGTTCGCTTTTGAAGCAGTCGGGTTTTTTGATTTTTTGAATTAAGTTTTTTTGATTGTGTGATTATTATTTTTTCGTGTGCGTTTGTAGCAATAGGATGCATGTATCTGTGAGTGATTGTAATTTTTTTGTAGTGTGCTGTATGTGTTTTCCTCGCCTCCCGCAGAAAGTGGCAGAAAAAGTTGTTCGGTGATTCGCGGCTTGCCGTCTCCATAGGTTAAATGCTCTAAGATTTAGTATGGTCAGAAACACATAGTCAACACGCCATGTGATCACACGCATTCCCACACGGTAACACGCTGTCGGTCCAGATCGGCGTGTTGCCGTTAGCATTCAGCATTCCTGGCATAAATATATGTTTTGTAAGTTTTATTTAAAATGTCGGATGAACAATTCATAGAATTAGTAAAACGGTACTCAGTATTATATGATATTAGTTCAGGCCAATACCGTGAGTATTAGAAATAATACTAGAAACGAAGCTATGATCAGTGGTGCCAACTTAGGGTAATTAACCCTAATTTAGAGTAAAGTTTTCAGGGTTTAATTCTGGGTCTAAGCGAGGTGAGAAGAAACGGATTTGGTGAGCTGAGAACGTCCGGAGGCTTGACTTTGCTGTATTCGGGAAAAGAAAGTGAGGAGGATGTGCGCGAGTATGGCGTAGGATTCCTTATTTCTAATACAGCTAAGAAAAGTCTGGTGGACTGGAAACCGATCTCAGACCGGATCATATACGCCCGTTTTAACTCAAGAGCACGGAAGATCTCCATTGTACAGTGCTACGCCCCAACCAATGCAGCACCTGAGGATACCAAAGACGATTTCTACAACGCCCTCAACGCCACCCTTAGGAGCATAAAAAAGCAAGACATCGTCATCGTCATGGGGGACCAGAATGCAAAGGTTGGGAGTGTTAACACTAACCGCAAACGGCATATGGGTACACACGGTCTTGGAATATGCAATGACAATGGGGATCGGTTTATCGAGTTTTGTCAGAACCACGACCTGACCATCGGAGGAACATTTTTTATTCATGGTGATCACCACAAATACACCTGGAACTCACCCGACGGAGTCACCAAGAACCAGATCGACCATATTGCCATCAGCTCCAAATTGCGTTCTTCATTGCTTGATGTCCGTAACTGTAGGGGCGCCGATATAGATAGTGACCATCATTTGGTAGTTGCTGAAGTTCGGCTCAAGGTAGCGGTAACCCGTGCAACTGGAGAACCCGGCAAGGTAGGGCGAAGGTACGATGTGAGCAAACTTTTTAACTTGGACACCCGTAAGGCATTTCGCCTTGAGCTACGCAATCGGTTCTCTGGACTGGAGGATGCTGCAGACTCAGTGGACGAGGAGTGGAGCCGCATTAGAAATGCCTATACGGAGACCAGTTCCGTGGTCCTTGGACACAAGTCAACACATGCGCGCGAGGACTGGATGTCACTTCACACGTGGGGCCTCATTGAGGATAGAAAGAAATTACACCTCAAACTGCTTGAGACCCGTGATGATGCCGAACGAGCCGACCTTAACGCTCAATACCGCCAGAAGCGCAAAGCGATTTATCGCAGTACGCGTGCAGACAGAAGGCGGTGAGCTGACGATATTGCTGATCGTGCTCAACATGCTGCGAACACCGGCAACTTGAAGGAGCTGTATAAAGCCACGAAGACCTTGGCAGGAAACAGAGGGCTTAAGAAGAAGCCGCTTAAATCCAATGAGGGGCAGCTTATTGCGACGTCGGAAGGGCGGCTGCAACGCTGGCGCCAGCACTTTGAGGAGGTCTTCGGATCGTCGACATCTTTGACACCTGACGCGCTGCGGATAGGTTCTGTGCCACCTCGACCGCTCGACATTGATGCGGAACCACCGTCAGCCTCTGAAGTGACTGAAGCGATCCTCTCTTTGAAGGCTGGCAAAGCACCTGGACTCGACCTGATTACGGCGGAAATGTTACAAGCCGACTTAGCCTCCGCTGTCGACGTGCCTTTAATTGAAAGGATATGGACCGCTGAAGAACTCCAGGACGACTGGAACAAGGGACTTTTAATTACCGTGCCCAAGAAAGGTGATCTCAGTAGTTGCGATAACTGGAGGGGCATTACGTTGCTGTCGACTCCCTCCAAGGTCTTCTGTAAAATAATCCTTGATAGGCTGTCGAGGGCCGTTGAGCCTCTTCTGCGCGGGGAGCAGGCGGGTTTCCGTTCGAGCCGCTCATGCACGGACCAGATCAACACTCTTCGTATCATTCTTGAGCAGGCATCAGAATGGCAAAGGGAAATTTATCTTACTTTTGTCGACTTCGAAAAGGCCTTTGATACGTTGAAGTGGTCCAGCATCTGGTCCCGCCTTTTGGGCATTGGAGTGCCGTCAAAAATAGTCCGCCTATTGGAGAGCATTTATAGAAAATATTCCTGCAAGGTGACTCACGAAGGACTCATTTCGGAGGACATCGCAGTGCACGCTGGTGTCCGTCAGGGCTGTCTTCTTTCGCCCCTCCTTTTTATAATCGTTCTCGACGGAATCATGTTGCGCACTCACGATAGCAGGCGTCGCGGGATAGAGTGGGGAATGATCAACGTCTTGGAAGACCTGGACTATGCCGATGATCTATGCCTGCTGAGTCATACACACGCTGACATGCAAGCGAAACTGAACGACCTGCGCCAGGAGGCGGCGAAAACTGGGCTCAAAATTAACATCCGAAAGACTCAAGAGATGCGTACAGGTGTGAAGAATTCTACACCGATGTTAATCGGCACAGAGGTTGTGTTTTTGGTTTATTGGTCACACGCTCCGGAGGGATTCCGATCACATTCCTAAACAGGCCTTAGATTGGAATCCTCAAGGAAAAAGGAAGCGAGGCCGTCCCCGTCAATCTTGGCGACGTACCGTATTAGCTGAAGCGACAAGCATTGGAATGGCGTGGAGCGAGGTGAAGCGCGAAGCTCAAGACCGGTCTCGATGGAGGACTACTGTGGAAGCCCTCTGCCCTAGCTAGGGGACATAGGATCTTAAGCAGGTAGAGTAAAGTTTCATCAGCACGGTCAATTTTAGGGTACAAACTCAGTGAGGGTAATTTTTATGTCAAAGTCAAAACGTTTATTGCGAACTAAGTGTATCATATTGGTGTTATATTATGTTAGTACTTATGACTTAGCAGCCTTTTACAAGCATTGCAATTATCATTCTCCTGTGCTTATCATTCCAAATTAGCATGCATTAAACGTTATCAACATTATCATTACTGAATTATTCTATTATAAATTAATATAATTAAATTGATAAAAATATAGTTAAGTCAAAATTTAATGTCAATAATAATGAATTTAATACGATTATAAAGCAATATCAATGTTATCCTTTTCAGGTAGTACAAATTATAATTTTAATTTCGTATGAAGTTAATGGAGTAAATTTTATTGTTTGTATAGGTCAGATCGCCACTAAAGATAAAATCATTAATAATATATTTAATTTATTTTAAGCTCATGGACTCTAAATATTCTTTTACTGAGTAGAAACATTTTTGGATAAGGTATAATTTTAGCCTTTTTTGGAATATTGTTACTGATTCTTCAGTTTTAAACGTGTTGGGCAACATATTACATATTTTTATTGCCATATAATATGGGCTATCACTTAACATTTAAATTCTTGAGGATGGAGCGCATAACCTCTTTTTATGGCGTGTGTTGACGTTGTGCGTACCTTCTACTTTAGTGAACTTGTCGATATTTTTAAAAACAAACACGTAAATGTCAAGTATGTTTATTGACGGCAGAGTTAGGATTAGATATTTGATAAAGTATGGTTTGCAGCTCTCCGTGCTATCTATTTGGACTAGAATTCTTATACACTTCTTTTGCATTATGAATAGATCATTAACGTTAACACTATTTATTATGCTATAACATAAATTATTCACTTATTTGAGTCAAATTTGTAATGAAATCGGCTTAAGTTTACGTACGAGTATTCGCGAGCTGGCTTACCAAAACCAAATGTATCCTTCAACTGCACAGCATGATTCTCTTCTTGTTTACGTCTTTTTAGTTCACTTTTTAAGCAGTCGGGTTTTTTGATTTTTTTATTAACTTTTTTTATTTAAAACTTTTAGTTAACTTTTTTTAGATTTGGGTACATTTAAACATGTAAGTGTTGTATATTTTTGAAATCACCTCTTAAAAGCCTTTATTTTGATACCCCACACGATGGGTATGGAAGAAAAAATATTTTTGTTTGCCCCACTATACAGGTTGGCCAAAAAGAGTTGACAAAAATTGAGGTCGCCACTATCGTTTATATGGCATCATTTATACTATAACATAAATGCATTTGATACTTGAAGTATTTTTAAAGATAAATCAGAATGGGGAAAATCGTTAAATTAGGTGGTAAACTTCTATATTTTTCTAACTTGTAAATAAAAAAGCCTAGGAGAGTAAAAACATCTTTATTATAGTAACTATTATCATAAAAATCATGGAACTCTAGTTTTGGACGGCCTTTTCTGTGCTTGGCTGGGGTAGTAAATTTTCCTTTGTTATTATTCCCTTCTTCTTTGTTTTTATTCCCTTCTTCTTTCTGATTAAATATCCATCGATCTTTGTTTACGAATTTTCAATACCTTGAATAATTTTGTTCAAGGTATTCAAAATTCGGAAACACAGATCGATAGATTCTTTTTTCTCATTAATATAGCTTCGAAAGTAAAAAAATAACCAGATGTCGGATAACGGCATTTTAGATATACCACGGCAGTCTACGAGGCCTAAAAACCGCCGTTTTCCTATTTTCCAATTTAATGTAGCCAGTGACACTCGCAGGGTTAAGGCGAATCGATTGACGTAAGAATCATCAAAATCGGCCAACGCGTTTGGTCTCTAGAACGCCACATAGGAAAAATAGAGTTATTTTTTCATTAACTTAAAATCTAGGGTAAATTGAGATCAGACTTGGGATAAAACAAAAACGATACATGGCAATACTGGCTATGATACCATTGATACTAGCGAAGCCTTAGAGCAGCGAAGCGTGCTGTAGCATCACGTGGCGTGTTGTATATGTGCACTGTCAAAGACAGCCTTTCCCAAAGTGGGCGACGCAGGCCTAAAGGGGGGTGGTACGAGACCCAGAAAAAAAATGGGGGCGTTGTGTAGAGATTTGGGGGGTAATTTGTAATTTCATTTAGCTAGGAGCTAGGAGGCCTCTTAGACACGGACTGCATGAGCTCTCGACTCTCAACTACAACTTAGGCACATCAACTAATATTAGTTAAGATATTGCTCAAACTCGGTTCGATATTTCTCTCCGCGTAGTTCATAATATATCTGCCCTGCTTTATTGAATATATAAATATATTTGTCATATTTGTGTGAACGTGGATTTAGTGCTGTGGCAACACTGCTTACTAAAAAAAGAGAGAAAGAAATCGTTTGCATGTTACCGAACGTGGCGACTTGCGACTTGCTTGTTGTTGAGTAAATTGGAACCTGATATCAACAGATTTATTAAACAGCATCAGATTCATCCTTCACATTCGTTTTTATATAAGAATCGATTATGTTTGTTTTATTTTAAATAAAAGATACTCTGTTTGTATAATATAAAGAACAATGGCGAGATTTTAGCTGACTATAATTTGAGCGTCTGAAAGTGAGTTATATACGAAAGACGTTCTATTAATTGTCTACATTTTTTAAATATATTATTGGGCTGGTTCAAAACGGATAAAAAAAAATCATAATAAATAAAAAGTTATTTGATTTTTTCTGATTTTTTAGTTAATTTCTTTAGCTTAGTGTTGCCATTATATATTTTATCTGCTAAGTGACAAGTAGTAACTATATTAAATAATAATATAATTAATGTATTTATTGCAGTAAATGAGTTCACAATACAGTTTATGTCTAAGTATAGATGTTCCTCGCAGGTAGGAAAGAATATTGTAGTGCAGTAGAAATAAATGAATTACTTTTAATTAATGATTGGCAAAAAGACTAGTATCCAAGTTTAAAAAATATAGCTTGGTTGTTGACGAGGACGACGACATTTTGATAAACGTCAAAGTCGCTTAGTTTAAATAAATATACTCTTTCCAAAGAGAATATTATACATTTCATGCTGAAATAACTAGGTAAGGGAAATGCTAATGCGATATTCCCCTTTTACTTCCACGAAATTGAATAATATTACCTATTAAACACATTATTAAAAGTCACCCAGACATAACCTACAAAAGTTTATGACTGAATATCTATTATTCTCGACATTCTCGAACAAAAATTCTTGCACAAACTAATTCAGAACATCACCCTGAGTTAAACCAGATATTTTTCATTTAAAGACGTAGGAATTTAATATCAGCTAAAAAAATGTATGGGCACCTGCCATTGTTCTTTGCTTTTCAATAATCATTCTCATTGGCAGGTGTAGCCCGTAAGAGTTAACTTGAGACCAGGGGGGTGACCACAAGCTCTTAGAGTAAGGTTATTTTGAGATCGAGTAAGGGACAGATGTATCTGACTTGTATACATCTGTCACTTACTCGAACTCAAAATAACCTTACTCTAAGAGCTTGTGGTTACCCCCCTGAGCGCCGTTGTGTATTACCTGCTGCGCTCAGGTTTCAAATAACTCTTGCGAGTTATAGTAAAAGTCTCATTTAGAATTAATGTTTAATCTCCGCTAACATAGCTCACAATAATTGATTAATTTAATTTGAAGTTATAGTGGTTTTTAAGTTGGTGAAAAAATGGGGGCGTTAAAAAATAATTTATTCTCAAAGTGGGCAGTAGACAAAATAAGTTTGGGAACCCCTGGTCAAAGAGTATGTAAGTTATGTAACACTTGCACGGTTCGCATCGGGTGTCGACACGTCGAGTTTCAATAATATGTTTACACCTTCACCGGTGTCACAGAGATTTTTTCTTCTTTCTTTGGAAACTGAGCCGATGCCGACTATTCTGCCAGTGTTGTGATAAAGTACATTGACAATGACATGCCACATCGTCCATGTCTCTGTGACAGCTTTTTCCACAGAACAGAGAAAGACAGTAGAAGTCGCTTAGCGCTTCATTAGTATTAGAACCAGCGTACCCAAATTCTCACATAAACAGGTTAATTGTATTTTGTAACACTAAGAAATCTTTGGTATGATTGGTAGTTTAATTTTAGTTGAAAGTAGGAAATATGTCAATCGTCACGAGTTTTGAAAATAAACCACAGTGGTATGACAATAGAGTTGGTTTATTGTCTACTCTTTTTGAGTATTTTAACTTTTTCCGTTTAAAGCGCACACGGAATAGTTTAATGAGCAAGTTACGCTACTCGCCGCTAGATGTCACTATAATAAATGCATTCAATTTAAAACTGTATTTCGTTAAAGATAAGATTTATATTTGCGAAATGAGGTCATGACTATTCGTCCTCCTGTAGGGATGTACCTCTGTCGTTGAATTATTTATCGACATTCCGTTTTATTTTCAAACAAAATACAGTCAACAGCTAGAGTCGATAAATATTATTATGTTTGAAATCAAGTGTTTACATAAATTTGTTCTAAAACTTACGATTTCTAGAAAGTATGATAAAGATTTTTATGTTAAACTACTGATCCAATTTTGAAAATTATTCTATTGATACAAAGATACGCCCTGTGGTGTTTTTACCCGACTGCCGAAGGAGGGTAATGTATTTATCAGTCTATGTATGTATATATGTATTTATGTATGTATGTTTGTTCTTATATGGCGTTCCAGAGACCAAACGCGTTGGCGACGGTGACGGTTTTGATGATTCGTACGTCAATCGATTTGTCTTAACCCTGCGAGTGTCACTGGCTACATTAAAATTGGACAATAGAAAAATGGCGGCTTTCGGAAGGCAGTCAGAATCTCAGAAGCGAGATACAACAACATTATACCGTAAAAATTACCAAATTGCATAGATTTGATACATTTAATTGGCCTTAGGACAACAGGGAAAGAATAACATAATTATACCTATACCTACTTGAAAATGTATAATTTTTAGTTTTGGCACTGCTTTGTCGGCTAGGTATTTTTTCCGCTTTTAATTAAAAAATCTAGTTCTACGAAGTGATCTGAGCAAATTGTACAAGTTTTTGCGGGAAACCAACTTTGCCTTCCAGTCGCTTCAATCCATATTTCTTTTCTGTCTTCTCTTCCTTAGGAAATCTGAAGTCACAAAATAATACGAAACCATTTTTTTATAGGTTTGAGACTTTGTGAATTACACTTGTTTGATTAACCTTTTCTCGATTAGAATATTACGAATAGATTACCTATATCCATGTTATATTTATTTTAAACTTGGTTAGTTTAATTCGAAAAAAAAAAAGGTTTGGCCATGGAAATGTGTTTGGTTACTAATACTGAATCACCAAAAAAAGCCGCACACAGGTTTAAATTTTGCCCGATATATCATAGAACACAGAGAATATTGTAAGTTTTAAATATCGATAACTCATCATCGATATTGGTAATCTCTAATTGAGTAGCTGACTATGACATGTGCATAGTTGGAATCTTCGAGAACAATATGTTTAACTTCAAAAGAAAGTAGACCTTAAATTTAACGTCATAAATTAAACTTTTACTTGTCTTGTTCAATAAAATATTGCTTTTACATTTTTATAGAAATAAAATCAATTAAGTCTTACCGAATGGTAAGATATAACTCCATTTGATACATTTTTGTTTCTACTATTGTGTTTACATTCTAAAACAGCACAATAGGGTATTTTTTGTATTTTTTCCAAGTTTTTGTTACCGTGACGGTTGTAACAAGAATGATGTGCGTAGTGTGGGCGGGGCAGCAGACGTATGCGGAACTGAGCAAAACTCGGGGTACGCGGGTCCCGCCTACTTGCGACTTCTATTGTAGAGGGCGTTTTTTCTGTTCTGTGGCTTTTTCACATTAATAGGGGACCTCGACCTCAGACGATATTTTTATTCGTTTTTCTATATGTGTGAATTCTGACTACAAAATCAAAAAAATAATGAAATTCAAAAAAAAAATGAAAGTCTTATTAAATTGTCACGATTTTGCGTGACAATCTAATAAGACCGATGACGTTTCTCATTTTACATTGTATGCCGCGATATCTTTGCACGTAAGAAATTTAAAAATCAAATTCATAATCATAATTAATTACTAATGAGTATCAAGTTTAAAATTATATAGCTGTCAAATCCGACTTCATAATGTAGCGTAGACAGAATAATCTCTGTTTAAGGATTGTCAGGACTAAATAAATAACGGATTGACGGCGGTGGCGCACTCTTAATTCAGAATCATATTTTTTAATTCACAATTCTTGCAGCACTGCACCTTTGTTGGCGCATTGCAATTTTTGTCTGCGTACTGAATGTAACTAACACGAACTGCGAATAAAATTCCGCGCGACTTTTGTCTTTTTCTATCCGTATATTCGCTCGAATTTAATCCGTGCCGCGGTGCGGTGGATTCTGTGGCAAAACACGCAATGCGTACAGCTTCATACGATTCCATAGGTCACAGAATGGGCGGAAAAAAATCGAGTGAATAAATAATAAGCCTTACAGCGGCTGGGTCCGGAACCCATATTTATTAAAAGTTATAATTACTTTAGAACTTCCGCAGTTCTTCGCAATGCCGGCCATTGCCGGCAGAGGCCTCGGTCGGTGCACCTAACCTGACGCCTATTAGATTCTAACTAGCTCTTTGTGTGTATGTAATAGAATTTTAAATACTTAAACATTTTAAAGTATCACTAATTGTAAATAAATTATTCAACAGTATTCTACACCTACTATGTTTTACTTTATCATCCGTCGACTGACAAACACAATAACAAAATGGAAGTCTTTCTTGAAAGAAAAAAGCTCTGTTTTCTTTCAAGCAAGACTCTTTTTGGTATTTTGAAGACGTCTTTTATTATGAGATAAAAATATTATTTTTAATTTATTTATTTATTTAATAGTGACGCTTGTGATAGAAGATAGGTAGATTTTAGTCAATCATCACACTAACTCAACTGGCTCATCAAGTCATTCATCATGAAGAGCATGAAGGTATTACTCTTAGCTAAAGTACCTTTCTGATAAAATTATAGGAACTGGCAGTTTAGATCCACATGACATGATTCATGAATAAAAAAAAAATCAAATGTCAAAAATTTGTCTATGTTTTGCTTTACCTTCGTGCGTGAAGACATCAATGAAATGGAAAGAACGGTAAAGAAAATCAAAAATTAGGTGTTCTGTATTTACGATTTAATAGTGATAAACTTAATGGTGAATCGTTTATGGTTTTGTATCTCTTGAAGGAAGCAATTTCCCAGAAGAAATGGCGTCAACAGGCAGTACACCTTTTCCTAAATGGCAACTAGCAATTCTTCTTGGCGCACCTCTTGCCATCGGTTTAGGTTACCTTTATCTCAGAAACAGATTAGAAGACCCAGAAAAGAAAAAAGTGTCCGAGTTAAAAGCTAAGACCACCATTTCATTGGATAATGAAGAAAATAACACTAAAGTTTCCGAAAGCGCTATCGACCGCGCTATGAAACTGAAAGGAGCCGGAAACCGGGCTTTCCATGCAGGAGAATATGATAAAGCTATATCATTATACAACGAAGCGATCGAAGCCTGCCCTCCCGACCGTCCCGTCGACCTTGCCACTTTCTATCAGAATCGTTCTGCATGTTACGAAAAACGCGAAATGTGGGAGCAAGTTAAAGAAGATTGTACGTTTGCTCTTAAACTCAATGAGAAGTACGTGAAAGCTTTCCTGAGACGCTCTCGTGCTGCTGAGAAAAGTGGTGATCTTGTTTTGGCTCTTGAAGATGTAACTTCTGCCTGTATTCTTGAAAGGTTCCAGGTACAGAGTTCTCTCGTAAATGCTGATAGAATTTTGAAGGCGCTAGGCAGGCAGCATGCTCGCGAAGCCCTTGCCAAACGTCGTCCAGTCATGCCATCTAAACATTTCATCAAGACCTATTTCTCAGCTTTCTCTGAGGACCCCATTACTAAGATGCAACTTGATGATAAGGCTACCAGTGGTTTTGCTAAAGCTAAGCAAGCTCTTGATGCTCAAGATTATGATTCCATTGTTGAGGCATGCTCTCAGGAACTGAAAGATGCAGATGGTAAATATAAAAATGAAGCCTTGTTATTGCGTTCCACCTTCTATCTTCTGTTGGGCAGACATGATGAAGCCCAAGCGGATCTTGCAAAGGTCATTGACAGTGATGCTGCTACCAAAGTTAAGGTAAATGCCTTGATCAAGCGTGCTTCATTATTTACACAATTGGAAAACACTGAACGCTGCTTAGAAGATTTTGCAAAGGCTGCACAACTTGATCCTAATAACTCAGACATTTATCACCACAGAGGACAAGTATATTTACTCCTGGAGCGCATGGATGAGGCCACCGCTGAATTTGCTAAAGCTGTTGAGTTAAACCCAGACTTCTCCATTGCTTACATACAGAAGTGTTATGCTGATTACAGACATGCCCAGATCAATAAGAATGTTGGAGCTCTGACACAAGTGCGATCTGACTTTGAACGTGCATTGGAGAGATTCCCTCGCTGTGCTGAAGCGTACATCTTGTTTGCTCAAGTATTATCAGACCAGCAGGAGTGGGGACGTGCTGAGGCACTATTTGATGCTGCCCTCTCAGTAGACCCCTACAATGCTACTTTGTATGTGCACAAAGGACTGGTACAGCTGCAGAAGAGCACAGACTTTGATAAAGCCGTGAAACTGATCAACAAAGCCATTGAAATGGATGACAAATGCGATTTTGCATATGAGACATTGGGTACAATTGAAGTACAGAGGTAAGATACATATGTATCTTATAATTAATAATAACATAGATTAAAAGTAATATTTGACTTCATAGTTTAATATATAGGCTAGAAGGATGATCATAAGTATGTTATGATTATGTCATGGTTATTTTGCTTGCCATACCTAATAGTTAAAAAGTTTATTGTGACTCAAGCTCAACAGAAAATCAGTTAATATCTAATATTTCTTGACTATTGACATCCTTTATTGCTGTATTATCCACTGTTATCACTGAGCTGTTTTATCATCTATACCAGCAAATATATAATTTGATAAGAAACTTTATCTCATACTATCTTGTAAAAAGAACATTGTCTTATTGTTATGTAAGAGACACTAACGTTACAAAATATAGGTCCTTGATTTGGAATTAGTTTGATGAAACACTCTTTTCTTTTTACAAATCAAATAATTTATATAATAAAAGATATTGGTACATCTAAATACAGTTAATGGCAATTTAATAATATCAAGTGTTTGACCTGAAGATGTAACAGATTAAGGTCAATATTGTACTATATCCATAGATTATTTTTACATTACATCAGAGAATTTATACAAAGCCTTATATTATATGTTTAATGGGGGCAATATTAAATTAAATAACCTATGTGTGATTGAATGTCTTCTGCTCAAGTAACAAAATCTCAAAAAGTACCTAGTAGTAACTCGAATATACTAAAGATCGAAGCATCATTAGCACAACACTCTAATACTCAATGTAGCAAAATCTTCAGGCTAACAGGCTTCGTCTGGGTAAGCTCACTCCATCGTAGACTCTGTCTCTGTCACCTCTGACCCAGACTAGAGTCAAGAGCAAACCCATCATAAATAAAAAAAAAAAAAAAAACTTGAAAAAAAGAATGTGGTAGTAGTTTTAACTGAACATTATAACACAGTATTTGTATAGAATAGTTTTGAGATTTTGACAGTTGATGATAAACCCAATAAAAAATTCAATGATTATGTAAATTCAAATGATCTTGTCGAAGGTTGTTGAGATTTTGTTATTCAAACAAAAGTCAAAGGATCTTGTGTAGGTAACACGGAGCATGGAGATAGTCCAACTGAATCAGAAGCTAATAACATGTTCAGACCTAAATTATTTTCTATTAAAATTTGCAGCCACTATTACCCAGAACTTTCTTGTAGTAATAAAAATAGAAACACTAAAATTATTGAAATTGTCTTTTCCAGAGGAAACCTGAGACGATCATTAGAATTATTCGAGAAGGCTATCTCGCTAGCCAAAACTGAGCTAGAGATGACACACTTGTTCTCTCTCAAGGATGCAGCTGCAGCACAACTTAAGGTATCGGAGCGCTGGGGACTGGACTGGACTGCAAGCTAGACTCTTGCCACAAACCTTGCCTCTTACTCAACGAGAATAGAACCTGGCCGTCCAAGTTAGCCAGAGAGCTCAGTATATTATTCGTAATTGTTCTCATGTATGTATCCATATATCCCTTATGTTCAATACCAAAATTATGTTGTTTGTTGAAGCTTTAAGACTGCTTGGAATAATATTTTTTCAATGTGTCATATCATTTTAATTACCAATTTATTAGATGCTATAGAAAGTTGTGCCAGATGGTATTCTTGTTGCATACTACCGGTACCTAACCGCCGCCGACTCGCATCGCTTTTTTAAATGACATTATTGGTGTTAATAATTCTAGAAAGCTACTTCTTTAATAGGGCTTTTATTTCCGAATATATTGTAACTATTTAGGTGCACCTAATACATGTAAATGTCAGTTATCACATAATTCTTCAATTCAGTAGACAAACATAAAATGTTACTAAGTAATTCATATCTGTTGTGCTTTTCTTAATGATGATTATCACAAAAGTTAATAATAGCTTACACAAGTAGTTCACAAAAATAAATTGTAAATATTAATGAAATTCTGTTAAAAACAGCCTTTACAATGTAGATGTAAATTGATTGATTGGCAATTAACAGATATTTGATTAAAATGTCAAATGTTTCTGTAGGTTGTATGCCTGCTTCATATTGAAGTTGTAAACTAATTGTTTCTCAAAAACCTTTAGTTTAGATGTTTATTTACATTTCTGCATTTAATATGAACAAAATACTATGTGTGGCTAAATTGTTATGTAACTTACTATTTTTGGATATTTAATTAAGAGAATTTAATAAAATCCTGTAATTGAAATACCTTCCTATAGTTAGTGTAACATCTAAAGTAAATAATGAGTGAGGCTGAGCGGGAATTTGCATATGTGTTTTATTTTCAATAAGTTTGTTAACTTATCGAGTTTACATTGTGATATATTATTGTTTTATTTTTTAATTTGCATTTATAGCCACTTAGTTATTTGGATTGTATATTGAGTTTTAAATTTATATAATATAATATTTTTTAAAACATCTATTAGCAAAATATCGCTCAGTCACTACATTGCAATAAGAATATTAAAAAAATTAAATATTGTATTACTTCATTTACAATGGTTCTGGTAAGTGGAAACTTACGACATAGGCATATTGAATCTTGTGCACGCATACTACACAGGGTGGCTAGATTGCTAATATTGCAACCACAAATTAAAAAAGGAGAATTAATGTTAAATACTGGCTTGAGTTGTGTAATACGCAGTAGGTATGTATGTATTTAGTTTTTTTTGGGGTCCAAAGGATGATTGCAAGTCAAAAGCGCTGCAACACTTAAAAAAATATTGTTATGTATTGTAGCTATTTACGTAGTTTTCGGAGTGCGCCTTGAGTTTGTGCGGCGGTGAACGCGTGCTGGGTGCGTTCAATACATTTACTCACACGCAGAACAATAAAACCGACATGCAACTAAATGTATTATACATTTCATATTCTATCTATCTATCTATTTTACTCCTTATACTAATAATTATTAAATTGTTTGTGTATTTTACCCATACATAATAATAACTGTCAAGTATGGTTTTAACCGCCTAAATGAAAACTAGAACAAGTTTAAAAGCGCCTTGATAATTAGATGATGATGATGTTTTGGATGCACCCTCAAATTTAACATTTAGATTGTGAATTTAGATTTGTAGCTCGCTGAGATGGTTCTACAAGAGTTGTTACCTCACCGATAGTGGATAGTTATCAATTTATGGAAACTACGAAATACATTATTGAAACTTAATTACAATTGGTTTTAGTTAATTTTTGTTTTTATAATGTGGCCATAATTGCTTGTGACCTTGCCGCAAGATGGGATTTTAAATGGCTCTGTAAGGGTCAGCTCACACTAAAGAGGCTAACCGGCGCGCGGCGATGCCTGAAAAGGTCAGTAGTTTCGGGCTGCACAATGCAATACCGTGAACCGTATAGTAGCCACACGAAACGCATCGTGACGCCGCAAGGTGTATACGAAATCGTGAAACCTAGCTCGAAATTAGCGGCGACTTGCACGCCTTGTTTCCCGGCGAAACCTTTTTGCGCTGCGGTTCGTTGGGTTACCTATTCAAATTCTTCTACTGAAATGTTATCTTTCTGTGTCTGTAGTCGCAGAATGGTAACGTTTCAATCGCTATCATTAAAAGTGCGAATCGCGTCTGTGTGAGCTGTCCCTTAGAGTTTGAAATCATAGACTACCTACTATTATATGTTTGAAACTAGAGTCTGTTTATCTAAACAAATAACCTACAATGCCTACAACCCTACTTAGATAGAAAAAAACGTACCTACGTTACGTAGAAAAAAAGTGTCCAACCCGCTATTCAACCCTACCTGTGTAGTATCTACACCACCGCGATAGTGTCGCTGCCCGCTGCTCATGAATATACGTTGGTACTTATTTTCTCCCGACTGCCCCAGAAGGAAATTCATGTTGTCCGTTTTGTTCTTTCAGTTCTGGCCAAACTTCATGACCGCCAGTAGGCTTTCCGATGCGCAAGGCACGGATCGGTGCTGTTTTGTGTGAGATTTACTACTGCGCAGCCATTGTAGACAACTTCAGGGCGGCCAAGAAGTTTGGCGAGAACTATATTTCCTAAATCGGATTGCCAGACTAGCACGTTCCATTGCCAGGAGAACGTAGGGGTTGGTACAAGAAGAAAGGCCTATGCTGAGCAGTAGGCGAAGTCGGGTTGTGGGTGATGTGGTTGGTGGGGATATGGTTGTGGTTGTACTGAATAAAACTGACCCAGTTAGTACAGGACGCGACGACTGTTCTTAAAGATAGTTTCTACCGCTTGTTTATTTTGCCTCCCCTCTGGGAGGGACTGGGCCCAAAGAAGGTTGTCATGTAACCAAAAAATCCCCTCTGCAGCAGAAGGACAGATAAGCAAAATCCCGGAATAGCAAAAGCCCAGATTAGCAGAAGGACAGACCCACACAGTAAACAAAAATAAAATTGAATAGTTACAATTGGTAATATTTGTTTTTTTTATTCGTTATAAGCTCGCGTTTGACCACTATTTTGCCTGATGTTATGTGATGATGTGGTGGAAGGTGAAGCACGCTTGCCTAGAAGTAAATTATTCACTCTTGACTTGAAGACCTCTGGGTTGTAGCTATCAGGAAACAAAGACGCTGTGCCGGCGGGGAATTCCACTCCTTAGTTGTACGCACAATGAAAGTATTTTCAAAACGCTTTGTGCGTATGGGTGGAATATCCACCATGTACCGATGGCGCATTGCCGTACGTCTTGTTGTCCGATGATGGAAAGAGCTAGGCAGAATCAAATTGTGCAGTTCCATCGCACTTTCCCCGAAATGTAACCAATAGAAAACCGACAGGCTGGCAACTCGCCGTTGGTGTTCAAGGCTTTGGAGCTTTGAGTCGACCAGCGCATCGTTGCCGATCAGTCTGTCAATCGACTAAAGTGCATCAAATTGGTATTTGGCAGATCCATCCCAGAGGTGAGAGCAGTACTCCATGCATGACCTTTAAATATATAAAGCAAAGAGGTCACAAATTCATAAATAATAAGGTTACTAGGATTTGTAACTTTTTTGACGGCGACAGTACATTATCTGCCTATATGCAAATCTGTCCTTCTGCTTATCTGGGATTTTGCTATTCCGGAATTTTGCTTATCTGTCCTTCTGCTGCAGAGGGAAAAACTCATAAAGGACATCCTTACGAGCAGTGCTGATGAAATCAATTAGGTATCTACAAAAATGTCTGCCTGCTACAAAAATCTAGTTGGCCGTAGGTGCTACCCTATTAAGTAGGTAGTTATCTAATGTAAACAACAGCTGTTCGCTAAATGCTTTTATTTGTAATCTATTTTATTGTTATTATCCATGAGACCTGTCCTTTACTATGCTACAACGGCACATTCACATTTAGACGTTACGGACAAGACCCTGTGACTTACAGAGGATTATTCGGCCCCAGTCGAGCAGCTTTGGCAAGAACACGATGTTTACTGACGACCAAGTGCAATATACGTTCAGGTTACATCCAAGTTCTATTAAGTTACTCAATTGTGTCATTGTATGTATTGGTTCCTCCACCAACCAAGGTGCGAGATTTCAGCGATGATTGATTGTAAAAACATAGAGCTGTCGAATTAGCAATGCAGCTCAGTACGCAGCAGAATAGTATATTATGCAACTAGTGAATAAAAGACGGATTTAAAGCGAGGGCCATAGATGAATCACGAGCAAGTGAAGGATTCTAACGACTGAATCACGACCGTAGGGAGTGATTCATGATTATTGAATCACGAGCATAGCGAGTGATTCAAGTGTTAGAATCATGAGCGACGCGAGTGATTCATGGCCCTCGATATAAAGCCGTTTTATTCAAGAGTTGCATACTATATTTTATACCATGACATCGAGAAAAAGCAAGATCTAAGCGAAAAGCACAAGGAATATTACGAGTAATAAATAAATGGTGTATTACCTTCAAAATTTACAAAAAATTTGAAAACCTGACCCCTGAGCTAGGTGCTGTTACCTGTGTTTCAGGGGCCAGTGACCACCTCCGTTACTTGAAATAATTATAGTTAATTAAACACCATTGCAATTAATATTAGAATTACAATCCAAATAAGTATTCAATAAATATCCTAGACTAAAATCAAAATCACTATTAAACTCCTAAACATAAAAAAAAAACTCAAAATTAAAATCGAAGGAGTTTGAAAGTCGAATATTCTCTGCACAAGTTTGTAGCGAGTATTTTTTGCTCAAGGAGGTTACATAGCATTGAGATGGACGTCTTATACATTGATGTGTTCCAAATTCAAACTCCAAAACAGTGATTAAAAGTGCTTTTTATTCACTGTTTTCAGTGAATAAAATAAGCTTTTTAGAGGGGGAATGGTATAAACTAAATTATTCCTACGAGTATATGTGTTTAGGGAGAGTAAGTTCAGGGACAATGAAATTCTTCTTAGTTTGTTGAGGGCAATTTTAGTCGGCCCAGAATTCTGCATGGTGACGCCGCGTTTGTTACTCAGGCGTACCTACTTGTACTTGCATCGTTTTCACCAAGTGTTCGAACCGCGAGAACAGCAATTGCATTAATCGCGAAAGAAGAATGGATTAGGTATTCGCGGTCTGATTCTATTTATAAATAAGATAGTGTAATATCCCTTTAACTCCCTTTGAGGTATCGACATCACGTGCGAATGAAATAGATGCTGAGATGAGCAGTAAGAAGCTAGTTCGCGTACGAATTAGCACTTTTGCAAATTTGTATCGAAATGGAGGATGATTTAGAAAGAAAACGAGCGCGCGAATTTTTATAAATAGGCCTTTGGTAGTCTAGATATCATGAAAAAACAACTAAATGTATATTTTTCGACAAATGTAACCTTAATTGGGGAGATAAGGGAGAATGACGATAACATCTAGTCGGCCCCAGTCAACCTCACCTGCACGCTCTGGAAGTTTGTACACACAAACAACCAGGGGCGACAGCGTTTCAGTTGTCGTGGTGCTCCCTGCTAGACAACTAACGAGGCAATGGCGACCGAGCTGTGGCGGTATAACCACTCACCTGCTTGGGTCACCAGGCAGAAGATGTTTCAGCAGCCTTGGGGCCCAAATAGCCTCAAAAACGACTGATGCAGAAGGCAAGAGGAAACCACTGCATTATATTCCCAAGACAGTCACCATGAAAATAGCATTAAATAGAGAACAATCGCCATGCGAGCCGCATAGCAACCCGCGCCGTGCTGCGTCCGGGGCTCACGGTGTGAAGTTGGTTACCGGCCATGGAGTAGTAGGAGACCTCCATGGAAATCCAACTACTGGAATCTACATCAAGCTGCGAAAAACTCAGGGGATAGGGACATGGAACGTACGCGGCCTACTAAGTCCCGGCAAACTCACCATCCTGGAAAGAGAAGTTGAAAGATGCGGCATATACATCTGTGGACTCAGCGAGACACACTGGAAAAACAACGGACATTTCGTAACTGACAACAACGTCGTTTATTTCTCAGGCCACGAAAAAAACAGACAGAACGGTGTAGCCTTTTTAGTTCACGTCCAGCGGCGGAACAGTGTGATGGGTTACGAGCCAGTAAGCGACCGGATAATCAGCATCTAGTTGAAAGCGTCGCCAGTGAATCTGTACCTTATACAGATATACGCCCATACAAGCACTCACAAGCTAGTGACGAGGTAATTGAAAGATTTTACTCCGAACTGGAAACCGCCATAGCGTATATGGAAATCCCCAACAGAGAACTTCTTGTCATCCTGGGTGATATCAACTCAAAAATTGGAGCAAATGCTCAGCAGCTTGGCAGGTGCGTCGGAAGTTTTGGACTCGGTATTCGGAACGACAGAGGTGACAGGCTCATACAATTTGCGTCCGAAAATGAACTAGTTATTACAAACAGCTTCTACCAACACCACCCTCGAAGGCTATACACTTGGACATCACCCGATGGAAAATACCGCAACCAGTTATACTATAATCTGGTTCGATCGCGGTGGAGGTCATCTGTCACGAATGCCCATACACTACCTGGCGCTGACTGCGGATCAGATCACCAACTTCTGATCTCAAAGTTCAAACTCAAATTAATGGCTGCCAGACTCGATAATCAGAGAAGAAGGCTAGACGTTACAGATATTCCGAAATTCAAGTCCTAGTGGAACACAACTGGGCCAAATGGGCGAACACGGATTTTGATAGCGAACCACCGGAAGAAGTTTGGAACAGAGCAAAGTCCCTTATAGAGCTGGCGGTCTCACGATCTAAAACACCAACTGTGACACACATAAAGCAACACTGGATGACGGATAAAACCTTTGCACTTGTTGAGGAGCGTCGAAAAATGAAAGCAGCCGGTGCAACTGTTAAAGCCTGTAATGAAAAGTCTGCCCAGATCCAAAGGAAATGCAGACAGGATCATAACGCCTAACTACCTGCGCCAAATATGTGAGGAAATAGAAGCTCATGCAGGTAGGCACGAGTCGAGAGACCTGCACCACAAAATCCGGCTTATAACTAAAGCGCTCCCATCTAAAAGTTGGGCCATTGAAGACGGTAATGGTCAAGTGGTCAGCGATATAGAGCAGATTTCTGAGGCTTGGAGATGTTACTGTAGGTTGCTGTTTGAGGATCCACAGTCGGAAGTCTTTACACCTACAGAACCTGAGAGTTCTTGAATCTGAAGTCAGAGCTGCCATTAAGCATTTGAAGAATGGAAAGGCTACGGGTTCTGATACCATCCCAATTGAGACCATTCGAGCATTGGGGGAACGCGGCGTTCAGATCTTTAACATCATCTGTAATAAGATATGGTTGGCAGGAAAATGGCCGACGGAATGGGCTCACACTGTTTTCATTCCTCTCCACAAAAAGGGTTCCACCAAAAAGTGCAGTAATTACCGTCTGATTGCACTGATCAGTCATGCTAGCAAAATATTGCTGCACATACTTAACGAACGGCTGAAGGCACACCTGTCGAAAGAAATCGCACAAGAACAAGCTGGATTTGTGAAGGGAAAGGGAACTCGAGAGCAAATTTTCATTGTCCGTCAGGTTATTGAGAAGGCACGAGAATTCAATAAGCCGACCTACATATACTTTGTTGATTTCTCAAAAGCGTTTGTCTCCGTGAAATGGCCAACCCTGTCGAGGACGCTACTGGAAATGGGCACACCAAAACATCTTGTGCACCTTCTTAGAGAACTCTACGAAGGAGAAATTGCATCAGTGGGAACAGATAGCCACATTTCGGATAGCTTTCATCACAGTGCAGGTGTTCGCCAGGGATGTATCGTATCGCCCCTTTTGTTTAACATCTACACGGAGCTCATTATGCGAATCCCCTCGACGACTGGACTGATGGTGTTGCAATTGGCGGCTACAAAATTGCGAACCTTCGCTACGCTGATGACATAACATTGTTTGCGACTAGTGCTGACCAAATGGAGGAACTTCTCCTTAAGATGGAACGCGTGAGTCTTGCATTCGGATTTAAGATCAACCGGAGTAAGACCAAAATAATGATTGTGGACCGTAGCAACAACAACTCATCGGCTGTGGCACAGATTGCCAACTGTGACGTAGTTCAGTCCTACATATATCTTAACGCTATGATTGCAGGCAATGGCGGTTGCGTGGATGAGGTGAAACGGCGAATGGCGATGTCTAGAGGGGCAATGGATAAGTTAAGGAAAATATGAAGAAATCGCGGTATAACGAAAGCTACTAAGATCAGGCTCGTCCGTGCGCTTGTTTTCCCCATATTTTTGTATGCAGCTGAGACATGGACACTACGAGAACTGGAACGGAAAAAGATAGATGCTCTAGAAATGTGGTGTTGGAGAAGAATGCTTGGCATTTCTTGGACAGAATTCCGCACTAACGTCTCCATACTCCAAGAACTCGGCATCAAGCAGCGTCTATCAGCAATAGTACAGTCTCGCATACTGAAATTCTTTGGCCATGTCTCAAGGCGGCATAACGACTTCATTGAGAGCCTGGTGGTGCAGGGCAGAGTGGACGGTAACAGGCCACGCGGGAGGTCACCGATGAGGTAGACCGACCAAATTAAATCTGCGATAGGAGGTCCAGTAAATGAATGCGCTGAACTTTCATATAACAGAGCCAAATGGAGAGAGATCATCAGGCGAGCGACAAGAACACCAGCGATCGGACAAACTTCATCGTGACCACGACCGCCCTGTCAAGAGCGAAACGAATAAGAAGAACCTAATTGAGGTTGCGGGACTTTCCACCCTGTTCCGCATACCGCCATACCCTATGGTATGGAGGTATGCGGAACAGGGTGGAAAGTCCTCTTAACTTTAATTAATTAAAACTTCCACTGATTGGCCACTTCCGCAACTTTCCCTTTGCTTTGTTATCTACCTACTTAGGTGTTCTACGTATCTATTAAGAATAAATTTATTAGATAAGTTTACATTCAAGTGGATTGAATTCCTAGATCTCACACTAGGATGCCCTGTGTCGTGAGATCCAGGCTCCTTCGTTCCGTTAACAATTTTATAAAAGGCACAGTTTTAGATCTTAAAAATAAGTAAAGACGAGTGTATGCATGGTGCTGTGATTTGTGTCAGTTGTGATGGTGTTATAAGAGTGTCTGTATGCTAGATATAATTATGTTAGTGGGTACACGTGTATATGAGAATTGTCAATGTGTGTACAGTGAATTTTACCTAAGCCAAGAGACCTTCCGTCATATACTAGCGATATTACTAGCGAACGCCTCGCAGTTTCACCCGCGTAGTTCCCGTTCTCGTGGAAATACAGGGATAAAAAGTAGCATATGTCACCCGGGGATAGTGTAGCTTCCCAACGGTAACAGAATTTTTGAAATCGGTCCTGTAGTTTTAAATTTATTCGTTACATACAGAAATACAAATCTTTCCTCTTTATAATACTAGTATAGATTACGTTTCCCGAACTTCGTCCAAATCCTTTCAGCCGTTCAGTTGAACATCCAGACTTTCACACACATATATATATATAGGTAATATTTCAGTAAGATACCGTACTCTTTGCTCTACTCTACTCATAGGTAATTTTGTGACATTCTTCGTCCCCAGTCACAGAGTACATTAAACTATTCCCCAATCATGTGACTGTCTTTACCAAATACCTTATACTTCATGTATAAGGTCTTTGGTCTTTACTCCTGTCTGTAGGCATATCTTATAACTGTCATAACTTGTGAGTCTGTGCTTGTAGAAATTAATAAAACAGAGCTTGTTTTCACATAAAAAAGTACTCTGTGGTTTTCACACACGAGTGCCATTACTTACCTACGTATTAGGAATCTTAAATTCACATAGTAGTGATTGTGATAAGGTTTCTACAGATTTTAAATATGCACACACATGTTGTTGATAAAGTTGTGGCTTTGGTTGTTTTTGTTTAAGACAAATGAGGCACTGCTCTGTTATAACTGTTCGTCGACGCATAGCGACTGGAAGCACTGCGGAGGAGACTTCGTTCCGTCGATGTTCACATTTAACAGCACACGGATGTTTCTTGTTAATTGCACAGGAGGTGTTTATTTAAATTGTCATACCTAATCACAATCGACCCTGGGTTCAGTGCCATCACTGTACCTACTCAATGGGATTTTGTTTTCGGTGTATTTCAGAGAACGCGATGTGCTTTGTGAGGTCGTGGACGGCGCGGGCGCGGCATGCGTGGATAGTGCAGAGAGGGTGCTACCAATCAACTGCAGGGGATGCCCTTCCTCGAACCATGACTATACCCACAAGAGCTATGACTTGTAAGCATGAAAGGTAACGCAGCCATTAATAGACTTTACAAAAACAAAATAACTAATTATTGACTAGAGGATTGATAAATTGTGGCTTTTTTACTAACAGCTAGCTAGCGTGGTAAAAATGAAAATTTACTAAGAGCATTATCCAAAAGTGTGTAACTACCATCTGCCTCTCCCTAACCCCTATAATGTACCTACCTATCCATTTACAATTAGGTGCCTACCCAAAAAGTTACTTAGATAGGTAAAGTTCTAAAAAAACAAACATGGCGGTTTTTGGGCGCCATATTGTGCGGGTCCCAATTTTTTTTATTTTCCTATCCCATCGAGTGGGGTATCAAAATGAAGGGTTTTAAGAGTTGCTTTCAAAAATATATACCACATATACAGGTTACTGGTTAAGTCGACCTACAGATAGTTGTTCCGGCTCTGAGTGTTTGTGTATGTGAGTTTATATGTTTGTAAACGCACCCACGATACAGGAAGTAATTCCTAGTGTGGGGCAACGTTTTTAAAAAAAGAAGAAGAAAGAAAGAAGATCCATTAAGAGGTTATAGTTTCCATCATTTCTGACTAATTTGACTATGAAACACCCCAGCCTAAACCTAACCGTTTTTGAGATATTGGACTTAGAAGGTTCTTTAAAAAAATATGCCAATTTCTTAAGAATTGGCATTTTTTTTTGTCTTCTATGGCCTTATTTTTTCTAATGCCGATTATTGAGTACTAGAGAAGTTCGTTTATTATTCTAAATGCAAAAAGTCCAAATATCTGAACCATAGGAGTCATAGTAGAGGACTGAAAGTGTAAAAAAGAATTAAATTTATAAAAAAATATTTTTTCTTTTAGCAAAATTTAAAAAAAAACCGGCCAAGTACGATTCGGACTCGCGCACGAAGGGTTCCGTACCATTATCGCAAAAAATGGCACAAAAATCACGTTTGCTGTATGGGAGCCCCGCTTAAATATTTATTTTATTCTTATTTTAGTATTTGTTGTTAAAGCGGCAACAGAAATACATCATCTGTGAAAATTTCAACTGTCTAGCTATCACGGTTCATGAGATACAGCCTGGTGACAGACAGACAGACAGACGGACCGCGGAGTCTCAGTAATAGGGTCCCGTTTTTACCCTTTGGGTACGGAACCCTAAAAATGTATGGCAGTTGTGCTGCAGATATGCTAAATAATATCTTTGTTCTATTAGCTATCCAACAAGGTATAACAAGCTAGGGGTCTTATCACAATTCTTAGAAAAAACTTTAATAAAAAGTTCACAGGTAGTAGTAAAAATAAGGGTTCTTTTGCCCTATTGTCCTTCCATGGGGCTGTGATGCGTGCGAGCGGGACAAATTGTGCAAGTGCGAGCGAGATAAATTATTCCCGGCCATTTTGTTGTTATGGTATTTATTTTTAGTCTGCTTCCGTGATTCGTCTGTAGTAGATGCGATATTTAGTGCTCTTGATTTCTTACTCGACTTGGCTTGTATTTCTTCTACGATTTGTGACTGTGCTTGTTAACTGGACTTTGATTTGTGCTTGTGATTGGAACTGTTGAAGATGGCAACCTTCACGAACGAGGAATATGCCGATATTCTGCTTTGTTACGGGTACTGCAATGGCGTATCCGTACGAGCTCGTGACGAATACATTGCACGTTATCCTGGCCGCCGAGTACCGGATGTCAGTGTCTTTGACGGAGTTTACCGGCGACTTAGAGAGACTGGCTCTGTTTCAAGGCGACGAGCAGACTTAGGCCGACCACGTGTCATTGATGATGATGAAGAGCAAGACAATGAAATAGTTCAGCGGTTTAGAGCGGATCCGACTACTTCTACTAATGCTGTTGCCCGAGAACTTGGGCTCTCACAGTGGAAAGTGTGGTTTACAGTGAATATACTGCAGGCCTCTACCCCTATCACTACACGCCTGTACAAGTTATCGAAGAAGGAGATCCAGTGAGGAGGTTAGACTTCTGCAGATGCAGATTTGGAAGACCCAGCATTTTTAAGACAAATCTTGTGGACAGATGAGTCAAAATTTGATAAAGACGGTATAACAAATTAGCACAATGCTCATTATTGGGCCCCGAAAGCGCAACGAAATCCTAATCAAAAGAGGACAAAAGGATCACAAAGAAGATTTAGTTTGAATGTCTGGATGGGCATTATTTCAAATCATTTAATTGGGCCTTTCTTTCTGCCTGACAATTTAAATGGAGAATTCTATGAACAGTTTTTAAGAGAAGAACTACCTGAATTGTTATACGATTTACCCCTAAATCTTATTAGACACATGAGGTTCCAACACGACGGTTGCCCTGCACACTACAGGAGAGGGGTCAGGGAATGGCTAGACCAACAGTATCCAAATAGGTGGATCGGAAGAGGTGGACCCATACCGTGGCCAGCGAGAAGTCCTGATCTGACCCCCATGGATTTTTATGTGTGAGGCCACATGAAGACTTTAGTCTACGAAGACAATCATCCGATTGCATCTGTTGGGGAGTTGAGACGGACAATAACTGCGGCAGCAAACGAAATAAGAAGAGATTTAACTACTGCTGTAGTAAAAAGTGGACTGAGACACAGAATGAGAGTGTGTGTGCGAAACAGAGGCGGTCATGTGGAACAGGACTTGTAAAAATAACAATAAATGTTATTTTATAACTATTTGGATTGTTTTATTTCATTTTTTGTCCCAGGTGATAAGTTTGATCTTAAGTCCCATTTTTTCATTTTATATGTTTTTGTCTCTACCTGTGAGCTTTTTATTAAAGTTTTTTCTAAGAATTGTGATAAGACCCCTAGCTTGTTATACCTTGTTGGATAGCTAATAGAACAAAGATTTTATTTAGCGTATCTGCAGCACAACTGCCATACATTTTTTTTTAAATTTTGCTAAAAGAAAAAAATGTTTTTATATTTTTTTTTTTTTTACACTTTCAGTCCTCTACTATGACTCCTATGGTTCAGATATTTGGACTTTTTGCATTTAGAATAATAAACGAACTTCTCTAGTACTCAAAAATCGGCATTAGAAAAAAAATAAGGCCATAGAAGACAAAAAAAATGCCAATTCTTATGAAATTGGCATTTTTTTTTAAAAACCCTATGTCCAATATCTCAAAAACGGTTAGGTTTAGGCTGGGGTGTTTCATAATCAAATTAGTCAGAAATGATGGAAACTATAACCTCTTAATGGATCAAGGTCGACTTAACCAGTAACCCTGTATGTTTAAATTAATAATCCGAAAAAGAAAAAAATCACTAAAAAGTTGTAAATAAAAAAAGTTAATTTAAAAGTCAAAAACCCGACTGATTAAGAATCGAACTAAAAAGCTGTTAACAAGAAAAAATCATGCTGTGCAGTCGGAGGATCAGCAGCCTAATTGTGTAAGTGAATTCGGCAAAGGAAACAATCTGTTTCTTGCCCAAAAACGACTTTTCGCGATACGAAAAGTCGTTTTTGGGAAAGAAACAGATTGCACTTATACAATTAGGCTGCAGGTGGTCAGCCAGTTCGTGAATAATGTTTCCTCCGACTGCACAGCATGATTTTTTCTTGTTAACAGCTTTTTAGTTCGATTCTTAATCAGTCGAACTTTTGATTTTTAAATTAACTTTTTTTGAGCCATTATCTACTAAGTATTATATATTCGTCGCTTCATTCTTCAGATATAATGTTTACTAAGTAGTCCCTTTATCCTACAGGCAACATCGCACGATTTCAGAGAGTAATTCGATAAGTTTTTTTTTTTTTTTTTTACTACCTTCAATACGGTTCGTCTGTTCTGTCTGTGTGACATTGTTCATTCCTTTTTCGTGCGAGGCAACGAGCGCACACGCTTATAAAAAAAAAAAAAAAAAGGAGAAGTAAAACGTAAAATACCGAAACGTAGTGTACGGGAGAAATTGGAGAGATACAAGCACAAGATTAGAGAATTAGAAGAAAAACAAGTGTTGGCGTCGAATAAGACGACCGTTGGATTCATCTGAAGATGAAAACATTGCAGGTTAGTTGAACATTATCAACTAAGTGTCACAAGTGTTTACATTAATTAACCTAGTGAAAATCGGGATTGACTGCGAGTCAATTGCGATAACATAATTAGCTGCGAGCCAATTATGAGTCATGTTCTCATGACAACCAAGTAGAAAATATGTGTAATCTTGAATAGATATGCACATTAACTACGAATTAACTATTGTCCGCGAGACAATATTAACGCAATAAGCGTTACATATCTACCTCCTTAGTCGTTCGCTATATTATCGTAATAGTTTATAGATACGAACAACGTCGAGCCCCGTGAACCACAGGATGGTCCACCAACCATTCCATGTGAAGAAGGCCAACTGTTGGTAAACCCTGCCCTGTCGATACCAGACCTCGTAGAGGATCCGGCTACCCAGCTGAGACAACCAACATCCGGAGCTATTGTCTGTGTTGGGGTTTTCTACATCTTGTACATCAGACTTTGGGGAGGATGTTCATAAAAGCTTAGCCAGTTTGTGGACACCCCTATTTAAGAAAGGGTTAGCCAAGGAGGATAAAGATAGACCCATGAAAAAGCATCTTATACTCACCAATTGCAAGCTCCGAAGTTGAACGCGGAGATCTCAGCCGCCGTATCAGACATATTCAGAGGAAGCAAAAAAAAAAAAAAAAAAAACTGGTTTGTTTTTAACAACAGTTGGGTAACGGTACCGCAGCAATAAACAAAGCAATGGATACTTTGCTCAAAGCAAATAATAAAGTTCTGGCCTTAAAATATTTAAGGGATGGTTGTCGTTTGTTACCTTATTTGCACCACTGCTTGGCTAAAGACAGAATAAAATGAATCACCCCGAGTCTGGAGAAGAACTTTCTTCACGTTATTCAAGACTCAGAACGTGACGATATCCTAAGGTAACTCACTGTCCGAAAAAATAAAAGCCAATAAGGCCATTGAAAAACAAGGAACTAGAATACGTAAAACCATGGTAAATCAGAAAAATATTACTCCTCAACCGTCGGTCACTGATCCTGCCATCCAGGGAAACTGGTCAGGACTTCCTTGTTAACCGTCAAACAGGGGGGGGGACCGGAAGGTCAGAAGAGACCACCAGTGACGCCACGTCGGTTATAACCATCGCAGTCTCAAGCGCAAGCAAAGCTGCGCATCGAAGACCCGTGACAACAGAAATAACCAAGGTACATGCAGGCAGAATACAATTCTTTCTTAGTTGTTGGTCTCACATAACCAATTGCAGCAACGCAGTTGTATTATCATGGATAGAATATGGTTTTACAATACCCTTTTGTACTCCAGTGACTCAGCCTATCTTACCAGTTTGTATCTTTTCTTTCGACGAGGCTTGAGATATGCATGTAGCAATTAATAAATTGTTAGAAATAGGGGCTATTATAGCAGCAGTATTCCAACTCATGACCAGTACATATAAAACATATTTTTGGCACCTTAATCTTTAGGTGGTAAGCGGTTTATTCTAAATTTAAAATCATTGAACAAAATTTATAACACATATACATTTTAAAATGGAGGATTATAGAATGGCAGCAAAATGAATCCCTCAAGACGGATTCTTAGCAGCAATTGACCTCAAAGAGGGCTACCTATTAGTTCCTATATCCGAAGCCGATCGACAATACTTACGATTTAATTTTCAGGCCCCTAATTCTAGTTTTATATGTACATACCATTTCACTGCTATGCCGTACGGCCTTTTAGTTGCACCAAGAGTGTTCACAAAAATCATGAAGGCCACCTTAAAAAAAAACAACACAAATCAGTAATATACTTAGACAATATATTATGTATAGGTTATAATTACGAGGAATGTGCTATCGTGAAATCCTAAAACTTCTAGAAAGCTTAGGTTTCGTAGTTAATTATGATAAAAGTTCATTAAAACCAGATAAAATATGTAAATTTCTGGGATTCATGCATAATACACAGAATATGTCCTCATCGTTACCAATGATAAACGGAATAGCATTAAACAGTTAGTTTAAAAATTCTCGAGGTTGCCAAAATGTACAATTCGAGAGTTTGCGCAATTAATAGGTGTTCTGTTCGCAGCTTGTCCAGCAGTTCGATATGGGTTTCTATACACAAAATTGTTAGAACGTCACAAATTCCTGGCATAACAAAAATAATCAAAATAATTATAAACATTATGATTAATATCCCCGAAACGGTTCTAAAAGACCTTAATTGGTGGCGTAATCATATTTTCATAGCCATGTGTCCCATTAGAAATCAAAGTTATAAAAATAAATATATTCAGACGCTTCTAGAACGGGTTGCCATAGAAACGAGATACCATATAAATTACCTAGAACTTCTGGCTGTATTACTAGGATTAAAAAGTTTTGCCAGTAATTACTATAATTGTGCAATATTGTTGAGGGTAGACAATACTACAGCAATAAGTTACATACATCACCTAGGCGGAATTCAGTTCCTGCAACTATACGATCTGACAAGACACATTTGACAATGGTGCGAGAAACGTAATATTTGGTTGTTCGCATCTTGCGTAAACACGAAAGATAATTATGCTGACGAAGAATCTAGAAAGATTAACCCCGATACGGAGTGTTTATCTGTTCAACACACTTATAACATTATTAAAAGACACTTTGGTTACCCTGATATTGACCTCTTTGCTTCTCGTGACTATGCCAAATGTTACTTGTTTGTTTCTTGGAAACAAGAACCAGATGCTTACGCCGTAGACGCTTTCAAACTGAACTGGCAATCCAAATACTTACACGCGTTTCTGCCTTTTTTCCCTAATTTTAAAATTTTTGCGCAAGTTTATTGAAGATGATGCCATGGAAATTTTAGTCTTTCCCTATTGGCCATTGCAGCCATTAGAGCACCATCCATTGCACACCAAGCTTACCCTGGATATCGCGAGGCTCTGCGGAATGCATTCATCCGCCGCGGGACCCCTCTCGATTAATTAAATCTAATGATGGCTTCGCTAGCCGACAATACTATCAAACAGTATAACGTTACACTTAAACTTTGGTGGCAATATTGTTCTTTGGATAACATTGAGGTTTTTAGTGGTTCAAAAGCATCCTTTTTAACGGAGCAATTTAATAAAGATTGTTCTTATGGCTCCCTTAATAGCCACCGGTCCGCGTTGTCGTTGATTCTAAACCTTAATGTAGGTTGCGATAATTGTAAAAAACGATTATTGAAGGAGACACTTAAACCATTAAGCCTAAGTATACTTCTACTTGGGACCCACAGTCACACACTTGCAGAGTCATGTTGGTACCCTAATATAGAATTAAGTATAGAAAAAATCACCAAAAAGTTAGGTATTTTATTAGCACTATGCACGGCCCATAGGGTCAAACATTATCTTTAATTAAATTACATAATATATCAATTACTTCAAGCGGAGTTAAGATAGCCATAACAGATATGATTAAGACTTCCGCTCCCGGACGAAACCAGCCGGTACTACCATTCTTTCGAGACAGTATAAATATATGTCCTGCTTTAGTCCTCCAAGATTATATTTTTTAACGAAAAATATAAGGACAACGAATGTAGGAAATCTATTATTAACTCATAAAAAAAAAACCCACACAAAGCCGACACGGCTCAATCCATCAGTCGATGGATTAAATACGTAGGTACTGTCAGAAAATGGCGTGGACGTGAGTACATTCAGTGCACACAGCACGCAATGGCCGGCAATCGGCCGCTCGCGTCTCCGGAATCAGTATCGATACCATTAGAAAGACAGCTACTCGGGTGGACGAGCACGTCTTTAGCCTTTGCCCGATTTTATGACCGACCAGTCCTAAGCGATGATGATTTCGCAAACTCTGTTGTATTTCCTATTAACTGCTTATATTGAGCAATTATTGGTGATTGTTACAATAATTAAGTACAGCTGTGATACATTTCATTTTCATTAATAAAAATAATAATATAAAAAGAGGCATTACCCGAACAAAACTTGTTTCTCTGAAAATCTACTTAGTAAACATTATATCTGAAGAATGAAGCGACGAATATATAATAGATGATCAAACGAACTTCTTGAAGTGAAGTTCGATCATTATTATATGAGTCGCTTCATTCGAAGATATAAGAACCCTCCTCGCCCATTATTTAATCATATTACATAAATATCACTAATTTAAACCCTGAAAGTTTTGTTCGATAACGAATCTCTAAAAAGAATGAACAATGTCACACAGACAGAACAGACGAACCGTATTGAAGGTAGTAAAAAAAAAAAAAAAAAACTTATCGAATTACTCGTGCGATGTTGCCTGTAGGATAAAGGGACTACTTAGTAAACATTATATCTTCGAATGAAGCGACTCATATAATAATGATCGAACTTCACTTCAAGAAGTTCGTTTGATCATCTATTATATTTATTTATTGCTTCATCGCAAGTGTGTTGAAAAACGTTGTTTGATACCTCATTGGAGTCTCGGCTCCATAACGTCGTTGCCTTCTGATTGAGGGCAACGACAAACTTGCATCAATTTGTAAGTAGTCATGCTCCACACGTGAATCGTGGTTCTCACTTACCTACTCTACTCTACTCTACTCTACTACACATACAAAATGTTGTATGAATATATAAACAATCTCTGAATATAATGTAAACAGTTGGTCATATTTATTTAGGTACATAGATACCTACATAAATGTTCCCCATGGATATCGAACCAATGATCCCAAGCGCAGAAAGCCATTATCTGAAAGTACTGCGCCCTTAGAGCTTAGAGAATAAAAAACTAAAGGCGCGCAGCGTAAACACATTGGAGGTATAGCCACCGAGTAATTTTGATTGATAATATGATAGATGTATGATGTATGGACTGGCTGGATGCATTTGCTGTCCAACCTAATTGTATACACATTAGAACAATTACTCGTTTTGTCACCCCTGCTGGCAGCAGCAGCGGCAGCGGCCGGCGCGGAGCGATGATCCGTGCCTACTGCTACAGCCTTATTGCCTAATGAACTCGGCAAGACAAAGGGCAAAAAGCATGAAAAAGTGACCAATCACATGTGAAACGAAAGACGCGATGTGGATTTCCGTCTATGTGATTGGTCGATTTTTCATACTATTTGCCCTTTGCCTTGCCGAATTCATTACGCAATAAGGCTGCTGGTTATACTTGCATACTAGCACTCTATTCTTTAGATAATTACTCTCTAAGACTGCGCCAATCGAGTACCTACCATTCATCACATTCATTTTTACCATTTGCTCGAAATAATTGGTTTAGATATAAAAGGCTTAGTAATATTATCCAGTTGGGTACTGCTGGCCTGCAACCATCCTGTTTCAGACATCCTGATGCCGAGTATAAGGTGTGCTTCTGTCAAGCAGACTGGTGCAACTCAGCGTGGCCATCCAGCATGGCCCCCTCTATTGCACAATATGTACTCAAGTTGACCACGTTCATAGTTGGGAGCATTATTCTTTTCTGATCGCATAAGTCACGCATGTTTCTTTATAAAGGATGTAATGTTTAAATATTAACTTATGTAGACAACTATCATTCACGCTGTTTTACTTATCTGCCGCTGACCCTCCATCATAGATGACTCCTTTTAAGCTACACTGGATTGCAATAAATGTGACTTTATGGGTTTATAAGCAGCTTTCACTTTATCTAAGGTGTCTCTGTCTATTTCTACGAAAAGGATGGTAAGAAATGTGTGTGTTAGTGGGCCGCGTGCCGCGTCCGCTGCTCGCACGTGTCTTTTTTGTAGATGTGCATCTATCTAAACCTACATACTTAATTAGAAAAATGGAAAATAATCTAAGCTGCAATTTATCAGGGCTGTTACATTAAATATAAATACAAATAATCTCATAATAGTATAATAGAATATAATAATAGGTAACTAACTACTTTACATTACTTATATAGGGTCTTTATACCTACCTATTGGTACTGTGTTAACCTGCGAGGCTATCTATATTTCAGCATAGCTCAAATCTTGAAGAAAAAAAATACCTTCAAGTTTTTGATACGTAATATAATTGTTTAATTGAATTCTTAGTACTAAAATAAATACAATCACTATACATATTTGTAGATACCTACTTTATCATACAAAATATTCTAGTCCAAGTACGTCTTTACTCCGTCACTGATCGGCACTGACATATTCAGCAAAAATCTATTTAACTTGTTCTCAATTTGGAAAAACAGAAAGTTTTGTCAATTTTCTAAAAAAATATAATTATTCGCTACTTACAATATTGAGGAACGCGTGTTTTCCGCAGAAGATTTTATGTACCGGCTACATACTTAACTAAATAGACATTTGCAAATACTCGGCTGCGGCAAAATAATTATAAGACATACCAAAAGCTACGGGACAAAAGTTGCTATTTAGTTTGTGAAAATACAATTTTACTGGTTCTTGAAGGTTGTCCGGTGGTTCTGCTCATATTTCACTCAAAGGTTTCGATTTGGTTGCCAACATCCGCTTGAATGAGGTTGTTAACTGAGAAACTTTCCCAATGGAAGTCTATCTAGTTCGATTTTATTAAAACCCAAATCACATAGGAGTCTATTTATTTTTTCTGAAATATATTTTCACGAATTTCGTAAAGCTTCTGTTTCAGCAGTAGACAGTGGTTCAATATTAAAGGTCCAGTTCCTATTTTAAGCGGTGTTAGCGATTAGGTTTACACCTAGTATTTACCTAGGTACTTCAAAGCGCCAAGTTATAACTTCTGTTGTGGAAAAAGCTGATCCATCGGTGGGGTCGATCAACAAATAAAATTTAAGTCTAATTCATTAAATTATCAAACTTCTGTACCAAAATCGTTTTTGGCATTGTGCTATACAATTTATCCTATTATGTCTCTGAAAAGCACTCCATAACTGCTCATCTTTCTTCTTCTTGCTCACTGTCATCGTCATCTTCCAATTCATCTACGGCTTGTGCTGCATCACTGGTTACAGCCTGCGCAATTAGTCCAGTGATACCAGTCTCATTTTTCCTCCCCTCTAAAAAATTATAAACGTATTCTTCTATAGTCTCTTCATCAAACGGTAATAAGTCTTCGAGGTCAATTTGTCGTTTTGTTCTGATTTCTTTTGCAGTTTGCCTAGGATTTGAATAATTGTTCTCATCATTGTCGACAATGCCTTTTCTGTATATTTCTACCGGCACGTCACTGCCATCACTGACATCGTATTTTATCCCAAGATCAGTTTCTTGTATTTCTATAGAACCGAGCCCACTATCAACCAATGACTTTAAGTTTTTTGCTTTGTGACTTCGACTGGTATCTGTCAAATCTAATTTTTTTGCTGACTTTTTAATTATTGGATGAAGATGTTTAACTTCATTTGTTTCTAAAGGCTTAGAAATCTCATTATTGACTGTTTCCTTGCTGTCAGGAACTTTTGGTTTTGAGCCATAAGTTTTTACCTTAGAGTGACCCTGTATTATAAGATACATCGGTACGGTAGGCATCTCAGTTGTCTGTTTGAGATTCTCCGAGTACTCTTCTATAGTAGTTGGTATCGGTGTTGTGAAACGATTGTGTAAATAGGGTCCATGAGTGTATAAGGCAGGCTTTTTATTAGAAACTTGTGAGCTCACATGGAATTGTTGTTTTTGAGGTGCTATTGAACTTTCAGCGCGTATAACCGGCGGTGGTGGTTGCATGGTTTGCATTGTTTCAATTTGTTGATCTTCCGGCTTATTTTCGTTAAATATGTTTACAGTCTCAGAGGCGTGTGCATAAAGGTTGTCCTCAGGTCTCTCTGGGCCGTTGACCATTGGCATGGACATCATCGGTCCGAGCATATCAAATAAGCTTGTTTCTAGTTTTGTGGTTGTAGTGGGAATAGGCGTCGGCTGAAATATAACTGTGCTTCTTTTGTCGGTCGTTGTCTCTTGTGGAGTCTCCGTCGTAGTTTCAAGCATTTCGGTAGTCCGTTCTGTTGACCAGGTCACAGGTTTATGTTCAGGTTGAGTAAAAGCCTCAGTAACTGGTACCGTAGTGGTCGGCGGTAAAACAGTTGGAAAAAACGTCGATACAATTGAAGGGTTCAGTATAAACTTGGAAGGTGGTGGTGATTCGGACAACATTGGTTTGTAGAACGAATAGGGATGTCTTGAAAATTCAATGTGATCATTGAATATTAAGTTATGAGTGTCATTTGCAGCATCATTATCATCGACTGGCGTGGTTGGTCCCCACCCAGCGTAATCACTACTTACAGCATTTTCTAGACTTTTAGTTTCATTTGAATCGCTAATCCAATTTTGGGTGGTTGTTGAAGACTGATAGATTAGGTTTGATTCTTGCAAGGCATACAGAGAGGTAAGGTGTTCGGGTGCAGTTGTAGAATCTTGAATTATATTCTGAGGTGAGTTGTTCAGTTTTATTTGAGACTGTGCTTTATTGTTAACGGGAGCTTTATCATCAGGGAGAACGAAAAGCGCTGGTTGGTGGCCCGGCGGAGGTGGCGGCGGGGGAACTAATATAGTCATTGGATAGTGATCGCTCAGTTTATAAGTAAAGTCTTCGTACTTATTTGGTTGAGGCCGATGTGCATGTCGCCTTGGAGGTATGGGAGGCTGTCGAGAGGTAACGCTTGGCTTTCGTGAAGAGACACCTAGCATGAGTACTTCTGATTTCCTCTCTGGATAATGTTCCCGTTCCAGTCTAGTTTCTTCAGCCCAGTAATGGACTCTTTCCAGAACAGGTGGTTCGTAGTCATACGTCGGATCGTTGCGCAGTGGGTCACCACGACCAGTTAGTGGCTTCCATTGGTCAAAGTCCATACGAGGTGAAAATATCGACGTTAAGCCGCCTTGGTTTTCTATTTCTGCTCCATCTGAAATTAGTACATATGAAAATGTGTAGTCAATAGCTAGTTAAAATTTTAATTTACTCGTACATAAATAGCATGACTTCCGTCCCAGACCCAGTTAAAACATAAATACTTACAAGTGACATTGGCAATTTGATTGATAGTTTCCGAATCGGTTGCAACCAAGTCCGAAGAAAACGAGCGAGAAGTTGTGACTGTCACAAGGAACAGTAACAACAACATATGTTGTTTAATCTGGAAACAAACAAAAACATCATTACTATCAACCTGCTGACACCACATTAAAACATTCGAAAAGTTAAACAAAGACAACCCTGATTAAAGTTATTTTACAATTCCAAAAACATACATTTTAAATCATACTTTTATTTCTCATTGCCTTCCATTCAATGCATTTTTTGTCTGACATGTGCATGATTCATTTTTCAGTTTTTCGTCGCATGCGCCGCTTATATGTAACTATTGAAAACATGATTTTCATCCAATTAGAGTGATGGCGAATTGTTTTTTCGGAGGTTTTGGACACGACAGTACCTCGTTAAAATGCCGACTGCTTCGGCGGGAAGAAAGACGAGCTAATTTAATATTTTAACCATCCTCTTTATTTATGTATGCTTGACCTCAATTGCTTTTTATGGAAAAACTGGGCGACTTCAAGTCGTTACCTTGTTCATATGCGTTGTTCCAAAATGTTTACTGAATTAAAACACAAATTAAGCTAAAATATGAATATATTTAAATAAACGACTTCGTTTACGCATTAATATTAATCAACCCCTTTGCGCAGCTTTTGACTTAAAAAATACGTGAATTCTTTTATTTTGCAAAGATCTTTACAGAAGCAAACTAAGTATACGAGAAAGCTATGCAAAGAAACATTACAATGCCAGTGACTTTTCACAAATACATATGCTCTTTTAGGCACTAATGGTAGAGTTTGCTGGCACCGCACGCGCACAACTCACGAGCGAGCTTTCAGTGTTTAGCCCCATTGAAACATGTCCGTGGCTTTGAATGCCAAGTAATGTGTTGATCACACGGAGTCTCCTACAGCGGCAGTGCCGGACAGTTTCACATTAATCAAATTATTCACATTCTTGTCTCACTTCTTTACACATTGATTGTCGCTGAGATGACATTGCGACTAGAATTTGTACATATTTTTATGTACGCGAATTGGCTTTTTGAATTCTACACAAAAAATGTCTACCTACTAAATCCATTTGACGCAAATACAATAGAAGTTCCTAGGGAACCAACGATTATAATTTGTGTTTATCTGCCATGGGTGTATCCACGGTAACCTGCCCCACCCTTCACCCTAAGCTGACTTGAAACTAAAAATCTACTGTTTCAAGAGAAAAACTATCAGATGAGTGCAAAACATGTTCGAGGTCACTTCGCTCGCCGCTTCAGTTCACATTCTCCTGCTTATCTGCTGCTGGTTCGAGGATCCTTGGTTGGATTTGCCACCCTGCGTCCCCGAGATGCTTAGTCCGAACTAAAGATTTTTTTTATTTATTGGTTTGCCTTACTTTGCCCCACCTTTAAGCAAATGCTGGATAAGCCCATGAGTGGTAGATAGATGTACCTAGATATTCAATTGGCACAACTACCGTGATCGATACGATCGTTATTGGTAAATCATAGAGATGTAACTCTATGCCACCAACACCTTAGGTAGCAGTACCAGGATACAATGGACACAGCAGCAGTGAAAGCTGCGCGTGTGTCGAATCACTAACACGCACAGTACTTGACGGGAATCATATTAAGGTGTTTTGCATTTAATTTATCCTATTTTAAAGTGTCCTTTCACTCTCATAAAATACATAGTAAGTACCTATTAAGTTGCACAAGGCAGTACACGGTAGGCTCGGTACCCACAAAATTTAATGTGGTCTTTGATAAAAAATCATTAATGTTTTCAAAAATTAAAGGAAGATAATCTTGCTTGATACTATCATTCTAGAAAAACCCAGTGTCGATTAAGAGACGATGTACAGTTTTATATTAATCCAGAAAAGTTTAAGGAAAGCCGAACCCATAAGAGATACGGCAAACTCGTAGAAACCTTTTCCATGAAAACCAATTTGGCATAATATTTATTTTGTTTTTTTATTTATTATGAAAGACTTACAGCTAAAACAAACAGACCAGAAACAGCATATTTGGCAGTCAGCCAATAACAAGTCTTCACTTATAGATATTGAATAATACTTAATTTCTATGAACATTTCAGTACACGAAGATAAAAAACAGATCACCAACTGAAAAATCGCTCAATAACTCATGTACCAGTGATACTGATACTTTGCTCGCATTGCATAACAATGCACACGCTGCAATGAACTAGGTGAAGAAGTTTCGGCTTAAGCACTTCCTGGCTGATGGCACAGTAGTTAGGAATGGGTCAATATCATGCTGCTTACACAACTCATTAAAGCTCCAGCTTGCACGCACAATGCATGAGTTCTGCCTATAATTAGTGGAGGCTAATGGCACCTGCAATGGTGGATTAAACCTTTTTGACTTCCAAGGAGTATTAAAATTAAATTTGGACAAAATATCGGAGCAGTTTAGTATTGTTGAAGATTTTCAACAGACAAACGCAGTCAGAAATCTCGCGACGATTGACTAGAGGAAATAGTTGTGATTTTTTTTACAGAGATTATGGAAGTTTTCGGAGTGTGGTACTTTTTGGTGGAAACATAAAAAAAAAATGAATCGCCTTTGGATGCTCTCAAAACGGTCAATATATTTACGGTAACATGGGTTCCATATTTCAGAAGCGTATTCCAAGTGGCTTCTAACAAAAGTACAATAGAATTTTTACCGTCTAACAAATAAACGCGGAATAAAGTTATACCAGGTATAACTAAGGTATACATACCCATACATTTTCATAGGTTTATACCTGGTATAACTTTATTCTGCGTATATTTGTAAGAGGGTTACCCTCTAACAAATAAACGCGGAATAAAGTTATACCAGGTATAAACCTGTGAAAATGTATGGGTATACCTTTGTTATACCTGGTATAACTTTATTCCGTGTTTATTAGTAAGAGGGTTAGAGTTTTAGTTTTAGTGAAGCACTTGGATAACCACGTTATGAAACCCAGTGATGTTGGTTGATGCCTCAGCGACTATTGCTTCAACATCCAATTCAAAACTGAGCTTGGATTTTTTTGGTAAGAGTTAAATATTTATTGAGTATTTACCTATATGAAAAGTTAAGTAACTTTTCAAAATAAATACTCTAACCTAAGTTGTCCAAAATATTTATATTTGATCCTAATTAGAAACAGTTTGGCATCAAAATAAGATTTTGTGTAAATTGCCCATTTTCTTACGGTCTGTATTTATTTATATTTATTTATATACACTTTATTGTACACCATAATAAACAAGAAAAGAGAAACAATCCTAAAAACATCCAATGGGCGGCCTTATCGCATAACGCGATCTCTTCCAGGCAACCTATATATGTATTGTTTTTTTAAACCTGTCAATACAGGCATTAATGGGGCATCCTGTAACTAGAAACGGATAAGGTACGTGACCTTGCTGCCCGATCTCAAAAATTCACCCTGTAGGTACCTACTTACAGGATTTTTTTAATCAACGCTGGGTTTTTGCCCATCAATTTTTGTTCACCTTTCAGAATAATTAGACGGAGGCGTTCTTACATATAGTTCTCGCCAAACTTCTTGGCCGCCCTGAAGTTGGCTACTATGGCTACGCGGTAATAATGTTCATACAAAAACAGCGCCGATCCGTGCCTTGACTCCTTGAGCATTGGAAAGCCAACTTCAGTGCGGTCATGAATTTTGACGAAAGCTAATCTCTTATTTCTGTATCCGAAGTTGAAAACTTGTCGAACCCTATCATCAGAACTTTAGCATAAAGTAGAATTTGGCAGTTGTTCAGAAAACGGGGTTTGGTCATTCATAATTGCCTTCTGTCGTTAATAGTACATTATTGCAAAGGCCGGGCAATAGGGAATTGCAGGTTGAGTGAAGTCGAGACACAGACACGAATACGAGACAGGGAATTGCCATTTCCGCCGAGGCATATATAGTGCTTTTCTCAAAAAAATGCAGGGAAATAAAACAGTAGTTAAATTTCCATAATTTTTCAAGTTAATGCCGTTTTTAACATGAACTGTACATTTCAGCATGGAATAAATTGCCCATAATGTAGATGGCTTTTTAGTTTTAGCAATCTCACTAAAATACGCCAAAAATACTGTTTCGGAGAAAATGTTCACATTTTTATCGTTTTTCCAAATCATAAAATTTTCACATACTTTCACGTACCTATTTTCTTTTGATTTCGTTGGAAGCAGGTTTTCCATTGCCAATTTGGCTTCTGATCTTGAATCTGGTGGAGTACAATCAATCTTCGTGTCAAAAAACGAAGAAACGAAAACAAAAACACCGACTTGCGAAATTGAAGTTATTTTTCACTTTGTAGTGTTTTTATTTGGAAGTCGGTTGTATTTTTTGTAAAAAGATTTTTTTTATAAAATAATGACAAGAAAAAAACTTACCCTCGAATTATGAATTAAGATTTTTTTGTTAAGTACTTATCAAAATCTACACTGAAAACCCGTCAAACTTTGGCATTGATCTAGGATTTGACACGTCTATTTTCAAATCCTCAATTCAGAAACCGGATTAAGAAAAAACTAAGTATGTCTCAATTTTAGTTCGTCAAAGTCAGTAATTATTGTCAAATGCAATGTTAATTCGTTCCCCGCTCATCCAATCGGCACTTTCGGTAAACATTTGTTTGGACTCCAAACGCGGTACAACTTTCCTTTTCTAGTTTAATACTTAAGCATGGCATTGTGGTTAACCGAGTCCTCTAGTTTTACTAACTGAATGAAATTATATAGTAACCACCAGCGCGGCGGCCGCGGCGTGCTCAAGTTGCCAGTGAAAACGATATATGTGACATCTATATACCTACTTTGTAGCCTTTGTAAGGGGAGCTCGTGGCCAAATAATAACAGCCGCATGGGTTGATCTTTAAGGTTAAGCAACGCTTGACGAGGTCAGCCCGTGGATGGGTGACCATTTCAACATAGCGAGTGTCCTCCGTGCCTCGGCAGTTGATCCCGGCTGTCATTTGAAGATCTTTGACAGTCGTTACGGGTAGTCAGAAGCTTGAGATCTGACACCAGTCTTACCAAGGGGTACCGTGTTACCCAGTTACTGGGTTGTGAAGGTCAGATAGGCAGTCGCTCCATGTAAAACACTCGTAACTACTTAGCTGAATCTGGGGTCAGTGGGTCGTCTTAGGGGCGGAGTTTAAGGAGTTGGTGTATACACTTAGGGGCACTATGAGCAGAAAAGAAAACAAAAAAAAATATGGGTACCTAAGTAATAATTTTTTTTTTGGACTTGGTCAATTTTCAAGAAAATATTTTTTTTCGGAAATTTCCTAAATGTATTGCAGTACCAGGTTGACCTTGACCATAACAATCATTTAGGTTTTGAGAAGCATAGCCCTACGACGACGCACCGTTTCCGAATTATGGGCCTGCGAATTTTATTTTATTTTGCATAAAACGCTGTATATTTCCAAAATGGTAGTATATTATTCATGTTGGGATGCTGCTAGTATGGGTGTAACACAGGGGGGGGCTAAATTTTAGTTAGTTTTTGCGTAGGACACACCGTTTTCGAGATATTCGGTTATATATATATAATAAAATTCCGAGGCACATATTTCGGCAAAAATGCGTCGTAGGGCTATGCTTCTCAGAACCTATATGTATTTTATGGTTAAGGTTTAAAAAAAGAAGTCGTCGCGCCATAGTGCCCCTAAGGCTACACTCCAACCATAGGATGCCCGATAGCGTCAGGCGGATAGTCACTGTTCACTTCACGCCATCTTCACGTAAGTTTTCACGGTGACATTTACCAGAATACACTGCCATTTTAAGCTGGCCTCGCATTTTAATGAAACTCTGAAGCGACTAAACCGTCTTATTCGCCTCAATCAGGATTTTTACAAGCTTTTATTTAACTTGCAATGTTGCAATGTATGTATATATGTAAGTGAGTTCAGGTCAAATCTTGCAACCAAATTTTAAAGCAGTTATCCTTCACCGTTTAAGATGCAATTTTGCACACACGTTTAGTTTGGATGACAATGCATGGCCAGTGACGTCATTCTAAATCCAATATGGCGGACGGCCCAAGACGGCGGACTAGTATTTTTTTTAAAAAGATTTTTAATTACTAATTTTATTTGAACTACAGTTGACAGTTTAGCTCTTTTCGTAATTTTGTGAATGCTTACCAAAAGAGACAACGAACGACATTACTTGTCTGTTTTTCTTCTACGTTAAGTAAGGAAGCGAGATGGTCGTAAAGTGATGGCTTTACTTTTAACTCACTCATGAACGCGAAGATTGCTTGCAGCTAAGTGAACTTTGTAAGTTTTATGACACATAATGCATCTGCGGACATTATGCGTCATTACTTTTTACTTGCACCCATCTAGCTGGTGTTCCTCGTGCTACAAGAGTAGACACCTACTCTTGTAGCACGAGGTATATGTAAACAAACATAGTCATGTATGTTTGTTAAACTTATGGGCTCATTGCTGTGCCGATGACTTCGCTAGCGTGCCGTGGATTGGACACGATTTACTTTAACTTTACCCAGAGAAAATATCTATGAATGAAACTAGATTACTTAACTGAACAAACTATAAGAACCACCAAGATACAACGTGTCAAATCCTACATCAATACCAAAGCTTGACGGGATTGCAGGGTAGAGTAAGAGTTTGATAAATACTTAACAACTTATTCTTAATTCATAAATCGGGGCTATGTTTATCACTAAGTGCACGGTAAAATTAGATATCTTCACCGTGCTAAGTGTGTTGGACACACCGTTCTCTGCATCCCCGTTTTCTGAACTAAACAGTTGTAGTTTAGAACTTGTCAAACTCTACTTTATGCCAAAGTCCTGATGATAAAGTCATCATCGTGAGGAAACCTGCAGCCTAATTGTGTAAGTAAATTCGGCAAACGAAACAATCTGTTTCTTTCCCAAAAACACACACATACACAAAAAAGTTGAATCTTTATTCATCTTTTTTGTGTATGTGTGTGTTTTTGGGAAAGAAATCCGTTGCCGAATTTACTTACACAATTAGGCTGCTGGACTTTATAGTTAATAAAAGTATGAAATAGCCAGTTGAGAATATGTGAGGTTCCCAGAGGCAGCTTAATCAACTCTGACACCACAGGTGGCCACATCCTCACACGAAAAAGAATGAATAGTTAAAACCTTTTTAACAAAAAAATTAAACCGACTTCTAAAGCAAAGCAATTGAGGCAAAGGCTCAGCTGGCTGCCTTAAAGTTTAGGGATCCTTGCAAAGGTGAGAAGGTACTTCACGCCGCCGGAACAGCTTCTCAGTTTGTATCAAGCGCAAGTTCGATCATGCATGAAGAAACAAATACCACCTTGACGCACTGGATTCGATTGAAAAGCGGGCTAAGAGGCTCATCGGTGATGAGGTAGTGGTCAATTCAATCCTCCAGAGCCTTGAACACCGTCGCCGAGTCGCCAGCTTGTCGGTTTTGTATCGGTTACATTTCGGGGAGTGTGCGTTTGAATTGCACGATCTAATTCCACCAAGCCCGTTTTATCATCGGACTACCAGAGGTACGGCGATGTGCCATCGGTACATGGTGGACATCTCACCCATACGCACAAAACGTTTTGGAAACACTTTTATTATGCGTACAGCTGTGGTATTCCCTGCCGGAGCCAAGATTTCGGAAAACTATATGTTTAATTCTGAGTGCAATCGCAATTTTGCAAATCCCTCTATAGGTGTATGACGGAGATATGCCCTTTTTGGGAAGTAGTAGTTATAAAATCGAATCTCTTCAAACATAAGTAAACCTAAAACACACTCTTCATGAGAGTTTTATCTCTTATAAATATTTCGCTGAGGCGGAAACTCACTTCCAATAATAGCTATTGCAAGTAGAGGCGTGTAAGCACAGCTACCCATTTAATTTTAATAGGTAGGTGTGTAGGCACCAAGAATTACCTACGTACACCTCTACAATGGACGTGACATAAAACTGCCTTCGAACCTGTCTCCGACACAGATTCCGTTAGGCTTCGGTGCCAGCGCCGCCGCCGCCGCCGCTGTACGGACACCAATATAAGCGCATGCATTATTTACTTGTACTTCTGCCTGCTATTATGTTAACCGTAAATATTAGAATTCATTGCTGTCTGGAAGTAGCTACAACATTAGAAATATACAAGGTAACATTCAATTAGCTCTCAAAACTCTACAGACGTGATAATGTGTCGGTATCTGATGACGATACTACAAAAAAGCAAATTAAGCTTTTATATTCAAACACTTAGCTCTACTATTAGCGGCTTAGAGCATTTAACCTAATGCTTTAAGTCTAAGATCAGCGGCCGTTTATCCAATAATCAGCTGTATTAGGAAACTTAAAATATAAAAAGTTTAGTTTTTTTAATCATCAGTAGTTGTCGATACCCAACGCGTCTGTGGAGTTTAGCTTGCTAGTTAAATTTGAACCTGTATAATTATGATTGGCAAAAAGCAGAACAAGTTGTAACGAAGGTATAATGTGAATTGAAATTTTGGGAAAGAACAATATATTATAGCTACTTCTACTCTACCTAATTATAAAAAGCGCGTGAAAAGCTTCGTTATATTTGTATAATGTGGTTTTATCGGCCATATTTTAGATGATTCTGAATATAAAATGAATATTCTTCGAGGCTCATAAAGTCATAATTGAGTGAGAACTTTTCATAATTAAATATGTAAATCATTCTATCACAGCAAAGCGAAAACGAAATCAGTCCAAGAAATAGTGGATTGTGCTCAGATTTTGACAAATGAGGTGTCGCTATCATTTTGTTTTGACCCACTAATAATAAAGGGACGGGCGACATCATAGTTACATTTTCAACAATCTTCTTCAATTCGACTGTATGTTTGTCACGCGATTACTGCGCCAATTATGAACCGATTATGATCCAATCTTTTTTTATTTGAAAGCTGGTTCTTCTCGTATGGTCCCATTAAAATTCGGTCAAGATCTGACGAGTAGTTTTAAGTTACTCTTATTAAAGCGTAAAAAAAACACAAAAAAGAGAAAAATACAAACTTTTTAACAAACAATTAAACCGACTTCCAACACAACACTACAAAAGCGAAAAATAACTTTCTTTTCGGACATCGGTGTCTTTGGTAAGTACCTATTTTTTTCGTATTTGACACCGACTTCTGAAAAGAAAGTTAGTTTTCGCTTTTGTAGTGTTGTGTTTTGGAAGTCGGTTAAATTTTAAAGTTGTGTACATAAATATAATTTAAAATTTATCAGGTTGCCTTGCCTTTTACCGATCGATCGATTCGTTTGCGAATTGCGACATACTTTAATAGGGAAGAGTTATAGGATACGTGATGATCGTGATGCCTTGTAGTTAGCTACTGTAAGACGTTCATAAGACCCCACACTTATAATTCATTTTAATAAGTATTTTTGTCGCACTTACGGTGATTATATTATACGTGGATTAAATAATTTCCATAAATGTTTAGATCGACCAATTAAACCGAAAACGACGTTTATGCGTGTAATCAAATCGTAATCGTAAAAAAACGAAGAGCAGGCATGTCCGTAAAATCAATGATCTTCTAATGTCTGAGTAGACGCATTGTGGAGTAGCGTGAAGAGCACTGCCGGCCTGCCGCACGAGCACGGCGGCGCGACGACGGTTGAGGAGACATCGCGTGATCAATACCCACTGTTATAATCACTCTTATTCGACTCAATATCTTCGGCTTTTATATTATTATTACCTAATATTACGTTATAATCATGCGAGAAAATACTTAAGAAATACCTACTTACCTATAATTTCGCTATTCGGATTGTTTATCTTGTCGTCCGCTGATTCTCAAATGGCGGATACCTTTATATTTTAAGCGGGTTTTTAGACATAAATCATTATTCATGTTCTTCCAAAAAGTCGTATATTTGTTAGTGAAAGTTTTTGAAGCATTTATTTATAAAAGTCGACGTTGATTCACGAGAGGCGGAGAGGAGCGGGGTGTGCGGGGGGTGGCGGGGCGAGGGCGTGGGAACGGCGCGGCGCGCGCGCAGACCGAGTGGCGCCACGGGCGGTTTAACGCCAACGCACCCGCCCGGACTGACCGACCGCCCTCAGATACGCATACATCTCTTTTTTTGATGAGATATGATTTTATGTTTATTTTAATTCCTTGGTTTGAAGTTTGAGTTGGAACTCATGTAGAACTAAAACCCAATGGTCAAGAACATGTACAACGCTTCATTCTTAACCGTGATCTGGCCAAATCCTTGGCGGACTCATGAAAAAAGAACTAATTTTCACATTAACATCATAAAATGTTCATAGAAGAAATGTTTGCATAACCTAAATCAAAACTATTCAGACTTCGTTCATGTCTGAAACTCTTGGTAGCTAATAGATCGGAACAATCGCAAAAGTTCTCGGTCGTACATTATGACCGGCTCCACATAAGGAATCAAATGACTTAATCATTAAAAGAAACATGTCTCCGCCGTTTAGGAGGCGACAGTTCAATAAATAAGATCCTATTGTTTTAGTGGAGCGTGCTAGTCCGGTGCGGCGGCGGCGGCGGCGAGGCGGCAGGCGACACCGACCTCTTGGCGTGTGGGTGCAGAAGGAAAGATATAACACTTTCACACGCTTTATGTGTCGATGACCTGTCGACTCGTCGCTCGTCCGCTTGCCGCTTGTCGGCTGGGAGCCAGAAGACTTGCCCACATCCGCGCCCCCGCGCCCAACACATGGTTTTCCTGGATTTAATGGAAATGGGACGCGGAGTGAGGATGACAGCGCGGAACCTCTTGATTTATATATATCGTAGATTATATCTACGTGCTTGTACTTAAGCACCCGACGATACCTACCGAACTAATTTGAATGAGTAACTTACACCAACACAACAGTGAGAGTGACACTTGTACGGAATTAGCATACATAGAACAAGTCAACAGGTGAAGTGCGCTGTCACTCCACCTGACGCTAGGTTGACAATTCACTTCACCATAAAGTGGTGAGATGTTTTCAAAAATGCACTACAGGCTGCTTATTACAAACGATATTAAGGAGTTAATGCCTACTATGCCGATAGCCGTATCGCTATGCAGTTACATGGGAATGACATTGGAGTAAAATTATCAGGGTGGAATCTAAATTCTAAACAATATTTGGAGTAGGATTGATTTTTTAACAGTAACTTCTATAGGGGCCAAAGGCCCTCTTGTAACATGAAATTGCAGAAACCAAAACGGCTTAGATGCCAAAGTAAAGATTGGTCTTTTGGGTTTGATAAATGATATGAAGGACCAAAAACTCAAATGATGAAAGGACCAAAGAGGGTGAAAGGTTAGAATGAGGTCAGTAGCAAAATTCGGATGACATGATGGCTGACATAAAAATTATTTGATAGTCCTTTTGAGTTTCAGCAATTTATGCAATAGGCACGAGATTGAGTTAGTTTGAACAGTGATTTCTCTGGATGTATGCGGTCGGATGTCGGACGGTGGCGGTCGAGCACGTGGCGGATCCAACTTTCGAGGGTTTCTAAATAGTAACTTTTAGCCAGGTGCTGAACCTATATGGATCATGCAAAAGGATAAATTTTATTGCTTAAATTCAACTTGAAAATCTAACAATAAGATGAAGATATGAATAAATCTGGATTCAATTATTAGGTACCCACATTCACAGAGAGAAATTAAATAATTTAAGGAAACTCCGCAGACATGAAGGTCTAATATCTAATGAAGATATATTTATATATAAATTGTCAAGTAAGTACAGCTGACCTTGGAGATGGAGGTCGCTGGTAGTAGGTACATATTAAAAAATGTAAGTAGGAACTTATAGTTTTATTCGTTTTATCGATACCCGATTACGTCTGCGGAGCATCCCTAGCTAATTTATTATGAACCTGTAGTGTCCTGTAGTATAGGAGACGTGCAAGTAGGCAACACGAATGGAAACCACAACACCATTACATAATGCGGTTTTTGTTGACAAGCTTCCTGAAGCTTGTTTAGAAGCAAACTGGCCAAGCGTGCGGGTACTACCGGAGTTCAGTTAACGAGTCAATTAACTTGTCTACTACAAAACTATATTGCAAGCCTTTGAGCCACACTTGACCGGTTTTAGACGAAGATGCCGCCTCAAATACGCTTCATTTGCTGACTATAAGCATATTATGACAATTCTCACTTTTTATGAGCGGATCTAATATATGTAAGAGTTTTTTGAAAACTTATTACGACTTGATAGAACATAATATAATAGCAACATATAGATGTTAGATGTATGTTAGATGTATGGCTGGTTCATAATCCGTCTAATTAACTTCGATTGGTAAAGTTGCCGAGGTTTCCGATGGTGAAATTGTTAAATCAGCATCTATGCTTTAATTTGGTGTATTTACACCAAGGGTTAAACATTTAAATTGAATTGAAAATTCCTTCTGTATAATATTATGACAGCGCACTAGCTTTGAGACTAGCTTATTTAGCATTCAGTATTTTATTTTCATGAATTAATTGTGTGTCTACTTGAGGTAGCTGTCTATACTATCATACAGGTCTACAAAGACTAATTAAAAATGAGGCATACCTAGTCGCCGAATCGACGGGCATATCTTACAAAGTTTCATTACTATAACATATATAAATAATAAAAATAATAGTGTATCAAAAATATAAAATACTAGAATGCCCTTTACTGTATTTCTATAATCCTATACTATTAAGAGTTTTCGAGGGTGAAAAAATCTAGTTAGCTCTCATATCTGGGCAAACTCGTTTTCTCCGTATTTTCATCCGAGCAGAGCTCGGGCGCCCCGGTACTAATGAATAAAAGGAAAACAATCATCCTTATTTTCCAACGATCACATCGAGCTTCAGATTAGTTAAAATATGAATAACTTTTAGGAGACATTGATAATTAACTACTGATTATAACATTTTATTTAGGAACTAAGTAAGTTACGAACTGTCAAAATGATATCATAGTAACTTCGTATTCAGCAAGGCCGCCCTTTTCGCGCGTTCATGTCTTTTGTAGCGCAGCGCAAATATCAATATTTTAGACTATTTTCAGATTGTTAGTTGCTAAGCAGTTTGGAAAGTTATTATTAACTACAATAATATTTTTAAACAAGGCTTCCCTTTAAAATACCTATGCTTTTGGAATTTCTAAACTAAGATGAATATAAGATCCGATCATTTTAACCTTAATCAAAATAAAGTGTTTAGAATAAGGTTTTCAGTACACTCCGTTCTCATAAACGGACTTCAAAATATAATTAAAAAAACTCAACTTACCAGAAACATGTTGTTGCTAGGACCGCGACCGTCTCACAGGACACCACTACACTCGACTGTGACAGCATGCGCGTGCGCACTCCAGCGCGTCTCCCGCCCGGCGTCTGCGGCGAGTCTGCGCGCGGCATAGCGCACGTCAGTCGCGCCCGCCGCCGCACGCGCACCCGACCCGGCGCTCCTCCTGCCCGGTGCCCATTAGCCCGCATATGCGTAAATCATTTACTGAATGGTAAATCAAACTATTGCCATAACTTCCTCGTCGCGAATAGGATTTCTATGCGTCAAACTTTATAGTGATATATCTCTATCCGCACTTACATACGAAATGCGAAGATGAGTCTGACTGCCTGTTACGTTTTAATGACTAAACCGCTTTAAGAATTTTGATGAAACTTGGATAACACCGTGATTAAATTCTTTTCACGCGAATCAAGCCGTAGGTTTGGACTGAACTGACATCTCCACCGTGCAGCTGCTGAAGCTGGAAAACTCTTCATCTCAGAGTTCTCGTTTGTAATCCTAAAAAAAAGTCCAGGGCTAAGCTCTTCCATTAGGATTTTCCAACTCATTCCTAATATTATGTGTGCTGTAATAAGCACACATAGGAAGGTCGCTCTAATGGACATTTCGACTTTCACTTTCCAGGAACATCAAACCCTCAACTGCCCATATTTTTGTGAATGACCTCCCCGTAATTACTCATGGATATGTGCCTCCCTACATCAGTAGCATTCTGTTGTGCACACAGAAAGTTCTGATCTGTACTTAAGAATAACAGGACAATAGAGGAGATCGTTAATTTAATTTGCATCGACTGACCTACTTGAGCAAAATTTTAAATTTTTCGTTTAATCTGTTGTTTTGGTTTTCTGTTTGTAATTTTTGGAACCGCTAGTTTAGCCGTATTGTATGCAAATGTTGTTAAAGAATGGGGTGACATGGAGATTGTGCGTTAACCATTATACTCGTACTGTGACAATACTACGGAGCTGCCGGCGGCGGCGGCGGCGACCCGCGCGTCTGCCGCCCGCGCGCGGCCAGTCGCCACCACCTAACCTATAGTTTACATATATATGACTGTTTACATACCAACTATATAAATATACTTACCATGTGCTTGAAATATACTTGTAACACTAGTTGCTATGAGGAGTCTCTTTACAATATTACAAATTAGCTAATTAACAGCAAAATTTAAAACTATTTGAACCACTTTGATGACTATCAGCAGACCTTAAAAACTACAAAATTGCGTAAAGATGATTGCAGATCTTACGAAAGATTGCTGGCATGAGTTGTATTCCTTTTCTAGACTTTGTATTTATTCCGCCTGTAGGCAGGTCCACTGCTAAGTGGTTCTTATGGATTCGAACCGAAAGATCGGCAAGGTTAGGATTTATCCATTAGGAATTTCTAAGTAGCAGCCAAGATCTAGGAATTAGTAGGCTTCCTCCATCACATGGGACGTAGGCAACATAGCTGGCCTAGTCCTTACCCCTTTGGGTATTACAGATACTAATGTGTGACATTATGCTACACAGACTGGGTGTGATTCTTATACTCAGATAGATATATATTTGAATAGATTCGTACAGAATTGCAGTGATTATACTTTATTATTGTGATTATACGTGATTAGAACGTCTCTATTATAAGCTTGTGTATTGTCAGTGGTGTCTCATCCCATACAAAGAAACCGTGCCGACGTTCTACACTGATTATTATGATTATTTTTTGTACATCGATCGCGTTCAGTTTCGTTCCACGGATAGAGATGGTGATCTATCTATCGCCGTGGGACGGAACCGAATGCGATTGATTTACAAAAAATTATCGGTATAATCAGCTGAAAAACGCTGGTTACGTCGGCATGGTTTCTTTGTATGGGATGAGGCATCTGAATGCTAGTATTATATTATCTGTGGTATTGTACTGCCAGCGTGAGTATTGTACCGATGGAAAATTCATTAGACAATAATGGAATCGACATTGCTCATTAGGAAGTTAAGTACGGCTAGAATTCACACTCTATTCAATTCAATTCTAGGCTTCTGTTTACATAATGATTTTGTTACATATTTAGCGCAGGAATTCGTAGAGGGAAGGGTCTGGCATCTAGACCTAGTTTGTGAAATTCTGTTTTGTACTTAAGTAGGTAGCTAAGTATTGAGGCAATACTTAACACATAGATACCTATGGACAAAACTGAATTTGCCAAGATGCAGTCACTACCGAAGTGACTGCATCTTGATCAACAGCATGGGTGCCTACTTATCTAATAGATGAATTACTGAGTCTCTTCCAAGTCTTCCAACAGTGGAAGAACCAAGGACAATAGGGGATCTGTTATCCTAATCAACATTATGTCAAAAACTTGCAAAAAATATATTTATGTTGTAATATAACTATCTTAATTCATAATTACCCAACAGGAGTCTATATTTTGACTCTGCGTTGAAAAATAACTTCCACGGAACGAAAACACGTAGCTATGTACAAGTAAGTTATGTGAAATTTGCAGTTCACTTGTCAGTATGCATAGCACGCGTCGCGTCGCCTACCTTAGAAAGAGTCCACAACAACAAATACGTTGGTAGCCGCGCCACTCGCCACTCGCCAGTGAAACGCACACAGTATTCGAAACGATCAATTAACTACATCTATAGTTATAGAAAAGCTATTGCATACGATGCTAACTTTATCTTTAGTTGTGCAACATTGCCAATTAGATTTTGTGTTATGCTTATTAGATTATGCAGAAGTTACATAGGGTTATGTAGGAACTCGACTTCTGTTTATAGCGCATCGCTCGCGTAGCTATCAGCACTGTCAAACACTCAAATAGTAGGTAGGTAGTTTACTTATTTTTTACCCGGCTGCAAGGCAAGGGTTATGTTTTTTGCGCGTATCTTGTATGTATGTATGTAATATTCTTTATTTCCTCGTATCTTTCACACCACTTTTCGGATCTTTATAAATTAATACATCGTTAGATAGATCTTGGCCGCCCAAGTATTCTTAGATAAGTGCCGTAAGCTGTTTTGCAATTTTTTTCTTCGAACTCATCGGGCGGGATATCAAAATGAAGAGTTTTTAGAAGTGATTACAAAAGTACATATATATCACTTATATGTTTAAAAATTGTGGTACGCTATTAAACGACACAGCGCTAATTGGTTTCGTTACACACGACACACAGCGGCGACTGGACGTCCCGCAGTGCTGCCAACTCGATTAAGCAAAAACGCGCTGTTAGCTCTTTAAAAAACCGGCCAAGTGCGAGTCAGACTTGCGCACGAAGGGTTCCGTACCATTATCGCAGAAAACGGCACAAAATCACGTTTGTTGTATGGGAGCTTCAATATTAATTTTATTCTGTTTTTAGTATTTGTTGTTATAGCGGCAACAGAAATACATCATCTGTGAAAATTTCAACTGTCTAGCTATCACGGTTCATGAGATACAGCCTGGTGACAGACAGACAGACAGACAGACAGACAGACAGACAGACAGACGGACCGCGGAGTCTTAGTAATAGGGTCCCGTTTTTACCCTTTGGGTACGGAACCCTAAAAAGGAGTGCATTACTCCAGCCAGATAATGTCGAAAATCGTCATCTAAGTGCAATAGATAATTAGATATACAGCTTCTGTAATTGGTAAGCAGATTTTTAAATTTGGTAAGCTGATGGTTTTTTAATTATTTGATAAAAACAGTTAGTTATTAAGTTCCGGCTGGAGTAACGTTACCACAAATGATAAATTTAGCTCCATTGGGCTAGAACTTAACCTTTCGAAATGCGAAATTTACCTCCCCCATACTACTGACCGACAGACTACTTTAGCAAAATTCAACGCGATCGCCCCTAATATTAAAATTACTGAGAGAAATTCTTTTCACCTCCTGGGTTCTCCTATTTTTGGTGAATCCTTTCCAAATTTCATTGAACAGAAAATACAAAATTTTAACGATGTCTCGAAAAGACTTTTCAAAATTAACATGCATTCGGCCTACACTCTTATCCGATATTGTTGCTTTGGACCAAAATTTACTTATAGCCTCCGCTCCTCTCATTTATGGAAACACCCACAACTTTTAGAAAAAGTAGACCAAATTATAAAGAACACACTTTCAGCTATCCTTAATGTGGCCTTGGACGACCGAGCATGGCAACAAGCCACGCTTCCCATTCGCTTGGGTGGCCTCGGCGTCCGCAAAATTTCAAGTATAAGTTTACCAGCCTTCCTCTCCTCGGTCCACGGTACTGACAAATTAACCAGAAACATCTTATCTTCCTCACTGGTTGATTTTGAGGTACCGTGTTTGACCGATGCTTTGAACGCTTGGAAAACGGCTTGTCCAAATACGGATCTGCCCGACAACCTGTCCTCCCAGAGTCGATGGGACGTGCCGCTCTGCAGTATTATACAGAATAACCTGATAAATACATCGTCTACTACTGCTGAGCGTGCGCGTCTGCTGGTGGGGGAGTGGGAGTCGGGTTTGTGGCTTCAAGCGCTCCCGTCATCCACCATAGGCACTATGATGGATGACTCTTCGTTTCGGCTCGCAACCTGTCTACGCTTAGGCGCACCTTGTGTTGCTCCACATCGGTGCCAATGTGGTGAAGCTGGCGGCAGCCTTGGGCACCATGGCCTGTCTTGTTGCAAAAGCGCAGGACGCATAGCACGGCACGCCAGCATCAATGACATTATTCGTTGAGCCCTTATCACCGCCAGCGTACCAGCTGTTTTTGATAGCTTCACCTTTGGGTAGTTCCGACCACTGTCTGGTGAAGTCTGTGTCCGTCTATTCCCCGCCCGATCCCAGCCCAAGAGGCACCCGGCGGGTTTGGCGGTACAAGTCGGCAGATTGGGATGGTATGCGATCATTCTTCGCATGCTATCCTTGGCAGCCTACTTGCTTTTTTTCGACTGATCCATCGTCGTGTGCAGACGCCGTGACCGATGTGTTGCGTCGGGGAATGGAGTACTACATTCCGTTCTCTGACGTAACAATGTCCAGCGTTGACCGGCCATGGTTTGGCGCCGAATGTAGGCGCGCTGACGCGCTTAAACATGAGGCGTACCTGGCTTGGGTCGGAGCTCGATCGCGCAAGGCGAGTGACGTGGCTCAGAAGAAGAAGGCCTTCAACAGGGCTGCCAAGTCCTGCAAGCTGGTGTTGCGAAGGGCTCGGTTCGATCACATTGGCCGAATAGGGGCCAAACTTGCTTCTTACCCAGCAGGAAGTAAAGCGTTTTGGTCCCTGGCTAAGTCGGTCGAGTCGAACTTTTGCCGTCCCTCACTATCACCACTGCTGAAACCCGATGGGTCGCTGGCACACTCCGCTGAGGAGAAGGCAAATTTATTTGCCTCTCTTTTTGCGGAATCTTCACGTATGAATCCTGGTGACGCGCAGCCCCCTCCTTCTCCTGATGGATGCGAGACGAGTATGTCGGACATTCGTATCCACCAAAAGAACGTCCGTAGGGTGCTGAGCCACCTCGACGTGAACAAGGCTAGCGGCCCTGATGGCATTCCAGCAATTGTTCTTAGAACCTGTGCGCCTGAACTGTCTCCGATCTTGACACGCCTATTCCGCCTTTCGTATGAGGCTGGAAAAGTGCCGAATGCTTGGAAGCAAGCTAACGTACAGCCCGTGCCCAAGAAGGGCAGTCGAGCTGACCCGGCCAACTACAGACCCATATCTGTAACCTCCATACTCTGTAAGAGTATGGAACGTGTACTTAATATAAAGCTCCTGGCATACCTAGAAGCTAACGATATCCTTAGTGACCGCCAATACGGCTTCCGCCGAAATCGGTCTACTGGGGATCTTCTAGCGTATGCCATTCACATCTGGAGTGAGGCCATCGAGAAGCACGGGGAAGCGCTTGCCGTCTCCCTCGACATCTCGAAGGCTTTTGATAGGGTCTGGCACGAAAGCCTTATTGGTAAGCTTCCTTCATTCGGTTTGCCCGGTGGTCTGTGTGATTGGATTGCAGACTTCCTGAGAGATCGGTCTATTCGGGTGGTTATCGATGGCTGCTCGTCGGTCCAATTGGATATCAATGCCGGGGTCCCTCAGGGGTCGGTACTCTCAGCAACTTTATTCTTGCTGCATATTAACGATCTGCTAAAACCCGGCACCTTTGGGTATGCAGACGACAGCACTGTTGCTGAGAGATACATGTCCAACGCTCGTGCTACCGGACCTCAGATCCAGTCTCTGCGGGAGGCCATGGTGGAGCGCTTGAACCTGTCCTTGCAGGCAGTCTCCGAATGGGGCGATGCCAATCTGGTCAGGTTTAATGCTGCTAAAACCCAGGCGTGTCTTTTGTCCGCTAAAAAGAGCCAATTTCAACCGGCTCCAACTTTCCGAGATGTGACCGTGCCAATAACTGACCATCTTGAGCTTCTTGGCGTTACGTTGACATCGACTCTCAATTTTGGCCCATACATTGAGGCAAAGGCTCAGCTGGCTGCCAAAAAGCTGGGGATCCTTGCAAAGGTTAGAAGGTACTTCACGCCAGAACAGCTGCTCAGCTTGTATCAAGCGCAAGTTCGATCATGCATGGAGTACTGTTCTCATCTCTGGGACGGATCCGCCAAATACCAGCTTGATGCACTAGAGTCGATCGAAAAGCGGGCCAAAAGGCTCATCGGCGATGAGGCACTGGTTAAGTCTAAGCTCCAGAGCCTTGAACATCGTCACCGAGTTGCCAGCTTGTCGGTCTTTTATCGGTTGCATTTCGGGGAGTGTGCGATGGAATTGCATGATCTAATTCCAGCAAGCCCGTTTCATCATCGGACTACAAGACGTACGGCGATGCGCCATCGCTACATGGTAGACATACCACCCATACGCACTAAACGTTTTGGAAATACTTTCATTATGCGTACAGCTAAGGAGTGGAATTCCCTGCCGGAGTCTGTGTTTCCCGATAGCTACAATCTAGGAGTCTTTAAGTCAAGAGTGAATAGGTTACTTCTAGGCAAGCGTGCTTCACCGTCGACCACATCATCGCTTACCATCAGGTGAGATAGTGGTCAAACGCGAGCCTATAATATATATAAAAAAAAAAAAAAGCTGTATTAGAACCTAACGGCTTGGTACGTGACGATGGGAAGAGACCAGATGGCATGACATTGGTGCCATGGAAGGTGGGTAGGCCTCTGGTGTGGGACGCAACCTGTGTCGACACCCTTGCGCCATCTCATGTTCCTAGTTCGGCGGGCTGTGCTGGCGCTGCTGCTGCGGCTGCTGAGGCCCTCAAGCGACGCAAATACTGTAACCTAATTGGTAATTACAGTTTTGAGCCGTTTGGGGTCGAAACGCTTGGGTCATGGGGCCCGAGTGCACGTCTTCTTTTTAAGGAGATTTCTCGCCGACTAATCGACACTGTGCGTGACCAGAGGGCTGGCTCTTTCTTTGCGCAAAGAATCAGCATTGCCATTCAACGTGGCAATGCTGCCAGTCTTCTGGGCACGTTCCCGGATGACAGCGATGTGGAGGAGTACTTCGACGCCTAAGTATACCTGTCTTTTGTATATAGTGTAAGTAGTTAGGTTTAGTATAAGTTTGTATATTTTACTTTTGTTTAGTGTTTAAGTATGTATAAATTTTACACCTTTGTTTTACAAATAATTTTTTTATCATACATTTGTGATTTTAAAATCACAATAGAAAAAACAGTGGACAGAACAGACATATCCATGATTATTTTTGAAGTTCATTTATATACTTACTTACCTTATTTCTACTTTACTCTAGAATCCTTCGCTCCGCTCTGGGAAAAAAATCTCGCGCCTTTAAAACAGTTGTTTACATATCTGCATAAAATCATCATCATCTACATAAGTAGGTATTCCATATCTTTATTACCTACGCATAATTATTTTTGAAATCAATATTCTATCTGTAGAAACAAAAACATTTAATTATAACTATGTTTTACTTTAGCACTTGTGTACCCGTCTGTACCAAACACGTATTATTCTCACGTATTATCCTGTAAGTTTTAGAAGGTTGGTATAATGTATTGCGCGACCGCTTTTTTATAACATTCTAGATTTGGTCGGGTTACCACGCTTATGTATTGTTTTTCGATTATCTCGTTAATTAATTAGTGTACAAGTCTGATATTTCACCAGTATATAATTGAACTATATATCTAATTATTGATATAAGATTCAGTTACCACAACTACAGGTAACTCGGTTAATCGGTCTTCAAATATTTCAGCTGCGCGCCGTGGCCGGAACAAACTTAACTTTCATCATAACTTTTTAATTACATATAGGATATTAATGAAATTTCAGTACCATTTATAAGCAGTAATTACCTATATAATAACGTTTCAAGTTAGTCGTTGGACCACTTATTGGCAGTGCTAGGACCTATTAAAGCATATTTCTATTTACTAAAATAACTTCAAAACGGTGCATTATTGTGGATTTTTTTATTGCGTAACAAATTATACCTAATTAGCCAGATGTCATGTACAAAAATTATAATCATCCGTTTAGTCAATTTCAAGATGCAGCAATCGTGCAAACGTTACTGCAGCAGGATTTTAAATATCTTCGCAACCATAGCAAATACAAATATAAAATAAGTGGTACCATTTATTTCAAATTGATATCTAATTATTTAGTTATCATTTATTTCAACATACCCGTTAGAAAACAAAAGATCTGGCTGCGGTAACGTTACTCCAGCCGGAACTGTTTTTATCAAATAATTTAAAAACTATTAGCTTACCAAATTTAAAAATCTGCTTACCAATTACAGAAGCTGTATATCTAATTGTCTATTGCACTTAGATGACGATTTTCGACATTATCTGGCTGGAATAACGCACTCTTAAAAAAGCGCTAGAACGCGCTAAATGGTCGCTGCCAAAAAATCGCTCCAAAAATCGGTCAAATTCGGCGCCAAATTCAAACAAAACGCCCAATAATTTGAGACTAGAAATATATAAACGCAGTTTTTTACTTTTTATTTAATTAAATTATGTCATTTATCATACATACATTATAATAGTACTTGTTTAGTAATAATAAAATAAAGTAGTGACGTTTTAATGTAATTATTTTATAAAATAAAGGGATTAAATTAATTTATCATCGTCTGATTCTACTACAATTGCTTCTGAAGCTGAAATAGGGTTGGTCTTAATCAGTTTTGGACTTGAATTTATATTTACGTGGATGAAATTTTCCTCAAAACGTCGTTGGGTAGTTGAAAATTTGCGCAGTTACTTTTTTTAATTAAAGAATGTACAGAGTTTCAAAAAGCGCTAGATTTAGCGCTAGGCGCTAGAACGCGCTATTGAACAAAAAAAGCGCTAGATCTGGCGCTGAAAGCGCTAAGTTGGCAGCACTGACGTCCCGCTTCAGCGCTGTGTGCCTAGTGATAATTTGAGTCAGTGCTGCCAACTCGTTTAAGCAAAAACGCGCTTTTAGCTCTTTAAAAAAGCGCTAGAACGCGCTAAATGGTCGCTGTCAAAAAATCGCGCCAAAAATCGGTCAAATTCAAACAAAACGCCCAAAATTCGAGACTAGAAATGTATAAAGGCATTTTTTATTTTATCAAAATATGTCATATATAAGAGTTACATACATTATAGTACTTGTTTAGTAATAATAAAATGAAGTAGTAACGTATTAGTGTGATTATTTAATAAAAAAAAGGGATTAAATTAATTCATCATCGTCTGATTCTACTACAATTGCTTCTTTCGCCGAAATAACTTTGGTCTTGATCAGTTTTGGACTTGAATTTATTTTTATCTGTGGATAAAATTTTCCTCAATACGTCGTTGGGAAGTTGATAGTTTGCACAGTTTCTTTTTTTTAATGAAAGTACAGAGTTCCAAAAAGCGCTAGATTTAGCGCTAGGCGGTAGAACGCGCTATTGAACAATAAAAGCGCTAGATCTGGCGCTGAAAGCGCTAAATTGGCAGCACTGATTTGAGTGTTTTATTATAAACCCCAACCCCTAACTAGTGAACACCACATTGGCGACGACTAAAAGCGCAGTGAGTAAAGTGATTATGAAATTGGTCAGCAACAAAAATATTATTTTATTGCATGTGTTTTGGAAAAAATAAAAGATAAAATGTGTAAGGGTGATTTGTAGTAATGGAAACGGGAAATTTATTAGAATGTTGATTTTTGTAATTTTTTGCCTATCCATGAGCGATCCGCGTCGGCGATAAGCTGAGGGATGTGTTACATAACTTACATATATCGAAGAAATGATTACTTCACTTGTGTAAATAAACTAAACCTTGTTCCGAAATGTGGTTATGAAATTCAAATAAATTCTACATTTCGACAGCAATAAAAAACTCAAACCCGGTTCTATCCGGTTGACCAAATTTAAAAAAAAAAAACCAGTAGGCCTTAAAGGCCGTAAGGTTATCGATCAAGATGTGATGCTTCGTAAGACTTTAAATAAAACACTGTAATCTGTATTGCTTATACCATATTATATAGTATGTAAGTTTAGTGTAAATAAAAATTTAATGCAAATATACTAAATGCTGGCTATTTCTATAATCAAAATTAGGTTATTAGGCCTACTTTAAAACTAAATATCGTCTACATGCAAAATAATGTACATGCACTTGCAAAATAATTATTTTTAAAAAAAACCCGGCCAAGTGCGAGTCGGACTCGCGCACGAAGGGTTTCGTACTTGGAAATTTGCGGTTTACGATTTATGACGTATTAAAAAAAACTACTAACTAGATCTCGATGCCAATCCTCCATTATTTCCACCCAAAATACCTCGGCATTACTCTGGATAGGTCCCTCAACTACAGAAAGAACTGCGAGAATGTCAAGTGGAAGGTGCATTCAAGGAATAACTTGCTTCGCCGCGTAACGTCCACCGTCTCCTCAAGTCCTGCGAACGACTGGCATGGCACTCTGTTTCTCCGCTGGTGAATATGCAAGTCCAGTATGGAACCGCTCTGCCCACTCCAAATTAGTGGATACAGCTCTAAATGAGACGTGCCGGATTACCACAGGCTGCCTCAAACCGACTCCTGTACGAATGCTGTATCCACTTAACTATCGGCATCGCGCCCCCGGAAATTCGCAGGACTATAGCAAGTCGCATAGAGAGGGCGAAACTAGAAAACGAACCACGCCACCCAATGCATAATTACAGCTCAGTGCCCCAGCGCTTAAAAAGCCGGAAAAGTTTTCTAGGATGCGTGGGTCTTTGTGATGGCAACTCCTCTTCAGCGAGATGCGACCTTTGGCGAGAGAAACTCAAGCCTCCTGAAAATTTCATCGGGCCGTCGGAGAGTCTCCCGCCTGGGCACACTCTGCCGTGGTCGACCTGGAAAACCCTAAATAGACTCCGCACTCAGGTAGGCCGCAGCAAAGACAACCTCCACAGGTGGGGGTTGTCTAATCTATTTTTTGTCTAAGCTGAAACGAAGACGCTTCGCGCTCGCTCGGTCAAAAACTGAATAGGTAGGTAATTATTTAAAGAACACTAATAAAATGGTGATCATTTGCGAATCAAATTAAATGTTTTGCTGAAATGTAATGTTATCTGGTCAGTCGCGCGGTTGGATGGTTGGATGGTTTAATATATAATTACACAGTTTTTATGTATAGTTCTCACCAAACTTCCGGGCCATCCTGAAGTTCGCTTTCTTTCCTTCGCGAGGCACGGATCGGTGCTATTTTTTAACCGACTTCCCAAAAAGGAGGAGGTTATCAATTCGACTGTTTTTTATGTGTGTTACCTCAGAAAGTTTTATAACTAAACTAGCTGACCCGGCAAACTTTGTTTTGCCATAAAAACACCAAACATTTATCTACCCTTGGGGGTGGCCGATGGGAATAAACCTACCTACCCTACCTTACACTACCTACCCTACCCTACCCTACACTACCCTACCCGACCCTACACTACCCTACCCTACACTACCCTACACTACCTTCCCTAACCTACGCTACACTACCCTACCCTACACTACCCTACACTACCCTACCCTACACTACCCTACCCTACACTACCCTACCCTACACTACCCTACCCTACACTACCCTACCCTGACTACACTACCCTACACTACCCTACCCTACCCTACGCTACCCTACCCTATACTACCCTACCCTCGCTACACTACCCTACCCTACACTACACTACCCTACCCTACATAAAGCAAAAATACAATAGCAATAAAGCTCAAATTGACTCTACGTTTTAGTTAGACAACTTTTGTATAGGAAAAAGAAAAGGGCTGTTTTTTTTTCCGGAAATTTTTAGAATTTTTCTCCCCGTAAAAACCATCTTTGAACTTCAACGAACATTAAAAAAAAAGAATTGGCTAAATTGGTCCAGGCGTTGTTGAGTTATGCGCTTACCAACACATTTTGCGATTCATTTTTATATTATAGAAGATTAAATTAACTAAATTATTATTATTTTTTTTTTTATAATTTTTAGATGTCATGTCATGTTTTTTTTTTTTTTTTTTTTTTTTTATTCTAGGAGAACCGATTTTGATGAGTCTTTTTTATTTGAAAGCTGGTGCTTGTCATGTGGTCCCATTTAAATTTCATTATGATCTGATGAAGAACTTCGGCGATATACATCAGAACTCTTCAATAAATGACGGCAAATCACTCGGGATAGCTGCAATCGCATGTCTGTTTATTGTTTACACCATTTCATAACATTACGTAGCACTGGTACGCTCTAAAGGGGTACACAGGTGTGACCAGTTTCCCCCCAGTGGGTTCCCGCATTGTTGAGGCGGGGGGGCTCAGTAGCCGTGGCTTGGTCACCCACGGTGAATCGAAGAGGAACCCGAGGCTTAGAGCATTTAACCTATGGAGACGGCAAGCCGCGAATCACCGAACAACTTTTTCTGCCACTTTCGGCGGGGGGCGAGGAAAACATATACAGCACACTACAAAAATTTGACAATCACCCACAGATACATGGATCCTATTGCTACAAACGCACACGAAGAAATAATAATCACACAATCAAAAAACACACATACATTGTCAATTTTGTGTGTATTCATACAGTTATCCTATGACAACAAACACAAAGTGCTAGTGATGTGATACGAAGAATGAGTGGAATTTCATTTTAATGCATGAATGAATGAGCAAAATGTTCATTCGTTTTATTTTTGGTACACTTACAAATAAAGTTAAGTAAATAATTTCACAAATAAAAAAAGATACGCAATATGATTTGTGGTCTGCGAAACTATGTAGGTAGGTAAGAAAGGTAGGAGAATTTAAGATACACTAAAAAAAGAACGATTGAATTTATTTTTAGTAAATAATATTTCATAATTACATAATATATATTCTTGGACCCGTGTCTTTCCTATAAGAATGATGTTACAAATAAATGTAATATCCAAATACACCATGCATGGTAGACGAACTGGGTGTAGTAGGTACCTAATAAAATGGTGGCATACGTCTTGGAACAATGTTAATCATAAACTATAGTACCTACAGGTTTCAGCTTAGAATAGTATGAAACTGTCACTGACATTTTGTTTTATTTAGGTTCGGGCATTCGGGATTCATACATGAGCCCCGTTCTTTAATACGGATGTTATGTATACGTGTTAAATAGTAGGAAAGCGTAAATAATAAATAATACAATCAACCGGATAGACTTTTATTTGACACTTTTTTATGTAACACTTTAACACGTCAGTTTTTCGTTTGATTTGAACTATTTGAGTACGGTGTTTCCTAGCTAAGCTAGATTGATATCTTATATAGGAAAACATACGTGTATGGTTTCATAGCCATAATCTAGTTCCTCAATGATCACGCCTAGAGGCAATCACTGATTTTTGAAATGTACCAGTTTATTATATACATGTCGAACACATTTCTGTGGATCAACTTTTTTGGTTAAAAAGGATAAACGAACATTTGAGTATTTTTAACATTCGCAATTGTATATGGCTTCGAATTAATGTGCAGTGGGGTTGTCATTGTAACTACCGTGGCTGCGATAGTGTCCTCTCGATAGAGGTATCAAACAAAAATCTAAATCGCTTCATTTGTTTAGGAGCTATGATGCCACTGACAGACACACAGATACACAGCAATTCACGTCAAATTGATAACACCCCTCTTTTTCCGTCGGGGATTAAAAAATGATTGAAAACTCACTAACGAAACGAACAAACTTACGTTTTTTTAGCCTAAAACTTGAAAAGAAAAGAATTTAAATCTATTCTCATAGACATTTATAAATAATATATTTTTTTAGTTCAACCTGACGTCCAGAAACAAACAAACCAGAACTATGCACCTTATTCCAGTGCCGCACAATAGGACACTCTACCCTATCCGTAATAGTGTTTAGAAGGCCGTTGGGGCTGCCCCTCACACGACACATCAGGGAGGCCACTCTCTTGCGCACAATAGCCCTAAAGCAGTCGGTGTTAGCCTCCGCAAACATCCCCGATGCACTACAGTAACGTGGCAACCCCATCAACATCCTAAACCCATTATTGTAAAGGACCCGCAGGGCATTGAAAGCCTTCTGCGTATAGCGGACCCACAGGCTGCAGGTGTACATTGTTTGGCAGTACGCCTTAAACAGAGTAATTTTAACGTCTTTTGTGCACCTCGCAAACCTGCGCGCCAGCATATTACATCTAACTGCCAATGCCCTGCGTTCCCTTTCAATATCCAAGTCATCTGAGAGGTCCTCAGTGACCCAATGCCCCAGGTATTTGAACTTGGTGACTCTACTTACCGGAATTCCTCCAAGTCTGACCGGTGGAATGGTCGTGGGAGTTTTATTACCCGCCTTAAACACAAGTAGTTCACTTTTTTTGTTATTGTGCCTGAGGCCATGTGACACTGCGTACCTCTCACATATGCCTATAACACAGACTACTTAGAGATACTACCGTTAAAGCACGTTGAGGGCTTTAACAGAAGGGCTCAGCAGCACCATATCATCGGCGTAGCTAATGTTATTCATACAATTGCCATCTATTGAACAGCCGACACCAGCCCTGCTGAGCTCATCTATCAGTCCATTAACGTACAGGTTGAAGAGACGTGGTGACGTCAGGCCTCCCTGCCTCACTCCACACTCCAACCTGTACTCTGTGGAAAAAGAGCCCGCCCACTTAACATTATTGGATTGGTTGCCGTACCAATATCTCAGTATGCTGATCATGTCCTTGGGCGTACTGGTTTCTTTCCGTAGCTTATCCCACAGCACATTATAAGCTACAAGGTCAAATGCCTTCGACAGGTCCACAAAAAACAGCCAAAAACAGGCGTTTTTCTTGTCACGTAGTACTGGATAGTATGCTTTAGTCGCAGTATTGCAGCTTCTGTCGAAAGCCCAGCTCTGAATCCGAACTGGGCATCGTGCAGATGAATATGCTTACTAAGTTGACAATCAAGCAAACCATCCAGCACCTTGGCGATCACTGTAGCTAATGAGATGGGCCTGTAGTTGTTCCCGTCGGAGGCATCACCTGTCTTATTTTTTATAATAGGAATCACTGTGGTCTTCATAAGCTCCTGAGGCAAATACGAATGTCCTAAACACAAATAGTAGAACATGACCAACACCCTGGGCAAGTGAGTACCCGCGTGCTGCAGGTGCTCGATGCTGAGGTCATCGTGCCCTGGAGACTTACCTCGAGTCATACTCTTGATGACCTGAGCTACTTCTTTTATTTTAAACCTAAACCGCACTCCATCATCAACCTCAGCATCAAGCCCCTGCCTCACGCCTGGTAAGGGAGACTCAACCTTAAAACGTTCCCTAAACAACTCGGCAATTTGTTGGGGCTCATTTTTACCCTCAACACATGCAGGCACACACAAGCCAGTTTCCAGTTTCCCGGTATGCTTCCAAAATCGCTTGAAGTCCTTATCCTTGTGGTGTGTGGCTAAGATATCCATTTTAATATGCTCGACATTGTCTTGACACCACTTGAGCTTAGACTTAAAGCGCTTCCTGGATTCACACATGGTATTATAAATATCACCAGATTTGGGTTTACCATACAGCAACCAGGTCTGAAAGCTGCTTCGTGCTACCCGATGAGCCTTCTGCACATGTGTATTCCATCCGATAACATGTTTCTGCTTCTGATGCTTTTTCAGTCTATTACTGCAACGCGCAGCTAAAGTCAAAGCACTAACAATACTATTATACAGATCATCAATTATTGCATAATGACTCTCGTTACTACAAACATTATCAGCACAAGAACCAAGTTCCAGTGGAAAGTCAATGTCCCTTAGTTCATTGTTACAGAGTTCGCTATATAACCTTATTTGATCAGCGTTTCTCTCACCCCATCTCACTTCATTATTTAGGTTCCCATTACAATATTTTTTACTCGGTAATACTCCCATGTTACAATACACTTCCAGCGGCAAATGATCCGACCAGTACACATCATAAAAAACCTTAATACTAGTTACACATTGCCAAGCTGCCTCCGTAGTCAGACAGTGGTCAAGCCACCGTTTGCAATCTTTATGACTTTCACTAACGAAAGTGTACGTATCAGTAAACGAATTTAACTTGATCACATCCGCACAGAGCCAGCTCCGCTCCATACAAAATTTGCTTAACTCCCTAAAGAATAGCTCATTTGGATGAGCGTTAAAGTCACCAAGCATAATAGCAGATTCAATGTCACAACTCTCAATTACTGCATTTATTTCACTTAACACCTTAACTGCCAGGCAATGAGACACAATTGAAAATGTATTGTTTGTCGGTCACTTGGCAGTTAAGGTGTTAATACTTCCGTGAACTCCAACAGATTATCCGCACTATCTGTTGGCATGTACACCGAAAACACTAATGAACTACGTTCACCCACACATACCTTAATAGCTGCTAGCCGCACACTACTACACGGCAGCACCGTAACGGAAGAAAACACACCCTTTATTGCAAAAACCTTTTTGTTTGTCTTAATAAAAAACAGCACTTACATCTCATAGTTTTTTTTTTGTAAATACTGTGTTTTGGTGATCCTGGTATTTTTAGGGTTCCGTAACGAAAGGGTAAAACCGGGACCCTATTACTAAAACTCCACTGTCCATCTGTATCTCATGAACCGTGATAGCTAGACAGTTGAAATTTTCACAGGTGATGTTTTTCTGATGCCGCTTTAAAAACAAATACTAAAAACAGAATGCTCCGATACAACCGTGTTTTTTGCCTATTTTTTCTGTAATAGTACAGAACCCTATGTGAGCAAGTCCGACTCGCAGTTGGCCAGATTTCTTTTAAATTAATCAGCCAGGTTCTTTTAAGTAAAAAAAGTAAGTATTTTAAGTACCTACTTAGATAAATAAAACGAAAATATAGCTTAACTCATGTTTATTTGTAATGTGTCTCATGAATTCATCTAAAGGATCATCTTGAAGGTTACTTTCAGAGTTCTTTCTTCCATATTCTTGAACAAGTTTCATGTGTTCTTCAAGATTTGCTATTTCATTGGATTCTGAATCAAAATATCTGTCTTCTGCATCTTGTGAAACTTGCTGAAGATCATCATTTTCTTCATTATTATCAATACTATGATAGTCAACATCTGTGTCTCTTCCCTCTATAAAACTACAGAGCATTTCTTGATAAAATTCTTCTCGAAGAAGGCTCCTTTCTGGGGCAGTAATCATATTTTGCTTTCTAGGTTCCGGCATATAACTTGGTCTTGTGTCAGGAGTATCAAAGGCACCCCATTGCTTTTTATTTCTGAAGTGGTCAGTTTTGTCACTACCACTGCTTTCAGAATTATCTTCAGTATTAGTTAACTTCATAGATTCTAGATTTTCTTGGAGCATCTGTTCATTCTTCATTTCTCTCATGTCATTTCGGTCAACCGTTTCTAAAATCATGCTCAGAAAGGTAAGGTCGTCGTTGTCAACACTATCACGATCTTTGATCTCCTCATCAGATAGGTACTGGCCAACTAGCTGTTCATAAAGTAAGGGATTTCGATACATCATTTGTTTTTCACTAAAATATTCGAGTCATTCCCGCTCGTCCACACCCCGTCGTCCACACTGCGGACGACTGGGAATGTTGCGTTCTGTTCGTCTACACTGTGGACGAACAGAACGCATTATTCCCAGTCGTCCGCACCTCGTTTCATGTTTAGTTTAAGAGTCAGTGTTTTTTTTTTTTAAATTAAATAAATGATTTAACGGTTTAATTACTTTAAAAAACAACATAACTATTAAGTTTTTTTTATTTAAAATCATCAAATGTTAAAATAATTAACAACAATTATTAGTTTATTAAGGTTTGTAAAATTGTACTATTACTGACAAAAATTGTAAATAGTTATGTTGTAAAAATGGTAATGTTTAAATTATTGTAAATTAAGTTGATCTGTGATACAAATTACTTTGTTGTTGCCCTTAATTATTGTAAAATAAGATGATCTGTGATGAAAAATACTGTTGAATTTAAACACTACTTAGTACATATTATGTTGTTATTATATACTTTAAAAATGTTTATATAATACCAACAAAATATTAGTTAAAATATTGCCTTTTAATTATTGTAAATTATGTTGATCTGTGATAAAAACTAGAATTGTTGTTAATTATTTTAACATTTGATGATTTTAAATAAAAAAAACTTAATAGTTATGTTGTTTTTAAAGTAATTAAACCGTTAAATCATTTATTTAATTTTAAAAAAAAAAACACTGACTCTTAAACTAAACATGAAACGAGGTGCGGACGACTGGGAATGTTGCGTTCTGTTCGTCTACACTGTGGACGAACAGAACGCATTATTCCCAGTCGTCCGCAGTGTAGACGACGGGGTGTGGACGAACGGGAATAACCCAAATATTCTGTTTCCTTCTGAAGTTTCTTTAATGCATTATATCGTCTATTTCGAATTCTTTTACATTTGCTCTTTTCAGAATGGTAAGTTTTTAATTGATTAATACAACTCCGAAATTCATCTCCTTGAGATTGCAAATTCTCAAAGTAACCGATGTGTTGTGGAGCTAGATATTTGCCAAACTGCAATAAAAAGTCTGTGGGCGATTGCTTGTAAATATCGCAGGCCATTTTAATTTTATCGCTTGTGCGAACCTCTAATTCATCCACATGCGCATTTTTGAAAGAAATTTTTGCACATCTAACTAAATAATCTATAATGTCGTGGATAGGATCAATTTCAGCATCAGATTCTTCCTGTACATCATCATGAACCTTTGTTCTGTCTGGGTTACTTGTCTCCATTTCACACAAATAAGGTTAACTTGAATTACTTCAATTATTGAATAAGATATAAAAAAGAAAAATATTATCGCACATTTTTGTCCTGATTAAATTTATTTATTTTTCTTTCTAAGTTTTCTATTTTCTAACCTAACTTCATTTTCATTTGACCACAGATCATAGTAACAAAACCCACAGAGTACATTTTATTTTTATGACAAAATCTCATAGTTTACTCTTTGCAAAAAGACGGAACCACACTTACACTTACGTGGCGTGGCGTGGCGTGGCGCCTTCTGACGCAGTTGATTGGCTACAAAACACGTTGCGTTATGACGTAGGCTGGAACAGAGTCGTTTGATTGGTGGACCCTGCGCCACGCCACGCCACGACACGAAAAGGCGGACGCACATTACTGTGGCGTGGCGTGGCGTGGCGCATACTGGCGTGGCGCTGAGTGTGCACACTAAGCTGGCGCGTCGTGGCGCGCCCTGGCGCTATTTCTGAATTAGTATACAACGAACCTTTGCAACGTGTAGACGTACTTAATATTAACTTCGGATTCGGATGATGATTTCGATGAAGACCTTCAATTTATTTCTATGCACCTGCCATGTTATATCTCCACCACCCTTCCACCATCTTGGTTGACTGGTAGAGAATACCTTAAGCTTTAAGTCTGCCTATGTACCTTTAAGTTGCATGAAATATTAATAAATAAATAAATTTCTCCTAGCAATTAAACTACTTTAGAGCATTTTTTTTTTTAAAAAACCGGCCTAGTGCGAGTCGAACTCGCGCACGAAGGGTTCCGTACCATTATCGCAAAAAACGGCAAAAAAATCACGTTTGTTGTATGGGAGCCCCCCTTAAATATTAATGTTATTCTGTTTTCAGTATTTGTTGTTATAGCGGCAACAGAAATACATCATCTGTGAAAATTTCAACTGTCTAGCTATTACGGTTCATGAGATACAGCCTGGTGACAGACAGACAGACAGACGGACCGCGGAGTCTTAGTAAGAGGGTCCCGTTTTTACCCTTTGAGTACGGAACCCTAAAAAAGAAGGCAAGGCAATTTCAAATTTAAAGTTTTTAGAACAAAAACATAAAAAAATCGGTTTGTTTACATTTTGATTATAATGTTATGCGATTATCTCGGAAACGTGTGGACCGATTTACATGATTCAAACGGATAAAACGGTTTTAGACCGAAACCTTTCATTTAACACTAACTGCTTCATGAAATCTCCACAAACAAAAATTTTCGTTTTCAAGTTCCTCGCGTAATTATTAAACTATGATATCTCTTATCAATTCTTTAAAATCTATATATATATATCTCAACTTTTAATGTTCAAATTAGGATTCTATATGATTGTACATGCTAGTTGGACATAAAACAAAACAAATACAACACTAATTAGTATCTAACAAGAAAACTGTACGTTGACGTACAAGTTCAATAAGATCGTCGGTCATTTTCAACACGCAGCATACAAGCGTCCGCTACGAGTTCACGTCATTGAATGGCGCGCCACGAGCCACGCGGTGTAGAAACACATTTGCCTGGCGTGTCGTGTCGCGCCAGAGCGGTGGTGGGGGCTATGGCGCAATCGGTCGCGGGCGGTCCGCGCCACGCCAGGTTGCGCCACGCTGGGCCACGACACTCAAATGTGCCTCTAACCATACTAAATGTATGAAACCGATAGGCTTCTGGCGCGACACGCCACGCCACGCCACAGTAATGTGTTTCCGCCTTTAGTGTGGTTCCGACTCTCTAGAGTGATTCACAGATTCACTTCACCCGACTTCACCACTGTGCTCCAATCCCAACCTTTTTTTTTGTTCAGAAGCTAATCATGGAATTATTATATACTCCGTAGGAAATAAATTAAAAGATAGCGCGGACGAGCAAGTTTTGTCCCCGCACTTTTTTCGTTTCTCATATCAAGTCTATGGGTTTATAATATTAAAGTGCGCACATTTAGTGACGCGACAGCCGGGAGACTTTTTTGTCCACGAGTTTGGAGACAGGCCGGCGATGCAGTAGTAGTAGTAGTAGGGACTCCCGTTTCCGCACTTAGTCTCATTTGGTCCGTTGTGCACTTGTGCGTGGAGGGGCAAACATAGCCAGCCTAGCTCCGTCCAAAAGCACAGAATCTTCCTGGGGGTTTTAAAGGCTTCACGGAGTGACCATACGGTAGTATCTCTAAGTAGTCTGTGGAGTGACCTCCCTGTTCCAAGAATTTATTCGTGTTGATATGCCACGGTCTCGTATTCCAGGATTATGTGGGAGGCTGATTCTTCGGCGTTAAAACAGCCCCTGCAAAGTGGGCTATCTGTGGCACCTATGTTGAAAAGGTGTTTGATAAAGGTCGAAACATATTTCCAATACCCGAAGCCATGCGACGCCACCCGCGCTTGGCATTACTAGTCAATCCCATTTATTTAGAATGGTCAGAAACACACTGACAACACGCAATGTGATCACAGTCCAGATCACAGAGAGATTCAGATCCAGTCGGTCCACATCGGCGTGTTGTCGGGAGAGCGGGCACACACGCCATCCGACGCTTCGCACACAGTGTGTTTCTAGTAAACCCCCAACGCCACGCGTCAGTCAGTCTGGAGCTGTCCTGGCATAAAGATATTTTTTGTATGTATATATTTACAGCGTGACATAAAAGATTTGAAAATAAATGACGGCGTTACAATCGCTCAGATAGCAACCCAGTTAGTACGACCCAGCTGATCTTGATACTTGAATAGTATTATTAATTAATTGGGTTTAAATAATGAGTAAATAAGTAAAAATAGTAATAAATTAAATAAGTAGGTTTATTAAATATTTGATATGTAGTAGTAATAAAACAACAACTTCACAAACAATAAGTATTTTTAATAATCAACTAGCTGACCCGGCAAACTTTGTTTTGCCATAAAAAGACCAAACATTTATCTACCCTACCTACCCTACCTTACACTACCTACCCTACCCTACCCTACCCGACCCTACACTACCCTACCCTACCCTAGCCTACCCTACCCTACCCTACCCTACCCTACACTACCCTACCCTACACTACCCTACCCTGCCCTACCCTGCCCTACCCTACCCGACCCTACACTACCCTGCCCTACCCTACCCTACACTACCCTACCCTACCCTACCCTACACTACCTTACCCTACCCTACCTATAAACCTCACGGAGCCCGAGACCTTTCCAACGAATGCAAAACCTTGGAAATCGGTTCGTGCGTTCTGGAGTTATATCGTCAGCAAGAAACCCGACTTATTTTTATATAGTAGATTGCATTCAATTAACGTTTAGTGCAACTTTCAATAGATACTTACAAATAAAATCTGCTGTACGATGGTAAACATCGTTGGATAGAAGCTTCTCAGCTTGGAATTCGGCTATACACCACATAGAAACTTTGTAAACTATATCACGGGCACCTCTACGAATTACCTTATTCATGTTTTTCCACAGTTTTTCTGCCCACACACAGAAATATCACACAAAAACCAAAATTCTTATGAAATCGAAACCGATCGAGAAGAATTCACAGCTCAAATACTCATTTTAGATGTTGCCTGAAAATGAAAACTTTTAGTTCCCAATTATTTAACTTCTACTCTTTTATGTCGCACTGTAAAATGTTGGATGAACAATTAATAGAATTATAAGAAACGATACTCGGAATTATATAATATGAGTGCATGCCAATACCGTGATCATAGTATTAGAAATGATACTAGAAACGAAATTATTATACTAGCGAAGCGTGTTGTAGCATCACGTGGCGTGTTGTATATGCGCACGATTCGCATCGGGTTTGGACACGTCACGTCGCGTCGGGTTTTAGTAATATGTGCTATGATTATTTTTAGGTTATTTCTAGTATTTCTACTAAGGCCTGATTTTTCAATAGTCTCATAACTTTTATCTGAGGAATGAAAATGGCCGTTTGACATATTTTCTATACAAAAGCTGTCAAACCGCCGTTTTTATCCCTCAGAAGAGAAGTTATCAGACTATTGAAAAATGGGGCCTTAGGCAAAACGGTTTAGAGAGAGATGCGGGTAGGGTCGTTGTGGCAACAGTGGATCAGATTTTTTAAAACAACGTAGAGAATCACTCTATTACTCTCGACTTTCATAATTGTATACAGTGCGACATAAAAGAGTAAAAATTAAATGAGGACGCCACAATCACTCCGATAGCAACCCAGTTAGTACGACCTAGCTGATCTTGATACTTGAATAGTATTATTTATTTATTGGGTTTAAATAATGAGTAAATAAGTAAAAATAGTAATAAATTAAATAAATATTTTCGTAACTGTGTTCATATTGGATTGACGTGGAATTGCGGAATGAAACACTTGAGTAGTAGATGTCGTATAATTACGGTAAAGGTACACTAAGAATGCAGATAAAGGAACTATTTTTAATACAACAACCGATGAAAGATAACGCGCGGCGGTTAGGAGCTTGGGCGCGCGCGTCGGTTCGAAACGTGTCTCTGCGTGTACTGTGTTGCGTCGGAACTCGGAAGTTGGTCGGCGCGCGAGCGTTTCGGTTGCGTTATCGCTCTCTCTCTCTTATGCCTCGAGTGCATAGTCATTAAAGCGAGAGGGAAGGCATGCGCGGCGGCGTCCGGAAGTACGTAGGCTTGAATTATTTGCGACAGTATGTTTATTAAATATTTGATATGTAGTAGTAATAAAACAACAACTTCACAAAAAATAAGTATTTTTAATAATCAATTGCATTCAATATAAAGTCGTCCAATACCTTTGATGGACGACCCTTCCTGTGTTTAGCTGGTGTTTAGAATTTCCCACCGTTTTCAATGCCATGTTGCACGATTCTGCGCACTGTGCTTACAGAAACACCTAAAACAAGCAAAGAAAAGAATCACTATCAGACCGACGAAAGAAGCCACTCTAAAAAATTTCTGCCCCATCGCCCATCTGATATACGAGCAATGTGCCCTGCCCACTGCCACTTAAGTTTGGCAATTTTTCTGGCTATGTCGGTAACCCTGGTTCTCTTGCGGAGCTCTACATTTCTGATTAAACCACGCAAGGACACTCCTTGCCTGGCCCTCTCCATTGCCCTTTGGGTGAGCGACCACGTCTCAGAGCCATAGTTTTTCTTGAGACACTATAGTAAGTTGAACGAGAAGATACCGCACAGGTTCCCGAATGCTGCCCGGCCGAGTAGGATTCGATGGTTGACCTCATTCTTGAGGTAGGACCTGCCTAGCTGGACTGTTTGCCTCAGGTAGACATGGTCGTCCACAGCTTCGGCTGTGGAGAGACTAATTTTATTATTGTCTGTTAGCAATTTTCGGTTTTTACTCTTTATGTACTTATTAACTTTAATGTCCATGGTGGCCTTGTGTCTAAATTTAGCAATTTTTAGTATATTTTCTGCAGTTTTAGCGGTTTCTAAATCATTGTAAAAGGTTTGGTTACTGATTGCTCGCTCCTGTGCTACACATCTCTTTGCATCCTTTTTCGCTTCTCTATACTTGGCCTTATCTTCGCCCTGATGTGAGCTTTGCCATCTTTTAAATTAAACTTTTTTATTTGCCAAAGTATCTTTAATCCTTTTGTTCCATCATTTATCCTTGGGAGACTCCCAAGATCTCTGATGCCTTCGCTCTACACTCAGCTTCGAAGACAGACCAAATATTTTCTGCTAGTTCATACTTCACTCCAATATTGCTTTGGAGATATTCTTTAACTACAGCCAGTAGCGTTTTCCCTTTGGTACTGTACAGATCTTTCCATTTAGTCCTAGATGTTCTATCTATCTACTACGGCTTTTATTGGCTTTGACAAAACGTAAACGGCAACAAGTATGCGATGTGCAAAATTATTTTGTTTAATTTTAAGGTTTTTTTGTTTTTAATGCCAATAAACTCAGTTTTCTTTCTTTCTTTTTGTAAATTCATTGACTCGCCTAGTATTACTTTGCAGTCCTTGAACTTTTGCTTGTCAGCAAGGTCTGAGATGATGTAGTCTATCTGTGAGTACTGTTTCACTAATTCTATTAATTATTCATCCGACATTTTAAATAAAAACTAACAAAAAACATCTCTATACCAGGAATGTTCTCGACTGACTGACGCGTGGCGTCGGGTGTTATCTAGAAACACACTCCTTGTGACAACACGCTGATCCAGGCCGACTGGATGTTACCGAGTGGGAATGCGTGTGATCACATGGCGTGTTGACTATGTGGTTCTGACAATACTAAATATAAGTCCGCGCCAAACTTCTTGGCTGCCCTGAAGTTGGCTACAATGGCTGCGCAGTAGTAAATCCCATACAAAAACAGTACCGTTTGGTGCCTTGCGCATCCGGTAAACCAACTTCAGGGCGGATTACCGAATTTGTCAAGCAAATCTTTATTACAAAATTCAGTTCAAAAATTATATTTTTTTATCAGAAATGAATCGGGAATATTTAAGCGGCGTTTTTTAACACAGCGTGACGTTTACTTGTACTGGAAACCGTGAGAAAAAAATATATTATTTATTATTATTATTTATTATATTCTCTATTGTACACCATAAAAAAATACATATAAGAATAAATATTTTCAAACAAAGTGTACAATGGGCGGTCTTATCGCACAGGGCAATCTCTTACAGACAACCTTTGAAAAATATGGAAGAATTAAGTAATTGAAAGAAAGTTCCCGACTCAAATACTTCCCAATTTATGCGAGTAGCTTTAGATAATCGCCATAATTTGATTTTCGAGATGATAGAAACTCCTTGACTTCAACTCTACAGTATTTGCTTGTTGAATCGTTGTCGCGTTGATACTTTCAAATATATTGTACTCTGTTAGGTCCTTTAATTAAGTACTCTGTGGAGTGTGGTTGAATCATTGAGATATATTCTATTATTTAGTATGTCTATGGGTTGAATTTGTTTTATTTTTGACAACAACAGCTTCAAAACTGTCAGTTCTTTGACATTGACAGTGACTTTTACCTTCCATCCAGTCCAGGGCATCCAGCATCCTGTGCATTGTAAATAATAGATTTATTTCAAATAAATAAAGTCTCGATTTTAATTAAATTCTCGTGCGTCATAAGTACATTCAATATTTTGAAAGCTGTATACTGTTAAAGTTATAACATCAAGTATGCTTTAAAATTATTCTAAAAAGAAGTACCTAACAGAAAGTAGTGATGATAAAAATTACATGATAAACAAAGATAATTTAAAATGCAGTGGCAGTGGGAATACATGTGTGGCCCTCAGGGCTTAAGACCATGGAACGACGTGACAAAAGACTTCGGACAATGCTTCCAGGAATTATTTTTACAAATACCTGTTTTTTTTATTATTGCAATTATATCAGGCTACTATGTTGGATACAGAAAAGATTGGGTGGTACGCGAAAAGGCACAAGAGCGGGCAATAGTACTCCGAAGCTTTATTGCACTAGCTTTAGTGTTCATTCCAATAATTGAGTTGTATGTATATATAACTACACCTGGCTTTGTTTTGTACCCTGTCAACTACTTCGCGGCCGGTGCGTCATGCTTGGCGTGGTTGTTTCACTTCGGTTATGTTCTGGCATTGAAACACCGACTGGGACACAGTTCCCGCGGTCCTACTTCTCAGCTGTTGATGTGGAGCTTGGCAGTGGTGGTCAATGTACTAGCATTACGAAGCAACATTATTTCTGGGACCACTTTAGGTTTCAATATTGCTACCCTGTGCTGCCATATTTTGTATTTTCTGACTCTTCTACCGGCTAGTAATTCGAGGCCCACATTCTATTCACCGTGTTTGGTTGGCTCACAACATACACATGTAAGTTTTTACCATTTACTTATTCATAGTATTTTGACAGTATATGATGTTGCAGATAATTTGACATACAATTGTATTGTTAACAGAATGAGTATACACCATTGCTACCACATATGGATGAAGGTATATTGGGAACTGCTATGCAAGGAGTGGGTTTTTTATCTCGTTTAACATTTTCCTGGGTTGATCCCCTTCTTCAAAAGGGTAAGAATATTTTTGCCGGCACTTATTTACAATTATGTATAGGATACAAATTTTATTACGTAATTTATATTTCCGAAAGGTTCAGTTTATTAATTTGTTATTATCCTATTGATTTTTTAGGTTTAGATAATAAGTTAAATGACCCTGAGGAACTATTTGACATACCAGCAAAATATTGCTGTTCTTATGTGGGTGCAAGAATGGACCGTTCTCTCATTGGGAATGTGGACAGTTACCAACAGTATGAAGAGGTGCCACACGAACCTTTCATAGGCTCAGGTAAAAACTAAACATAATTTTCATTAAATATTGCAACTTTTATCATTTATTTATACAAGTTGATATTTTGATTGTTTACATTTCTTATTGGTTAAAAAGCGAGTTTATATATAGTGTATATTTTAATTATGCATGTAGGTTGTAGACCTGAGGAGTAAAAGATAAGTATGTAGCTGTGGACAGTTAAAAATTTTATTTTCCTCCTACACATGGAACAAATTATCTTTCTAATTTGAGTCACAATGCTACAGGATAAAAACCTGATAAACTCTTGCCCTCTTACAAATAAACGCGGAATAAAGTTATACCAAGTATAAACCTATGAAAATGTATGGGTATACCTTTGTTATACCTGGTATAACTTTAAACTTAAAATAAAAAAAAATATCAAATAAACCTGACTGCTCAAAAATCGAAATACAAAGACGTAAACAAGAAAAAAAAAATGCTGTGCAGTCGGAGGATACATCTAGTTTTGGTCAGCCAGTTCGCAAATATGTATCCTCCGACTGCACATTTTTTTCTTGTTTACGTCGTTTTAGGTTGCTTTTTAGGCAGTTGGGTTTTTTATTTTTTTTTTTATTTTACAATGTGGCCAAACATAAAGACCAATATGAATAAGCAAAACAGTTTATTAAATTGGAGTACAATAACCACTGTGAGTTATTCACGAATTTCTTGCGAGGGAAATACTTTTGCGCTATGAACATTTTGTTAGGAATGTTGGTGAGAATGTGTCTCCAAACATGCAAAACAAGTCAAATTGCTGTGCGCGCAAACTAATGTTAATAATGTGAAGCCTGCGTATTTATATTAATGGAAAATTATCAGCCCAAGAAAGATAATATTGATAAGATGATATGATTTAGAATGTATAGGCTAATGAGTAATAATGCTTTGTTTGATAAAGAGATGTATGACATACGTATAGATGACCTCAGATCACTATACCTTATTCTTCTATTTTTTAAGAAGGTTGAATTTTATAGAAATAAAAACATTATTGGTTAGATAGTAGATACTTCTATTTATGAATCCATAATAGTAATGTAATGAGATAAATAACATTTAAATAAGTAGTGATTTATTTGTAGGGTAATGTCCTGGGTTCGATTCCCGGGACAAGAAAATTGTTATTGGGTTTATCCATCTAGACAGGGGCGTAGCTACCGAAGGGCTAGGTGGTGCCGTTCACTGAGGCCCCCCAAGCTCAGGGGCCTTCGGACCCTGAACAACTCCGATATTTATCGCTAAAAGCAATCGAAAACAAAGCTGGATCAAGCATAGGCGGATGCAGGGGCCCCCAGACAGCTCAAATAAAACAAGAAGTTGAGACTGAGAGACCAACAACACTAGAATTCGTTTCTTTTTGTGTACCTAAATTTTGTCACAAGTATTTTATAGTTGTTGTATGTCATTGGACAGGGCCAGATTTGCCACGTAGCAAATGCTATAGACCCCGCCTGGGATCTAGCTTGGATGAAAAACAACATGCTATGGTATCCATTGTATCAGCATTATTTATCAAATCAATACTGCCTATTATGTATCAAAGCAATCTCAATTATATATCGTAGGTATCAAAGAAATCTCAATGGGTCTTCAACATCTCAATTGGTCTTGGCTTTTCCATTTTTGTGAATTGTGCATAAGTCGAATAAGTAACTCTAATTTCATTCAAAATACTGAAAAGAATACTTATCCAAAATGCTAAAATTTTCGAGTTCGCTTCGCTCCTTCTTGCATCTAACCTGAAAAAACTAACTTCTTCCATGGAACCAGTACCTATCCATAGTAGGATTTGTTACACTTTCTTTCGGCACAGATAATATAATACTAGCATACAGATGCCTCATCCCATACAAAAAAACCGTGCCGACGTAACTAGCGTTTTTCATCTGATTAATCTTGTTATTTTTGTGAGTACATCAATCGCGTTCGATCCCGTTTCACGGCAATAGATGGTGTTAGCAGCGCCTTGCAAGTAAAAGGGTTTACTAGGTTCGTGAATATTTTTTTCTTTAAATACAGTGAAGGTTCGTTTTATAGTATTTTTTTGCACGTTGTTACAGTTTTTTTGCACTAAAATGCGTTAAAATGCAAATTTTAACAATCGAGTTGAATGCCTCAGAAATTTAAAAATGCGCCATCTATGGCATCAATTTTAAATGATCCGTTCAAATAATCTTTGAAATGTGAATTAAGAGCCCAATATTTTATAATTTTCATATTCATATATTCATATTCATATTTATTTATTTGCGCAAACATGTGTACACATACAAGAATACAATAACGTGCATGCAAGATAACATAAAGAAAAAAACACAGGTTCAGACATGTTTGCCACGTATTGTGGCGTGCAAATATGATGATTAATAATCAATAATTCAAGTCAATAATTCATTTCAGCCAATATCATTAAATTAAAAATGTCAATAGCTAATGAAAAAGTAATAACAAATAAAAACTCTATGTCAAAATAAATTCTACTGTCAGAAAAACATTAATATTGTAGAATGTCATGAAGTCAAATTTTGTACTTAGGAGATTTGATTAAACAAGAACATACAATGTTTATTTTCAATTCCAGATAATGTTAATTTTACACATATTCTATTGAGTTGTGCGCACATGTCGCGCCATCTAGTGAGATTTATTTGAACCAAATTTTTTTTCTTAGCAATGAGACCCCGTGCTTTCGGGAACTGTCATGTTATAACATACTCCTTACTTGTCTGGCAAAGAGCTGATTATAAAGTAGCTTTGCACCTCTAAAGTATTATAAACAAATTATATTTTAACTTGATCAAACCTAAACCTATGTTCACCTAGGGCCCCAGTTTTTTTTTATAACCTATAGGCTCGCGCTTGACCACAATCTCACCTGATGGTAAGCGATGATGTGGTCGACGGTGAAACACGCTTGCCTAGAAATAACCTATTCACTCTTGACTTAAAGACCCCTAGATTGTAGCTATCGGGAAACACAGACTCCGGCAGGGAATTCCACTCCTTAGCTGTACGCATAATAAAAGTGTTCCCAAAACGTTTTGTGCGTATGGGTGGGATGTCTACCATGTATCGATGGCGCATCGCCGTACGTCTGGTAGTCCGATGATGGAACGGGCTAGGTGGAATTATATCGTGCAATTCCATCGCACACTCCCCGAAATGTAACCGATAAAAAACCGACAGGCTGGCAACTCGGCGACGATGTTCAAGACTCTGGAGCTTTGACTTGACCAGCGCCTCATCGCCGATGAGCCTCTTGGCTCGCTTTTCGATCGACTCTAGTGCGTCAAGCTGGTATTTGGCTGATCCGTCCCAGAGATGAGAACAGTACTCCATGCATGATCGAACTTGCGCTTGATACAAGTTGAGGAGCTGTTCCGGCGTGAAGTACCGTCTCACCTTTGCAAGGATCCCCAGCTTTTTGGCAGCCAGCTGAGCCTTTGCCTCAATGTAAGGGCCAAAATTGAGAGTAGATGTCAACGTAACGCCAAGAAGCTCAAGATGGTCAGTTATTGGCACGGTCGCATCTCGAAAAGTTGGATCTGGGTAAAATTGGCTCTTTTTAGCGGGAAAAAGACACGCCTGGGTTTTAGCGGCATTAAACCTGACCAGATTGGCATCGCCCCATTCGGAGACTGCCTGCAAGGACAGGTTCAAGCGCTCCACCATGGCCTCCCGGAGAGACCGGATCTGAGGCCCGGTAGCACGAGCGTTGGACAAGTATCTCTCAGCAACAGTGCTGTCGTCTGCATACCCAAAGGTGCCGGGTTTAAGCAGATCGTTAATATGCAGCAAGAATAAAGTTGCTGAGAGTACCGACCCCTGAGGGACCCCGGCATTGATATCCAATTGGTCCGACGAGCAGCCATCGACTGAGGGACCCCGGCATTGATATCCAATTGGTCCGACGAGCAGCCATCGATAACCACTCGAATGGACCGATCTCTCAGGCAGTCTGCAATCCAATCACACAGACCACCGGGCAAACCGAATGAAGGAAGCTTACCAATAAGGCTTTCGTGCCAGACCCTATCAAAAGCCTTCGAGATGTCGAGGGAGACGGCAAGCGCTTCCCCGTGCCTCTCGATGGCCTCACTCCAGATGTGAATGGCATACGCTAGAAGATCCCCAGTAGAGGTGGTCTGTAACAGGTTAAATTAGGTATCTGTTACACCTGTTCCAGTTCCAGGGAAATAGCAGTTCCAAAATCCTGTTCCAAAATAACAGCCTGTTATTTTGCAACAGCTACTAGTACTAATAAATAAAGCAGTGTACAGATTCATTTTGTGAAATTATATCACTTTCATAAAATTTTCCCCATATTTTGTGGTGGCATTTTGTAATAAAAAAAGCTTATAATAAATAAATGATAAACATACTTAAACTTGCTCATAATTTTTCAATGGCATACATATTTAAAAATATTGTGAACAAAAATGCCCAATATTAACCCACTTTTCCTTTTTTCCCGATAGTTTGCACTTTTTCCCCAAAATTGGGCAATAATACCCAATCTGGATATACATTCACAGAAAAGAACCATGAACCACAGATTATGTGACTTTTATTGCACTTTTGGATAAACACACGATATTACACTATGTTCTATTTTTATTTTTAGCACGACAATGTGATCTGTGGGTTTAAAATAAATATTTCACCATCATATTTTTACATTACATAAAATATTATAAATAAAATACAATCAATATTACATTATAAAATCGATGGTTTACACATTTTTTTATTCAATGGTAAGTTCATAATTGTGTATCCGAATGGGTAACAGTGACAGGCAGAGAACAGACGCTATCTCTTTCTATTACAATAAGTCAGAAGAGAAAATAGCTCGTTCCAGTCCCAAACTGGTACAGGCGCAGATCATTTTTGTTTTAATCTCTTTCTAACAACGAAAACATCCCTAAGCTAGACGAGAGAAGAGCTTGAGCTTGTTATGTTACACAGACACACACACACACACTAGTTACGCCAAAGGTATGTTTTGACTTGTGACCGCGGAACAGATTTTGACTGTTACTCCGACTGTGACTTACCTACATATCAGTTATCTGTGACTGTTACTGCGACTGTGACTGTTACCTACATAACAGTAATCTGTGACTGTTACTGCGACTGTGACTGTTACTGCGACTGTGACTGTTACTGCGACTGTGACTGTTGTTGTGGGTCGTGGAACTGGCAAAAGAAGAAGGAACTGTTATTTCAATTTATGGATATCTGTTCCATGTTGCTATTTTTAAATACCTGTTTTTTTTAACTGTTTCGATAAATATGCCTCACTCCTAATCCCCAGTAGACCGATTTCGGCGGAAGCCGTATTGGCGGTCACTAAGGATATCGTTAGATTCTAGGTATGCCAGGAGCTTCGTGTTAAGTACACGCTCCATACTCTTACAGAGTATGGACGTTACAGAGATGGGTCTGTAGTTGGCCGGGTCAGCTCGACTACCCTTCTTGGGCACGGGCTGTACGTTAGCTAGCTTCCAAGCATTCGGCACTTTTCCAGTCTCATACGAAAGGCGGAATAGGCGTGTCAAGATCGGAGACAGTTCAGGCGCACAGGTTCTGAGAACTATTGCTGGTATTCCGTCCGGGCCACTAGCCTTGTTCACGTCGAGGTTGCGCAGTACCTTACGGACGTCCTTTTGATGGATACGAATGTCCGACATACTCGTCTCGCATCCATCAGGATAAGAAGGGGGCCTCGCGTCACCAGGGTTCAGACGTGAAGATTCCGCAAAAAGAGAGGCAAATAAATTTGCCTTCTCCTCAGCAGAGTGGGCCAGCGACCCGTCGGGTTTCAGCAGTGGTGGTAGTGAGGGACGGCTGAAGTTGGACTCGACCGACTTAGCCAGGGACCAAAACGCTTTACTACCTGCTGGGTAAGAAGCAAGTTTGGCCCCTATTCGGCCAATGTGGTCAAACCGAGCCCTTCTCAACACCTTCTTGCAGGACTTGGCAGCCCTGTTATAGGCTTTCTTCCTTTGACCCACGTCACTCGCTTTGCGCGAACGAGCGTGAACCCATGCCAGGTACGCCTCATGTTTAAGCGCGTCGGCGCGATGACATTCAGCGCCAAACCATGGCCGGTCAACATTGGTCATTGTTACGTCAGAAAACGGAATGTAGTACTCCATTCCCTGACGCAACACATCCGTCACGCAACACATTCCTCTTCGCCTCAGGCGCTTACCTGGATCGGTCGTGCTTGTGAGACGTGTGAACGCAACTCGTATATTTTATCTATTTAATTTTAATTTTTAAATTTGTGTTTTGCAATCAAACTCGGACCCTCCTTTTCTATCTTGGGTGGATCCCCATTAGACGCAGTGGCCATATTTGTTGGTGTCGGAAGTCTCGCTCTCACCAGCGAGCTGAGCTGTCAATTGGAAGAACAATATAGACTTGGAAAAAGTGCCGTCGCCGGCGGGATTTGAACCTGGGTTGCGCCGTGCACGCCGCATCGAGACCGCTGTGATAGCCACTGCGCCAAATCAACGTAGTTGTCATAACTCATAACTACAGAGCACTACGGGTTGGGCCATATACGTCATCGCGTCTGCTACGCGGCTGCTACAAGTGCTACGAGCTACGTCATTTGCTACGCGCTGCCTGACTCGACTCTCGCTACTCGTGATCTGCTACGCCGCTCGCAAGTAAGGAATCAAACCAATATTTATATTGGATATGTATATGTTTGTGCCACAGTTGCGTTAGTTGGAATATCGAGATCGAACATTGCCTGCATTGTTTTTGCATTTTTCTTATACATTCTATATCTTGTGATGGCTTCGTCGATGAATAAATCAGCTTCGGAGTCAGAGATTAACCAGATGATCTTTAACGACTCCACCACACCGCCTAATTTCGTATTCCAGCGAACAAAAAGAAGCCGGGAAGACATCTCAATTTCTGAGCAATTAGATGAGTTTAAAAAAGAATTAAAAGAAATGATGGCTTTATTTATGACCAAATGCGAACATGAGATACAACAAGTCTCTTTAACCCTGAAAGAAATCCAGGAATCTAATCTTAATATACAAGATACAGTTAAACTCCTCACGTCACAGAATATAGACCATGAAAAGAAAATTTCTCAGCTGGAAAATCAGGCGAAAGAAGATAAAAAGCATATTATAACTTTGGAGCATAAAATTGAGGAAATGGAAACGGGATGTCGTAAAAATAATTTTGTGATTAAAAACGTACCTAAAATCGCAGGCGAGTCTAAGCAAAACTTAATAGACATGGTGATGAGTCTTTCCCAAAATATTGATTGTGCCATGATTAAAAATGATATTAAGGACATTTATCGGGTGCGTGGAAAGGAACAGAACTATAATACGCCCATAGTTGTAGAAACAGGATCGACACTCCTCAAGAATGATATTCTGAAAATGGCTAAGAACTTCAACCTAAAATACAAGACCAAACTATGCTGTAAGCATTTGGGCTTCAAGATTCAAGAAGACACACCGGTATACCTGTCTGAGCATTTGACCGCCAAAGGCTCTCGTTTATATTTTCTTGCTCGCGATTTGAAAAAATCCGGCGCTTATAAATACTGCTGGACGGCATATGGCAAAGTACTAGTAAAGCAGGACGACCAGGCTCCGCCCTTAATTATTAGAAGTGAAGCACAAATACAGCAGCTAATGCAGAAAGTATGACTATTTGATGTTTATTTTTGCTTTGAAATATTAGTTAACACAATTTTTTTATCGATTTCTATTTGCTTAAGTGTCTCCTTGATTATATTCCCATCGAACACTTATTATCATTTCACACTATGTAATATTAATGTAGTAGTTTTAAGTTATTTTTTTGCATTTTATATAAGTTTAAGTACTCACACAGACACCCACTCTCATAAATTCCTCACCCTATTTAATAGTAACACATACATAATTTCATCACATAAAACTCAAACACAGGTCACCACATACAAACACACGCCTCAAAAATTTCATAACAAAATATATCGTAACATATTATTATTTTATATATTTAACGAATTAATATTACAGGCAACAATTATACTATTATTACACAAACAATTACTCTCTGGTACAATGAAAATAGACTGTACTCGCCTATCTATCAGGGATGTTTACTACGTGCAGGCTGCGACTTTATTTCTACTTAAAAGTAATCAGTATGAGTAACACGGTACAAACAGTTAATGAACTAGATAAAATTGAAATTTCGAGTTCAATTGAATGCCAACCTTTAAATCTTTCTAATCATATTTGTGTCAGGGAAAATGATCTAACTATAGTTTCACAGAACATAAGGAGTATATATTGCAATTTTGATGATTTTGTTATTACCTTATCTTCACTTAAATTCGATACAGATTTGATAATCTTAACGGAATGTAGATTAAGTATTAATAAATCTATACCACAACTGTCCAATTATCAGTCTTATGTCACAACTCGCCAATATAATCAAAATGATGGGGTAGTTGTATACGTAAAAAATACATTAAAACCAAAAATTCAAGAAATAATCTTATCCCAGGCCTCGTGTCTTCAAGTAGATATTCTAAATACCACGGTGCTATGCATATATCGATCGCCGGCAAACACAAATATTAACAATTTCTTAGACTCACTTAGTTCACACTTAGATTATATAGACTCACAAAAAAACTTAGTAATAGCTGGGGACATTAATATTAATATTAGACCCAAAGAGACTGGGGCGCCTAGTGAGCAAAATAACCGGCTCCATTACCTCAACACTCTGTCAACATATGGCATATTACCAGGTCATACATTACCTACCAGAGAACAAAACTGCCTAGACCATTTCATGTTGCGAATCAACAGGAAAAATATATGTGCATCAATAGCTATTTTACAGACTTCGATTACTGATCACTTCACGACATTTTTATCACTATCGAAAACAAAAAATAATGAAACTATACATAAAAGCGTTACCACCTTGAACTTTGAACAAGCTTTAAATAACTTAAAAGAAGAAAATATAAACGAATTGATGTTCTGTAATGATCCTGATGCAATAACTGATGTACTTATAGAAAAACTTACAGAAACTATCAAGAATAATACTACAATAAGAATTATTCCTAACAACAAACGTATCATCAAACCATGGATAACCCCGGGGATACTCCGCTGTATAAATAATAGAAATAAACTACAAAAAAACTCACGGGCTGACCCACATAATGAAATTTTAAAAATCACATATAGCCGATACAGAAACTACTGTAATAACCTCATTAAAAAAATTAAAAGAAAATATGAAAAAGAATTACTAGCTAACTCAGTCTCCAACACGAAATTATTATGGAAAAACATAAAATCAATTACTTATACAAATAAAACAAAAAATCAAAGTGCAGAATTACTAAATATCAAGTCTACTCCGACTGAGTCAGTAAACTACGTAAATAATTATTTCGCGAATATAGGTAAAGAACTAGCTCAACAAATACAACCTAGAAATAACAACAGTCCTGATCACCAACGAAAAGAATTACATACACAAATAAATTCATTCGTGCTCTTAGATACTGACACAGAGGAAGTAGAAGTAATCATAAGGAACTTGAAATCGGATAGTGCCCCTGGCTGGGATGGTATTTCAACAAAATTCCTAAAATACTGTAGTAAAGAACTCGCCCCTGTTATTGCTCATCTAGCTAACCTCTGTTTCAGAAACGGAGTATTCCCAGCTCCCCTGAAACAATCCGTTATTACTCCAGTCCACAAGGGAGGGAACGGAAGCGATGTCAATAATTATAGACCTATCTCGGTATTGCCAGCCCTGTCTAAAGTAATAGAAAAATTAACCAACTCTAGATTAATTAATTATTTAAATAAGTTTAAAATTATATCTTCAACACAATTTGGCTTTAGGAAGGGAGTTTCCACCGAGGATGCAGTTAGTGCCCTCACCACGCTAGTAACTAAGCATGTGGATAGCGGGAAAAAGTGTCTGACGGTATTTCTAGACTTAAAGAAAGCTTTTGACACCGTCTCCGTTCCCACCCTGGTGACCAAATTAGAAAAACTTGGAATAAGGGGAACCCCTCTAAATTTTTTTATAGACTATCTCACAAACAGGAAACAAAGGGTAAAGATTGGAGGGTTTATTAGTGATGATGCTGATGTGTCGTTCGGTGTACCCCAGGGTAGTGTTCTGGGACCCACACTTTTTCTAGCCTACATTAACGATCTTTGTGAATTAAAAGTTGAGAACGCACATGTATTTTCCTACGCCGACGACACTGCTGTTGTCTTCCACGGGCACAGCTGGTCCGATGTTAAAATTAAGACAGAGGCAGGTATGTACCAAATCGCGAATTGGCTAGATAATAACCTTCTCACATTAAATACAGCGAAAACTAATTACATGTGCTTCTCCATCTATAAAAGTTCGCAACCAGATGATGTGTTTAACATTAGAGTACACTCTTGCGATAAAGCTGAAAACAATAATTGCGCTTGTCCCTTAATTAATAAAGTTTTGGAAACAAAATATTTAGGTGTAATTATTGACCACAGATTGTCATGGTACTCTCATGTTGAACATGTTACTGGAAGGATTAGGAAATTGGGGTGGATTTTTAAAACATTAAGATATATTGCACCTATAAATATAAAAAAGAAATCAGGCTCTAACAGAAACTTATTAAATGAAATATATATCTCTCTAGCACAATCTATTATAGCCTACTGTATCACAATATGGGGTGGCGCAGCAAAATCAAAGTTTATACATGTTGAACGAGGACAACGCGCCGTAATAAAAATAATGTATTTCAAAAGGATAACATACCCTACAGAAAGTCTCTATCAGGATAGTGGACTGCTTTCTGTCAGAAAGTTATACATCGTTTATACCGTTCTAAAAAAACATAAAAATCTACCATACGATCAAAATACAATAACAAGAAGACGGAAAGATCTCATAGCACAGGTTCCACAAACTAAAACAAAATTTGCTGACATTCAATACAACAAACTATCATGTCAACTATATAATAGGATAAATAAAAAGATATATATACACAACAAACAATTACACGAATGTAAAAAAATTCTAACAAATTGGATAAAGACACTAAATTACGCAGACACTGAGGCACTATTGCAACATACAAAATGAAATACACACATGCACGCGCACGCACACACACACACACACACACACACACACAAACACCCACATACATACACACACACACACACGCACGCAAACATACTGGTTATATCTAAGGTACTGAATTAATTGTATATTGCTGTGGAAGAGCGGAGTCTCCTAACACAGGCATTACTTGCTTAAAAGGAGGCTCCAATCACCAACGAATGTAAAACTTTTTGGTTCAGAAATAAAGATTTTTTGTATTTGTCACGTTGTCCGCGCACGCCGTAGGATCATCCGAAGAAAAGCAAGTAGGCTGCCAAGGATAACATGCGAAGAAAGATCGCATGCCATCCCAATCTGCTGACCTGTACCGCCAAACCCGCCGCGTGCCTCTTGGGCTGGGATCGGGCGGGGACACAGACTTCACCAGACAATGGTCGGAACTACCCAAAGGTGAAGTTATCGACACAGAGTATCGGTCTGGCTCTGTTGTCAGCAGAAGGTCCAAGCAATTGGCCGTGTGCGAATCAACATCCGGCACCCTCGTTGCCCCCTGGACCAGCTGGGTAAGGTTAAGCGCAAGCGCAAGCTTACGCATCTCCCGTCCAGCATGGTCAGTGCACTGGTATGGGAAGAGCCACTCCTGGTGGTGGGCATTAAAGTCCCCCAGTAACACTATTTGGGCGGAGGGGTACCGCTGCTGTGCCGCATCAGCCGCCTCACTGAGGTACTCTGTGAGCCTGGTTGTCTCCTGATCTCCACTGTGCGAGCGGTAGACACAGGCGTAGATAATTTTATCCAGACCTGTGTCCACTAGAGCCCACAGCGTCGAAAATCTTGGGTCCTCAAGGTTACGGAGACGCCGATAACAAGTGTCGTCACGGGCGTACATACACACTCTCGCGCGCGGTTTATAATTGTGCTCCAAGTTAAACCCTGGGTAAGATAGGTACGACGCGTCTGACGGACTCGCTATCTGCGTCTCCGTAAGGAAAAACAGCGCTGGTTTTTCAGTCTCCAGGTGGTAGATTTTTTGCACCAGGGCCTTTGGTTATCTAGTTACGCCTCTGAATTTCTCAGTAGTAAGCCTGGAGTCTGCATATATGCCCGGTTGATAGAAATGATCTCGCTCCATGTTACATGGGACTTAAGAAAAATATAACTCGCGAAGTTTCGTAATCCGTTACAGTAGCATGCAATAAAAATGTGTCGGAAGATTTTTTTAACTGCGTAAATTGAATGTGAATGCTTTATGTGTTAGCTGGAATTTATTCTGCTTAACCCCTCGGTACCACAGGCGTGATGTTATGTTGTTATTTGTAGGATACGGTGCGACAGGAGAGACAGCGCCGCAAGCCTCGACGCCCGTGACGCCAACGACGCGCGTGCTCGTCCGCTCTCCGCGGCGGCAGAACGTCTCACTACTACGCGCCTTGCACGCGTGCTTCGGCCTCCAGTTTTATAGTATCGGAATACTCAAATTAATTTCTGATATGGCAGGCTTCGCAGGTCCGATACTACTGAACTATCTTATTAGATTCGTGGAAGACGAAAGTATTGATCAACATTTAGGGTAGGTTTTCATCTTCTAATAATATTTTTAAATTATATTTGGCAACTTCCCATTATTGTACCTGATATTTGTGTTTCAGCTATGTATACGCAGGATCCTTGCTAGGGGCTACTCTACTATCTGCTCTGTTTAATGTCCATTTCAACTGGTTGATGTCGATAATTGGCCTAAAGATGCGCGGTGCCATCGTCGCCACCATACTCAGAAAGACTCTCAGTGTCACCTCTACAGAATTAAATAACGTATTCTCAATTGGCGAGATTACTAATTTCATGTCCACTGATACAGACAGGATTGTGAACTCGTGTCCTAGCTTCCATGCATTGTGGAGTATACCATTACAGGTACCTAATTTATTTATTTATTAAGGACAAAAAACAGTTTAAATTGGCAAACATATAACCCACACCATTGTCTACGGATTAATAAATGAACCAAAAGAAAACCGTAAAGTATTGTTCATCGCGTTAATTTATTTTAGATTATGGAGTAAAGTATTTATAGCCATATATATTTTTTTTTTTAGAAAGGGAGACGTTATCTGTGTCTATAAAGTGTGTGTTATTGGTTTCCAAAAGTTGACGAAGCGGCACCCGTGCCCCGGCGTTGGCCCTACATGAATCCACACGGAACAAGCGGGGCATGCGGACCGCCCTTCTGATAACATTTCGGGACACTGTAGAGCGTAACTTATTTGAGATTCATTTGTTTGTTCCCATGCACAGGATAAATTATAATTATTGTTATTTAATTTACAGTTGTTTATAACACTATTTCTTCTATATCAACAAGTGGGAATATCTTTTCTCGCTGGTGTGGCATTCTCGGTGATTCTGATTCCAATAAACAAAGTGATAGCAAATAAAATTGGACAACTTAGCACAGAACTGATGAAACACAAGGACACTCGTGTCAGCCTGATCAGTGACTTGCTGAAAGGGATTAGAACAGTGAAAGTCCATGTTTGGGAAGATTACTTCATTAACAGAGTATCAGGTCAGTGAAGTTACTAAAGTTTTCAGTTCTATTGCATGACTGTTTAATCAACTCACTCCTCTCCAGTTGCTTATTTATTAACCTTTTTGATCAAGTAAAACATGAATTACATTGTGTTAGTTTTCCCACACTTAAATATCCTCTCGTAAATTTTCCAATTTTAATGTAGCCGGTGACACTCGCAAGGTTATGACGAATCGATTGACGCACGAATCATCAAAATCGGCCAACGCGTTTGGTCTCTGGAACGCCACATAAGAACAAACATACATGCATAGACTGATAAACATTACCCTCCTTTTGCAGTCGTGTAAAAATCAGGTGGTCAGCCAGCTCGCGAGTATGTATCCTCCGACTGCACAGCATGATTTTCTTCTTGTTAAAATTTTTTAGTTTCCTTTTTGTTGATTTTGAATAACCTTCCTCGTTTCTAACTCTTTCTATTGGTGAAAATCGCATGAAAATCTGTACAGTAGTTTTGAGTGTACGCTTACAGACGCAGCGGGAGATTTTATTTTATAATATGTAGTGATGATTGAACCAATCGGTATTGTGTTATGACAGAGGCGCGCGGTCAGGAGCTGCACTACCTGCGCCGGCGCAAGTACCTGGACGCGATCTGCGTGGTGCTGTGGGCCACCACGTATAATATGTAGTGATGACTGAATCAATCGGTATTGTGTTATGACAGAGGCGCGCGGTCAGGAGCTGCACTACCTGCGCGGCCGCAAGTACCTGGACGCGATCTGCGTGGTGCTGTGGGCCACCACGTATAATATGTAGTGATGACTGAATCAATCGGTATTGTGTTATGACAGAGGCGCGCGGTCAGGAGCTGCACTACCTGCGCGGGCGCAAGTACCTGGACGCGATCTGCGTGGTGCTGTGGGCCACCACGTATAATATGTAGTGATGACTGAATCAATCGGTATTGTGTTATGACAGAGGCGCGCGGTCAGGAGCTGCACTACCTGCGCGGCCGCAAGTACCTGGACGCGATCTGCGTGGTGCTGTGGGCCACCACGTATAATATGTAGTGATGACTGAATCAATCGGTATTGTGTTATGACAGAGGCGCGCGGTCAGGAGCTGCACTACCTGCGCGGCCGCAAGTACCTGGACGCGATCTGCGTGGTGCTGTGGGCCACCACGTATAATATGTAGTGATGACTGAATCAATCGGTATTGTGTTATGACAGAGGCGCGCGGTCAGGAGCTGCACTACCTGCGCGGCCGCAAGTACCTGGACGCGATCTGCGTGGTGCTGTGGGCCACCACGTATAATATGTAGTGATGACTGAATCAATCGGTATTGTGTTATGACAGAGGCGCGCGGTCAGGAGCTGCACTACCTGCGCGGGCGCAAGTACCTGGACGCGATCTGCGTGGTGCTGTGGGCCACCACGTATAATATGTAGTGATGACTGAATCAATCGGTATTGTGTTATGACAGAGGCGCGCGGTCAGGAGCTGCACTACCTGCGCGGCCGCAAGTACCTGGACGCGATCTGCGTGGTGCTGTGGGCCACCACGTATAATATGTAGTGATGACTGAATCAATCGGTATTGTGTTATGACAGAGGCGCGCGGTCAGGAGCTGCACTACCTGCGCGGCCGCAAGTACCTGGACGCAATCTGCGTGGTGCTGTGGGCCACCACGCCCGTGCTCGTGGCCGCCTTCACGCTCGGCACGCACTCGCTCCGGGGACTGCCACTCGATGCACCCACCGTACGTACCCGTCTTCCAAACTTGTGATGGAACTTTTTTTATTTCTGAATATTTAAGATTCGCTCAGATTTGTAGTTAGGTCTCTGTTATGTAGTACAACTTATTTAATTTCAGGTTTTCACGACAGTTGCACTTATTAACATGTTAATAGCTCCGCTAAATGCCTTTCCTTGGGTGCTAAACGGGCTCACAGAAGCCTGGGTGTCTATAAAACGCATACAAAAGTTATTGGATGTAAGTGATTTTGTTTTCATTATTGCAGCTCATTTCTGTCTTAAATAGTTTCGGCATTATATCGTAAATCGAAATATTTAGCTTCCAGACATGGACGCGGAACTTTATTACGACCGCCTAAACAAAAACCACGATGAAGACAAAATTATCATATTTAAAAATACGACATTTGCTTGGGCTAAGCCCTCAAAGAGGAAAAGGCAACCAAAGAAATCAAAGAAAAATAAAGGAAAGTCTAAGAAACGGTTATCGAGAGGTAGCATTCAGAGGCGAGACTCAACTTCATCATCTGAACAGTTGATACAAGATGAGCCGTTTATGTTGAAGGATATTTCTTTAGAAATTGCTAACGAAGAATTGATTGGTATTACTGGTGCCGTCGGCAGCGGGAAAACGTCGCTACTACATGCCATCATGGGAGATATGATTAAGAAAAATGGTTATCTACAGATACCGGAAACTCTTAGCAGTAAGTGATACCGAGAAGCGAATTATCCGAAAAATACTAGGATTATTAAAAAATAATAATACCTATTTTTATTTTTCATAGGCTTTGGATATGTGTCACAGAAACCCTGGCTAGTGCGCGGTACAATCCGTGACAATATTCTATTCGGAAAACCGTACGAAGAGGCAAAATTCCGAACTGTTGTCGACGCTTGCGCACTTACTGGTAAATGAAATGCAATAGTATTACAATCGACAAATTTAATAAGACAGTTTTGTTATGATATTTTATTACTAATAACTTGTATTACAGAGGACTTAAACGTGCTGGGATGGAACGCGTACGTAGGCGAGGGTGGTTGTACGCTCAGCGGCGGACAGCGGGCGCGGGTCGCTCTCGCGCGTGCCGTGTACCAGGATAAGCAAGGTATATATATATAGCTTATTGATGTGAAGAAACATTACCATTTGATACTAATACGCATTTTTACAGTTTTCAATTTAGTTATTTTGTCCACGGAACAGAAAAAACAGTGGAAATGCAAAGTAGGCGTGGCACGCGTGTCACTAATAGGCGCTTCCACGCAAACTTGATTCCAGTCGTGTTCTAACATCGCGTCGAGTTGCTAGTCTCGCGACAAATTTATATTTTCGTAACTATGCCATTTTGTTCCATTTTGGACTGCAAAAATGATAGTAGGAGAAAGAAACTTAAAAGTGGAGGTGGTTCGTATCATCGGTTAGAACGATTTTATTTGTTTTCTAATAAAATATTAGTAAATTTCAATTAACTAATAATTTAATAGAATGTTAGTTAAAATCAACCTTACACGATCAACATATAGTTTATTTATGATTGAACGTATTCACTATTTCGTTCTCGAAAGTTCTTCGCTACTCAATTAGGGATGTAGTCGTGTCGGGTATTGATTTTATAGATAGATATCGATAAAAGAAAATAGTAACCTATTTTTTCTTTTATATTAAATATTTCCAAAATAATTGGCAGTATGTTGTATTGCATACATAATTATTATTGCAATGATCATACCCGCTGCTTACCTACCATATCTACTCTACTACCTACCTACCTACCTACCCACTAGGGTAGGCGAACAGTAATTCATTTTTATACATATATTATTTTATTTTTGAATAATACTACGTCATTCATCCTACAGTTTTACTGATCTACAAAATAGTTAATTTTTTTCGAATTAAGATATCGGGTATCTATCGATATCGATAATGTAATTAAAAATGAAATGTTTCTTCCTTGATTGAGTAGCAGTTGATATCGATCTATCACACGAATGTCAACCTTACATCAAACGAAATAAAGTTTATAATTGCAACCACTGAGAATACCGCCATCTATGGGTGGGTAGCGGTTACTTGGCAATCGAATCTAGTTTGACTTTAGATTACAAAACGTCGTAAATACTTTCTACACTCACGCAAAATAAATCCTATTTATAGAGTATGAAGATTGTTTTCCATATGTAGGATCTCTGACTTATGCTAGTTTTTACTAAAATTATAACGACAAATCAAACGATCGGCTTATTTGTAGTGCATTATATAATTATCAGTTTATATGTGTGAGTTTGGCGACAACGGTTCCCGTAGTAATTTTGCTGCATTGCACTTCCACTGTTTTTTCTGTTCCGTGATTTTGTCAGTATGGGTAAAATCTTGCAACTGAATAATTATAGTAGATTGTTGCATCGAGCGCAAAGTGAGTTATTGATGCAAGAGTGTTATGTTGGTCAAAAGTTCTTTTGAGGTACTATTTTAATGTATAAGCAATCAACGAGGTGAAGATATCATGGTCTTAATTTAAAGATAATATATTCAGCTCCAGATTGGCATCAGAAAAATTTGTATGACATCATACAAAATTTTCGCACAAATACGTTTTGCCCATCACAATAATCGCAAAAAATTTAAAAAAGTAGGGTCCGAATAGGTTCCAGTTTAGGTAAATTTACAGCATATTTTATCTTAAAAATTATAAAAAAATGCGGTATATATAGTCCTTTACAGGTTCAGCTAATTATTTTTCATCTAAATAATTATATTTTTTAATTATTAGCTAAAATAAAATCACTTGCCGACGTCTTCATACATTTTGTACCCGCGGCTCATCATTCCGCGCTCAGAAGCGCTCGTGGAAGGACGGGCGTATCGCTTTCTCGCAGGAAATAAATACGATACAAGTAATAGAAAGATTGTAGTGTGCATGCGTGTGAGTACCGTCCTCGTCGTGATCGAAAGGAGTTGATATTTTATCGGACGTATGCCGTATTTTTGAGTTTCCTATTATTATTAGAATGTGATTTAGAAATTATTTTTGGTAAGTTCGGGATTTGAATAGTTGGTGTTAAGCAGTTGTTGACAAGGTTGAGAAATGGATGGGTGGGTTTAAGCAGCTCTGAGTAAGGTTAGGATTTGGATGGGTACTCCCCCGGTGGGTTCCCGCATTGTCGAGGCGGGGGGGCTCAGTAGCCGTGGCTTGGACAACCACGGTGAAGCCAAGAGGAACCCGAGGAGAGGCCGCTCGTCAGGGCTTTTGCCGATAAGCCGACGACGTAGCGGCCAACATGTAGGTTGCGGTGTTGCCTAGGCAACATCGAAGGTCGGAGGCCGCGGCGGGAGAGGAGTGCCGGTATTACGGTGCGCCGCTCGCCCTACCCTCCGCGGCCTGCACGGGGTCGCCACCGTCTGATGGCTGACGCGGTGGGGCCGCAGGGGAGAAGGAGTGTCGGTATAGCGCTGGCCGCTCTCCCTATCCCCTGCGGCCGAAAAGTGGTAGGTGGCGAGGCCACTGTCCTGACCCGTCACAGGGGGACCAAGGGTGCCATACACGGGGTCGTCTGGTACCCGTGTGCTGGGTTGGTCCCCGGGGTGGTCACGGCGTACAGTGTGTTCTGGTGCGCCGGTGATGGGGGTAAACCCCAGAGGTGGAGTTTTAGTGGGTTAGAGTCCCACATAACTGCGCTATCTCCCCGTGGTAGCGCAGTATGCATGAGCATTTCTCAAAGATAAAAAAAAAAAAAAGAAAAAAGGATTTGGATGGGTAAGGTTAAGCTGCCGACGGGGAAGTTTAGAAGTGGATGGGTGGGAGGAGATTTATGATTTTAACCAGTTTGTATGTATGCATGTATGACAAATACGGGGCCAAAACCAAAATACAAGATGGCGCCGACGAAAATTTGGCCGCTTTTCGACATCGGTGTCATTTTCATGGTTTTTGGGGTCACTTATATCGAATATGGGGTCAAAACCAAAATACAAGATGGCGCCGACGTAAATTTTGCCTGCTTTACGACATTGGTGTCATTTTCATGGTTTTTGGGGTCGCTTATATCGAATATGGGGTCAAAAGCAAAATACAAGATGGCGCCGACGTAAATTTTGCCTGCTTTTCGACATGGGTGTCATTTTCATGGTTTTTGGGGTCGCTTATATCGAATATGGGGTCAAAATCAAAATACAAGATGGTGCCGACTAAAATTTGTCATCTTTTCGTCATAGGTGTCATTGTTATAGTTTTTGGGGTCGCTTATATCGAATATGGGGTCAAAACCAAAATACAAGATGGCGCCGACGAAAATTTGGCCGCTTTTCGACATGGGTCTCATTTTCATGGATTTTGGGGTCGCTTATATCGAATATGGGGTCAAAACCAAAATACAAGATGGCACCGACAAAAATTAGACAAATTTTCGTCATGGATTTTTTTTATGGATTTTGGGGACGCTTATATCGAATACGGGGTCAAAACCAAAATATAAAGTTGGCGCCGACGAAAATTTGACATCTTTTCGTCATGGGTGTCATTTTCATGGTTTTTGGATAGTATGTCATTACCTTGACTTACAAGTTGTAGGTCGTGGGTTCGAGCCCAGCCTAGCGAGCATGGGCGTACCCAAGACATTTGTGACAAGACATGATAAATTATGTCATGTCTTAAAATTTGTCTTTAATGCTAGCACGGGTCTAACATGTGACATATTTTAAAGGCGCGACATGCCTTTCTTGTTGCTGCCCGGCGAGCATGGCCTACTGTAACATGGCTTGAGTCACATAATTTTCATCGCAGTTTGGGCGATAAAGCCATTTTGTCTTAAATAATAGTACCGGCGGCGTGAGAAAATTGCCTGACGTTTATTTGGGACTCATCGGGTCTTAATTGCTTATACGGGCGCACCCATTTTGTCACAAATGTCACATTTTGACAGATGATTTAGAAAAATGTATCACTTTCGGTCGGAGGTGGTGATAAAATTTTATAGTTGAAAATAATTATTTATGCTACAAGTGCGGAAGGTAGGTTTCCGATGAGTGGATAAATCGACACGAGTCGGAAATCATCTTACGTACGTGTATAGGTCTACCAGAATCTCATGGCAAATGTGGAAAAAAAAATTGTTGTGTGCAATACTGGGGAAATTGGATTAAACGATCTTGATACTGTTTAATTTTTATTTATGTCTTTAGTAATAATGAACATGAGGTACCTATATTATAGCAGTCACAGCGGATCTTTGTGTCTTTGGACTTGGTCCTGCCAACCATTGCGTAAGAAACAGTTTGTCATCGAGTAAACTGCATAGAGTAAGCCAGATAGGACGATGTGACATACATGGACCGTTCTTCTTTTTAACCTACAAAAAGGTGTCTCCACCAGACAGTGAAAAAAAAAACAAGGAAATTACCATTATTTTTTCTTAATTGTATTTCAATATGCACTGTACTATACACACAATGGCTGTGCATGATTAAATAACATATGTATTAAATAAATTTATTGTAAAAAGTACGTTACAGAGTTGTAAATCCTCGTGACAGAAGTGTCTTTCATACAAAATCTCAGTGTCTCCCGGTACCTCGGCTTGCGTATAATACATAATATTACGAAAAAATTATATCAAGATACTAAACGTAAAAATATCGTATAACTCCTAAATAGATTACCTATCAAGTAATAGCAACCATTATTTTTTTTCCCTTTTAATAAAATTTTCAAAAAATCTCAAATACTTGTCTCCTAGTACCTGATGTTTTATTTTGTAAATTCTGTCACATGGGTTGTCCTTCGAAACACGCGTTTGTGCCGTTCGTCTTTGTGGCCTGCGATTGGAGGTTTAGACCCCTTGCCCCCCTTGGTACGATTTCCCTTCTGAGATCAAGAGACAGCGCGTGAGTCGCCCGAAAGCTGTGATAGGAGGTCCGTGTGTTTATTCGGCTACCGCTTCGTCACGTAAGTAATTGATTCAAAATATAATTATTATTGTTACTTTTCGTTGTCTACTCTTACGTTATAAGAAATATTTTATTGCCAACGTGTAAATTATATATTTTATGTTAACTTTTAAATGTTATCGACTTTGCAGCAAATTTTTACCCCTCCGTCACATGACAACTACGTCACATGTTTATTGTGACAGAGTGGTAAAGTACGTGACGGAAGGGTAAAATAAACGTTATTCATGTTCTATTTATGCGGGATCCGAGAAATACTGAAATAGATACACTAGTTATATGGTAATTATTCCTACGGAAAGTGTCATAAATAATTTCTATCTTCTCGTATGTTTAGGTACTTTTTACTTATTTCCTATTTCCAGATACCATCATGGCAAAAAAAAAGACATTAACACCAGCAACGTTGTCGCGAAAAATGAACCTGAGAATGTAGCTAAAATAAAACGCCGACACCGTCTGACGTATACTCGTAGTTCAAGGGGAAGAAAGTATGTGAAAAGAGATAGAACAAATTTATACATAGATAATATTAAGTTTCAAGAAAAAATTACCAGTTAGAGAAGAAAGTTCGAAAATATTAGAAGAGATTGCACAGAAAATCAAAAAACAGCAGGAACAAAGTTGAAAGCAACAGTCAGAATACAAAGAAGTACAGCGTTCGTATCAGGGCATGGCAAAGAAGCTGCTGATGATGTTGAAGGGACAATGAAACGCTAAGCTGATGCCATAGTAGCTGGCAGAAACGATATTGCAGATCTGTTCCAATTCTTTTCCGAGCTTCAAGATGCCAACGAAATTAAACTGTTCATGGTGACAGACGAAGACGTAGAAAAGGTAGCAGCAACGATTCCAAGTAACACTGTGCCCCTGAAAGGAACAATGCAAGTCCATCAAATGTTCACGGAAACTCGTGGAAGCTTAAACCATTAAGTTGTTTTTGTGAACAATTCTGTTCTTGCCACGTTCCTTAAACTTATCGGCCTCTGTCTGAAACCCAACAACAACAAAATACTGTGGATGTTTTTTTTCTAACGTAAAAATACGATGTAATTCATGATGTGGAGGATTTCACGCTGGCTGATATTACGAATACAATTGGGATGCCCCGTAAAATGGTTTTTGCGATACTGTGTATAGCCCAGATGAATCATCCGGTAAAGATCAGCCTTTGGCCACGCTTAAAACGAAAGATGCAACTGATCAAACTGCCGTCTGCGGTACTTCTTACGCAACACTCCAGCCTAAAGACATTCATCCAATGAATAAAAAAGATGGAGTACACGTATTGGTTAAAGTATGAAGCGAAAGGAAAATCCATTACACTTACGCTGGAGTAGCAAAAAGTACCGTCAATGAAGAAGGCGATGTCTTGGTAATGTTCCTAAAAACAGTTGATGATAATTGAAGACTGTTTAAGTTGGTGGAGAATGACGTATCGGCTGTTCTTTTGATGATTTGGTTAAAATTCTTACCGGCTCCGAATGCTATTAAAAAGGGAAAGAGACAGTATTTCCAGTTCGAAGAGCCACTATTCGAGAGTAGAGTCAGTATTCGTGTTGCTTCGAAATTGTAATATTGTCTTGCTAGATTTTGCTATTGTTAATTATGAATAGCAAAGAAGTATGTAGGGATCGTAGCAGGTGGCGTTCTGTAGTTTCTGCCTACCCCCATGGGAAAAAGGCGTGAGTTTATGTATGTATGTATGTATGTAATTATGAATATTTTATATTAAGTTTTTGGGAATTTTAATTTGTTGTCAAATAGACTACATTTTTTATTTACTTAAGACGAGTGAGTAGTCATTTAATTTACTAAAATACGAATCTCTTATTCTAAAGGTTCTCAAATGTGATTTCATTAATTATCTAAGTTCGATCTCATGTTATTTTATATGACAATGTTGAAGACTGATAAAGATTTATAACAAAATAAATGATTCTATAAAAATAAACCTATTTTATTTCAAAACGCAGCCTGGTATCCCCTAGAATAACCACTCTGTCACATAAGTTACTACTCTGTCACGATGTTGTCTCCTGGTAAGAAAATTGTTTTGGTCATTTATATATTTTGTTATGACCAGAACAACATTGGAAAATTTATATTTATAATAGTTTATGATATTGCCGTCTGTGATATTCGTATTTATTTGTAAATGATGGTAAAAAATTATATATAGCAAAAATAAAGTTTATATTAGCAGAAAATGTGACGGAGTGGTATAAGATCATGAATAAAACATATTTTATACATACAAATGTACTATTTTAATATGTTTTCTAAAAGGTCCTTTAGTTAATTTATGTATTACAAAAGTACAAGTTATTTGACGAAGGGTATTCGATAGAAAAAAATAAAAGATTTCGTGACGGAGGTGTAATTTTTTTTGTCGAATCCATCTTTCAGGTCTTGAAAATCGTCCAAAAATCTGTAAACTTCTCGGCCAACAACTTTTTCCGATAGAATAGAACTTCTGCTATCGGAATATATATATATATTGACGAAGAAGCATTATATTTTTTTTTTCGGAATTGACCTAATCTTTTATCAAATTGTAGGTTTAAAAGAAGAACGGTCCACATAAGCTAGTGAAAGAGACAGTTATACAATGCTATCTTCACCTTCAACATTGACACAAAAATAGCTACTGCGCGGGGTCTTGCAACCAATTCAGAGACACAAAGATCCACTGTGAGTATTATAGGTATGTGTATGAATAATGTTGTTATACATCGGGTTCTTAACATAGGAAAAATAAATCAATTGAATATTAATTTATGTACTAGTTTATTATATATCATTTAAATCATACTAATAACTTAAAACCTCATTCAGAACTAGAAAACTAGAATACGATTGCATGAACTCCACTGGCATTTCAAAAACTTGTATCTTTGTAGTTTTATGTCATCTCTCTCCATCAAAATGTTTCTTTTTCATTGGCATTTAACATATTCAAACCCAATCTCTTTATGTATAAAGTCTGTAAAAAATAATAAAATTATCATGTTACTTTTAGTCATTCATCATCATCAGTCTATATATACTTTTTTATGTAAGTTTTATGGCCTGGTTGCTAGGACCTTTTAGCCATGTCTTTGGAAAGAGTTTTGGATCTTATATTTATTTTTTAGTATGCTTTAGAATGCGGATGTAACAGATTCTAATGTTTTTTGGAGTATTTGGCAGCAAATTGTATCGAGTCAGTCTTCCCAGTAAGCTTTGCAGAGGCAGTCAATACTACAATAAAATACTCCGCTCTACTATCCCGAGATCGCTTCTGTCAATGATTTTACAAATTGTCTAGTTGCGTAGACAGTTAAGACACAAAACTACACCAATAAAATATCACAATATCCACTACGAATCAATTTGCAAATAATTTTAACAGCCACTGAACTTCACTCGACAAAATTCCGCCAAAAACTCCCGTCTATATACACGTCCCACTGCAGGGCGCAGATTATTACTTAATATTTTTCTTACGTCAAAGATTCTCAATCTCCGTTAAAATCAATATCTTGTCGAAGAATTAGTAACAGTTACATTACTGTTGCCATTTCCTTCCGGCCATCATTCGATGTGCCCTGACCTACGACTTACCATATAATAGTAATGGAAAGAAATAAAAATTAAGTAAGAAAAATATAAAATAAACTAAAAGTATCAAAACAAGTCAGTCCAACTTACCGGTCCGCGTATTGCCATTGTGTATATCAGTTCAGACACCCATAGTCTGTACTAGATCACTTTGTGCTCTTAAAAATAACAAATACTCTAAAGCAAACTACGTATAACTACAGACCAGTCTGTATAAGTATACAGTTTGCTTGCATATGTCTAAAGCAAAATGTGACCGTGTTATGGTCAACGAATCAGCACAAGAGCGAGCGAAGCGAGCTCGGGAACCTAGGGCACCCCGACACGGACAGGTTAGGTTCGAACGAGATGACGGGAGCTGAAGTGAGCGAGCAAAGCGAGCGAACGCAGCTCCCGTCATCTCGTTCGTGTTAGGTTACTTTTGACCCTGCAGACAGAAATAGGAGCCCCGCGCAGCGGGGCTACGTCGACTTTGTTGCTTTAACTCTAATCGTACTTGCACCTATTCTATGTTAAAACCAATGTCAACATTAAAATTGTGTATATCAGTACAGACACACATACTACGGCAGCCAAATTGTCTGTACTCGTATGTGTTTTGCTCTCACGAATTAGAGCAAAGTGTATTTTATTTCAGTCTGTCTCTGTACTGATATGCAGTATGCTCTCTAGCTACAAGAGCATATTGCGTGCGATTACAGAGCAACCCCTGTCTGTGCTAGTATACATTATGGCAATACGCTACCGGTCCACTCTACGACGCACTTTAAAATCAAAGATTTAGTTTGATTTACGCCTTCTTCTTCCCTTATTTTATGATACACATTGAAAACAATATGTCTCGCTTGAGATCGAAGTGGGTTTTTCGACATTTTCACAAAAATAACAAATTTTCAAGTTATTATCAAAAAATTTCAGCAGCGGTTGACACATCAAGTACTTTGATTTGACAGGTTACAATAGACATTGCCATATGAAAATCACAATTAAAAAAAAATAATAAATGCCATGAGATTCTGGTAGACCTATATCATACAACATTTTACTATGCATTGTGCGAGGAAATAAATAAATTAATAAAATTAAATTAATAAAATGTTATACGCTTATTCAAGCGCGTTCAGCATATCCACAGATTAATTATTAGTTCCTCGGGCATATCTACTGCGCATGTGCGAATAGCTGTCACATCGTAGCGCAATAAGGCACGAGCAAAATATACGATCTGCCAAACATATTTAATGAATATTTAAAATTAATTTATTGATCAACAAAATCTAAATCTAGAGTAATTAAAAACGCCTAAAATAAAATATTAGTTTTATTTTATCTTTTATATGAATGATAATCTGTACATAACTAATTTTAAAACTTTTCTCAAATAATAAAAACTCTATGCGTCGGGCTGACGTTGGAGCTAAAAATTAAAAAAATACAGGAAAGTAAAAAGCACTAGTGAAAAAAAGTGACACTTTCCGCACAGTTTGGCTGCTTGGAAAACCGCTCTTTTCGAGGACATGCATTGTAATAGTTATTTATGCTACAAGTGCGGAAGGTAGGTGATTGCCGGTTTTCCAAGCAGCCAAACTGTGCGGAAAGTGTCACTTTTTTCACTAGTGCTTTTTACTTTCCTGTATTTTTTTTAATTTTTAACTCCAACGTCAGCCCGACGCATAGAGTTTTTATTATTTGAGAAAAGTTTAAAAAATTAGTTATGTACAGATTATCATTCATATAAAAGGTAAAATAAAACTAATACTTTATTTTAGGCGTTTTCAATTACTCTAGATTTAGATTTTGATCAATAAATTAATTTTGAATATTCATTAAATATGTTTGGCAGAACGTATATTTTGCTCGTGCCTTATTGCGTTACGATGTGACAGCTATTCGCACATGCGCAGTAGATATGCCCAAGGAACTATTAGTTAATCTGTGGATTTGCTGAACGCGCTTGAATAAGCCCGCCATTTTATTAATTTATTTATTTCCTCGCACAATGCATAGTAAAATGTTGTATGATACACGTACGTAAGATGATTTCCGACTTGTGTCGATTTATCCACTCATCGGAAATCACCTACCTTCCGCACTTGTAGCATAAATAACTATTACAATGCATGTCCTCGAAAAGAGCGGTTTTCCAAGCAGCCAAACTGTGCGGAAAGTGTCACTTTCTTTCACTAGTGCTTTTTACTTTCCTGTACTTTTTTAATTTTTAACTCCAACGTCAGCCGACGCATAGAGTTTTTATTATTTGAGAAAAGTTTTAAAAATTAGTTATGTACAAATTATCATTCATATAAAAGGTAAAATAAAACTAATACTTCATTTAAGGCGTTTTTAATTACTCTAGATTTAGATTTTGATCAATAAATTAATTTTAAATATTAAATAAATGTGTTTGGCAGAACGTATATTTTGCTCGTGCCTTATTGCGTTACGATGTGACAGCTATTTGCACATGCGCAGTAGATATGCCCGAGGAACTATTAGTTAATCTGTGGATATGCTGAACGCGCTTGAATAAGCCCGCCATTTTATTAATTTCATTTTATTTATTTATTTATTTTCTCGCACAATGCATATTAAAATGTTGTATGATACACGTACGTAAGATGATTTCCGACTCGTGTCGATTTATTCACTCACTCGCTTCGCTCGCTCGTGAATAAAAATGCCACTCATCGGAAATCACGTACCTTCCGCACTTGTAGCATAAATAACTATTCCTTCTAATTACTGCACCAAATGGCAATAAATTTATTTTGTGTGTGTGGTGATCAATGCTTATTAATTAATTGAAATCTAACAGGATCATTAATTAATTTTATATTATTACTTTTTTATAATTGTAATTTTTTAATTGTTATTCTTATATTTATTTTGATTATTATTTTTTTATAATTATTTTCTTTTATACCATATTCTTCTTACGTTCTACATTTTTTAATATTTCTTAAATAAAACCAGGCGGAGGATACATATTCGCGGGCTGGCTGACCAAAATCTGGTGTATCCTCCGCCTGCACAGCATGATTTTCTCCTTGTTTACGGCTTTTTAGTTCGCTTTTGAAGCAGTCGGGTTTTTTGATTTTTTGATTTAACTTTTTTTATTTATAACTTTTTAGTTATTTTTTTTCGAATTACGTACATTTAAACATATAAGTATTATATATTTTTGAAATCACCTCTTAAAACCCTTTATTTTGATACCCCACACGATGGGTTTGGAAAAAAATATTGGGCCCCCACAATATGGCGCCCAAAATCCGCCATTTTTCTATTGTCCAATTTTAATGTAGCCTATGACACTCGCAGGGTTAAGACGAATCGATTGACGTATGAATCATCAAAATCGGCCAACGTGTTGGGTCTCTGGAACGCCATATAGGAACAAACATACATACATACATATATACATACATACATACATACTTACATACATACATACATAGACTGATAAACACATTACTTTCCTTTGGCAGTCGGGTAAAAATAAAATTCTTTTCGGAAGTCGGTGTCGGTACCTATTGTTTTTCGTCAAAGGAAAGCTATTATTTTCCTCTTTTTAATTTTTGTAGGTACCCCATATATAAACTATACGGAATAGGTGTACGCGGAACAGCTCATGAATGGTTTGCATCTTATTTACAAGGCAGAGAGCAATTTGTTGAGGTGGAGTGTGGTGAGAGTGGTGAAGAAATAAAAGTAGTACAGGTCATTAGGTCAGATGTCAGATCAATACATGGTTCAATTTCCCAGGAAAGTGTAGTAAGCGGCCTATTGTTCCTAATATACATACGTGGGACACTCAGAAAGTTTTGCGAAACTAAAAAAAATTGTTCTATACGTACATATATTTTTATTAAATCTTTTCAAAGTACTTTCCACCAGCCTCTATACAAAGATTCATGCGCCTAAACCAGTTTTCAAAACACTTTTTCCAGTCCGCCGCAGACACCTCGTTTACAGCCTGCTCGAACGCAGCCAGCGCATCTTCCGGCGACGAAAATTGTATCCCTTTGAGCTGATTTTTTATTTTTGGGAATAAAAAGAAGTCACACGGTGCTAGATCAGGGCTGTAAGGAGGGTGACCCAGGAGTTTGACTGGCGTGCTGTCCAGGAAGTCCCTCGTTTTGAGTGCGGTGTGCGCAGGTGCATTGTCGTGGTGGAGCAGTAGCCCGCGGAGCCCTGTGTTTGGTCGCTTGTTGCTTATAACAGAGAAAACTTCTGGCAAACATTTGGTAGTATACCATTCGGCATTAATGCTTCTTTGATCCCGTAAGGGAATTGATACCAAGTGGCCAGTCAAATTAAAAAAGCTAGCGATCAAAATCTTATCCCCGCTTCTAGATCGCTTCACTTTGGTAGGCGTTGGCTCATTTTGAAACACCCAAACAGTCGACTGGCGCTTGGTTTCTGGGTCGTATTGATAAATCCAGGACTCATCACCTGTAACGATGTCGTAAACACGCCGAGACGAGCCTGCTTCAAATTTGTTAAGCATATCACGGCACCATTCCACCCGGGCCTGCTTCTGAGCATCGGTGAGGTTGTGCGGCACCCAGCGTGATACTATCCTCCTCACGCGAAGATGGCTGTGTAGAATCTCGTGAACGCTTCCCGATCCAATCTTCAATATGTGTTGAATCTCCTGATATGTAATTCGCCTATTGTCTTGGATTAAATTTTTCACTGCTAGCACGTTTTCTTCGGTAACAGCCGTCAAAGGGCGACCGCTTCTTTCGTCATCCCCCAAAGTTGGTCGACCGCGCTTGAATTCGTTATACCAACGATACACGGTTGCCTTGGAAGGGCCTTCATCCATGAATGCCATTTGAAGTCTATCGTACGATTCATCCGGTTTCAGGCGACACTTGAAATCGTATAAAATCATAGCTCTAAAATGTTCCCGGCGCAGATCCATATTTCAGTGAGACACAATACTTTGAATTAACTCGCAAAAAATGTGGAGGGAAATTTTGAAATTGGAACTTACTTATTTTTACTTATAAATAATCATATTTTCGAAAAACATTATAACTGGCCAGTCTCCCATATATAAAAACTTTTTTTCGCAATACTTTCTGAGGGGCCTGGTAAATGACCTCCCCAAAACCATAGATGGGCCATGTGTACTGTTTGCAGATGATATTTCAATCCTCACCTCATGCCAAACAAATGCTAATTTGAACGAAAAACTTACCACTATTCTTAATTTAATAATAAACTGGATGAACGAACACAACCTTGATATCAACTTTACAAAAACCAAATTAATTACTTTCTACCCCCGGCAAAAAAACCAAATTAATTTGAACTTCACATACAATCAACAAAAAATGGAAGTAGTTAACGATTTCACTCTCCTAGGGTTGACAATAGACACACATATAAATTGGAAAACCCACATACAGAAAGTTAAATCGAAAAATTTCAAAGTTTTCATATGCCCTACGTGAAATAAAATAGACCGATAAACACATTACCCTCCTTCGGCAGTCGGGTAAAAACTACCAATCTACAAACCGCACTAGTGACATACTAGGCATATGCCCACTCTTGGTTAAGCTACGGCTTAATATTATGGGGAAATAGCACGGACACTCCCTCCCTATTTATCCTACAAAAAAAGCTGATACGAATAATAACTAACAGAGAACAGACAGATAGATGCAAACCTTACTTTAAGAAACATAAAATCCTCACCTTAGTTAATATTTATATATTAGAATTATGTAAACTAGTCCGCTAATACCCAGATTCTTACAGCACACGGGAAGACATACAAAAAAATTATTCGTTGCGCCATAAAAACAGACTAGATCTACCCTCCTCCCGCCTCAAATTACACTCTTCTAGTCCGTATGGTATGTCGATAAAAATATATAACAAATAACCGGAATACATAAAACAAGTAAGCAAAACCAATATTTTTATTAATAAATTAAAACAATTCTTAATTAGTAATAGTAGATTGTTGCATCGAGCGCAAAGTGTGTTATTAATGCATGAGTGTTATGTTGGTGCCCGAGCGCAAGCGAGGGCACTTAATTAACACGAGTGTAATTAACACTTTCATTTTACCTACTCTGCTTTCTCTACCTACTCTGCCTTCTCTACCTACTCTACTTGCTCTATCTTCTCTACCTACTCTTCCAACTCTACCTACTCTATTTAGTCTACCTACTCTACTTACTCTACCTACTCTACCTACTCTATTTACTCTACCTTCTCTACCTACTCTACTTACTCTACCTTTACTACCTACTCTACTTACTCTACCTTCTCTAACTACTATACCTACTCTACCTTCTCTACCTACTCTACTTGCTTTACCTTCTCTACCTACTTAACCTACTCTACCTTCTCTACCTACTCTTCTCACTCTACCTACTCTACTTACTCTACCTACTCTACCTACTTTACCTACTCTACCTACCCTACCTACAGTACCTACTCTTCGGCTTATAATATTAGTATAGATAAAAAATACAAAACTGCATTAAGACGGTACCCTGACCAAAAAATCGGCATGAGATATGAGCATTCCTATTGGTCTAGCGGCACTGGTGGCGCATGAATTACAGTAGTGAATACGCCCAGATTTTAGAATAAAATCGTTAAGAAATCGAATTTTGGTCTTTTGAAAAAAATAAATCTACAAAAATGTTCGTTATTAAATTGTCTATCCATTAGTGTTAGTACAAAAAATAATTAATGAATACTTTACGAGGAGATGCATAATATCGATAATTGTTTCTCATTTTTATGTTTTTTTTGGAAGGAGATTAGTGAAATATATACAACATTTAAAAAAAAACTAAATCTACCATTTTAGAATCAATATTATGTAGAAATTTAATGTATTTTAATTAATTGATATTTCTTTTTAAATAACGAGTAGATAGCTCCTAAAAACAGCACAAAAAACGGCTTGCGTGGCGTTTTGCTCGGGGTACCGCCTTAATGAAAAACAGTGCAACAATGAGATTTCATATAACATTTCTGCACTGTTTTGGTTCTAAGCAATAAATTCGTCCTTTGTGATCAGTTTTGTAGTGATTAATGATAACGTTACTACGTAGTTGGAAGAACAAGCTATTACACAATTGACGAATATCTGACAGACAAATTAAAGTAAAAATAATGACAACTGTTAACAAAAAAACTTTAAAATGACAATAATAAATAATTGACTTAAAATATAATATGGACATTTTAAATTTTATTATGTATTAATTTTATTTACTATAAACTATCTAAATCAAATATACTTATTGTAATATAAAAACTTAAACGAATAATTAATATTTAAGATTAAAATTTAATTTGACATGAAAATAAAAAGATTTACGTATTAGTACATTAAACAAAATAAAAACAAATAGAAAGCGAATAGATGACTAAAATGTTAATAGATAAGGAAAATATTTTTATTTGTTATAATATTGAGCGCTATTCCTCTCTCCTAGACACTGACTGTATCTAGAATGTTGCTGTGCCCGACAGGGCTCATAATTGTTTCTGTAACTTATATTTACCACCTGTGTGTACATTATGGATGCAATAAATTTAATTTGAATTTACTCTGCCTACTCTACCTACTCTACCTACCCTACCTACTCTTCGGCTTTATAATATTAGTATAGATAAAAAATACAAAACAGTGCATTAATGTCAAAAAGTGCAACAATGAGATTTCATATAACTTTTCTGCACTGTTTTGGTTCTAAGCAAAAGATACGTCCTTTGTGATCAGTTTTGTAGTGATTAATGATAACATTACTTCTTAGTTGGAAGAAAAATAATTATCCCCAACTTATTGAGCTGAAATTTTGCATTTTCGTTTCCACCAAACGGGAATTCACGGCTAGTTTAGTGCAATATGGCGGACCATTTTTTTCATTTAGCATCCCCATGATATGGGTATCAAATGAAAGTGGGTGCTAGGAAGAATACGATAAGGCTGTTTTTACAAAGTTTTATAGATATATATATTTTTGCAGTGTATCTGTTGGATGACGTGTTAGCGGGTGTGGACGCCACGGTGGCGCAGCACATAATGCAGCGCTGCATCCTGGGCGTGCTGCGCCACACCACGCGCGTGCTGGTCGCGCACTCCCCGCGCCACCTCGCGCGCACCGCCTGCACCGTGCTCATGCGCGACGGGCGCGTCGTCAGACAAGGTACTGCATACTAGGCTCCCTGGGCGTGCTGCGCCACACCACGCGCGTGCTGCGCCACACCACGCGCGTGCTGGTCTGGCTGGCAGACAAGGTACTGCATACTAGGCTCCCTGGGCGTGCTGCGCCACACCACGCGCGTGCTGGTCTGGCTGGCAGACAAGGTACTGCATACTAGGCTCCCTGGGCGTGCTGCGCCACACCACGCGCGTGCTGCGCCACACCACGCGCGTGCTGGTCTGGCTGGCAGACAAGGTACTGCATACTAGGCTCCCTGGGCGTGCTGCGCCACACCACGCGCGTGCTGCGCCACACCACGCGCGTGCTGCGCCACACCACGCGCGTGCTGGTCTGGCTGGCAGACAAGGTACTGCATACTAGGCTCCCTGGGCGTGCTGCGCCACACCACGCGCGTGCTGCGCCACACCACGCGCGTGCTGGTCTGGCTGGCAGACAAGGTACTGCATACTAGGCTCCCTGGGCGTGCTGCGCCACACCACGCGCGTGCTGCGCCACACCACGCGCGTGCTGGTCTGGCTGGCAGACAAGGTACTGCATACTAGGCTCCCTGGGCGTGCTGCGCCACACCACGCGCGTGCTGGTCTGGCTGGCAGACAAGGTACTGCATACTAGGCTCCCTGGGCGTGCTGCGCCACACCACGCGCGTGCTGGTCTGGCTGGCAGACAAGGTACTGCATACTAGGCTCCCTGGGCGTGCTGCCCCAACTAACAAATCAATGTTTTATAATAGTCAATTTAACGTTTTACACTTTGAGTCTAGTTTTTAAGATTGGTCGCAGAAACGTAAATATAAACGTATAAATAACGCGAATTAGGCCCAAATTACACGACAATATTGTCGTTTAGTAGTTAAGTAGAAGTCAGCCAATGACCGTTTAAACGTTGTATCCAAGTTAAATAAAAGTACAAAGACCGACTTTACGGTCCAATACTGGTTATGATGAGTCTCTTATGTGACTGCTTATGTCACATAGCTGTTACAATGACGTTTTCAAAAGACTGCTCAACGGCAACCGTTTTATTTCGTTTGTTAAATATTGAGCCGGTGTTTAAATAAAAAAAGGTAAGTAAATGTCTATTTCCATAATTACAAAATATCGATTTATTATGCATTATTTTAATGAGTGTGAGATAATGATAGTTGTGTTAATCTTTCAGGGAACTTTAGTTTTATGACAATGTATATATGTGTTTTTGTGAAGTTTTTAACGTCCTCCTCTATTTCTTTGTATTTGAATCGTTTTAAATAATTATCCAAAATATGTTTTCATAATAAAGCATCAACCATCTTGTTTACGTTGTATAGCGACCTTTATATAACACTAATATAACAAAAAGGTCGTATACATTTTCTTGAGTCTATGACGCCGCGGCCATATTCAGTTTACTTTAGGGTTCCATATGCATTACTTACAGATCTAATAAACATTGCATAACTTGAAGAGAGAACTAACTCGGCCCTTTATGATTATAAATTCATCTTCTTTTCTTGTCAATGGCTATCTAATCAAATAGTACGTTTAGCCCAGATTAATTTATTTAAATGTTTTTTTTTTCAGGTCTAACATAGGATATGAATGAACTATGGTAGTGTTCTTGGACATCGATAAATTTTTGATCTGAAATTATTTAAATCGTCTTAAAAGAGAAAAATGGCCTTGGCGAAGCATTTATTTTACCTTTTCAAACAAATGTTATAACTGTCACAGTTCCATTGTTAATTGTTTAATTTTATTGTTGTTGTTTATATTAAATGATAATTTAAAAAAAAAATATATACGGAATCTTTTTCGGCAACATTCATTCGTTCTATCCCTTTTTTAAAAGACAAAACAAAATAGAAATGGTTCAATTAAAGTGTGGATTTGACCTTTAAATGATTCAAAAGTCTACTTAAAGTAATGTAACCGTAGAAATTCAACATTTTAGTTGCATACAAGTCTTAGTAAGTCTTCCATACGATCAAAATAGTGTTGTTATAAAAAGGTCATACGCAAACGTTTAAGTGGCGTTTTAATTATATAAAAGTTATCTTAAGATTCACACACGACGATGGTTGTCTTACAAAAACCTTTTATTTAACCGAAACGTTGATATGACCAATACATTGTCCAACAAACGTCATGGCTGGCACCATTAGCCGACGTCATATATGTTAGTCCTGAAAACTTTTACTCAACATATGCACTGGCACCACTATCCGACGTCATATAAGTTAGTTCTGAAAACGTCTACTCTACATATGAACTGACACCACTATCCGACGTCATATAAGATAGTCCTGAAAACATTTACTCAACATATGCACTGATACCATTCTACAACGTCGTATAAGTTAGTCCTGAAAACGTTTACCCAACATATGCACTGGCACCATTATCCGACGTCATATAAGTTAGTCCTGTAAACATTTACTCAACATATTTACTGACACCATTCTACAACGTTGTATAAGTTAGTCCTGAAAACATTTACTCAACATATGTACTGACACCATTCTACAACGTTGTATAAGTTAGTCCTGAAAACGTTTACTCAACTTTATATTAAGACATTACAGTCCCGCGACTGAACCGTCGTAAGATAAACGTCTATATATCAAAATAGTTAACTACATACCACTATATAACTGTTATATACCATGAAGTCTTATAAGACTAGAATTATACGACGTTTTTGCTAGTTGGGGCGCCACACCACGCGCGTGCTGGTCTGGCTGGCAGACAAGGTACTGCATACTAGGCTCCCGACCTCATGTGATCACAAATCGCTTGCGTTGTCGGTCACGTCAGCCGCGTGCATAGCAACCGCTGGGTAAAACCCTCCACCGTTATTTTATAGCAATTGTGGCTCTGTCCGATGACGTATTAAATTCAACTATTTCAATATTTTTATCTTAATATTGGTAGGTCCTCCCGAATCCGTATTGAATGACATTGAAGAGTTCATGCCAAGCGATTCCGAGTCGTTGGGCGAAGAGCCGCCCCGGGCTCCTGAGCCCACACACGACGATCAAGATATTGTCAGCAGGAACAGCCTGGATGACGAGGTTCGTACATATGCACAATTATTCTAGTGTCCTGATAATTTATACTCGTACTTCACAGACTGCATGGGTATAGATATGGATATCTAATCGCAATACAAATCTGATTAATTGTAATTTAAATTAACAACACGTGACTCGCGAGTGATCAGCTCATATTTACTATAGAACCTAGGCTTATTAGTATTGGATACCGATAGCAATCTCGTCTGTGAAGTTTCGCCAATTATTTAGAAAATAACGAATTTATATCCAATTCTCTTTTCTGAACAGGAAACAATGACCGAAGGCACTGTTGGTTGGTGGGTCATCGGCTTGTACCTACGGTCGGTCGGAGTGTTCCTCTCTATCGCCATCATGCTGTCGCTGATTCTCATGCAGCTTTCACAAAACTTCACATTTCTCTGGCTAACCTACTGGGTGAAAAACAAAACTAAAAATTCAACTTCATTACACGATGTCGAATTAACGATTCATCCAACGGAAAAGACATCCATATTGGACCACGGAGTAAACGCTATTGATAACGTGATACACAGGATAATAAATACAACAACTCAGTGGTTGCTAAATAACAATCTTGGCAACGCAACTGCTTCTGAAAACCTAGAAAATAAGCAAGCAGTGCCTGAAGTGACGGCAGATGTCGCGCCGACTTATACCGACAACTTCTACTTGGAAATATATTTCATGTTGGCGGGACTCAATTTAATATTCACAATAATGCGAGCGTTCCTGTTTGCTCATGGCGGCGTCAAGGCGGCAACCAAGATCCACAAGGTTCTGCTGAAGGTCGTCGTCAAAGTATGTTATTTACTACTCACATGTATGAACATTTCTATTAATATATCACCTTGGCTTGTTAAATGATAAAATGAATATTTCAGGCAAAAGTGAAGTTCTTCGATGTGACGCCGCTGGGCCGTATTGTAAACAGATTCTCGTCAGATACGTACACGGTGGACGATTCATTGCCTTTTATTCTAAACATTCTGTTGGCTCAATCGTTTTCTTTAGCCGGTAAGTGTGCATGTTTAGCTCCTTTAAGTTCACCTATCATCAATACATATAATCAATACATATGTCGGAAACACGAGGGCTTCCTTCCATATACCCTCGGTCCTGTGGGCTTATCGTGGGTAATGCGCGCACAAAGCAGGTAACTAATGGCGTTTTAGAGATATTCCATTGTCCAATTTGTTGTAGCAAGTTGACGCGCCAATTTATAATCACTTTCACTAGTCTGATACTTTTAGACGCAACTCCACCGGCACCAATAATGCCACTTATCACACGTAATCGCCATACGTCCCGCTCCAGTTCTCTCCAGGAATATCGTACTCTCTCTACCCAAGTCAACTCCGCGCTGCCGCCCGCCTTCCCTCCAAATTGTCTGTCACCTTACTCCAGGATTTAAATCCTTCACTAGCATTGGACATTGGAGAAAACTCAGTGTTGTTAATCGAATAAAAACTAATTGAAATTTGAATCAGAAGCTAAATGTTGCCAATTAAATAAAACTGAATTAATAAGTTTACAAGCGATATTTCTTCGTTCTCAACTATTAATCATTTACCTTCCTCCGATACATATAATAAATCTGTACAAAAGTCGTTTTTAGGGTTCCGTAGTCAAATGGCAAAATACGGAACCCTTATAGATTCGTCATGTCTGTCTGTCTGTCCGTCCGTATGTCACAGCCACTTTTTTCCGAAACTATAAGAACTATGCTGTTGAAACTTGGTAAGTAAATGTATTCTGTGAACGGCAATAAGATTTTCACACAAAAATAGAAAAAAAAACAATAAATTTTGGGGGTTTCCCATACTTGAAACTGAAACAAAAAAAACATCAAACCCATATAAAACTAAAAAAAAAATATGATGAACATTACCATGTAAACTACCACCGAAAATTGGTTTGAACGAGATCTATTTATTTATTTATTAATCACAAAATCCACAGCTCTTAAAAATACATTAACACACTTATTGTTCCACTAGTAAATACTTTTTTTTTAATACGTCATAAATCGTAAGTACGGAACCCTTCGTGCGCGCGTCCGATTCGCACTTGGCCGGTTTTTTTACATTGAAAATATTAAAAATAAAAAATAGCCAGGGTTTTAAAGGATAACCCACCGAACCCATTTCCAGCATTTTTGAAATTTTTCTCTGTTTATCTGTTTGTCTGTTTATTTGTGCACGCATCACGTAAAATGTACGAAGCCAATGTAGATAACTTTTATACATAAACATTATGCGTAACTTGACGTATACCTTAGTTTTTGTTTCATCGCAATCGGTTCACACTATCAAAAGTTAGATGAATTTAAAGTGTTCAAGAAGTAAAATATCATAACACACGCCATGTCTTTGAACTGTTCGCGAACGCAATTCCGATACTCGGTCAGTTGAACTCCGTATTCGATAGATGGCGTTGTGCATTTGACATCATTTTCTGAATGGCGGTTAAAGAGTGCGCGCAAGATAAGTCTACGCGCGACGGGTGGCGTGCTTAATGTTGCCAGCATAACAATTTTTTTACCTTTATTTAATCAATAGTAATTTTTAATTACTCGAAACTTCAAGTAATTTAAGTTAAGCATGATTAATTACTAGCTTTATCTACTTGCATAGAATATGATAAAAAAGCTTCATGAATTTTTTGTAAATCTCTTATTGAATACTTAGTAGTACCTACTGTTAAATTTGGTCTAACAATGGTCCCACGGTGGCTAATACCGTGTAAGAAAGTGTTTTACTTGCTTACTCACCAACTAGCTCAAGTATAGGTGATCAGCATGAGACTATGTAGGGTATGGTTTCGCATGAAGTTGACTGAAGTAAAAGTCACACAGTTTGGTCAACTAATTTAATTCTTGAACATACAATCCGTCATCACAATTTCTTGAGGTTAAACAAGTACAATGAAACTTACTTTTATTTGGGATACAATTTACCCATTATTTCCACTACCAGAGGTATGATGTCTCAAGCAGTATCATTCGCCTGGGAAGCCATAATCAAGCCTCGTGCAAGCTAAAATGTCATTTGTGTTCGGTACCAAATGGTGGAGCTCAGATGCTGTTTTCTCCAGGAATTGTAGTCATATGTGTAGATGTGGTTATATATAGTTGACCATTTTCTTATTTATCTATGTACTAATAAAAATTAATCCTAGAGTGCCCTGCCAAGGAGAAGAAATGCACAATGAGCATCACACGCACATGTTTTCACAAGTATGGAAATTTAGTTAAATTCAACATTATACTTACAGCGAATGCTGACACATTATATATTTATATTTAGGGCTTGTTCCCTGCCGCCTACGAGTCATTTTACTTATTTTATGAACTCTTAATGGGATGAAAAGTTTTATCAGCTGCACTGTCCCAATACTTCCAATTGAAAAAGAATTGTCATTCCTGTCAGTCATAGACATAGAAGTTTAACCAATAGACTTGACATGTCTGGTTTTTCTTTATGTATGTATTTTCAAGAAGTTAATCATTTAATATTTTAGTGTTGAATTGTGTGTTTGTTGAATTAAATTGATACACACAAATTGTAATTTTATTATATCATTTTATATAACTGCAGATAGCAACGCCATCCCGTATCACGCAATGATCAACTCCCATGCCAAGCTGGTTCTCATCTTTGACACAATATGTCGCCTCTATACAAAAATAATCGTTACAGTACATCCTTCCCCGGTTAAAAAAATTGTTTCACAAATTTTTTTTTGAATTTATTTCACTTCCATTTGTGAATCTTAACATGTTCCTTGACAGAAATTGAGGTAGTCCGAAAAAATATTTTATATTAGAACTACCTACATTAAGTTTTATAAAAAAAAACAAAGTTCAAAACCTATTCATCAAAGTTTTAAGTTTATAATTAAGTACCATATGTACTAAACATTAAAACATTAGTGACAGACAGACATCTGTCTGAACACAATCGCTAAGAAGTTTATGAAAGTTAATATTTGATTTAATAAGTATTTAAGTTTATTAAATGTTTATATTCGGATTTTAATCTAAAAATATTTAGCCCTTTAATATTTATTTGTAGACTTAATGTCTAATCTAATTAAGTTTTACAACAAAAGGTAAACACTGCCATTTAAATAAAGCAAGTGTTATTCTAAGTACCAAGTTATTTTTAAATGTAAATAAGTAAATGTGGACAGGTACCCAATCAAGTTAGATTCATAACAAAAAGTAACATTGCCATTCAAAATGAAGCAAATGCCACATTAAGTACCCATTCGTTGTATAGATGTAGGCTTATACCTCATCAAGTTAGATTCGCAACAAAAATTAATACTGCCTTTTTTAAATCAGCCAGTATCACATTGAGCACCTATTCGTTGTATAGATATAGGTAAATGTTCAATTATTTTAAGTTTTATAATCAGAAAACCACCTAGTCTTTGCATCATTGTGTTACCTTTCATTTTTCCATTCACATACACTATTAAAAAAACAAAACGTTAACGTTTTTGAATTAATTTAGAAAAAATATCCTTATACCCTACCAGCATTCATTCATCCCTTTCTTTATTAAATATTTGCACCTCCATTATTGAATTTGGTGCAAATATTGAACCATTAACACAACAATGATCATTAACTAGTCTTCATATATTTTAAAATAATGTATGTAAGTCAATTGAGGACTATTGTTAACATGGACAATTTTAGGCATTCCATGTACAAGAAAACACTAGCATTTAACTAAAGTAGTGTTTGTTGAATTCCGTCATAGGAAACAACATAACATAAATCTACTAAGTATACTATTATATTGTGTTTCTTTTAATTGAAATAGGAAAAAAAAACCTAAAAGTTTAATTATTGTTCTCATGTACAAATTTAGGTATTCTGTGTACAAGAAACACTAGTATTTTAACTATAGCATTGCTTGTTTCTATAACATAGCTACTTTAGTAATCAAAATATACTATTAAATTGTGTTTCTTTAAAGTTGACACAAGTAAAAAAAACCTAATAAGTCACTACTAATTGCTTCAAATAGTTTTAAGTTTTATTTATTTAAGAATTGGGCGCCAGTGGGATCATCATGAAATTGATATAATAGATGTCCCACACTTTCTCTTGGCATCACTAACTTCCAAGAGAAATTGTGATAATAAGTTATATTTATTTTAAATAAAAAAAAAACAATTATGATAATAATCAGTCGAGAAATTCTCATTAAGTAATATTATGAGCAAGCTATGATACGTCCAATTGTAACAGTATCTACTAAAACCTACTCTTTATTTAAATAAAACAGCTTTGCATTAGGTTCCGAACACATGTGTACCTCATCGGTTAACGCTGGCATTGGAAAATCCATCTGGTTGATGCTGCTACTCTGACACCGACTACACAGGGAATGATACTGCTTGCGAATCACATCTCCAGTTGCTTCTAGATCTGTTGAAATACAAATACATTTAAATACAAGAAAATATTCTTCTTTATCAAGATAGTTTAACAAAATTGCTTTATGCATTTTGAACAAAATCAATATTTTTGTTCTATACATTTAAATCTAATTAACAGTTAAAATAACTAAGTTAAATTAGAGTGATTCATAATAACAAAACATTTTCTAGTGCAAAGGTATATAGTTTAAAATAAAAACATGTGACTATAACCGCACTTTCTAATTTTTATATAATGTTTATGTTTTGTTTTTTTAGTTTATATTAATGCTTTAAGCATGTTGAACAAAACAATGTTTGTTCCATATTTATATATATCTCATTAACAGTTTCTATAACTTTGTTAAATTAGAGTTATTTATTAAGTTTAACATAACATTTACTAGTGAAAAGGTATATAGTTTTAAAATAAAACATGTGACTATAACCCCACTTTAAATTTTACATAATATTAATGTTATGTTATTTCAAATTTCAAATTAAGCAATCATGAAGTTAACCCATCGTTTGGTTAAGTTCTTTAGTTCATAAGTTATTGTAGATAGTAGAAACAGTAAGTGGTTATGTACCTCAGTCAAATAATTGTAAGAAAGTATAAGCATGTGGTTATCCCTAAGTTTGGTTTACCAATTTATTTCTAGGACATTCTTGACACAAAAAAGTGGCCAAGTACTTCCTTCAAACTACATGCGACACGTTGGGCAGCCAATTGTAAGAAAGTGTTTTACTTGCTTACTCACCAACTAGCTCAAGTATAGGTGATCAGCATGAGACTATGTAGGGTATGGTTTCGCATGAAGTTGACTGAAGTAAAAGTCACACAGTTTGGTCAACTAATTTAATTCTTGAACATACAATCCGTCATCACAATTTCTTGAGGTTAAACAAGTACAATGAAACTTACTTTTATTTGGGATACAATTTACCCATTATTTCCACTACCAGAGGTATGATGTCTCAAGCAGTATCATTCGCCTGGGAAGCCATAATCAAGCCTCGTGCAAGCTAAAATGTCATTTGTGTTCGGTACCAAATGGTGGAGCTCAGATGCTGTTTTCTCCAGGAATTGTAGTCATATGTGTAGATGTGGTTATATATAGTTGACCATTTTCTTATTTATCTATGTACTAATAAAAATTAATCCTAGAGTGCCCTGCCAAGGAGAAGAAATGCACAATGAGCATCACACGCACATGTTTTCACAAGTATGGAAATTTAGTTAAATTCAACATTATACTTACAGCGAATGCTGACACATTATATATTTATATTTAGGGCTTGTTCCCTGCCGCCTACGAGTCATTTTACTTATTTTATGAACTCTTAATGGGATGAAAAGTTTTATCAGCTGCACTGTCCCAATACTTCCAATTGAAAAAGAATTGTCATTCCTGTCAGTCATAGACATAGAAGTTTAACCAATAGACTTGACATGTCTGGTTTTTCTTTATGTATGTATTTTCAAGAAGTTAATCATTTAATATTTTAGTGTTGAATTGTGTGTTTGTTGAATTAAATTGATACACACAAATTGTAATTTTATTATATCATTTTATATAACTGCAGATAGCAACGCCATCCCGTATCACGCAATGATCAACTCCCATGCCAAGCTGGTTCTCATCTTTGACACAAGATGTCGCCTCTATACAAAAATAATCGTTACAACCGTCCATTTCAATTTCAATTATATTTAATTTCTTCTTCAACAATTTTTGAAGAAGATGCTGCCACATAACCCTCTTGAGTTATTTGGGTGACGGTGCGTGATGCAATATATTACATGATGCCGGTCCTGTCCCGCTGGTATATTTATGTACCAACCAATACTGTCAGGCACCGGTAGTACGAAAACTTAGGGAAATTTTAGTACCTATAGTGGTATCCCTAAAAGTTACCGGTCAAATAAGCAACGCGGGCTCTATCTCTGTAAAACGGCACCGTAGGCTCGTTATTGTCTTGTTCACTTCAAGAAAACATCCCTGCCAGCACTTTAAATTACTTTTGGTTTAAGGCGGTTCCCCGAGCAAAACGCCGCGCAAGCCATTTTTTGTGCTGTTTTTAGGAGCTATCTACTCGTTATTTAAAAAGAAATATCAATTAATAAAAATACATTAAATTTCTACATAATATTGATTCTAAAATGGTAGATTTAGTTTTTTTTTAAATGTTGTATATATTTCACTAATCTCCTTTCAAAAAAACATAAAAATGAGAAATAATTATTGATATTATGCATCTCCTCGTAAAGTGTTCATTAATTATTTTTTGTACTAACACTAATGGATAGACAATTTAATAACGAACATTTTTGTAGAATTATTTTTTTCAAAAGACCAAAATTCGATTTTATAAAGATTTTATTCTAAAATCTGGGCGTATTCACTACTGTAATTCATGCGCCGCCAGTGCCGCTAGACCAATAGGAATGCTCATATCGCACGCCGATTTTTTGGTCAGGGTACCGTCTTAATGATGGCGATTATTTAATTCGGAAACGAATAAAACAAGGAATACAACACACTCTCTTGACACCTGACATAAATTACAAACAATTAGTTCCAATTTTGTCCGCGCGCAGACTTATCTTGCGCGCACTCTAATGTTCTCCGCGCCAGAATGACACTTGAAAAAAATTGGTAGGTAGGAAGGATAAGTAGCAAGTCAATTAGAGTAGGCAGGTAGGCAGGGGGTGTCAACTCTATACTTCTATACAAATGTCAACTCTATACTTTTCGTTTCGGTGTAGTGTTCTGGAGAGCTACTAGATGGCGGGCAGCAAAACTGTCTTTACTTTTTTAGGGTTCCGTACCCAAAGTTTTATAAAGGCCATATTAATACTTATAAAAACGGTGGGTTTGGGCACAAATTATAAGGGCTAAAACCTTATAGAGGTTATATAGTTACCATAAAATAAGCTGATTAGCTACAAATAGACAAGAAATTTGCTTTTATGTAACAAATTACCCTTATAACTGCTAAAACATATCGGCTATAAGGCCAATTTCTCGTGTAATAGCAAAATGTAATACGAATATGTGTAAATTACTTCATGATTATATCAAACACCTCCATCATTTATAAATAAAATAGATAATAAATGGCTGCCATACTACACATTTACCAAATCGCTCTTTTTTCGTTTATTATACTGCAAGGTTATGTGGGAAAGCAGTTTTGTGAGAATTGTGGATATGTTTTATAACATATTTTTAATGCGCCTCTTAAAATTTATGTTTTTATTATTTAAAAAATGATTTTAATTTTGAGAGACTTTGTGAATTACCACTATAAGAATAATTAGCAAATCAAATGCTTTTAGAAAGCATTTATAAGTCATTTACCCTCAACCATATTGAAAGATTTTAGGGTTCAATCGCCATTATTTTTAACCAACTTCAAAAAGGAGGTTCTCAATTCGACTGTATTTTTTATGTGTCACCTCAAAACTTTCTAATTGGTGAACCGATCTTGATTCTTTTTTATTGGAAAGCTGGTGCTTCTCATGTAGTCCCGTTTAAGTTTGGTGAAGATCTGATGAAGCACTTCGGAGATATTATACAACAGAACTCTTCAATAAACAACAGTAAATCTCTCGGGATTGCTGCAATCGCATGTTTATTTATTTTTTAAGCCATTTCATAACATAAGATCACGCAGGTACGCTCTAAAGAGGTTGCAGATGTGTAGTATTCATTCTGGTACACGCTCATTATTATATTCAAGTTTTGTTATGTAGGTACCACAACTAAAAAGTAAAACATATTTTTTTATTACAAAAAATGCAACCGACATAAAAAAGATTTTATGTAAAAAATATATTATTTCTCTGTACTTCTTTTTACCGACTTTTATTTTACAGAACCCGAGAAATATCTAATTGATTGAATATCTGACCACATTCATTTCTTGACGAAGATGATTGCCACGAATTGTGTACTGAAGTGATTATGGCCTTGGCAAATCACACATTTTATAATAAGAGAATAAATAATTTAATATATCATCATTGGCTATATATGTTCTCTGAACCCGTCTTTATGTCACTGTCACTCTTATCAGATGATTCATTATCACCTTGAATAAGGCAATCATTTAGAAAAAAAAACACGAAAGTGTCTTGGTCAATGTTGTGTGAAATTAATTCTACAGAACCCATAGCATTTTCTTCCATCGTAGCTGCAAAGTCAAGTATACATATAAGAATTCCTGTAGCAGTTACATAAATGTTTCCTCAAGACTTTAATAGTTATAGAAGCCATGTAACTTACCATATTGCATTAGCTTTAAAGGTGCATTCTGATAGTCTATCAATGGGTATAGCTGTATAATAGCCATATTAAATATACAAATAGTATGACGCCAAAGCGACTACATGGCTAAAATATTATATGTCTGAATAGACATATAATGTCTATATGTCCAGTGGTTTAAAAGGGTCATTTAAATTAGTTACATAAACGTTCATAAGATAAAATTATAAGATTGATTTACCATATTAGCAAAAAACATTTTATCATGCTTTTATAAAGGAGAGTTGCTAAACTAATGCTGTTACAAAACATGTACTAGAGTTATTCCCTTATAAATCATTCCTTATATAGCATTTTTGCTGCTTGGGTAGGGTAGGTAGGTAAGATATTTAAGGCGTAGGTGGGGTAGGTAAGGCGTATGTTAAGTAAGTTGGGTAGGTAGGTAGGGTGGGTAAGGCGTAGGTTGGGTAAATAGGGTAGATAAGGCGTAGTTTGGGTAAGTAGGGTAGGTAAGGCGTAGGTAGGGTAGGTAAGGCGTCCGTAGGGTAGGTAAGGCGTTGGTTGGGTAAGTTGGGTAGGTAAGTAATCCTACTTCATAGGATAGGTAAAGCGTAGGTTGGGGAGGTAGGTAGGGTAGGCAAGGCGTAGGTTGGGTAAGTAGGGTAGGTAAGGCGTAGGTTGGGTAAGTAGGGTAGGTAGGGAAGGTAAGGCGTAGTTAGGGTAGGCAAGGCGCAGGTAGGGTAGGTAAGGCGTAGGTAGGTAGGTAAGTAGGGTAGGCAGTTGACGGGAGCGAAGCCGCGGGCACAGCTAGTTTGCAACTAAGATTAGTATTGCGGTACTTAAATGCATCGGGTCCATTGTGTTTTCCAGGTGCAGCCGTGGTGACTCTGTACGGGCTGCCGTGGCTGGTGGTGGGCGTGGCGCCGCTGACGTTCATCTACTACCGCCTTCAGCGCCGCTACCGCGCCACGTCGCGCCAGCTCAAGCGGCTGCAGAGCGTCACGCTGTCGCCTGTCTACACACACTTCAACGATACACTCGACGGTTAGTGCTAACACCTTGGGAAAACCTTGATCGGTGTTGGACTCCACGCTTTAATCTTGTCCTACTTGACAATACCTTACTGCCAATTTATTCCGTTAGGTCGCTAGGCACCAAGTATCAAGGAGAAACAAAAACGGTTTCTTAACGGTTATGTGACTGTCTTTGGGATTATCCTGTGGTTGAAATACTCATGTGAAGTAAAAATATTGACATATTATAATTTAATGTTTGTGCTCACTCGTAGGTCACGACACGGTGCGCGCACTGGGCGCGGGCGGCGCCTGGCTGTCGCGCGGCGCAGAGCAGGTGGAGGCGTGGCAGAGGGCGGCGCTGAGTGCGGCCGGCGCCTCGCAGTGGCTGGCGCTGCGCCTGCAGGCCGCCGCCGCCGCCGTGGTGGCCGCCGCCGCGCTGCTCGCCGTGCTGCAGCGCACGCTGCACGCCGCCGACCCCGGTTAGTACTGAGTGTCCTCGCAGTGGCTGGCGCTGCGCCTGCAGGCCGCCGCCGCCGCCGTGGTGGCCGCCGCCGCGCTGCTCGCCGTGCTGCAGCGCACGCTGCACGCCGCCGACCCCGGTTAGTACTGAGTGTCCTCGCAGTGGCTGGCGCTGCGCCTGCAGGCCGCCGCCGCCGCCGTGGTGGCCGCCGCCGCGCTGCTCGCCGTGCTGCAGCGCACGCTGCACGCCGCCGACCCCGGTTAGTACTGAGTGTCCTCGCAGTGGCTGGCGCTGCGCCTGCAGGCCGCCGCCGCCGCCGTGGTGGCCGCCGCCGCTAACAGTCCTCCAATCTGGACCTTAGATTATCGAAAACTCGCAGGCACATTGCTCTTGGAATAGCCGCCATTTCTTCTTCGATATTCGTCTTCAACTGGGCAGTCGTGGTTGGATTATTGTGGTAAACTGTACTCCTCATGTAGCCATGTACGGCCCAGTAACGGCAATTCTGTTTATTGACGTGGCCATTTTAGTGAAAATGGGCTTCATAGGAAAAAAATATATTGTTGAAACTCCTAAAACGTAAATTGAGGCTTCAAATCCTGCACTAATTGAATCTTATATGGGTGAGACTTAAGATCTTTCGTTAAAATGCGTCGCAAAGTTGTTCTGGATACAGCAAGCTCAGCTGAACGCTTGGGAGTTGATAGACCAGGATTACTGTACTGTTTCGAACCAAACGTTCCGTTACTCTTATTTGTGTTTTGTTGCTACACTATGTCAGCTAGTCAGCGATTTGACAGCTTTTGATTGACTTGAGTTGACACTTGACTAGAAAATTTGTGACCGAGCGCGTGTGACGTGATTCCGAGGGTCTCGTTTTGATTATATTGTTGTTCGGTGTTTTCACCGAACAGCTTACTTTGCAATATCGCCCTGACGCGTTAACCTAGTTTTATTATATTATAATCAGTGCACTTTTGTCTACCGCGTTAGCCGGGTGTATTCAAGCATTTCATTCAACACTCATTAACATTTTAGTCATTAAGAACATTTGAGTGTAAAGAAATTAATAGTGTTTCATGTAAAGTTTGTTTCACCTCAAAAACACCGACACCTCGCGAAGTACCCCGACAATTGTAATTGTTGAAGATTCAACCCATCGTAATTGTTGCGTTCGCCATCTACCAGTGGTGCGGTTCTTCGCCCGTGCAGTCGTTTTTGTGAATATTTCGCGCGCAGCGAGGTGCTTTTGCCCGGAGCGTGTCTTGAAGTCTGCAAAGAATACCAACAGACTACGCCCCGTATTCCCCTTTCTATATCAATATTATAAATAGGAAACATTTTTTTGTTTGTTTGTACCGAATAGGACACCGAAACTACTGGACCGATTTAAAAAATTATTTCACGTATGGAAAGTTACATCATTCCCGAGTAACATTTTCGTAATAAAACCGCTACATAAAAAAGGGAGCAAACATGATCCAGCCAATTATACACCTATTGCCATACTGCCCATATTCTCCAAAATAATAGAGGAAGTAATATACAACACATTGTACTCTTTTTTCGAACGGAAAAATCTTTTTGCTGATGAGCAGTACGGTTTTAGGAGAAAAAAGAATATTAACATGGCGATTTTTAATCTCTTTGATAAAATGATTTCGAGTATTGATAATAGAAGTCCAATAACTGCTTTATTCATGGACATGACAAAGGCATTTGATTTTGTTGATCGAACTAGGGGCAAATGATCTGAAACTTTTAGAATCGTACTTGTCGGACAGACGACAAGTTACAAGGATAGATAAAGTATGTTTTGCTTCAAAAACCGAGCGTACGTATTTGTCGAGCCAGAGATCCAATAACTATGGTGTACCACAGTTCAGTAGATCCAGAGATTACCCCCTACAACGTCACAAACTCACAAACTTTACCTCTTTATAATATTAGTATAGATTATATACATTAACGAAATGCCTAGAGAAACACATCCCCCTTTTGTTTTTTTTGCTGGAGAAAGCACAGTCGTTTTTAGTGGCAACTGATGCGACGACACTTGAGGGAGAGATAAACCACTGTCTCCAAGTATTAGTAGAATGGATAGGCGCGAATAAATTGAAAATAAATATTGACAAAACGAAAATATAAAATAATAATGACTTTTGAGCAAATGACAAATTTATTATTTATTTAAACTTCATGTACAATGGTGATACACAGGCGGACTTAATGCAGCAAGGCATTCTCTACCAGCCAACCTTTGGGTTAAAAAGGACAAATCATAAAAAAACTGCACATAAAATATAAAGACAAAATAATTTCAGATACAAACACTACAACATTTTTAGGACTAGAGCTAGATAGAGATATGTCGTGGAAAACCCACACACTGTTCGTGGAAAACCCACACTGACAGTGTGTGTAAACGCCTGAGCCAGCATTCATATGCTTTACGCAATATCGCAAAGGAGGTATTTTAATTTAATTTACAATGCATGTCCTCGAAACGAGCGGTTTTCCAAGCAGCCAAACTGTGCGGAAAGTGTCACTTTTTTTCACTAGTGCTTTTTACTTTCCTGTATTTTTTAATTTTTAAATCTAATGTCAGCCCGACGCATAGAGTTTTTATTATTTGAGAAAAGTTTTAAAAATAAGTTATGTACAGATTATCATTCATATAAAAGGTAAAATAAAACTAATACTTTATTTTAGGCGTTTTTTATTACTCTAGATTTAGATTTTGATCAATAAATTAATTTTTCTTCCAACTACGTAGTAATGTTATCATTAATCACTACAAAACTGATCACAAAGTACGTATTTATTGCTTAGAACCAAAACAGTGCAGAAAAGTTATATGAAATCTCATTGTTGCACTGTTTTACTTTAATGCACTGTTTTGTATATTTTATCTAAACTAATATTATAAAGCCGAAGAGTAGGTACTATAGTTAGGGTAGGTAGAGTAGGTAGAGAAGGAAGCTAGAGTAGGTAGAGAAGGTAGAGTAGGTAGAGAAGGTAGAGTAGGTAGGGTAGGTAGAGTAGGTAGAGAAGGTAAAGTAAGTAGAGAAGATAAAGTAAGTAAAGTAAGTAGAGTAGGTAGAGAAGGTAGAGTAAGTAGAGAAGGTAGAGTAAGTAGAGTAGGTAGAGAAGGTAAAGAAAGTAGAGAAAATAAAGTAAGTAAAGTAGGTAGAGTAAGTAGAGTAGGCAGAGTAGGTAGAGTAGGTAGAGCAGGTAGAGTAAGAAGAGTAAGTAGAGTAGGTAGAGCAGGTAGAGTAAGAAGAGTAGGTAGAGAAGGTGGAGTAAGTAGAGTAGGTAGAATAGGTAGAGAAGGTAGTGTAAGTAGAGTTGGTAGAGTAGGAAGAGTATGTAGAGAAGGTAGAGAACGTAGAGTAAGTAGAGTAGATTGAGAAGGTATAGTAAGAAGAGAAGGTAGAGTAGGTAGAGAAGGTAAAGTAAGTAGAGAAGATAAAGTAAGTAAAGTAGGTAGAGTAAGTAGAGTAAGTAGAGAAGGTAGAGTAAGTAGAATAGGTAGAGAAGGTAGAGTAGGTAGGGTAGGGAGGGTAGGCATGTTAGACTAGGCAGGGTAGGCAGGATAAGCTAGGCAGGGTAGCCAGGGTAGGCAGAGTAGGTAAGGAAAGCAGGGTAGGTAGGTAGTGGTAGGTGGCCAGTTGACGGGAGCGAAGCCGCGGGTGTCAGCTAGTTTAGATATAAATTTACCACAGAGGTGTAATGTCTCCCATTAAGTTTAATATAAAATATATGCAGTAGATCGAAAAAGGTACTGGCGTGGTACGAGTACTGGCTGAGAAAAAAAATCGGCGTATAAAACCAATTAGGTGAAAAAAATGCCCCGCATTTTGTACCATTGTAAAACTTTGATAGGTAGGTACTTCATATTTAGCAAGAAAAGTATAAAAAAATGGAAATCGATGAGAGGTAGATTGGTAGTTGAAAGAAAAGTAGATTACGCAACTCGCTAAAGTGAGTAATTAATGCACTCGTGTTAATTTAGTGCCCTCGCATGCGCTCGGGCACCAACATAACACTCGTGCATTAATAACTCACTTTGCGCTCGATGCAACAATCTACTATTAAATATTCATTAAATATGTTTGGCAGAACGTATATTTTGCTCGTGCCTTATTGCGTTACGATGTGAGAGCTATTCGCACATGCGCAGTAGATATGCCCGAGGAACTATTAGTTAATCTGTGGATATGCTAAACGCGCTTGAATAAGCCCGCCATTTTATTAATTTCATTTTATTAATTTATTTATTTCCTCGCACAATGCATAGTAAAATGTTGTATGATACACGTACGTAAGATGATTTCCGACTTGTGTCGATTTATCCACTCACTCGCTTCGCTCGCTCGTGAATAAAAATGCCACTCATCGGAAATCACCTACCTTCCGCACTTGTATCATAAATAACTAATATAACATTGTATTATTTGATTTATTATTGTAACTATAATTTTGCATGCCTAAATTGGTGGAACACGGTTGACTGCGCATTCACCTGACATCTTGAAGTGTATTTTTATGTACTGTGTTGAGCAATAAATGAATTTGAATTGAACATAGGCTATAATTTTGACGGGAGCGAAGCCGCGGGGGTCAGCTAGTATTACATATATTATCCCTAAAACCCTCGACTAGGCACGGGATTGAGCGAGCACAGAAGACCACCACGAGGACCAAGGTAAGTTTTACCAACTGTATAGGTCTACCGAAATCTCATGGCAAATGTTGAAATAAAAATTTGTTGTGTGCAATACTGGGGAAATTGAATTAAACCATCTTGATACTGTTTAATTTTTATTTATGTCTTTAGTATTAATGAACATGAGGTACCTATATTATAATAGTCACAGCGGATCTTTGTGTCTTTGAACTTGGTCCTGCCAACCATTGCGTAAGAAACAGTTTGTCATCGAGTATACTGCATAGAGTAAGCGAGATGTTAGATGAAAAGCGTAAGCGAGTGAAAGACAGTTATACAATGCTATCTTCACCTTCAACATTGACACAAAACTAGCTAATGCGCCCCTGCGCCTCTGAATTGGATGCAAGACCCTTCTTGCATCCAATTCAGAGACACAAAGATTCGCTGTGAGTATTATAGGTGTGTATGAAGAATGTTGTTATACATCAGGTTCTTAACATAGGAAAATATGTCTTGAAAAATAAATCAATTATATATTAATTTATATAATAATTTATTGGATATCATTTAAATCATATTAATAACTTAACATCTCATTCAAAACTAGAATACGATTCCAAGAACTCCAGTGGCATTTCAAAAACTTGTATCTTTGGAGTTTTATGTCATCTCTCTCAATCAAAATGGTTCTTTTTGATTGGCATAACCAATCTCTTTATGTAGAAGTCTGTAAAAAATAATAAAATCAATCATGTTACTTATAGCTTAGTCATTCATCATCAGTCTATACACGTCCCACTGCAGGGGACAGATTAATACTTAATATTTGTCTTACCTAAAAGATTCTCAACCTTCGTTGAAATCAATATCTTGTCGAAGAATTAGTAACGGTTTCATTACTGTTGGCATTTCCTTCCGACCATCATTCGATGTGCCCTCACTTACGATTTACCGTATAATATTAATGAAAACCCCTGTAAAGAAAATAAATTAAGTAAGAAAAATATAAAATAAACTAAAAGTATCAAAACAAGTCAGTCCAACTTACCGGTCCACTCTACGACGTGCTTTAAAATCAAAGAATGAGTTTGATTTACGCCTTCTTCCTCCCTTATTTTACGATACACATTGAAAACAATATGTCTCGCTTGAGATCGAAGTTGCTTTTTCGATATTTTCACAAAAACAACAAATTTTCAAGAAGATAACACAAAATCTCAGCAGCGGTTGACACATCTCGTAATTTGATTTGACAGGTGACAATTGACATTGCCATATGAAAATCACAATTTAAAAAAATAAGAAGTGCCATGAGATTCTGGTAGACCTTCACTTCTGACACACTGACACTTCCCACCTGCCTGACAGGAATAGGTATCTCAACCATCAGCCCCTAGCGACCGCTGCCACGTATCGTGGTTTCGCGGGTATAGACCTGGTTGGATCCAAGAGTTGCAGCATTGCTATGGGCGCCAGTGTTCGGCTTTTGGCTTTATGATCCGCAGGCTTGTATTCAACATTTGGTGGCAAGAGCGTGGTTTGAATTCCACGATCATAGTATAAGCTAGAACACTCGTTCACACTGAATGCTGTATTGTTTGTCGGTTTGTTTTTTATTGTTGAGTATACTTGGCTTGGAAAGTGGTACATTTTGAGTCACTCAGAGGTAGCTGTGTCTTGTCGGGTTGAAATCAACCTCCACAGTTATATTCCAACCTGTTAAAATAAAGTACACAACTTGCAACTTAACATTTCACGCCGGGATAGAAGGTTAACGTTTTGTTATTGAATGTTTTGTTTGTTGTAAACATTATAGGTTTGGTGAAGGAAGACTGGATGGTCTCTCCTAATTGTGTCTTATTGAATTATAGTTATTGTTGCCCTTCTATCTTGGTTTTGTAAGATTGTTTTTTATTGTAATTGTTGTTGGGTTGCATTGTTACCAATTGTATAAGAAAAATGGTTGGTTTGTTTGTTTGATATTGACAGTAATATTCTGGATTGATTCAAGTTAAAGTCATTGTTCCTAACTGGTTAAGTAAATTGAATATTGAATTTGTATTGGGAAATCAACCTACCCACTTGTGTTTTGATAATTTTTATTTTGTTGTGATACCCACTTTTGTTTTGATAATTTTTAACCGACTTCAAAAAAGGAGGAGGTTCTTAATTCGTCGGAATCTTTTTTTTTTTTGACATTTCTCTTTGTGAGATTACTCAAAGACGCCTGGACCGATTTCAAAAATTCTTCTTTTGTTTTGAAGGGTATAACTTCCTTGTTGGTCCCATAGTCATCAGGTCAGGATCTGATGATGGGATCCTAGCGAAATCGAGGGAACACCTCAAATATTATAGGCATACTTTTAGCAATTTTGGTGTTTTCATCAAAAATGCAATCATTTGCATTCAGAAAGTATCATTTGGTTGGTGAAGTGGAACTAATGAAGAAGACCACAAATGGCCACTGGAACTCCTAAATGCTGAGTATGTCACGGGTATATATCAAATAGTTAACCGACTGTGATGAAGCAAATACTTATAAATAAATGGTACTGATGAAAATGGCACCATCGAACTGATCTGATGATGAAACCGGAAGGCAGGCACTGGAACTCTGATGTAAAACGACTGTAGCCTACGACGACGATTGTAGCCCAGTCGTGTTTGGGGTTATTGCAATCGTCATGAGATGGACTTTGGCTATAAATGATTATGATGTTAATTGGAGATACCTACCAAAACTAAAAAGAGAAAGATAAAAAACCGTTTAACAAAAAATCAAGCCGACTTCCAGAACAAAAATTTATAAAGTAAATTCTTTTCCGAAGTCGGTGTCGAAAAATTGAAATCAATGCGAATGCGAATACGCGAACGTGAATCTGTGTGTTTTTTGGCGGACGCCCACGTTTCTCGGGTTTTGTCGTTGCCTCGCATCCATCGGGTTGCCACTCTAGGAGTGGATTTGGTCAACCCACTGACGGTGGCCTTGAATTTTGGTCGTTCATTTTGCTTCGCATCGTCTTGTCTAAGTTGCCTTCCGATTTAAAGGTTCGGTTCGAGCAGAAGTATGGTGGGGATAATGCCACATGCCTCGCCCCTTTCGAGGATTTGTTGAAGTTTTTGGATGAGGAATGTCGCCTTTTGGACAACTCTGGTTTTCTAGGTCCCTCTACCGTCTGGCGGGCCCCAGAACGGTCCTTTCCGGACCAGCGTCGTGTTGGTGCGCCCGCGACCCGAAAACTTGCTTTTAGGTGCGCATGTTTTGGGTTTGATTTTGTCCGGGACCGAGCGGGTTCTGCAGAAGAATGGGTTAGTAGCTAAACCTACAGTTCTTGGTTTTAGTTTTATGGGTCCCGTGTTGAAGGGCTGGTTTGCGAGGTATATCCCGGCAAAGTCATGAAAAGTATTTTTTTACCCGACTACGGCGTCGCATGGTCGGGTGGAATACTCAACTTCAAAAACCAAAACATCAACAACAATCAAAATATCAACACCATATAGTCAACAGTTATTTTTTTCAATGAATCAGAATAAAATTAGGTTTAAACTAGAGTCAAGAGCAAACCCATCACAAATAAAAATAAAAAAAACTTAAACGGTTCAAAATGTCAACACTTCAGATGAGCAACGAATGTGAATAACATTAATTTATAACTTAGATAGTTCAAAATATCAACACTTAAATTGAATCTAAATATCACATTTTTATAAACTAGCTGTTACCCGCAGCTTCGCCCGCGTTAATATAGATTTTGTCAATCAATTCTGGTTGTCGACACACAGGGTGAGAAAATTCCAATGCTGCAGTTTTAATTTTAATCAAAATCGGCCCCGTGACTCCTTTGATAGTTTTGTGCTATTCTTCATGGTGATGATTTGGCCATCCACGCCCACTTGGAAAACTCAGCCTGTATAAGTACAGGATGTATTAACGTAATAACGATTAACTTATTTAATTGAAGATGTTGGTCAATACAGGTATAGGTTAAATAGTTACAAAAGAAAATAAATAAACTAAAGAGTCATTGGTTCTGCTTTGCAGCAAATTGAAGATACCACTCTATCATAAATGTTATCTACAGTTAATTGAAATTCCTTAATTATGCCGTAAATCATGGGTTGACAACATTTTAGGACGCCGCATACTATGCTGTATGTCCTTTCATTTGGTGCAAATACATATACATTCTGGGCCCAGGACATATGCGAACATCAGCAGCTACATGTAGCTGGCCGTGGGAAAAGCATGGCAAATGCACCCTGCTACCCTTGAGCTTGTTAATAGTAATAGCAAAACTATGTTTGATTGGAAACTGGCTTCTTTTGAATTTAAATGATAGGTCAATGGTGAATATTGGGATTCGACGTATGAACACGCTTTCTCCTTTTCTCATACCAAATTCTATCTAAATCGGTTCATCGGTATAAGCACTATTAAGAAGTTTTATACAAAACTAACGCCCCGTCCCCTATTTCGCGCGCTTCATGTTAAATGCATAAAGAAGTAGCCTATGTCCTTCTCATGGTCTCCAACTATCTCCATTCCAAATTTCATCTAAATCGGTTCATAATCAGTTACCCGCGATCACCCACTAAGGTAGCACGCACCTCGATCGTTCTCTGCACTTGTTTACGCACCTCGGATAACCGGTTTTAAGATCAGTGGTTCTAAACATTTTACTCAAAGTTTGACTAATATCGCCCGGACTCTTAATCAAGTATGATGAAGTGTGCCAGCTGCAATATTAACTTCAATGACGGCGTTCAATGTGCCTCATGTTTGAAGCACCTTGATTTTGGCTGCGCGAGCATCACTGAGGCTGGATGGAGGAAGTTGGGCAATGACAGAAGAGCAGTATGGAGATGTCCCAAGTGCCGACTTTCTTCACCGTCACCGTCACCGTCCCCGTCCCCGTCTCCGGTTCCAACACCTGAACCTGCATCTCTGGAAACTATCCTTAACGAGATCCGTGAGCTCAAGGCCCAACTGGCTGGTGTGCCGGCGCTTTCTCAAGATGTCAAGTGCGTTAAAGAGGAACTCAAGGAACTTAAGATTTCCAGTGAGTTTGAGAGTAAACGGCTGGATGACTTTTCTGTCAAGATTGCTGGGATTGAGTCTAGGGTTATGGGTCTGGAGCTCCTTCAGGAATCTGTTCGCACTCTTCAGTCTGACATTGACGTGATTAAGTCAGAGTTATCTGCTAGTGACCAGAGGTCGAGATTGAACAATGTCGAAATCAAGGGCATTCCTATGAAAAAGGATGAAAATTTGTTCACTGTTTTGGAAAAGATCAGCCAGAAGGTTAATTTTACGTTTCCTAAAACCCAAATAAATTACATATCCAGAATACCGCTGTTTAACTCCAAGGAGAAGTCAATCGTGGTTAGCTTCCTAAACAGATACGTCAAAGAGGACTTTGTTGCTGCTGCGCGCTCATTCAAGACGCTATGTACTTATGACCTTGGATTCGAAGGCCAATCCAACCGAGTCTACGTCAATGATCACCTAAACCCTGACTCCAAGAAGTTGCTCAATAAAACCCGAGCATTGGCTAAGCAGAGGGAGTTTAAGCACGTATGGGTTAAGCATGGAAAGATCCATGTCCGAAGGCAGGAAGGGTCGGCTGTCCTTGTAATTTCTAACGAAAAAGATTTAAACAAACTAAATTAGAGTATTGTATTTTTCGTTTATCATTTTATAATCAAACTATAATAAGTCTTAAGTCTAGCAGTAAATCTGATCGTCATATTGTCACACTGACCTTAACTGTTTATCACTTCTTTTCTATTGTAAAAGGTTTAGCATCGCTGCCGTACTGGATGTTTCGACACCTCGCTTTTGTATTCGCTAATGACCCTGTTGTTTACCTTATCGCACTGTTCTATTTATTTGAACATTTAAATCTATGCTTATCTCGCTCGCACTCAGCGTTGATTCTAATTATTGCCATTCTCCTCGCACAGCTACCTGCAATCTTGCTACTTTTCGCCTTTAAACTTACGCTGTTTATAGTATATATGTGGGTAATTATCCTACCAGCTGTTTTATTATTATTTGCTAAGATGATTACTTTTAATACGTATGAGTATTTATTGTTCGCGAATTTTGACATTGACAATGGAATCGTTAAATGTTCGTCATTTTGCTGCATGGGTGGTTGTTATTTTGCTAAGTATTCTGCTACTATATCTTCTTTAAATTATCAATGGCTTTAAGTAACATAAAAAAACTAAATGTTTATTATCAGAATGTCCGGGGGCTCCGTACAAAAACTGAAACTTTCTATCGTGAACTGTGCCTCTCTTCATACGATGTTATTGTATTGACGGAAACCTGGCTAGTGGATGGCATCTCAAACTCGGAGTTATTTGGTGATCAGTATATTGTGTGGCGTCGCGACCGGGATTACTGTCTCACGGGCCAGACTCGGGGAGGTGGTGTTTTAATAGCTGTCCGTAAATGTATAGCTGCGGTGCCGCAACCGCTATTTCATTCCTCAGCCGAAGACTTGTGGGTAACATTGAGTGTACGTCAGCCTAACTCTAAAAACTGCGTTAAGTTAAATATCTGCACCGTTTACCTATGTAATCAAAATCGTAGTTTTTCATTTTCTGAGCAATTGTCTAATTTTCTCCGTAGTTTAAATAACTCAATGTTAAATAATCCAACTGATTACTATTTAATTATTGGCGACTTTAATTTGAGTGGCATCTTGTGGCAATTAAATGACGGCTCATTGCTGCCTTCGAATATTTGTAGTGGTGATGAGTACACGCTTACTGATGATATACGTGTTTTAGGGCTCGCTCAATATAATGGTATACAGAACGCGTTTGGTAAAATCTTGGATTTGGTGTTGTGTAATGAGATTGTCTCAGTGTACGAGTGTCTAGCGCCTTTAACGCCTGTTGACAAATATCACCCAGCCCTCCGTATCGAGGTAAACTTTTTTGAGTACAGTCACTTAACGCCTGCGCCTTATATTCGGTATCGTTACGATAGGGGGAACTTTACTGAAATCAATAGGGAAATATCAGCTATAGACTGGACTAATATACTCTCTGATATGTCGCTTAATGACGCTGTGAACTTTTTTTATTCTACGATAGAGGAAATTCAAAATAAGTACGTGCCTACTGTGACAGTATTCCATAACTCATACCCAATTTGGTATTCCTCGTCACTTAAACGCATGATTAAGGAGAAATCCAAATATCTTCGTAAATTTAAATTGTACGGTAGGCTGTCTGATGAAGCTACCTTTAAACATTTACGGGAAAGAGTTAAAAAGCTAGAAGTGGATTGTTATGCCAACTATGTAGCGGCTACAGAAGCCTGCATTGAACTGAACCCTAAGCGCTTCTGGAGCTTTGTCAAACAGCGGTCTAAGACCAATATAATGCCCAGCTACCTGAAGTATGGCGATGTGACACTTTCCTCTCCTGATTCTATCTGTAACGCGTTTTCTGCCCACTTTTATTCTACATATCTTAACCCTTGTGATGTATCGTCTATTAATAATCATTGTTCTATCCAAAATACTGAAAATCTTAATATACCTTCGGATATTCATTCTATTGAAATTGACCCAAATGTTATAGCTAAATTAATTAATAATATTGATCCATTAAAATCTGGTGGCCCGGACCACTTATCACCTAAATTTTTGATCGGGTGTGCTAAATCCATTGCCTTGCCAGTATCTCTCTTGTTTAAAAAATCACTCTCTTCATGTACTGTTCCCCATATCTGGAAGTCTGCCTTTATAACTCCAGTGCATAAAAAAGGGCATAAAAGTGAAGTAGTTAACTACAGGCCAATTTCTAAACTGTGCATATTAGCTAAAATTTTTGAGAGGGTGGTCTATGACCAAGTGTATGCTGCGCTCAGTCAATCTTTTAGTCCCTCACAGCATGGGTTCCTCAAAAGTCGTTCAACTGTTTCTAACTTGGCTCTGCTTAATGACTTCCTAACGGAAAGGATGGATGATGGGGCACAGGTGGATGTCGTTTACACGGACTATAGCAAAGCTTTTGATAGAATCGATCATAATATCCTCAAAAGGAAGCTTTTTAACAACGGTATTAGAGGCGACTTACTTCGCTCGTTTTCCTCATATTTGGATAACAGGTCTCAAGCAGTCGTTGTTAGTAACTACATCTCAAGCTGGGTTTCAGCTCCCAGTGGTGTTCCTCAGGGTTCTCTGATGGGTCCGTTACTTTTTATCATCTACGTGAGCGACATCGGCTCGTGTTTTCATCATTCTAACTTGCTCTGCTTTGCTGATGACATGAAGATATTTTCTTCAATTTCATCATTGGATGATATGGATGCTCTCCAATCAGACTTAGCACGTTTAGATGATTACTGCCGGATCAATAAATTGGACTTGAATCCTTCTAAATGCTCCGTAATATCATTTACCAGAAGGCGTGTGCCACTCCCTACTACTTACATACTTAAAGGGCAGCTACTACAGCGATGCGATGGAGTGCGGATGCTTTAAGAAAGCTAAAACCCTAAAGATTTTGTATTGCTCATTTGTGCGGAGTCATCTCGAATATGCGTCTCAAATTTGGAACCCTTGTTACATTAAATACATAGACCGTATTGAAAGTATCCAAAAAAGATTCCTTCGTTTTATGTGTTTTCGCCTTCGTATTCAATACCGTTCTGAAAATTACTTAGACCTTTGCAAGAAATTCCATCTGCAACCCCTTAGGAATCGTCGCAGGATGGCGGATTGCACATATCTTTTAAAAATATTGTCAAATGAAATCGACTGTCCTGATCTCCTCAATAAACTGTTTTTCAATGTTCCACAAAGATCAGTAAGATTTAATCCACCTATCTCTATTCCCTGCTCTTCATCTAACTACAGGCGTAATTCATACTTAGTGCGAGCGAGTAAGGATCTTAATTTATTGTGTAAGGAGTTTTCGTTTGATGTGTTTACCACTAAATGCTTGTCAGTGCGTAAGCAGCTTAACCTTGACTTTTTCAAAAGTGCATAGTGTGCAATATTGTCCTTTAGCGTTAGTGATTTATTTTTTCTGATTGTTGTGCTTGCTGCTAGTGATCCCTAAGATCTCTTTAAAATTATTATATCTCTAGCCGTGAGAACCTGTAATTGGCTTAATGTAACATACTCAACTTGTGTATTCATTTAATGTATAGCTGTTGGTTTTCCATCTAATAAATAAATAAATAAATAAATAATAAGAAGAAGTTGCATGATAAGACGTTACATAAACAGTGCGAACAATGTACGTCTGTATAGCTCAATTTGTATTGTACTTGTAGTTTTCTAGATATAAGTCTACTGGATACAATTTATATTTTTACTTTGTCTCTAATATTCATTGTGTCAATGTCATGCATACCTGTTATTTGCATGGTTACTGAAATGCTGATTTTAGATGCTATTTTAATTGAATTGTAAGTGACAGTGCTGTTAGTGTGCTTATTATAAATAAATAAATAATTAACCCTCTCCCCATTTCTCCACCTTTGTATTTTATGCAAAAAGAAGTAGCCTATATCCTTCTCAGGGCCTCAAAGTATCTCCATACCAAATTTCATCTAAATCAGTTCATAATAAAAAGAAGTTACATTTTAAGAGGTTACATACAAAATTAACCCTCTCCCCCATTTCTCCCCACTTCGAGAAGCTATCTCCAAACCAAATGTCATCTAAATCTTTTCATAATAAGAAGAAGTTGCATGATAAGAAGTTACATGTACACAAAATTAACACCCTCCCATTTCTCGCCCTTCATGTTTTATGCAAACAAAGTAGTCTATGGCCATCCCAAGGTATCAAACTATCTTCATACCAAATGCCATCTAAATCGGTTCATCGGTTTAAGCCCTATTATGAAATTTCATACAAAAGTAACGCCCCATCCCCCATTTCTCCCCTTTCGTGTTCTATGCAAATAGCCTATGTCCTTCTCATGGTCTCAAACTATCTCCATACCAAATTTTATCTCAGTTTTATCTTCAGTAACTTTGAGCCGGTGTAATGACTCTTCCTGGATTATACGCGGCTTTTCTGTGCCACAGAGATGATAGTTTTGCTTATTCACATATTCACAGAGTTTGCTCGTTTTCAATGAAAAGTTGTCTTCCTCGTAGAATGGCTTGACGCGTTGTAGGTAACACGCGCTTGGACGTTACCAGTTATATTTTGTACCTGTTTAATTCACAAATTTCGAAGCAGAATAATTGTCGAAGAAACAATTATAGCATCTTCCGATAAAGTGATGAGTTTTGTGCCATTCTGTACAGTCTAGATATGGGTATTCCAATTAGTTTACGCTAACAATGTCGTCATCAGGAAGTAAGAATTTAATTATGCACTTCTTTGTATACCACATTGGTGGTTTTTCTGTCTAGTGCCCTTTAATTGTATTGAAGTAAGAGCAGAAATACTAAGTTTCAAGTTATTTTGATAAAAAACAATTTATTTTTCTTAAAAACTTTAACATCCCTTTTTACCCCTTATAGGGATGAAACTCAAAAAACCTTCAACACGTGTTTCTTTAATTGTATTGAAGAGCAGAAATACTAAGATTCAAGTAATTTTGCAGATGACAATTTATTTTTCTTAAAAACTTTAACACCCCGTATTACCCCTTTAAGGGATAAACTCAAAAACCTTCAACACGTGTTTCTTTAATTGTATTGAAGAGCAGAAATACTAAGATTTAAGTAATTTTGCAGATAATAACAATTTATTTTTCTTACAAACGTTAACACCTCTTTTTAGCCCTTTAAAGGATGAAATTCAAAAAATCCTTAAATACTTGTTTCTTTAATTGTTTTGAAGAAAAGAAATACTAAGTTTTAAGTAATTTTGCTGAAAAACAATTTATTTTTCTTACAAACTTTAACACCCCTTTTTACCCCTTTCAGGGATGAAATTCAAAAAATCCTTAAACAAGTGTTTCTTTAATTGTTTTGAAGAGCAGAAATACTAAGTTTCAAGTAATTTTGATGATAAACATTTATTTTTCTTAAAAACTTTAACACCCCATTGTACCCCATTAAGGGATGAAATTCAAAAAATCTTTAAAGTAGTAAATTTTTATTTATATTTAGAGGCTAAATACCATATTTCATTCATTTCAAATTAAAAATGACAGAGTTTCATACAAACTTTCATCCCTTATTAAACCCCATTAGGGGTTGAATTTCGAAAAATCCTACCTTATTCCTTGTCTACTTTATAAAGGGAACCTCTGTGTAAAATTTCAGCTTTCTATTAAAAAATCTTTAAAGTAGTAAATTATTTTAAAGATTTACATTAGGACATTAGCTAATATTATTTCTATTTTCTGTGTTATTAAAATTTTTATTGCTTTTTATCTTCGATCAAGAATACACCTAGATTGAGGATCCCATACAAAACTTATCTTTAAAACTGACGCCAATTGTGTTTAGGTAATTCTAAGAATTCTACTTGCAATAAATATACATTAATGTAAATTCAACCTTAAACGCAATGTTTAAAGTTGCATTCACAAAACGATGTTTAAAAAGCAATAAAAATTTTATGAGCTCAATAAAAATTTAGTCTTACACGCAAGTGTTAAAGTCTAAATCACAATGTGCCAAAAAAAAATCAAATCGAATTTTTAAAATTTATGTTTGAGCTTGGACAAGGAATGAGTGGAGTCGAAACGTTCATTTTTTTTTTTATATTATCGATCTATAAAAATACTAGATTAAGAATCAGGAACGAAAATAAGTCGCTCAAATGGCCACACACACTTACCTACCTATCTTTCTATATTATAAAAATCAATTACTGTTCGTTGGTCTCGCTAAAACTCAAAAACGGCTTGTACGATTTGAATAATTATTTTTTTGTTTTGTTCGCTCGAATAGAGACAGTTAAAAAAATAGATTCGTGGTTAGGTAGGTAGGCAGGGTAGGGTTTGCATGAAAACTTGAAAATTAAAAGTCAGTTATATTTACATATAACTGACTTTTAATTTTCAAGTTTACAAAAATATTTGTTAAAAAATGAAACTTAAAATTTCAGCAATAAGGTTAAAAACACTATGTAGGAAATTTCGGGGTTACTTTATTTCGTTTTCTATGGTGTCAAATATTTTTGACTGATTTAAAAAAGTAGTCGGACCAAAATAACACAATAGTACGTGGGACACTCAGAAAGTTTTGCGAAACTAAAAAAAATTGTTCTATACGTACATATATTTTTATTAAATCTTTTCAAAGTACTTTCCACCAGCCTCTATACAAAGATTCATGCGCCTAAACCAGTTTTCAAAACACTTTTTCCAGTCCGCCGCAGACACCTCGTTTACAGCCTGCTCGAACGCAGCCAGCGCATCTTCCGGCGACGAAAATTGTATCCCTTTGAGCTGATTTTTTATTTTTGGGAATAAAAAGAAGTCACACGGTGCTAGATCAGGGCTGTAAGGAGGGTGACCCAGGAGTTTGACTGGCGTGCTGTCCAGGAAGTCCCTCGTTTTGAGTGCGGTGTGCGCAGGTGCATTGTCGTGGTGGAGCAGTAGCCCGCGGAGCCCTGTGTTTGGTCGCTTGTTGCTTATAACAGAGAAAACTTCTGGCAAACATTTGGTAGTATACCATTCGGCATTAATGCTTCTTTGATCCCGTAAGGGAATTGATACCAAGTGGCCAGTCAAATTAAAAAAGCTAGCGATCAAAATCTTACCCCCGCTTCTAGATCGCTTCACTTTGGTAGGCGTTGGCTCATTTTGAAACACCCAAACAGTCGACTGGCGCTTGGTTTCTGGGTCGTATTGATAAATCCAGGACTCATCACCTGTAACGATGTCGTAAACACGCCGAGACGAGCCTGCTTCAAATTTGTTAAGCATATCACGGCACCATTCCACCCGGGCCTGCTTCTGAGCATCGGTGAGGTTGTGCGGCACCCAGCGTGATACTATCCTCCTCACGCGAAGATGGCTGTGTAGAATCTCGTGAACGCTTCCCGATCCAATCTTCAATATGTGTTGAATCTCCTGATATGTAATTCGCCTATTGTCTTGGATTAAATTTTTCACTGCTAGCACGTTTTCTTCGGTAACAGCCGTCAAAGGGCGACCGCTTCTTTCGTCATCCCCCAAAGTTGGTCGACCGCGCTTGAATTCGTTATACCAACGATACACGGTTGCCTTGGAAGGGCCTTCATCCATGAATGCCATTTGAAGTCTATCGTACGATTCATCCGGTTTCAGGCGACACTTGAAATCGTATAAAATCATAGCTCTAAAATGTTCCCGGCGCAGATCCATATTTCAGTGAGACACAATACTTTGAATTAACTCGCAAAAAATGTGGAGGGAAATTTTGAAATTGGAACTTACTTATTTTTACTTATAAATAATCATATTTTCGAAAAACATTATAACTGGCCAGTCTCCCATATATAAAAACTTTTTTTCGCAATACTTTCTGAGGGGCCTGGTATTTTTTTAAATAATTAAATATTATTAGCTTTACAAACTACTCCATGCATTCTCTGTTCCAGAACAGTCAATGTTTGTTACAATAGTTCAAACAATCATAATATTTGGTAATTGATTCATATTTTCTATTTAATTCGGTTTTTACTATAAGAAAACACTTAATGATATAAACTTACCGAAAAAAACATATTCCTTCCAAAATCAAGGTGTTACGGTGGTTATTTTCACAGTTTTTGAACGCACATTGCGGCATTTTTAACGTATTAATGTTGGCTATGATTGGAGCATACTAATTTTGAAATAGGGCCACAATAGTAGATTGTTGCATCGAGCGCAAAGTGAGTTATTAATGCATGAGTGTTATGTTGGTGCCCGAGCGCAGGCGAGGGCACTAAATTAACACGAGTGCATTAATTACTCACTTTAGCGAGGTGCGTAATCTACTTTTCTTTCAACTACCAATCTACCTCTCATCTATTTCCATTTTTTTATACTTTTCTTGCTAAATATGAAGTACCTACCTATCAAAGTTTTACAATGGTACAAAATGCGGGGCATTTTTTTCACCTAATTGGTTTTATACGCCGATTTTTTTTTCTCAGCCAGTACCCATACCACGCCAGTACCTTTTTCGAGCTACTGCATATATTTTATATTAAACTTAATGGCAGAAATTAAACCTTTGTGGTAAATTTATATCTAAACTAGCTAACCCCCGCGGCTTCGCTCCCGTCAACTGGCTACCAATCTACCTACCACTACCTAACTACCCTGCCTTCGTTACCTACTCTGCCTACCCTGGCTACCCTGCCTAACTTATCCTGCCTACCCTGCCTAACCTAACCTGCCTAGTCTAACCTGCCTACCTACCTACTCTACTTACTCTACCTTCTCTACCTACTCTACTTACTCTACCTAATCTACTTACTCTACCTTCGCTACCTACTCTACTTACTCTACCTTCTCTACCTACTCTACCCACTCTACCTACTTTACTTACTTTATCTTCTCTACTTACTTTACCTTCTCTACCTGCTCTACCTTCTCTACCTACTATACCTACTCTTCTTATTCTACCTCCTCAACCTACTCTACTTACTCTACGTTCTCTACCTACTCTACCTTCTCTACATACTCTTCCTACTCTACCAACTCTACTTACACTACCTTCTCTACCTATTCTACCTACTCTACTTACTCAACCTTCTCTACCTACTCTTCTAACTCTACCTTCTCTACCTACTCTACTTACTCTGCCTACTCTACCTACTCTACTAACTATGCCCTCTCTACCTACTCTACTTACTCTACCTACTCTATATTCTCTACCTACTCTATACTCTACCTTTTCTACCTACTCTACCTGCTCTACCTACTATTCTTACTCTACCTACTCTACCTAATCTACTTACTCTACCTTTTCTACCTACTCTACTTACTCTATTTACTCTACCTTCTCTACCTACTCTACTTACTCTACCTACTTTACTTACTTTATCTTCTCTACTTTCTTTACCTTCTCTACCTTCTCTACCTACTCTACCTTCTCTACCTACTCTTCTTATTCTACCTTCTCAACCTACTCTACTTACTCTACGTTCTCTACCTTCTCTACATACTCTTCCTACTCTACCAACTCTACTTACACTACCTTCTCTACCTATTCTACCTACTCTACTTACTCAACCTTCTATACCTACTCTTCTTACTCTACCTTCTCTATATTAGAGAAAGGGGCACGGTTGCAGAAAGAAAATACTTATTTAAAGTGCAACAGAAAAATATATTAATTTTCCGACTTTTATTACCACGGTTGCTAGGACACGTTCAGCAGTAGACAAGATATAGTTTATAATAAACTTATAGGTTTGCAACCTCTAACACCGCCCCTTAAACTTATCTTGTTAACATACATCAGTAACCAAACCTAACTCGTTTACAAAATACTTATGTTTCTCTACCGACAAAGGTTTAGTCAAGACATCCGCCGTCATTTTGGACGTTGGCAAGTAATTCATTTTTACTGCACCATTGCTGACCGCCTCCCGGACGAAATGATGACGTATGTCTATATGTTTTGACCTACCATGAAACATACTACTTTCAGTCAATTTCAAGGCCGACTGATTATCATTGAAAATAGTTATTTCAATGTTACTACCTATACATTCGTGCAAGAAAGTTTTTATAAACAGTGCTTCTTTACAAGCATCGGAGAGTGACATGTACTCCGCCTCAGTACTCGATAACGCAACGGTACGCTGTTTCCTACTTTCCCAACATGTAATAGGCTTCCCAATTTTGAAAACATATCCCGTATAAGAACGTCTATCAATTTCATTAGAAGCCCAGTCTGCATCAGCAAAACCTGTCACAGATAAGCCAGTTTTCTTATAGGTAATGCAGTAATCTACGGTACCTTTAAGATAACGCAACACGCGTTTAGCTGCTTTCCAGTGGACATCGGAAAAACAGTTATTGAATTGACTTAATACGCTTACAGCGTGACATATATCAGGACGCGAACAGACCGCTACATACCAGGCCCCTCAGAAAGTATTGCGAAAAAAAGTTTTTATATATGGGAGACTGGCCAGTTATAATGTTTTTCGAAAATATGATTATTTATAAGTAAAAATAAGTAAGTTCCAATTTCAAAATTTCCCTCCACATTTTTTGCGAGTTAATTCAAAGTATTGTGTCTCACTGAAATATGGATCTGCGCCGGGAACATTTTAGAGCTATGATTTTATACGATTTCAAGTGTCGCCTGAAACCGGATGAATCGTACGATAGACTTCAAATGGCATTCATGGATGAAGGCCCTTCCAAGGCAACCGTGTATCGTTGGTATAACGAATTCAAGCGCGGTCGACCAACTTTGGGGGATGACGAAAGAAGCGGTCGCCCTTTGACGGCTGTTACCGAAGAAAACGTGCTAGCAGTGAAAAATTTAATCCAAGACAATAGGCGAATTACATATCAGGAGATTCAACACATATTGAAGATTGGATCGGGAAGCGTTCACGAGATTCTACACAGCCATCTTCGCGTGAGGAGGATAGTATCACGCTGGGTGCCGCACAACCTCACCGATGCTCAGAAGCAGGCCCGGGTGGAATGGTGCCGTGATATGCTTAACAAATTTGAAGCAGGCTCGTCTCGGCGTGTTTACGACATCGTTACAGGTGATGAGTCCTGGATTTATCAATACGACCCAGAAACCAAGCGCCAGTCGACTGTTTGGGTGTTTCAAAATGAGCCAACGCCTACCAAAGTGAAGCGATCTAGAAGCGGGGATAAGATTTTGATCGCTAGCTTTTTTAATTTGACTGGCCACTTGGTATCAATTCCCTTACGGGATCAAAGAAGCATTAATGCCGAATGGTATACTACCAAATGTTTGCCAGAAGTTTTCTCTGTTATAAGCAACAAGCGACCAAACACAGGGCTCCGCGGGCTACTGCTCCACCACGACAATGCACCTGCGCACACCGCACTCAAAACGAGGGACTTCCTGGACAGCACGCCAGTCAAACTCCTGGGTCACCCTCCTTACAGCCCTGATCTAGCACCGTGTGACTTCTTTTTATTCCCAAAAATAAAAAATCAGCTCAAAGGGATACAATTTTCGTCGCCGGAAGATGCGCTGGCTGCGTTCGAGCAGGCTGTAAACGAGGTGTCTGCGGCGGACTGGAAAAAGTGTTTTGAAAACTGGTTTAGGCGCATGAATCTTTGTATAGAGGCTGGTGGAAAGTACTTTGAAAAGATTTAATAAAAATATATGTACGTATAGAACATTTTTTTTTAGTTTCGCAAAACTTTCTGAGTGTCCCACGTACATAAGACAACCGATCAATTCTCGATACTCCAAACTGTCATCTTTTTTATCAGCTTTGTTCAATTTTTGGCACTGCATTGGAGTTTCAACAGATTTGCAGTCTTGCATGTTGCTTTTTTCTAATATCTTTTTAATATAGGCACTTTGATCTAGAGTGATTTTGCCATGATCTTTCCTGATTCTTAATCCTAGAACTCTTTCTACAGGACCAAGATCTTTCATCAGCAATGATTTAGTTTTAGTTTTTTCCGCATTACAATTGCTGAAAATTACTAAATCATCAACATACAACGCGATAATTACAAGCTTGTCGCCATTTTTCTTTATGTATACACATGGTTCAGAGACCAATCTCTTGAACTTGAGTTTGTTGACAAGAACATGATTGATCTTTTCATTCCATGATTTAGGCGCTTGTTTTAGACCATACACAGCTTTGTGTAGTCGATACACCTTGTTATTGCCTCTACCTTTTTCAAAACCTTCTGGTATTTCCATGAAAATGGTTTCTTTTAAATCACCGTTTAGAAAGGCTGTTTTTACGTCCATGTGGTCAATCTCCATATCGTACTCCACAGCCAAAGCTAATAAAATTCTTATGGTTTCGTATCTCACTACAGGTGAAAAAGTTTCAAAATAATCCACTCCATACTTTTGTGTAAATCCTTTTGCCACTAGACGTGCTTTGTATTGTAATAGTTCACCGTTAAGCCCTCTTTTCTTCTTAAATAACCATTTGGTCTTTATTGGCTTTGCACCTTTCGGCAAATCGGTTAAGGTAAAGCACTTATTGTCCAAAAAGGACTGATATTCGTCTTTCATAGCAGCTCGCAACTGCCTGGCTTCAGAACTATTCAACGCTTCTTCAACTAGATAGATAGATAGATAAACCATTTATTCAGTGCACACAAAAGACACAGCACAACACACAAAATCACATACATGTGGGTATTTGGAAAAAAAGGTGCCAAAATACAAAAAAAGAAGAAGAAAAAACAACTTAATACAAATAAAAGTGACCTGAAAGTGAAGTGAACTGTTCTTGGATCATCACTGCCACACGCTTCCGCCGTCAAAAAACCACACAGGAAGGAGTTCTCATCAGCTTCCACGTATTCTGCTCTCGAGTCATCTGTCTCAAATGAAATATCTGGAACATAAGTACCATCTGAGTGATGATCCGTGACCAAGCTACTGGTCGAAGCCTCGCTATCGTTAGCATCATCAGTAGTCACAGAAGTTTGTTCTGACTCTGTTCTATTCTCGGATACATAAGAAGTCTTTTTAAGTTCTATATTCACATCTGATTCCACTTTAGTGAAATTCAGATGCTTGAGGAATTGATTCTCAATGAACTTAACATTTTTCGCTATTGTTAGCTTATAGCTTTCAAGATCCAAGAGCCGGTATCCCTTTGTGTTCTCACAATATCCCGCAAATATGTAAGGTTTAGATTTGCGATCCAGTTTTTTACGATTATTTTGCACAGCATATGCTAAACAACCAAATACACGTAAGTTATCTAAGTTTACCTTATGTCCAGTGTAAATCTCTTCTGGAGTTGCACCTCTAACTGCCTTTGTAGGTGAACGATTTTTTATGTACACCGCAGTATTCGCAGCCTCAGCCCAGAATCGTTGATCCAAACCTGCTTCCAGAAGCATACAGCGCACCGCCTCAATAATTGTTCGGTTCGCACGTTCAGCAACTGCATTTTGCTGTGGACAGTGAGGAACAGTAGTATGATGCCGGATTCCACACTTACTCAAATACTGCTTAAATCTCGTATTGATGTACTCGCCACCATTATCGCTTCTCAGGATTTTAATTTTTTTATTAGTCTCGTTCTCTACAAGAGCTTTAAAAATCAAAAAACAATCAAAAACTTTGTCTTTCGATTCTATTAAATAACAAAACGTCTTCCTAGAAAAATCGTCAATAAATGTTAGCAAATATCTCGCACCGCCTATAGATTTCACTGGCATAGGGCCGCACACGTCTGTGTGAACCAGTCCTAACACCTCACTTGCACGTGAAAAGGATTTCTTAGGGAAAGGTAAATTAGTAACCTTACCTTCAATACAGGCGAGACATTGCTCGTATGTGGATACATCATAGTCGATACCAGCTGCCATACCACTCTTGAGTAGATTCATGCTGCGACTATTCAGATGTCCAAGCCGACGATGCCATAAACCCTGAGATGGAAGATCTACTTGGGTACTCAAGGAGACCCTTACTGGCATACTGTGTACGCGCGATACGGAATTTATATACGCATCCCCGGTTTCTAATTTATAAAGACCGCATGCATCCCGTTTTGCTACAGCTACTACCTTTCCGTTTTTGTAAATTTTACAAAAAATCGATGTAAATTTTACTTCAAAACATTTTTGTGTCAAAATACTGACAGATAACAGATTACATGACAAGTTCGGTATAAAAACTACATTACTGACAGTTACCCATTGTCTTTGTAAAAAGAGTTTCACATTACCACGACCCGATGTAAAAAGTTTTTCACCGTTCGCAACGCTTATTTCCTTTGGCGTATCACACACAAAATCATGAAAAATGTCTCTATTATTGGACATGTGGCAAGTTGCACCACTGTCAACGGACCACACATCTCGATCCAGCTTCACCGTCAGAGCCGACAACATAGTCGTCCTACCAGGAGTTTTCTGAACCTTCTCCTCCTCTTGACAACTGGAACTAGATGACTTATCCTTATGCGGTGCTTTCTGTCTGCAATCTCTAGCGTAATGACCTAATTTTTTGCATCGAAAGCACTTGGGACGCTTCGAGATAGAAGTCGAAGTCGTTAGGGCATTCTGTTCCGTACCTTCTGCATCACCTCGTCTCTGTGCCTCCTGGAGTAGTTTACTTTTCACCAGTTCACTTGAGAGAAAGGCTACTATGCTCTAACGTCATAATGAGTGGGTCAAACTGCTCGGGAAGCCCACTGAGCATTATTATAGCAACAAACTCGTCTTCCAGAGAAGCATTTATGTCTTGCAGTTGTTGGGCAGTATCTAGAATTTTTGTAACATACGCCTCCATACTCTCAAAGTGCTCCAATTTTAAGCTAAATAGCGTTCTGAGGAGACCTAATCGTCTACACAGACCTTTATCCTCGAACGATTTCTGTATATTCTTCCAGGCATCAAACGCAGTATTGCAATTCCTGACAACGGAGTAAGCAGATGGCTGAACACTGAGGCAGATTCGTGCTAGCGCTTTTTCCTGTTTCTTCTTGTCTTCGCATTCCGGTTTATTTTTCTTATCAACCTCGTTGACACATTCAAACAAGTCTTCATGAATAAGCAACATCTTCATTTGAAATTTCCAGGTGGTGTAATTATTTACCCCGGAGAGTTTTTCAATTCCGACGGACTGGTTACTAATTTTCGCAGTTTCTTAATTTTTACTTGATAATATAATTATTTATATCATACGCGTTCTGCTTCCTCACGTTCTGCTACCATATTAGAGAATGGGACACGGTTGCAGAAATAAAATACTTATTTGTAGTGCAACAGAAAAATATACCAGGCCCCTCAGAAAGTATTGCGAAAAAAAGTTTTTATATATGGGAGACTGGCCAGTTATAATGTTTTTCGAAAATATGATTATTTATAAGTAAAAATAAGTAAGTTCCAATTTCAAAATTTCCCTCCACATTTTTTGCGAGTTAATTCAAAGTATTGTGTCTCACTGAAATATGGATCTGCGCCGGGAACATTTTAGAGCTATGATTTTATACGATTTCAAGTGTCGCCTGAAACCGGATGAATCGTACGATAGACTTCAAATGGCATTCATGGATGAAGGCCCTTCCAAGGCAACCGTGTATCGTTGGTATAACGAATTCAAGCGCGGTCGACCAACTTTGGGGGATGACGAAAGAAGCGGTCGCCCTTTGACGGCTGTTACCGAAGAAAACGTGCTAGCAGTGAAAAATTTAATCCAAGACAATAGGCGAATTACATATCAGGAGATTCAACACATATTGAAGATTGGATCGGGAAGCGTTCACGAGATTCTACACAGCCATCTTCGCGTGAGGAGGATAGTATCACGCTGGGTGCCGCACAACCTCACCGATGCTCAGAAGCAGGCCCGGGTGGAATGGTGCCGTGATATGCTTAACAAATTTGAAGCAGGCTCGTCTCGGCGTGTTTACGACATCGTTACAGGTGATGAGTCCTGGATTTATCAATACGACCCAGAAACCAAGCGCCAGTCGACTGTTTGGGTGTTTCAAAATGAGCCAACGCCTACCAAAGTGAAGCGATCTAGAAGCGGGGGTAAGATTTTGATCGCTAGCTTTTTTAATTTGACTGGCCACTTGGTATCAATTCCCTTACGGGATCAAAGAAGCATTAATGCCGAATGGTATACTACCAAATGTTTGCCAGAAGTTTTCTCTGTTATAAGCAACAAGCGACCAAACACAGGGCTCCGCGGGCTACTACTCCACCACGACAATGCACCTGCGCACACCGCACTCAAAACGAGGGACTTCCTGGACAGCACGCCAGTCAAACTCCTGGGTCACCCTCCTTACAGCCCTGATCTAGCACCGTGTGACTTCTTTTTATTCCCAAAAATAAAAAATCAGCTCAAAGGGATACAATTTTCGTCGCCGGAAGATGCGCTGGCTGCGTTCGAGCAGGCTGTAAACGAGGTGTCTGCGGCGGACTGGAAAAAGTGTTTTGAAAACTGGTTTAGGCGCATGAATCTTTGTATAGAGGCTGGTGGAAAGTACTTTGAAAAGATTTAATAAAAATATATGTACGTATAGAACAATTTTTTTTAGTTTCGCAAAACTTTCTGAGTGTCCCACGTATTAATTTTCCGACTTTTATTACCACGGTTGCTAGGACACGTTAAGCAGTAGACAAGATATAGTTTATAATAAACTTATAGGTTTGCAACCTCTAACACTCTACCTACTCTACTTACTCTACCTACTCTGCCTACTCTACCTACTCTATTAACTCTGCCTTCTCTACCTACTCTACTTAGTCTATCTTCTCTACCTAATCTACCTACTATACCTACTTAACCTACTCTACTTACTCTACCTTCTCTACCTACTCTACCTTCTCTACCTACTCTATATTCTCTACCTACTCTATACTCTACCTTTTCTACCTGCTCTACCTACTATTCTTACTCTACCTTCTCTACCTACTCTACTTACTCTACCTAATCTACTTACTCTACCTACTTTACTTACTTTATCTTCTCTACTTACTTTACCTTCTCTACCTACTCTACCTTCTCTACCTACTCTACCTTCTCTAACTACTAAGAAAACGTATTTGTGGCCCAATTTTTCGGCCCGTTTTTTAACCGCTGACCGGGAATCTAGGAGTATTCTTGATCGAAGCTTTTTATACATCGTTTTTTGAATGCAACTTTAAACATTGCGTTTAAGGTTAAATTTCATTAACGTATATTTATTCCAAGTAGAATTCTTAGAATTACCTAAACACAATTGGCGTCAGTTTTAAAGATAAGTTTTGTATGGGATCCTCAATCTAGGTAATTCTTGATCGAAGCCCTAAACAGAAAAAAAATGTGATGTGGCACTGTAAAAACCCCAAAACAATTTAAATACACACAATACACTTTAAAGAATAAGCCACTTTGCAGCATGAGTTTTGTTACGGTAGGTGGTGGCATTCGACCACGGTTATCCTCTACGGAATAGTTTGTACATAAAAAATACAAATGAGAATATTTTCTTGTTTCATACTGATGCGTGATTTTTTAATTTTTAAACTATTGTTTTTTGTACTATCGAAAGTGTGTGTTCGCAGGTCTCATCGGTCTCGCCATATCGTACGCGTTGTCTATGACGTCCATGTTAAGCAATCTACTGAACTCGTTCACGGAGACCGAGCGGGAGATGATCGCCGTCGAGCGCGTCGGCGAGTACATCAAGACGGTATGTTGTTTACAACATTATAACGAGACGACGAACAACGAATAACTTTCCTCTGACATACACATTATAACGTATTTTGGTACTTTTACAGGTGGAGAGCGAAACCATTGACGGTGACCCACCACCATACGGCTGGCCCTCGCAGGGCGTCATAGAGTTCGACGACGTTTATCTAAAATATAGGTATTACCCCTTAACAATTCTTTTTTTAAAAAGTGTCCATGGAGTTTCTTATACGTTCTTCTCCATAGAGACTAACGGTTTCAAAAGTGCAATTAGCAAAAAGTGCAAAAATCATATTATTGACCGACCGATTCCATGACAATGCCAATTGAAATAAATGGTTTACCCTCAAGAGGGCTACATTTTGCCTTATAGTTCCTACACTTACTTTTTGTGTTGCGTTTTGTAGCGGTCGTGAGAATGGCACGATGGCGCTGAACGGTGTGACGTTCGCGACGCACCCGGGCGAGAAGCTGGGCGTGGTGGGGCGCACGGGCGCCGGCAAGAGCTCGCTGCTGAGTGCTCTCCTGCGCCTGGCGCCGCTCGCGCGCGGCCGCCTGCAGCTCGACGGCGTCGACATCTCGACGCTGCACCTGCACGCGCTCAGGTAGGTATCGCTGCTGAGTGCTCTCCTGCGCCTGGCGCCGCTCGCGCGCGGCCGCCTGCAGCTCGACGGCGTCGACATCTCGACGCTGCACCTGCACGCGCTCAGGTAGGTATCGCTGCTGAGTGCTCTCCTGCGCCTGGCGCCGCTCGCGCGCGGCCGCCTGCAGCTCGACGGCGTCGACATCTCGACGCTGCACCTGCACGCGCTCAGGTAGGTATCGCTGCTGAGTGCTCTCCTGCGCCTGGCGCCGCTCGCGCGCGGCCGCCTGCAGCTCGACGGCGTCGACATCTCGACGCTGCACCTGCACGCGCTCAGGTAGGTATCGCTGCTGAGTGCTCTCCTGCGCCTGGCGCCGCTCGCGCGCGGCCGCCTGCAGCTCGACGGCGTCGACATCTCGACGCTGCACCTGCACGCGCTCAGGTAGGTATCGCTGCTGAGTGCTCTCCTGCGCCTGGCGCCGCTCGCGCGCGGCCGCCTGCAGCTCGACGGCGTCGACATCTCGACGCTGCACCTGCACGCGCTCAGGTAGGTATCGCTGCTGAGTGCTCTCCTGCGCCTGGCGCCGCACCTGCACGCGCTCAGGTAGGTATCGCTGCTGAGTGCTCTCCTGCGCCTGGCGCCGCACCTGCACGCGCTCAGGTAGGTATCGCTGCTGAGTGCTCTCCTGCGCCTGGCGCCGCTCGCGCGCGGCCGCCTGCAGCTCGACGGCGTCGACATCTCGACGCTGCACCTGCACGCGCTCAGGTAGGTATCGCTGCTGAGTGCTCTCCTGCGCCTGGCGCCGCACCTGCACGCGCTCAGGTAGGTATCGCTGCTGAGTGCTCTCCTGCGCCTGGCGCCGCACCTGCACGCGCTCAGGTAGGTATCGCTGCTGAGTGCTCTCCTGCGCCTGGCGCCGCTCGCGCGCGGCCGCCTGCAGCTCGACGGCGTCGACATCTCGACGCTGCACCTGCACGCGCTCAGGTAGGTATCGCTGCTGAGTGCTCTCCTGCGCCTGGCGCCGCTCGCGCGCGGCCGCCTGCAGCTCGACGGCGTCGACATCTCGACGCTGCACCTGCACGCGCTCAGGTAGGTATCGCTGCTGAGTGCTCTCCTGCGCCTGGCGCCGCACCTGCACGCGCTCAGGTAGGTATCGCTGCTGAGTGCTCTCCTGCGCCTGGCGCCGCACCTGCACGCGCTCAGGTAGGTATCGCTGCTGAGTGCTCTCCTGCGCCTGGCGCCGCACCTGCACGCGCTCAGGTAGGTATCGCTGCTGAGTGCTCTCCTGCGCCTGGCGCCGCACCTGCACGCGCTCAGGTAGGTATCGCTGCTGAGTGCTCTCCTGCGCCTGGCGCCGCACCTGCATGCGCTCAGGTAGGTATATTTTTATTTATCGATAGGCTCGCGTTTGACCACGAAGGTCGAGATGGTTCGTTATCGGCACGGTTACACCACGGAAAGATGGAGCTAGGTGGAATAGGCTCTTTTTTACGGAAAAAAGACACGCCTGGGTCTTAGCAGCATTGAAACTGACTAGATTGGCATCGCGCCATTCGAAGACTGCCTCCAAAGATAGGTTCAAGCGCTCAACCATGGCCTTCAGGAGAGACCGGATTTCAGGCCCAGTAGCCCGTGTGCCGGATACGTATCTCTCAGCAACCGTGCTCTCGTCTACGTACCCAAAGGTTCCGGGTTTTAGCAGGTCATTCATGTGCAGCAAAAACAGTGTAGCCGAGAGCACCGACCCCTGATGGACTCAGGCGTTAATACCTAACTGACCGGATGAGCAGCCATCGATAACCACTCGGATGGACCGATTCCTCAGGAAGTCAGCAATCCAGTCACACAGATAATTAGGCAGACCGCAGGTCGAAGCTTACCAATAAGGCTCTCTTGCCAGACCCTTTCGAAAGTCAAGGGAGACAGCAAGCGCTTACCCGTGCCTCTCGATGGTCTCACTCCAGACGTGAATGGCATACGCTAGAAGATCCCCAGTTGACCGATTTCGACGGAAGCCGTATTGGCGGTCACTGAGGATATCGTTGTCTTCTAGGTATGCCAGGAGCTTATTGTTCAGCACATATGTTATGTATGTATGTTCCATACTCTTACAGAGGATGGACGTTACCGAAATGGGTCTATAGTTGGCCAGGTCAGCCCGACTTCCCTTTTTGGGCACGGGCTGAACGTTAGCTTGCTTCCAAGCCTTCGGCACTTTTTCAGTCACTATCGGAAAGCGATATTGACGTATCAGGATAGGAGACAATTCAGGCGCAGAATTTTTAAGTACAATTGCCGGTAACCCGTCGGGGCCACTAGCTTTGTTCACGTCAAGGTTACGCAACACCCTAAAGACCTCCCTCTGATGGATGCGAATATCCGACATACTCGTCCCACATCCAACAGAAGACGGAGGGGGCCGCGCACCATCAGAGTTCAGACGCGAATATTCCACAAAAAGGGAGGCAAACAAGTTTGCCTTGTCCTCGGCGGAGTGGGCCAGTGACCCGTCGGGTCTCAGCAGTGGTGGTAGTGAAAGACGACAGAAGTTTGATTCAACCGACTTAGCCAGGGACCAAAACGCTTTGTAGGGTATGAAGCTAGTTTGTGCCCGATTTTGTTAATTTGGTCAAAATGTGCCCCTCGCATCGCCTTTTTGCAGGACTTGGCAGCCCTGTTGAAGGCTCTCTTCTTCTGAGTTACGTCATATAGTACTCCATCCCCTGCCACAACACATCAGTCACGGCGTCAGCGCATGACGATGGATCTTCCGAAGAGAAGCAAGTGGGCCGCTAAGTACCCATTGCTTCTCTGCATGCGAAGAAAGATCGCAGCCCATCCCAATCTGCTAACCTGTACCGCCAAACCCGCTGGGTGCCTCTCGGGCTGGGATCTGGCGGGGATTAGACGGATACAGACTTCGGACGTGACGTTCGACTACAGACGTGATGATATCGACACTGAGTATCGACCTGAGTATGACATTTTACATGTAATAAAAAAGTTAAAAATAAAAAAAAGTTGTGGCTACGACGGCATTTCTACCGTTGTAGTAAAATTTGTTTGTTTTATAGCAAATCCACTAAGCCATATAATAAATGCATGTTCAGGTATATTTCCTGAAAACTGATAACTGTCATCATAAAACCACTACACAAAAAAAACAATAAGGAAGACATGTCGAACTATAGACCAGTAGCTTTAATTTCTGTTTTTTCTAAAATATTTGAAAAGATCATATATGAATCTATATACACATTTTTACCAAAAAATAATATATTATGCGAAGAGCAAAAAGGTTTTAGGAAAAAAAAAATATTTTACTCAAAAATGCATGTAATGTGGTCATTATTTTGACAACTTTGTTTGAGCAAAGTCGACCTTGCCGTTCTGTTTCAAGGAGCGGCCGGCAAAGTTTTGCTGGCCGCTCTAACGGGCCGGCAATGTTTTGCCGGCCGCTATTTTGACGTTTCGACGTTTTAAGAAATCTAAAAAGATTTTATTTAAAACACAGCTGTTTGTATCTATAGAGATAGGTACAAAAATATTTTATTCCATATTAGGCTGTATAGTTCCAACTACCATTGCTCAAAAAAAAAAAACAAAGAAGTAACAAAAGCGCGGTTCAGCGAAAATTGTTTTTATTTAGTGACTTTTTTGCAAAAAATAGCTCACAAAGCAAAAATTCTTCCGATTCAATGTGTTTAACACCGCCAGACATAAAGATGAAGCTAAATTAGTGGTTGAAAACTTGATACCGCGAAACTCAAAGGAAAAATATAAGCTTGCATATGAAAAATTTGTGCAGTGGAAAATCAGTAGGAAATCTAAATCTTTATCCGAAAATGTTTTTCTTTTCATTAATACAGCAGTCAAACACCGCATTAGAATTATCGCAAACTATTAGTAATAACAAACCGGGAAAGTTGGTGTTGAATTTTAGTAACTGTACTTTTCATAATAATGTCATTTTAATTAAAATTCTAGTTAATTAATATATTTTTTATTTAAATTACTTGCTGGTTTTATTTAGATTATGTACTTGCATTTTTGAGTAAAGCACTATACAAACCTTGGCCCACAATGACTGCTTCGCTGGTCACGCTATGATTGCGTCGAGCTAGCCTAGCTACGCTCTAGGCCTTTACCTCAGCTCGTCCATGCTCGTGCTGCACGCTGACCGCACTGTGTCGGCCTGGAGCTGCGCTACGCAGCGCTGTCGGCCATAATCAGCGCGACCAGCAAAGTAGTCATTATAGACCGCGGCAAAAATGTACTAAATATGGCTATATTTACCCGACTGCCGAAGGAGGGTAATGTGTTTATCAGTCTATGTATGTATGTTTGTTCCTATATGGCGTTCCAGAGACCAAACGAGTTGGCCGATTTTGATGATTCATACGTCAATCGATTTGTCTTAACCCTGCGAGTGTCATAGGCTACATTAAAATCGGACAATAAAAAAATGGCGGATTTTGGGTGCCATATTGTGGGGCCCCAAATTTATTTTTGCTTCCAAACCCATCGTGTGGGGAATCAAAATAAAGGGTATTAAGAGGTGATTTCAAAAATATATTATACTTATATGTTTAAATGTATCTAATTCGAAAAAAACTACTAACTAAAAAGTTATAAATAAAAAACTTCATTAAAAAAATCAAAAAATCCGACTGCTTCAAAAGCGAACTAAAAAGTCGTAAACAAGGAAAAAATCATGCTGTGCAGGCGGAGGATACATATTCGCGGGCTGGCTGACCAAAATCTGGTGTATCCTCCGCCTGCACAGCATGATTTTTCCTTGTTTACGACTTTTTAGTTCGCTTTTGAAGCAGTCGGGTTTTTTGATTTTTTGAATGAAGTTTTTTTGAAGTTTTAAAAGCGATAATGAATAATGTTGATATTAAAAACCTTGTATGTGCAATATTTACAGACATGACAAAAGCATTTGACTGTGTAAAACATGACACGCTCTTAAAAAAGCTTAACGATTATGGTCTAAGAGGCAACATATTAAACTTAATAAAGTCATACCTCTCTTACCGAAAACAATATACAGAACTTTCGGAAGTATTAAGACTAAACTCGAATTTAAATATTTAATCGATGCGAATGAAACGAATGATAATCTTATCCAGACCTGTGTTCACCAGGGCCAATAGCACTGAGTAGTTAGTGTGCAGCCATCTATCGGCCATTAGCGACATCGCTAGCAAATCAATGTCGTACATCAATTATACTTACCTTGGTGTATGTCAATTTAATTACTATCGAGACTAATAGATGGCGCTTTTTATTTAAGTTCAAAGGTTAGATCGCGGTGTTAAGATTCTCTGCCGATTATATATAGGATTTAGTTGTAAGGTTCAAATTTGTATGTTAAGAACGCTGTTACATTTTCGACGAACTCAAATTTAGGTATCTAGTCGCACATAACAACATAACGCGTACGCACACATTGAAACTACTGAGCGCTCGATTTTATACATTACGGAAATAATCTTGGTCCTTGATATTATTTTTTTATTTTATTGAAGTTGATTCAGGAAGGTTAGTTGGCACTTTGAAAATGCATTTGATAACTGTTACAAACGGTCTAGTAGTGTTCAAAGTTGCTATATAACAATAACTTGCTTAGAGCTATAAGCTTTATATTTTAAGCTTGTTATTTTATAAGCTTTTTTATAACGTTCAAGCGCGGGGCGGGCACGAATAAAGCAAGCGCGGTGACTTTTAACTCGCAGCTCCTACCCTAGCGTTGGACTCGTTAGACAGACAGCATGCTTAAAAATATTACATCGCGTTTATGAATATATTACGATAAAATGTAGCAGTAAGAAATAAACAATGAACTTTTTTTCATACTTTCCAGGCTTAGGACTGTCCATAATTATAGATTAAGTGTTATTATGAAATAAAGTATGTTAAGCAATTATAGGCGTATTTAAACGTTCATGTTCCATATTGGTACATCACCATTAATTCTTTTAGACATTTTCGTCTAACACACAAAAACAAAACATTAAACAACAACACAATCTCTCAATCAATCGTCCTTCACAATTTTACTTAGTCAATATTACGTTATGTGTCCTATAACTGCTTACACTAAAAAGCACAAAGCAAAATAGCGTAGGTATATTACGTGAGCCGCGCGGGATCGCAAATTACGCGTGCGACCAATAACAATCACTAGCATGCAACGACTGGCGCGCGGCCGCCGCCGCGCCGCAATGTCGCGTCCGCCCGGCGCCCGCTTCGTGCTTTATTTACGTTTTTGCGTTGCGTTTGCGTTCGTTATAACGAATTGAGAAAAAAGCTTATAGCGCCAAGTGAGTGCCACGATAGCGTTAGCTTTATGTTATGTATAATAAGCACGCTGCTTTAAGTTGCTTTTCGTTATATTAACCACCACTAAAACGGTCGTCGTAAAAAGTAGGTTATTATTTTCAACCGACTTCAAAAAAAGGAGATGCTCTATCTATTCGGCCAAACTACTTATCCGGTTTTCATCGATAAATGTATGTGGTGGTATTTTCAGGGAAGGTTTTATTGTATAATATTTTAGGATCTGATAAAGATCTTCGGAGATACACAATGGAACTCTTTAATAACAAACAGCAAATGACCTGCGATTACTGCGATCGTATGTTTATGTTTTGTTTTAACCATACCATAATATATCATCACGCTTGTACGGTTTTAGGGGGTAAACATGTATTTAGTATACCCAATATGGGGTATACTAAATACAATATAGGTATACAAAAATTTTCTATCTTTCAATATAGGTATAAATACAATATAGGTATCAAAATCATTATTTTTCTTTTAAATTTTTGTATACCTACAAAAATTTAAAAGAAAAATAATGATTTTGATTTTGAAAAGAATTTTATTTTTCACTTTGTTGTAGTAAGTAGGTATTTAAAAAAAAAACGCTACGTGAAATAAGTAGATACCTAAAACGAATTAATTTCCGGTCACAAGGATTTAAGAATGAATTGAACATTTTTCATTATATGGAATATATTAAATATTACTATCACATCATCAGTCACTATTAATGTTCCCACTGCTGAGACACAGGCCTCCTCTCTGTGAGAGGGAATGGGCTGTAACAAACAACGCGGGCCCAGTGCGGGTTGGTGGATGCACGTATCTTCGAATATTTGGTTCTAGGACATGCCGGTTTCCTCACGATGTTTTCCTACACCGTTTTGAGAGCAGTGGTGTAGAAATAATTTACACAAAGTAAAGCGCCTGCCTGGGCTCGAACCCACGACCTACAACTTGTAAGTCAAGCTAATGACATACTACCCAAAAACCATGACAATGACACCCATGACGAAAAGATGTCAAATTTTCGTCGGCGAAATCTTGTATTTTGGTTTTGACCCCATATTCGATATAAGCGACCCCAAAAACCATGACAATGACACCCGTGACGAAAACGTCAAATTTTTGTCGGCGCCATCTTGTATTTTGGTTTTGACCCCAAATTCGATATACGCGACCCCAAAATCCATGAAAATGAGACCCATGTCGAAAAGCGGCCAAATTTTAGTCGGCGCCATCTTGTATTTTGGTTTTGACCCCATATTCGATATAAGCGACCCCAAAAACTATGACAATGACACCCATGACGAAAAGATGTAAAATTTTAGTCGGCGCCATCTTGTATTTTGGTTTTGACCCCATATTCGATATAAGCGACCCCAAAAACCATGAAAATGACACCCATGTCGAAAAGCCGGCAAAATTTACGTCGGCGCCATCTTGTATTTTGGTTTTGACTCCATATTCGATATAAGCGAACCCAAAAACCATGACAATGTCACCTATGTCGAAAATATGTCAAATTTTAGTCGGCGCCATCTTGTATTTTGGTTTTGACCCCGTAATCGATAAAAGCGACCCCAATAACCATGAAAATGACACCCATGTCGAAAAGCGGCCAAATTTTCGTCGGCGCCATTTTGTATTTTGGTTTTGGCCCCGTATTTGTCATACATACAAACCGGTTAAAATCATAAATCTCCTCCCACCCATCCACTTCTAAACTTCCCCGTCGGCGGCTTAACCTTACCCATCCAAATCCTAAACTTACTCTGAGCTGTTTTAACCCACCCATCCATTTCTCAACCTTGTCAACAACTGCTTAACACCAACTATTCAAATCCCGATCTTACCCAAAATAATTTCTAAATCACATTCTAATAATAATAGGAAACTCAAAAATACGGCATACGTCCGATAAAATATCAACTCCTTTCGATCACGACGAGGACGGTACTCACACGCATGCACACTACAATCTTTCTATTACTTTTATCGTATTTATTTCCTGCGAGAAAGCGATACGCCCGTCCTTCCACGAGCGCTTCTGAGCGCGGAATGATGAGCGGCGGGTACAAAATGTATGAAGACGTCGGCAAGTGATTTTATTTTAGCTAATAATTAAAAAATGTAATTATTTAGGTGAAAAATAATTAGCTGAACCTGTAAAGGACTATATATACCGCAATTTTTTATAATTTTGAAGATAAAATATGCTGTAAATTTACCTAAACTGGAACCTATTCGGACCCTACTTTTTTAATTTTTTGCGATTATTGTGATGGGCAAAACGTATTTGTGCGAAAATTTTGTATGATGTCATACAATTTTTCTGATGCCTATCTGGAGCTGAATAATTATATTATCTTTAAATTAAGACCATGATATCTTCACATCGTTGATTGCTTATACATTAAAATGGTACCTCAAAAGTACTGTTATTTGTAGAAAAATGAAATAGCGTCCTTAAATTCACGAGATCAACAATAGTGGAATAAACTGGTGGTTACTCTTTAAGAAACCTTTCGTTTCATTTTTGAAGTCGGCCTTGATAATGAAAGGGAACCTTCAAGTAGTGTCGTTCTGACTCCTCACGAAGCCCGAGGGGTTCGCATGACCTATCAGTTTGAAGAACATACCAGCTCGCAAGGTGAGCGAGCACCCCAAAACCCTCACGAAGCCCGAGGATTTAACAGTTAGAGTCTTCAAGGTCACGGAGATTCCGATAGCAGATGTCATCACGGACGTAAAGACGGACGGACCCGCAAGTGGCTTAAATTTGTGTCCAGGGTAAACCCTGAGTAAGACAGGTACGCCACGTCCGACGGACATCCGATCTGCGTCTCCGTAAGGAACAAAAGTGCTGGTTTCTCACTCTCAAGGTGGTGATGGATAAGGTTCGAGAGCCCCCCCCCCCCCCCCCCCCCCCTCGGAAATGTCCATCGGGCACTCTCGTCGGGTCACCAACCAGCACCATGGCGCATCTCGGGACTTCAGCTGGCCGGAGCAACCTTTCGTGTGTGGCTGGCACACTACTTGGGCCCCCAACTACCTGCGGTCGGCCAGCGGCGCACCGTGCCTCAGATTCCGCTACCCTCCGCGACTAGACTCCCGATAGGCCCATAACAACGCCAGTCAGGCTGGTCTGCCTGCAGTGGAACAACAATCTCGACCCAATTCCTCTTGTGGCTACACCGAACATCGTACCGGAACACGGCTAGGCCGCTTGACGGTAGATAGATAGATAAATCACGACTCGTTGCTCGGTTGGTGATCGCAAGCCTTCGGTCGAAACCTACCACCAGTTAGTGTCACCTGATTAGCACCACCCGGGAACCACGTGTAGGGTAACAAAAACCTCAGCCCCCAAAAGCAGTGCTCTAAACTCCTAAACATGAGTTCCCTTGCTTTCCTAGTGGATTATACTTAACACATTTGGTTGCACTTTTGCGTGTGCTCTACATTCCACCATCAACAACAAAATAAGTTCTGATCTATAATGTTGAATTGGCACAGGTCCCGGATCGGCGTGATCCCTCAAGAGCCGTTCATCTTCGCGGGCAGCATCCGCGACAACGTGGACCCGCTGCGGCAGTACCTGGACGCCGAGGTGTGGCGCGCGCTGGACGCGTGCGGCGCGCGCGACCTGGTGGCGGCGCGCGGCGGCCTGGGCGCGCCCGCGCGGGCCGGCACGCTGGCGCGCGGCCACGCGCAGCTGCTGTGCGTCGTGCGCGCGCTGCTGCACCGCCCTAAGGTACGCATTATACGCCTGGGCGCGCCCGCACTCGTTTGCATGGGCGCGCCAGCACACGTTGGCCTAGCACGCCCGCACACGTTGGCCTAGCGCGACCACACACGTTGGCCTAGCGCGCCCACACACGTTGGCCTAGCGCGCCCACACACGTTGGCCTAGCGCCCACACACGTTGGCCTAGCGCGCCTACACACGTTGGCCTAGCGCGACCACACACGTTGGCCTAGCGCGCCCACACACGTTGGCCTAGCGCGACCACACACGTTGGCCTAGCGCGCCCACACACGTTGGCCTAGCGCGCCCACACACGTTGGCCTAGCGCGCCCACACACGTTGGCCTAGCGCGCCCACACGCATAGTTACGTTAACCCCACCACGTTAGTTGCTCACCATCTCTAGGGATGCCTCGCTACTTATCGATACCTTGTCGATATTTTACCAAAAATGGATAGATTCCTAGTGAGATCGGAATCCACCGGAAATATCAACTCCAAAAGACCTGGTGAAGATATCTCTTGCCCATGGCAGTCCGCCAAACGTCCTGCGGTATCGAGAAATACTGGCAAGTTTGATGAAGCGCGCAGATTACCTCTGAACAATCAGTTTAAAGATCTCACTGTGGACGACAAGACTGAATCATCAACAAATAACTACTACAAAGAAGCCTCAACTGGAGTGAAGAAAAAAGGACATATTCCACCCCAAATATTGGAGATACAGAAAGATTGGTCACATGAAACAATTAAAAATCTCATCTCCCGTTACACCAACAAGTTTCACCTTCAGTACAGAACTAACAATAAAGTTGCAGTAAGTTGCCACTCAACAGAAGCTCACCAACTTGTGAAGGAAGGTCTTCGCAAAGAAAATGCTGCTTTCCTAACTTACACCCGTAAAGACGAGAAGTTCCCAAAATGGTGATAAAAGGCTTACCATCCTACGTTCACGAAGAATTATCTGCCGATAAACTAGGATTCCCAGGTGCTTCAGTCTCACAAATGAAGACACAAACAGTGAGTACATTGTCTTGCCCACCTTTTTTAGCAGTGCTTCCCGCTGGAACGGACATAGCAAAGTTTCGCAATATTAGATATCTATTTAATTGCGTGGTTACAATCCAAAAATTCATGCCCAAAAAGACTGCTGGGGCGCAATGCTACAGATGTCAAAGCTTCGGCCACGCATCGAGGAATTGCAACATGCCCGCTAGGTGTGTTAAATGTACGGAACCTCATGCAACGAGAGAATGTCCTAATAAAGACCGCATTGAACCTGCACGCTGCTGTAATTGTGACCAAAATCACCCTGCAAATTTTCACAAATGCGAGACCCGTCTTGCCTATCTGAAACGGGCGCAAGCCAGGCGTGAGAACCAGTCTAAGCCTATGAAATCCATGGCGGTCCAACACGCGTCTGCACCTCTTACTAATTTACCACAATCATTCAAGAAACTTTCGTATGCTGCTTCTGTCAAAACCCACACCAATCATGATTATGCTCCTAATGAGTATTTGGACTTACCACCGGACGACCCAGTGACAAAAGAGATGTTAGAAATACTTATCTGTGTTAAAAACCTTAAACCACAATTTTCTGCCTGTGAATCTATGTTAGATAAGGTTATGCTAATTCTGACTCATCTTGGCCACTATGTATGATATTAATGAGTTAAGACTCTTATCTTGGAACTCCGATGGAGTTCGCTCAAAAATGCATGAATTACTTGATTTTGCGGTATGTGCCTTATCCATCGATATAATAGCTGTCTGTGAAACTAAACTTACTTGTGATACTCCCTTAACGACACCAGGATTCAACTGTTATCGACAAGACAAACACCACAGTGGGCGTGGTCAGGGTGTAGCCATTCTGGTCACTGACAGATTTGAGATTGGATCGATCGCTGTTCCCGAAACAAAGCACATTGAAGCGGTTGCTATTAGTTTAAAAATTAGCGGGAAGGACTATGTCTTTGTTTCAGCTTACCAATCCCCAAACTTGCCGCTCGAATGCAGGGACATAGATATTTTATTTTCCCTTGGGCCTCATGTTATAATAATGGGAGACTTTAACGCCAATCACGGGTATTGGAATAGTAGTTATGTCAATGCCCGTGGTAACGTACTGTTTCGCCACATGCTTGACCACGATTATGTGATACATTACCCTGACTCACCTACTCAGGTTAACTATAGACCTGATCTTAACGCTACAAATCCTGATTTGATTTTGGCGCTAAATGTAAATAGTATACATGAGGTTCGTGCAATACCAGCTCTTTTATCAAACCACTTTCCTGTACTGTTTACAGTGAACGGTCAATGCTCTCTTAAACCTAATTTCAAACACTACCTATATTGTGACGCTGACTGGGATAAATACCGGTCCTTTCTTCACCAACATATTTCACTAAACTCCGAACCTGAAATCGACGACGCCGTAAACTACTTACATCTGTGTCTTGTTGCTGCCAGGGACAAATTTATTCCTAGTAAAGTACACGTAAATACTTGCAAAAAACTACCTAATAATATTGAAAAAATGATCAAGTATAAAAATCAACTTCGTCGAAAGGAACAAAAAGTGTCCCTTGCAGAGAAAAGACTGTTACGATCAGCTATCAATAAATTACAACATTCGATTAATTTGGCTATAACGAAACATCAAGATAAAATATGGAACACTAAACTTTCGAAAGTTGACAATCCTAGCAACGATATTTGGCGACTGGCTAAGTCATTAAAACCCAGATCAGACTCAATACCTCCACTTAAAACACCTGAGGGAACTTATACAACCAATGTCCCTGAACAGTGTGATGCTCTGGCAGATGCTTTCGAGACGAACATAAATCTCACTCGTGGCTGGATAAGTGATAGCGTCGATGGGGAAGTTCAGTCAGCCACTGCTCACTTAAATGATCATGTTATAAATGAATTACATCTACCAGTGCGGCCAACTGAAGTCTGGAAAGTTATACGTAAACTCAAGACCAGGAAGGCTCCAGGTGATGATGGTATCAACAACATTATGCTCAAAAATCTTTCGCAAAAATCTGTTGTGTTTATCGCAAAAATTTTCAACGGTTGCTTGAAATTAGGATATTTTCCCAATACTTGGAAAACTGCAAAGGTTATTGCTCTTAAAAAGCCTAGAAAAGATACCTCTTTGCCAGTTAGTTACAGGCCTATTAGCCTTCTTCCTGTTCTAGGTAAGCTGTTTGAGGTCATGATTTACAATCGCTTGCTACGTTGCTCTGAGCAGCTCATTATGAACGAGCAATTTGGCTTTCGTTCCTCTCACTCCACGGTACAACAATTGGCTCGAGTCTCTGAACACATTTCCTATCATCTTAACCTTAAGCAGTCTACCGGTATGTTCCTTCTGGACATCGAAAAAGCCTTCGATACCGTCTGGCACGAAGGCTTGTTATACAAGCTCAAGAAAGCATCAGAGAAAAGTAATGTGTGCGTGTTTTTCGTAATAATTTGTTGAAGTAATATTTGTGCATTATTTTTTGTTTGGGTACGAAACAAAATAGTTCTTCGTGTACTCATAAGAGATGGCGAACCCAAATGGAGACACAAATGAGCGTGGTATGCGTAGTTCATCAATTCCAACTTTCGCCCTACATAATAGAGAAGGGTATGTATAAGTATGTGGAAGTTTAAAATGCGTAATTACCTTATTCATGAGGAGTTGTGGGAAGCGATCTGTGGTTATCCAACAGGGATGAACGTTTCCAATGTCACAAAGACGAGGAGCGATCAGAAGGCACTAACAAAAATTTGTCTTACCCTTGAATCGTCTGCAATTACGCATGTGCGAAGTGCAACCACGGCAGCTGAAGCATGGAAAGCTCTACAAAATGCTTATGAGGACAAAGGTATGGGTCGGCGTTTACATTTAGAACGGAAATTATACAGATTGAGACTTGAAGACTTTGATAATAATATTGAGGCGTATATCAATGCTGTTATTTCCACTGCCCAAGACTTGGCAGATATAGACAAAGTAATAGATGATGCGTCCATTGCTGCTATTCTATTGGGAGGTTTAACGTCGAGATATGACCCATTGATTATGGCTCTCGAAAGTAGTAATGTTAACGTTACCACTGAACTGGTAAAGTCCAGATTACTGAACGTAATGGCCAAGGAAAGCTCGATAAAACTGGAGACAAGTATGAAGTCAAAGGTTGACTCTTCTGTTGAGTCAAAGGCGAAAACGATTGTGTGTTATGGTTGTGGAGAACCAGGTCACAAGAGACCAAACTGTCCTCTAAAGAAAAAGAAGGTCATGAAAAGGAAGAAGCCCACTAATAAGTACTCGACCCCTGTATCTGCTTTAGGAGCAACGAATTATGACATGGACAAATGGTGATGCGGTTCTACATGGCTCGCCCTATGGTGGATTGTACACACTTGACTGTGCGGTGAATATTCCCCAATTTAAGGCTTATGATGTGCACTCTGATTCTATCTCGAAGTATCAGGTATGGCATAAGCGTTGAGGACATTTATGTCGCGTAGGTATGAATCTGCTGAAAAATAGTCATAAGGTTATTGATTATAAGGATGTGGATATAAATCCATGTGTTGCTTGTGTTCAAGCGAAACAAGCTCGAAAACCGTTTAAGGCGATTACTTATAAAAGAGCAACTTCAATATTAGAACTGGTCCACTCTGACCTTTGTGGACCAATGTCAGTTAACTCCTTTCAGGGTAATAAATACTTTTTAGTGTTTATAGACGATTTTTCGAGAACTATATTTGTATATTTTATTTCTTCTAAGACAGAGGTAAAGGATAGATTTTGTCATTTCCAGTCTATGGTTGAAAGACAAACTGGGGCTCAAATCAAAACAATAAGGACGGATAATGGGAAAGAATTCGACAATAGTGAATTCTCAAGTTATCTTAGATCTTGTGCATCATCAAACTACGGTACCATATAGCCCTCAGCAGAACGGTGTTGCCGAGCGCACTAATCGCTCAATTGTAGAAAAGGCACGCTCTCTTATGGCTGAAAGCGATCTTTCTAAAGCCTTTTGGGAAGATGCTGTTCAAACGGCTGTGTACCTGAAGAATAGATGCTCACACCGTGCCTTAAATAATAAAACTCCCTACGAGTTGTGGAATGGTTGCAAACCAAACCTAAGTAATCTCGAGAGTTTTTGGGTGTAGAGCTCTAATACATATACCTTCTTGTCACCGTAAGAAGTTGGATCTTAAAGCTGATGAAACTATATTTGTAGGCTATACAGAAGATCCTAATAGTTATCTTTTTAGAAATTCGTCTTGTCCTAGAACCTTACAAAAGTCTAGAGATGTTACATTTTTTGAAGATTGTTTTTCTACTTTAAATAATAGAAATGTCAACAATACGAAGACTTCTTCTGAACCCTTAGTATTTTCTAATAGTCTGCCTAAACAGGTAGAAACCAGTACAGTTCAAGAGTCTTTTGAACATATTCCAGTGGTCACTGATGAACCAGCTCCAAGCCATACTGTTGTCACTGAAGATCAGACTGCTGAAACTGATCAATTTTTTGAAGCAATTGAGGAAACAGTAGTTTCTACTAGTCAAACTGATGGACAGCGTAGATATCCTTCAAGAGACCGGAAACCTCCTAATTACTTCTCATACCAAGTTTCTAGTCATGCGTCTGATGAGCCTAGAACTTATAATGAGGCTACCTTGGCTGATGATGTTGAGAAGTGGCAGATGGCAATGACGAATAAATATAATTCATTGTTGAAACTGAACACATGGAAATTGGTTGACAGAGAAACCAAGAAAGTTATACCATGTAAATGGGTTTATAAGTTAAAGAAAGATCCAGCAGGAAATGTTGTGAAGTACAAAGCAAGATTAGTTGCTAAGGGATTTGCCCAGACGCCAGGTGTAGATTATTCTGAGACATTTGCTCCTGTCGTGCGGCATTCCTCCTTGCGAACTCTACTGGCTCTCGCAGCTGAATTGGGTATGAAGATGCGTCACTTGGACGTTGACACAGCATTTTTAAATGGGGATCTACAAGAAAAGGTCTACATGGAGCAACCTCAAGGTTTTAAAGTAAAAGGTATGGAGAACAAAGTGTGTCTCTTACAAAAATCCTTGTATGGACTTAAGCAAGCTCCACGTGCCTGGAATATAAAATTAGGTGAAACTTTATCATCTTTTGGTTTTGTGAAAACTCCATCTGAACCATGTGTGTATAACTACCAAACTTTTTGGAAAAGAGTTGGTTATCGTTGCAGTCTTTGTCGATGACATAATTGTTTTTTACAGCAATGACAAGACGTTTGCCATTGTCAAAAATGACTTGATAAAATGTTTTTCGATAAAAGATTTGGGCTATTTAAGCTATTATCTTGGTTTAAATATAAGCAGAAAAAATTATGAAATAAAAGTACATCAGAAAAATTATATAAAGGATCTTTTACAAAAGTTTGAGATGGAGAATTGTAAAACTTATACAACTCCACTATCTGGAAAACTGGAGGTCAGTACCAGCAGTGATAGTGATCATAATCTAGAGGTGTATCCCTATCAAGAATTAATTGGTTGCCTCATGTTCCTGAGTGTTAATACTCGTACAGATATCGCATACGCGACTAGTTACCTGAGTCAGTTCAATACTCGGTATAACAAGACTCACTGGTTAGCCGCGAAGAGAGTCTTACAATATCTAAAAGGCACTTTAGATTACTCGATTTGTTATAAAAAATCAAGTATGCCCCTTGTAGGATTTTGCGATGCCGATTGGGCAAACTGTAATATAGATCGCCGTTCTTATACGGGTTACTGTTTAAAATTAGCAGGCAGTCCGGTTTCATGGGCCTCGCGGAAGCAGCAAACCGTAGCTTTGTCCTCAGCGGAAGCCGAATATATGGCAATAACTGAAGCTACGAAGGAAGCGATTTATTTAAGGAGGTTAATCACTGAATTAATTTCAGATCCTATGGTAAGGCAAAAATTATTACCTAATACCGTAACTATTTGTACCGATAGTCAGAGTGCACAGAGTTTTGCCTTAAATCCGGTACACCACCATAGGACGAAACATATAGATACCAGATATCACTTTATTAGAGAAAAGATTAGTGATAATTCGGTAAACTTAAAATATACCAAATCAAGTGATATGCCCGCTGACATCTTAACTAAAAGATTGCAGCGTGTGGCACATGGTAGATGTGTACTAGGCTTAGGTTTAGTGTAAATATATTTTATTATATTTACACGTTTATTTCGATGTTTTTTAATTATTTTTTTTGGTTGGTATATTTTGAGTTCATTTTTATGTTATTTATTTGTGAGAATTTTAATTAAGGGGGAGTGTTGTAATAATACTGGCTTCATATTGTCTATAAACAGATTAATTCAAAATTCTTTTACTTCTGTGTAACTAGGTTACCTTAACTTCAATAAATAACAAACCTGATGAAACACGTCTTTTCTTTTCAAATACAAAAATTACAACAAACTGGACAAAGCATGACAATAATTTACGCGTTAAGGGAGCTCAAGCACTCGGTTCTCTCAGTCCTATACTTAACCGCAAAAGTAAGCTCAGCGCTGAAACCAAACTTAGGTTATATACCACTCTAATCAGACCTTGCATCACTTATTTGTGTCCGGTATGGAGTAGCACTTGTCAATCTAATTATAACCTGTTACAAATATTTCAAAATAAAGCAGTTTAAATTGCCTATAATACTCAGTTTAAAACTAACCTTAAAGCGCTACACACAAACATTAAGTTACCTAACATTACAAAATTTATCTTAAAATTAACTCGTAAATTTTACAGTAAAAATAAATGTCATCAAAATACATTAATTGCTAACATAGGTCAAATTAAGTTGAGGGACTTCGATGGATACGGTACATACAAGCTTCCCCATCACTACGTGTTGTTCGCGCACAATACTGATAACGCGTGGTAGCTGGGCCCGTGCGATGCGCCAGCGCTTCCCCGCTCTCATCGTAAACAAGTGAGCACGCGGGGGGGCGCGGTAGATCATGCGCCACCGGTGCTACGCGCGATCACCTGAGTTACCGCTTGCACCGGTCTTACCTACGCCAAGCGCGTAGTTAAGTATTTTCTGCTACCCCCTCATTTTATAAAAATGAAATTATTACAATAATTTCATACATTAATATTAAAGGTTTGATTAATAAATCCCTCATGTTGTAATAAGTTTGTAACCATTATTACTATATACTTATAAAGGTGCTCCTAGCCTGTAAAAGTGTTTTTATTATAAGTGTAACTGTTACTTATTTTGTAAGTTCTTCAGCTATGTATATTTTTATGTTAATAAAGAATTTTTCTAAAAAAAAAAAAAAAAAAAAAAACTTTGGCCTAGCGCGCCCACACACGTTGGCCTAGCGCGCCCGCACACGTTGGCCTAGCGCGCCCACACACGTTGGCCTAGCGCGCCCGCACACGTTGGCCTAGCGCGCCCACACACGTTGGCCTAGCGCGCCCACACACGTTGGCCTAGCGCGCCCGCACACGTTGGCCTAGCGCGCCCGCACACGTTGGCCTAGCGCGCCCACACACGTTGGCCTAGCGCGCCCGCACATGTTGGCCTAGCGCGCCCACACACGTTGGCCTAGCGCGCCCGCACATGTTGGCCTAGCGCGCCCACACACGTTGGCCTAGCGCGCCCGCACATGTTGGCCTAGCGCGCCTGCACACGTTGGCCTAGCGCGCCCGCACACGTTGGCCTGGGCGCGCCCGCGCACTTTGGCATCTTATTTTATTGTTCACAGGCGCTTCTTGATCCTCTACAAATTATTAGTCACGTCTGTCCCTTTTGCACATTCTTCCATAATTGAGCTTGATCGTAACCTTGTTCAAATCATCAGCTTTAACGAGTGTTCGTCCGTTAGATCCTGCTGGTGGACGAGGCGACTGCTAACCTGGACGCGGAAGCCGAGCGGCTGATCTTGGACGCCATCCGCTGCTCGTTCGGCGGCAGCACGGTGCTGTTCGTGGCGCACCGGCTGGGCGGAGTGCTGGAGTGCGCGCGTGTGCTGGTGCTGGGCGGCGGCCGAGTGCTGGAGCTGGCGGCGCCCGACGACGCGCTGGCCGACCACGACTCGCATCTCTACGCGCTGGTCTATGGCTCCTAGACCGACGCTACGTGACCTGAGGATCGATCAAAGGCTGTCTTATGCAGGTGACAAACTTACGTTTCGTGGCATGGGATTCACCAATCATACGATAGAAGTCTACGTCATATCGCAACGCCACGTTCTATCAACAGCCAGTCAAATGCGTCACAAGGCGCCACGCCACGTAAGTATGTTTCTGCCTCTATGCAGCCGGCGGGCTCGGAAAGGGAGCTCGGCTTCTAGTATAATCAGAATGTTTTATCATATGTAGCGACTGCCATCGTCTATTAAAATACGGGCTAGTTGCGTTAGTAAGACTGAAAGTTGACCTTAAAATATATTGGAAAAAATGACTTTAACATAGTTGAGTTTATGAATGCCTTTTTTTAATTACGTAAATTGCGTCATGCGCACTTGCCCAAATTGTAGTATAGGTAAAATTTAAACTATTAAAAGCAGTGCTTTTTTACACATGCGTGCAAATTTTAAGTTAAACAAATTAGCGTTATCCCAGGATGATCTTAATGATAAAATGTAAAAATGTCTAAGTCATAAATTGTTTTTTAATTGCTCGGTTTGTAACAAGAATAAAATATTTATAATTTATTTGAATGAAGGCAAACTTGAACTATGATCGCATTTACTGAAAATAAGTCCGGTTTGACGTACCCTCGGTTACTCGTATTAAATCTGTTCAGGACTTGCACAATTGTATTCTTTTTCGAACCCATTCCTGCCTAATAAAACTTCTATTTGACATAAAAACAAAAGCTACAATCACAACATACAAGAATTTGTTAAAATTTGGGAAAATCAGTGTTTATGACTAATTAAAACAGAGATTGAAATGCGAACTACAATTAATACGAAATTGCCGTCAGGTTTAAGTTTGCTTGGATTCATTTACTTTACAGGTTCACTGTCTAAATAGCAAAAACAATAGTTAAACAATCAGAAATGCCCTTGTGCGTCATGGGACTGTGAACCTGTTAATATTCTCATTTGGTATTAAAATGCCAATGTGTACTGTTTCTTATGAGGTCTTAGACATTTATAAATATTCATAAATATTGTTGAGTAGTTCTAGACTGATAGTTTAGTCTAGTCGCAAGGACAACGATAAGTCTTGCTGATCAATGATTTTAATTTCAAGAAAGTATTAGTGTTGTTCTAGATGTACAATAAGTAAAAGTATTTACTCATTATAGCTCTAAGCAACGGCATTTTAATGAATGCTTCACTGAGAGATATGATAAGAGATTTTTTATTTTAGTTAGTCAACTTTTGCATTGGATGAACGTGTCTTTTTTATATCACAAACTGCTTTTTTAACTCTCGGCATTGTGCCGAGCGGGGATGCACTCTTTGGATAAAATTTTCAATGCTTGGTTAATAATATAGTACGCGATAAAAAGACGTCGCGAGACGCCTATGTTCATATGGGCTATAGCAACATAATTTTTGTTTTATTGTACCGCTGCAACCTAGGCAACTAGTGATAGGTCGCCATTAAATACTTACGCTATGAACGCAAAGATCTCGACGCACTAGATGTTCCAAACGCTGCGGTCAACCTACATACATACATACATACTATGTGCTTGTCCAGGCGAGGATATTTACGCGTTTGTACTGGATGCAGCAAAGCGAGCAAACTACAAGTATGGACCTCACAAGTATTACGCGCGTTAGACAACTCATGCAATGTGTTGGCTTCCAGTAAGTCCCAGTCCAGAGTCTGGGCATCGATCGGCAAAACGCTTTATGTTGACAGGCTTCAAGGCAGTGCCCGCGTGGCCGCCGTAGTGGCCTAGTTTATGACTACTATTATAAGATATTCTTTTAAGATATGAAAAATGTATTTAGGTCGTATGTTTAACCCATATCAGACTTAAAATCGATTCCCGTTATTTAAAATAAAATAAAAACAAAGTCTATTCTTGTGATATTGTAATTTATATTGTAAGGTATGCGTAGTTTTCGCATTTATAAAAATAATTGACCATATTCGTGGTAAAAAATAACGTTTTGATTTCACTGGTCGTAAAGCTGTTTTTAACCCCCGACAATCGCCAACATTTACTCGTACAGCAGTTTATTTTATTTACTTAGCGGTACCCCGACGCTAATACGGACGGGTCTTTTTTTGTCGGGGTTTTTCAAAAAAAAAAAAAAAAAATATTTGTATGTTTTGCGTGTTTTTTTTTGCGCCGTTTGTAAATTAATGATAATTAAATACGAAAATTACATATGCCTAAAGATAGATATTGGTATTGTAAGTAAATATTTTTTTAACATTAAAGTATTCCGTAATGCTAATGTGATTTTTATTTAAATTATTTTTCCTTTTCCTATAGTTAGCGGTAACCCAGCAAATAGTAGGGTTTGTGGAAATAGGATCAGGCTATCAGGATTATCCCGGAAGTACGGTCAAGATCCCTACCAGCCTCTTACTGGGTTAACTTCCTTCCTCCGAGCACATTTGCTCTTGTGAATCTCCACTCAAGCCAGCCAATTAAGGCAAGAGAGAGATGGGAGCTCTGTTCCCCGTCAGTGTTCACTCCGACCGGCATATAAAGGCAAGCCGGTGATGAGGGACAAGACTTCTCCCTGGAGATCAGGTCCGTGGGGTGGCCACTCACACTGCCCACCAGCTCGCCACAAAGCTGCCCTGCGGATTGTATCTCTCTTAGTCTGGCCCCTCACCTTAGGCATGTTGCGACAAAGTAAAATCTACCGGCACAGACCTAAGGATCATTGAAGTGCTCAAGCCCCACCACGACGTCAACATAAGAGATACTGCGGTGGTGTTATATTTATATATTATTATTATCTATACCTTTACTCTGAAGAGAGGTCCTTAATAATAGTGATTTGTTTTTTGCATGTGATAATGAATTTTATAAATTTTAATTCGTGTTGATTTTATAATTATTATTGTAATTGAAATTTAAGTTATTTTTAAACCTTTAGGCGCGATTGGTCCAATTCGTGATTGGTCCAATGTTCAAAAATATGTCCAATTCGCGGTTGGTCCAATTCGCAGTTGGTCCAATTCGCAATTAGTCCAATTCGCAGTTGGTCCAATTCGCGGTTGGTCCAAAATGGATAATGTTTTCGAAATTATACAAGCTGACCCCCGCGGCTTCGCTCCCGTCAAAATTATAGCCTATGTTACTCGGGAATAGTGTAGCTTTCCTTAGGTGAAAGAATTTTTTAAATCGGTCCAGTAGTTTCGGCGCCTATTCGGTACAAACAAACAAAAAAAACTTTTCTCTCTATAATATTGGTATAGATTTACGTATTATAGGATTCTATCAATAATAATATTATAATAAATTTACATTATTATGCGTTAGCCTGTAAGGCCCAAAATAGAATGAATCAGGCAAGAAACACGACGGATGATCAGAGGGTTTTGTGTGTGTTTTTACTCACGCTCATTCGAGTTAACGTAAACGTCAATTTGTATAGAAACTGGAAAAGCGCCGTCTAGTGACAGTAAGGCGAAACCACTTTTACCCGACTGCCGAATGTGTTTATCAGTCTATGTATGTATGTTTGTTCCTATATGTCGTTCTAGAGACCAAACGCGTTGGCAGATTTTGATGATTCTTACGTCAATCGATTTGTCTTAACCCTGCGAGTGTCACTGGCTACATTAAAATTGCAAAATAGAAAAATGGCCAACGCCATATTGTGAGGGCCCAATTTTTTTTTTCAAACCCATCGTGTGGTGTATCAAATGAAGGGTTTTAAGAGGTGTTTCCAAACATATACAATACTTATATGTTTAAATGTACCCAATTCTAAAAAAAATAGCTAAAAGTTGTTAATAAAAATAAATGGCTTTTTATGCAGTCGGGTTTTATGTTATTTATAAATATATTTTTTTGTATACAAATTGACATAAGAGATCGTTTACGTTATCAAGATCAAGTGCGTTAAAAATCTTGGAATAAGCACACTGAAAAGAGTGAAAGTAACGTATAGTCCTCGCCAAACTTCTTGGCCGACCTGAAGTTGGCTACAATGGCTGCGCAGTAGTAAATCTCATACAAAAACAGCACCGTTGCGTGCCTCGCGCATCCGGTAAACCAACTTCAGGGTGGCCAAGAAGTTTGGCGAGGACTATACAAACAAATGAAAGCGAAAGTCAAAGGGCTGGTAAAAATGAAGAAGGATGAAAAGGAAGAAAAATATAATAATAGGAAGTTCTCCGATAACTTCAGGGCCAAATTTAAGCTGTTCTGGAAACAGGTAAGATTGGCTCGTGGAGTGACAAAAACATCGAGCATGAATGTAATAAGATCAGTAGATGGGTGCTTATTGAGCGAGGAATGCAAGGTCTTGGAACGCTACAAGGGATATTTTGAAATTTTATTTAGTTGTCAGGATAGTGTGCAAGGAGTATGTAACTGGGTAGAAAGCAGTTTTCAAGACCCAAACTTAGACATAGATGGCAAAAGCATGAGAATTAAATAGAAATGGATAAAAAAAGCTATATTATAAAAGCACTTAGTGGGATGAAGATTGTTATTGTGGGATGTACTTAATAATGTGTTATTTTGTTTGATTTTGGAAATAATTTAATATTGGACTAACCGCGAATTGGACTAATCGCGAATTGGAACAACCGCGAATTGGACCTATCGCGAATTAGACCAAACGCGAATTGGACCAACCGCGAATTGGACCAATCGCGAATAAGGTGAATTGGACCAATCGCGCCTAAAGGTTTTTAAATTCTCGAATTGTATTGAATATCAAATTATGTTTTTTTTTTATTAAGGAATAAACAAGGCTTTATTATTATGTCCTTTATTTTATTCAATTTCTTATTTTATACATTTTTTAATATTTTTAAAAACACATACAAAAAAGAAAAACATTTAAAAATAAAAAAAAATAGAGGCCCACCGGTATCGGGAACAGGGTCCAAGCTACCGGCGGTCAGGGCTCCAGAGAGAGGAACCTCCTAACAATACGAGCCGTGTCCAGCAATACTGCTTTCTGGATCAGGCCCTTGACCCAGCCGCCTAACGAGAGCCTCCTAAGATGTTGGTCGAGGCTCGTGGCTATTAAGCCATTGGCCGACACGACTATCGGTACAATGATCGCTGTGTCCACATCCCACATGTCGACAACCTCGCGAGCCAAGTCAAGATACTTGATTTGCTTATCTTTCTCGGCTTTCACGAGGTTCCCGTCATGCGGGACGGTAATGTCAACAATCATTGCACGCCTCTCGATTCGGTCCACCACCACTATATCAGGCTTATTAGCGATAATCGTCCTGTCAGTGATGATGGACCGATCCCAGTACAATGTGATATTGCCACTCTCGAGAACTGGGTCGGGCACATACCTGTAGTATGGCACCTCCGATGCCACAAGAGTGTATTTCAGAGCAAGTTGCTGATGGATAATCCTGGCTACAAGGTTGTGCCTATGCAAGTACTCTTCGTTAGCTAGACGAGAACAACCAGAGATAATGTGGCGGATCGATTCACCCGGACATGACATGCCCGACAGATGTCAACCGTGCCATCCTTCACAATAAATCTCCGGTAGTTATTCGTCATGATAACTTCGTCCATAATTGCACAGACAAAACCTTCGGTTTCCCCAAAGAGGTCACCGAAACGCAGCCAGACTACGGACGCTGACTGATCTACATCGGACCCATGTAGGGCCCGGAAAAAGCGTCCGTGAAGCTCCTTACTCTGCCATACCTCCCTGCGGTCGTTAGTGTCAAGCACTACAGGCTTGCGCCAGTTCTCATTCGCCAAGGAGAGCGGGGTGAGTCCCTTGTCCACTGCTACTACATTTTGATGCATTCCCACGTCGGCGTGTAGAAAATATTCCTTGAGATTGCATATCTCGCGGTTGTGGAGATTCTTGGCATTTAAAAAGCCTCTCATGACCGACGATCGTGGGTGATGCATTCGATATGCAGTCAGCAGTGTACGGACCCGCCTATCCAGGGCGTCGAGTTCCGTTTGAGTCCATTTGAGTATGCCGAAAGAGTACATCAATACCGGCATGACCCAAACGTTGAAGGCGCGCACCTTGTTTCCACCCGAAAGAAGGCTATTGAAAACCTTTTTCAGGCGGCCAAAGAAGCGTTCCCTCAACGATTGCTTCATGTCAGTAGTGCTGATACCTAACGCTTCCGACATACCCAAATACTTATAGGTTTCGTTTGGAGAGAGGGATCTCAGGTTTATGGAATCCGCGAGTTGAATTCCCATGGATTCCACAATCTCCCCTCGCTTTACATGCATGACCGCACATTTGTCCACGCCAAACTCCATCCTGATGGCGCTACTAAAAGTTTCAGTTACCTTCAGTAGCTCCATCAACTGAAGATTGCTGGGAGCAAAGAGCTTCAGGTCATCCATGTAAAGGAGGTGAGATATAACCTGACCACCTCTCTTCAACCGATAGCCTAGTCCTGAATTCTCCAGCAGCATACTTAGAGGATTCAGGGCCAGGCAAAACCAAAGTGGACTCAAACTATTGCCCTGGAATATACCTCGCTCGATCCTTACGGGTTCGCTATTCCTCTGGATATTTCGACATCCTGGATAGCCAAGCACTGTGCTCCACTGCCCCATACACGACATCAGGAAGGTGCGTAGAGTTGTATCTATTTTATACAATTCTAGCACCCTCATGAGCCATGTATGAGGCACCGAGTCATAGGCCTTCTTATAATCTATCCAACATGTCGACAGATCCTTTCGGGAACGCCGAACCTGTTGGCGAATGGCCATATCTATAAGGAGTAGCTCCTTAGTCCCGCGAGACCCGTTCCTGCATCCATTCTGAGAGGCCGACATGATGGAGTTATCGTCGACGTGTTTATTAATTTTAACTCTCAAAATGGATGTAAGAACCTTATAGACCGTCGGTAAACATGTAATAGATCTATAATTTTTGGGTTCCGCGGTGCTACCAGACTTCTGGAGCAGGTGGGTAATTCCTTTTGTTAAAAACTGGGGTAGCGAACCAGACTCTAAGGCTGCCTGGAACTGAGATGCCAAACGAGCGTGCGACCTTTGTAGCCATTTTATCCATTTTTAGCCATTTTATTATTATTATTATTTTGGTTTTTAAACTTCAGTTTCTCAGGTAAGAACCTGCAGCCTAATTGTGTAAGTGAATTCGGCAAAGAAAACAATCTGGTTCTTTCCCAAAAACACACACATACACAAAAAAGTTGAATCTTTATTCAACTTTTTTGTGTACCTATGTGTGTGTTTTCTCAATCTTATATCTTCTATAATTTTTGGCATTAATGACTTGTCCTTGAATGGCTAGCATAAATTCTTCTGTTTCTGGCAACAGCCCACTTAATTCAAGCCATTCGTTGGAAGCTTCCCTATCAATGTGTGTTTGGTTTAGATCGTTAGGATGTCTTCCGTGTAGTTCTTTCTGTCTCCATTTTTTATGTATCTCTTCTATGAGTCTTGCTTTGTCTATTGTTTCAATATTACCTTCGCTAAGATTCAGTTTTATGTAATTGACTAGTATTCTTCTTCCTATTAAAGAATTGTTTTAGGTTTATTATTTGCCTTTTGTGTAAATTTAATATTTCAATTAGCCCTCTGCCTCCCTCCTTTCTGGACATAATCACTCTTTCGATTGCTGATTTAGGGTGGTGATATCTATGTTGTGTGATAATTGTTCTAGTTTTAGTTTCAAGTGCATTTAATTCTGTTTTAGACCACTTTATAATGCCAAAAGAATAAGTTAGTATGGATATAGCATAGGTATTTATAGATTTGAATATTTTTTTACTAGAGAGGTACATTTTACATAATGAATGGATTCTTTTATAATATTCCTGTTTTAGTTTATCTTTTATAGATTTGTGCTCTAATAGTCGCGCTTGATTGTATCCTAAGTATTTATGAAATTCCTCATTTTTCATTGCTTCTGCCGAATCTGTTGTGTAATTTCCGCCTGACTATCTTACCCTATTCTATGTTAAGCTTTCGGCATTTGACTAGTCCAAAATCCATTCTAATGTCTTTTGAAAACGATGTTGTTATGTCTAATAAACCATGTAAATCTGTATTTTTATTAGCGTATAGTTTTAAATCATCCATATAAAGTAAATGTGTTATTTGGTGTAATAGTGATATATTGTACTAAGGCTAAACAAAACCATAGAGGGCTTAGTGAGTCCCCTTGAAATATTCCCTTTTTAATTGCTATTTCACCTATGGTTAAGTTTGAGGTTTGTGTTTGTAGCTCAAGAGTAGTTCTCCAGGATCCCATGGTGTATTTAAGAAAATTTAACAATGGTTGAATGGGTTGATTTTATAGATATTTAGAACTTGAACTAACCATGAATGCGGTACGCTGTCAAATGCTTTTTTGTAATCTATGTACGCTATGTATATGTTTTTTCTTGCTCTCTGGATATGTTTTAAGAGAGTGGAATCAATAATTAATTGTTGCTTGCAACCCATATGCCCTTGTCTGCAGCCTTTCTGTTATTCAGTTAAAATATTATTTTTCGGTGTGTTTAATAATTTTTTTAGTAATGCAAGACGTTATAATAAAATAAAATAAATAAGAAATTGTGAGAAATTCTGGCTAATTTTCGTTACCTTTTCTTTCTTTCTTTCTTTTAAAATATCATTAATTTGTTTAGCTAATGTCCTGTGTAGTGCTTGTAATCTTTTTATTCAAAAATTATGCAAACCATCTATTCCTGCTGCTTTCCAGTTATGAGTTTTATTTATAATCATATTTAATTCAACAGTAGGTATCTATATCTTCAAACGGCATTTTTTCTGATCTTACTATTTCTTCTTGTATCCATCTATCTAGCTTCTTTATTATGATCAGCGTTGTCTGACCAGATTCCTTGCCAGAAATCTTTTAAATTCTCTTCCGATGGTGGATTTATGATAGTCGTATCGTTTCCTTTAAGCTTTCTATAAAATTGTTTTTCACTTGTTGTAAATAGTCTGTTGTTATCCTCTCTCTCTTTGGCTTTTTTTTTTGTATCTTGCTATCCTATGACTCTTGTCTAAGAGTTTTTGTTTTAAGGTGTCTAGGTGGTCTTCTATGATAGCGCTGGTGAATGAAACTAGCACCACAGACCACACCACAGATCATGACCAAACATAACAAGGGACAAATTGATTGTAAAAACAATAGTGGAAGTATCCCGATATATGTATATATGCTACCTAACTACGCTACCTAAACCTACCAAATTCAAGGAAAAAACAAGAAACGTGTGTATATTTCATATTTTCTTCAGAAAGGCCAAGTGCGCAGTACTGTAAGGGGGTAGACAGGGAAAGCTACAATTAAACGTAGAAATATCTTTATATTTCATATATTTAGTCAGAAATAATTTGCGCATAACGCTCAGAAAAAATGTTATAGTGAGGTAATCGACCTTGCCCTATCAGACCATTCTGCACAATTATTGAAAATACATGTTAATAAAACATGTATAGTCAACTCGTGGCGCGTAAATAAAAGAGATTTGTCTAAAGTTAACATGATCAAGTTCAAAAAACACTTAAAAAATTTATCATTTTCGGAAGTACTTGAGACTGAGAATCCTAATGAGGCATACGACAATTTTATAGAGATATTTCGTCTTTTATACAACCTATGCTTTCCAATTAAATTCATTAACATAAAATCGGACAAGAAAATCAAGTGGATTTCTCGAGGGATTAGAATTTGTAGTCAGAAACAAAGACAATTATTATGGCAATATAGAAAATCACCTTCAATAGAAAACAAAAATAATTTCAAATTATATTCACAAAGATTCAATAAAATTGTAAAACTTACACAAAAAGCACAAAATAACCACATTATAAAAAAAGCACCGAATAAGTCTAAAGCCTCTTGGCAAATAATAAATGGTAGTAACCAGACTAAAGATCCCATCAGGCAAATCAAGATAGGCAACTCTATTATTAAGGATGCGAAGGAAATTGCAGATTCATTCAATATTTTTTTTGTCGATCAAGTCCAAAACTCTGCAAATAATATTAATAACGAGTTCATTAGGGTAAAGAACAATCCAAACTCAATATTTATGGCTCCGGTAATACCGGCTGATATAATAAGAATAATAAAATTAAACAATTGAAAAACAAAAAAAGTTGCGGATATGATGGAATAGCAATTTCTGTTGTGAAATTTGTTGCTGATGTTATAGCTCTTCCCTTGTGTCATATACTGAATCACTGTATAAACGCAGGCATTTTTCCAAATAGCCTAAAAACAGTAAATATAAAACCATTACATAAAAAAGATAGCAAAGAAGAGATGTCAAACTACAGACCAGTTGCCCTTGTCTCGGTATTCTCCAAGATATTCGAAAAATTTATGTATGAAACAATTTTTTCATTTTTAGATAAGTTTAACATTCTGAGCAATGAGCAAAAGGGATTCAGAAAGAATAAAAACATTAACATGGCGATATATGACTTAATACATAATATAATGACAAATCTTGACAAAAAAACACCAGTTTGTGCTATATTCACTGACATGACCAAAGCCTTTGACTACGTTAATCATAATATCCTGCTACAAAAACTTGACAGCTACGGCATTAGAGGAAATGTGTTGAGCCTTATAAAATCGTATCTTAGTAATCGTAAACAACATACAGAAATCTCAAGAATATGTGCTAGACGTAAATTGGAATTTAAGTACCTATCCGATAGTAGAGAAGTCAAATTTGGAGTTCCACAGGGGAGTGTCATCGCAGCTCCATTATTTCTTATGTACATCAATGATCTTCCGAGAAATGTGCAACAGCCGATGGTGTTATTCGCTGATGATAGCACAGCGTTAGTAAAATGCGTGGAAAAAGCAAATTATGAAATGGACATTAATGACACATTAAAATCAATTATTAATTGGCTAAACTCTAATAATCTAATTATTAACTTACAAAAGACAAAGATTATGCATTTCTATCAACGTTTGCACCCTGATTCTTTAAAAATTGAATACAATGGACAAAATATTGACAAGACTAATGTTGCTAAATTCTTAGGTATAGTTATTGACAGCCAATTATCTTGGAAACAGCAGGCAGAAGAAGTCTGCAAAAAGTTAAGTAGAGGAGCTTATATTCTCTATAATTTGTCAAAAAAAGTTAATAATGACACCATCATTATAGCTTACCATGGTCTGGTTGCCTCTATATTAAGATACGGTGTAGTATTTTGGGGGAATTGCAGTGAACGAGAAAGGGTATTCAGAGCCCAAAAATATTGTTTGAGATCAATGACCGGCATACATTCAACAGACAGCTGTATCCCTGTGTTTAAATCCCTAAAATTACTAACCTTTCCATCACTCTATATTTTGGAGGTAGCATTATTTGTTAAAAAGAACCTAAATCTTTTTGAAACAATGATAAATCATTCTTCAAGACCGGCATTACTGAGATCCCAATACAAAGGCCTACTTCATACAGGTAGTTTCAAAACAGCTCTATTAAGAAAGAATATTATGCATATGGGACCAGTTATTTACAATAAAATACCTAATGACATTAAAAATGATACATCTCATTTTTTCAAAAACAAATTAACGAAACTTCTAGTTGAAAAATGCTATTACAGTGTTAGCGAGTTTTTAAATGATAACACAATATGAAATTGTTCAATAATATTTCAATTTATTACGTTTTGTTATATTCTAATTTTATATACTAAGACTATTATTTTGCCAGTGAATTTGACTTTTAATATTAAGACATTAGAAACTGAGTACCTTGCAATTTTTGTTTAATTGAATTTGACTTTTAAGAATATTATTAAATTAGAAACTGATCACCTGACATTTTTGGATTAATATAGATTTGCAATGCTTATGATTGTTTGATTAGTTATAGTGCTTAATGTTGCATGCCATACGGTAGAATGTACTGGATCCAATTGTTTTTTCTTTTTCACACCATCAAAACTATGTTTTGTTACCTACATTCTTTGCAAATAAATGATTTCTGATTCTGATTCTGAAATTACAATACGCCTGCCTTTGGGCGGCTTCAGTCCAATTCTGTCACATTCAAACTTAACAAAAAACATCTACAGCTATTCTCTGTTCGAAATTCATACATCTTTCAAGTAATAAATATTGCCAGTGTTTTAATAGGCAAGTAGGTTGCCTTTTCAAGTGGTGAGTCCTCACAGTACCCTTAACCGGCGTGTGTGTATGACTAGATGTATGAATGTGTGTGAAGCAAAAGAAGTATGAAAGGATCGTAGCAAAAAAAAAAAAAAACTTTTTTATTTCATTATCACTTAATTAACACTTACAATCATTCTTACGCAAGGGTCTCCTTTTAAGTATATCAAATACCTGTGCTAGGAGGCCCCGCTCTTCATAACTTACAAAGTGAAAATGAACAAGGCTTGTAACAAACGAGAAAGAAAAAATAATTTAAAAAAATAAAAATACTTAAAATAAAATCAAAATCAATACAAAACTATGTTGTGTGCGTGTGTGTACTGTGTGTTCCGTGTGTGTGTGTATGTGTGTGTGTCTTGTGTGTGTGATGTCCAACGGTTGCTAACAATTCAATACGGTTGGACTCCAACCTCATTGAAGTGCCTGTAAGAGTGTTTCTATGTCGTAGTAAGTCTTGCTTTTTAGCCAACTGATTAATGCTTTTTTACACTCTCTGACAGTCATCGGGTAAATGTTCAATATTTTATTTATTTTGTTGTATAAGTTTATAGAAAGTCTAGTATATTGTCTTGCTGCGTATGTTGATTTAGCTGAGACCTTGTGTGCTACTAAATAATTCCTCCTCTTTTTTTGGAACGCAGGGTCATACGGTAGTTAGTGTTTTATGCAGTTTCAAAATAACTCGTAGGGTATATAACTTCCTAACCGTCATGAGATCACTAAGTGTGTATAAGTTTTCAGTAGGAAATCTGTATGGTTTTAGATGCATTACTTTTAGAAGAGACCGTTGTGCCCGCTCCAGTTCGAGAAATTTCATTTTAGTAGCTCCTCCCCATACGGGTATGCAGTACATCAAGACTGACTGGGCCAAAGAGAGGTAGATCTGCTTTAAGAGGTTCTTAGAGGTAACATGTCGTAATATCTTGAATATCCATATGAGTTTCCTTATTCGGGACATGACTACTTCTATGTGTGTGTGCCAAGACAAGCGCTGATCAACCATAACACCCAAATATCTAATTTGAGTGACTTTTTCCACTTCACTACATGAACAATTTTTATTATTAATGCTGGAGAAATCATGGCAACTGTGGATCTTAAGAGAATGATTAGGCCCCGGTTGGGTATTATTATATTTTGTAAAAGCAATGTATTTGGTTTTGGAAGTGTTTAGTGTTAAAAGATGGGAGTTCAACCAATCGGCAATCCTGGCTAGGCCTTTTTCAGCAGACTTATACACAGTTTCCCATGTATCTCCAGTAAAAACAACGGCTGTATCATCGGCGTAGGAGAAAACCCGACCATTCTCAATTCTCAAGTTGCAAAGGCTATTTATGTATATTAGAAATAGGGTTGGGCCCAAAACACTGCCCTGTAGTACACCAAAATTCATATTTGCCTCCTCACTTGTGTATTTTCCTATTCTAACACGTTGCCTCCTATCTGTAAGATAATCTGTAAGCAAAGACAGCGGGATTCCCCTAATGCCTAAGGCCTCTAGACTACGCACAAGGATGGAGACTGAGACAGTATCGAAAGCTTTTTTTAAATCAAGGTAAATAGTTAGACACTTTTTTCCTGTATCGACTTGGTTAACAATATAAGAGGTTAATGCTAGAACTGCATCTTCGGTCGATAATCCCTGTCGAAAACCGTACTGAGAACTGGATATATTGTTGTATTTGTTAAGGTACTTTATTAGTCGACTGTTTATTAATTTTTTTAATTTTTTAATTTTTGTAGCAGGTGGCGTTCTGTAGTTTCTGCTTACCCCCATGGGAAAAAGGCGTGAGTTTATGTATGTATGTATGTGTATATTTTTTGGAATCTACATCAATAACCGTATGGTGTCGGGCGTAAAGAATTTCAACATCCCATGTTTTTCCATTGGTGACATAAGAGGCGACTAAGAACAAACCAGAGAATGGGCAGCAGCGTTCTCTGCGCATTTGTAACAACCATACTGGGATCGCAAACCCGCCTGCAAAGCACTCCCCATGAATAGCACAAATAAAACATAGCCCCTAGTGCCCGGCAGCCTGCCTAACCTCGACTACGGTAGCGATCTAGGTTAAGGTATGGCAAGGGGTTCAAAGAATCCCGGACGAGATCCGGCTACCCCAACAAATATCGACGACAGGACCTGGCAACGTACAACACACGCACACTCCGGACTCCGGACCGACGATAAGATCACCGAACTCGAAGAGGAATTGAGCAGTTTTTTTTTTTTTTATATATATATATTATAGGCTCGCGCTTGACCACTATCTCACTTGATGGTAAGCGATGAAGTTTACGATGGAGCTGAAGTACGAAGAGAGGGGGGGGGGACTCGATAACCCTCAAATCCCAAGTCTGGATAAGTCTTGTTCTTCAAGACCCATCGTATAGATAGCAACAAAAAGCTCTCTGATCTTACTCTCAAGCTCATGAAGGAGAGGCGTGAGATGATCCTGCAGTCTTCAGACGATGCTTTGAAATACCCAAAGGATCTCAATTATTTCACATAATTATTGTCCAGTTGCGTAGACAGTTGAGAAACTTAACTTCACCAATTTTATTCCACTAGGAATCAATTTGCGAATAATATTAACAGCCGCTGAATTTTACTCGAACAAATCCCGCCAAAAACTCCACAAACCTGGTGGTCCTACATTTAGTATTACCAGGCCCAAACATTTAAAAGTACTACTCTTACTCAATGTTAATGAATTATTTTTTAAATATAATGAATTGATTTATTAAAGGAACTGTAAAAAATATTAAATACGCTTCAAAGTTTCATAGACTTTGAAACGTATTTAAATATATTTTTTATTCGTTCGTTTTGGTATTACACAAAAAAGAAAATATAAAATTTTCTACCATTTCTACCAAACCCAATGATTAGTAGAGCTGCCTAGCGAGCATGGGCGTACCCAAGACATTTGTGACATGACATGATAAATTATGTCATATCTTACAATTTGTCTTAAATGCTAGCACGGGTCAAACATGTGACATATTTTAAAGGCGCAACATGCCTTTCTTGTTGCTGCCTGGCGAGCACGGCCTACTGTGACATGGCTTGAGTCACACATTTCATCGCAGTTTGGGCGATAACGCCATTATGTCCTAAATAATAGCACCGGCGGCGTGAGAAAATTTCCTGACGTTTGTTTGGGACTCATCGGGTCTTAATTGCTAATACGGGCGCACCCATTTTGTCACAAATGTCACATTTTGACAGATGATTTAGAAAAATGTATCACTTTCGTTCGGAGGTGGTGATAAAATTTTATAGTTGAAAAAAACATATTTGCCTTCTAATTACGGCACCAAATGGCAATAAATTCATTTTGTGTGTATGGTGAATTGGTGATCAATGCTTATTAATTAATTGAAATGTTACAAGATTATTAATTAATTTTATAATAATACTCTTTCATAATTGTATTTTTTTTATTGTTGTTCTTATTTTAATTATGATTATTTTTTTTTATAATTATTTTCTTTTATACCATATTCTTCTTGCTTTCTACATTTTTAAATGTTTCTTAAATAAAATCCCCAAAAAACATTTAAAATATAAAAAATAGGGGCCCACCGGTATTGGTCCAAGCTATTATATTATTTAGTAATTATTAAAATTTTCACAATAAATATATCTTTCTAACAAACACTTAATATGTAATCAAACAAACAAAGAAAAATAAAGTGTGCATAAGTCTATGGTCGTGGGTCAAATATTAATTTATTCCCAACAAAATTAAAAAGTTGTTTAGCTGTATGAACGGCATACTTTTTTACGTATTATTTTATTTGGTCGTCTATTCAAATTATGTCGCACTATATGAAGTCAACAACAAGAAAAGCAAGTCGCGCCTATAAATTATGTCACATGGTTGTCCCGTGCTAGCATTTAAGACAAATTGTAAGACATGACATATTTTATCTTAACTTGTCATGACCGAGTCGAAAACCAAGCAATGTAAAAAAAAAAAAATTGTAATTCATGTTGGGATGCTGCTAACATGGGGTTAGCAAAGGGGGGGGCTAAATTTTGGTTATTTTTGGCCTAGGACATACCGTTTTCGAGATATCATTTTGGAAATATGCAAAATAAAATAAGATACGGAGGCCCATAATTCGGCAACAGTGCGTCGTAGGGCTATGCTTCTCAGAACATAAATGGTTTTTATGGCCAAGGTTAAACCGAAACTACAATAAAATTTGAAAATTTCCGAAAAAGAAAAAAATAAACGTCAAGAAGTTATGCCACAAGTCAAGAAAATATATCACGCCGCCGTGCTAGCATTTAAGACAAAATGAGTTTATCGCCCAAACTGTGATTAAAAGTGTGACTTAAGCGATGTCACAGTAGGCCATACTCGCCGGGCTGGTGTTGATTTAAGGGAGAATTGCTTTTCCCATGGACAGTTCTATGTAGCGTGTTCACGTGTTAGCTCATCAAATAGTCTGGCGATATTGGCGCCGACTACAAGGATTTACAAGGAAATACTATAATCTAATTACTTACTTATGATTACTTATTATTAGTCATGGATATACACAGAAATAATGAAGGGATAGGGACAGGCCAAGGATAGAGCGTATTGATTTAAAGTAGGTAAGTATAAGTCTGTCCTAAGAAGAATTTTCTTATTACATTATTTTTATCATAATTATTTTTTACTTTTTCTCTACATACTGTTAAAATATGGTAAGGAGAAGCATGTAGTCTACGCGTGCGAAGCCGCGGGCAAAAGCTAGTCTACATAAATATACGAGAATTGCTCGTTTAAAGGTAGAAGATAGATTTTAGATTTAAGTGACAGCAAAGGAGACCTTAAATAAACGTTTTGTTACCTTTTTTTTGCCAGCAAAAAGAGTAGACTTAAAAACCTTGGTAGCCAGATCATTAAATTTCCTAATGAAAATTATGACAAAATTGACAATGTCAACAACCGTCAATGTCATCGTGTTGTCATTTATTCAGTATCAGAAATGTCGTATCTAAATACCAAACAGTTTGAGGTTGTTTTTATTCTTTATTTATAATAAAATTTATTACAATTTTTAGAAATAATATGCTTTCAGACTTGTCGTGTTTAAAAGTTTTCACAATTAACGTACCATAATCTTTCTGGTGTCTATAGTGCAAAAACAGTTTTCATAATGGACAACGTAACAGAGAAAATGTTTGAATGTTTTGGACATCGCAAGTTCAAAAGTGAACTTCAAGAGCGTGCGATTAGGGCAATCGCAAGAGGTAAGGAATGATAATTTAGCAAATTAAAATCTAGTGTGCATTATGCAATTATATCTATGCCCATGTCATAAATAATACCTGCCTCTTACCATCCCACTATAGGGCAAAGGCCTCTTCTCATACAGAAAAGAAACGCACGAGCATTAATCACCACGTTTGACTGATCCCTATCGTAAAATTTGTGCTATAAATTTGAACAAGTAAAAAGAATAGGCAACTTAAAAGTGGCTGAATATACCAGTACCAAAATACTTACCAGCATTCTATAATATAGATTTACTTTGCCATTATAGGATTTCATTAGACAAAGATATTAATATATTGATATATTATTGTATTTATAGTTTATATGTATATTTAAATAATCCTTAAAACTACATTAAGACGTCCTCCTCTGTACTTGTGTGTGCATGAAGTATTAAATAAATTAATAATAAATAAATAAAGATGGCCCTCCCATTTTCTTCAATAAGTTTACAGTTCAATCCCATCTTGATTCCCTTTATGGTTAATATAGGCAAGGCATCCTTGCTGGGCAATTAAATATAGTTTATTCACCTACTCATTTCTTTGTCAGCAAGGTTCTCATAACTGCTGTGGTATAACTATAATGTCATTATCTGACATCTGGTCGATTTTCAAGAAATATATATTGATCGATAGACATTTTTTTTCACATTAATATAGCATCAAAAGTAAAAAACCAACCAGATGTCAGATAATGGCAATTTAGTTATACCACGGCAGATAAGTCCACTAAATATGGTTAAATCAATATTTAGGCTTCTTATATTTTAATATTAGGGATCTTCATCTAACTTATATGATTTCAGGTGTCCATGATGTGTATGTGTCAATGCCCACAGGCTCTGGCAAGTCTTTATGCTTCCAACTGCCTGCAATGTTGCAGGACAACAAAGTTGCAATTGTATTCTCTCCACTATTGGCTCTTATCAAAGACCAAATTGATCACCTCTCTAAAATAAAAATAATTGCCGAGTCCATTAACTCTAAAATGACATCAAAAGACAGAGAGAGAGTTCTTAATGATTTAAGGAGTATGAAACCTAGCACTAGATTTTTATATGTTACTCCTGAACAGGCTGCAACTGGCACATTTAAGTCTCTAATGGAGCATCTGGTCAAATACAAGAAAGTTTCGTATGTAGTTGTGGATGAGGCTCATTGTGTAAGCGAGTGGGGCCATGACTTTAGACCAGATTATCTGAAGCTAGGTAATCTCAGAGAGCAGTATAAGAGTGTACCATGGGTTGCTCTCACGGCTACAGCAAGTGCAGAAGTGGCAAAAGATATTCTGTCTAATCTCAAGCTGTTGCTACCAGTGGCACAATACAAAACACCAAGTTTCAGGAGAAATTTATTTTATGATGTAATGTATCAAAACTGTATAGATGACGAAGTGGGTCATTTAATGGAATTCTTAAAGAAAAGCCTCAAAGAAGATGATAATGTGAAACAAGTTAGTATCCTGCTATTCCTTAACTTTAATGTTACATTTTATCTAAATTGGCAATTTTTCAAATTGTTTAATTGTGCTTATACCATATTTCAGAAAGATAAAAATGCTGTTATTGTTTACTGTCGAACCCGAGAACAAACCGAAGATTTAGCTAACATGTTAACTAAAAGGGGTCTAATCTCTTTAGCTTATCACGGAGGTATGCTTTGCAAACCCTTATAATATTTTATTATTTTAATTTAGGTGTATGGTAGTTTTATATATAAAAAAAAATTGTTTACATTTTGTTATTAATAATTTAAATGAAACTGTAATTTGTGGATGTGTTCCTAAGTTTCACTGTTATTTCAGGTATGAAGTCGGGTGACCGCATATCAGTACAGGAGAGGTGGTCGCACGGCGAGGTGCCGTGCGTGTGCGCGACGGTGTCGTTCGGCATGGGCGTGGACAAGGCGAGCGTCCGCGCCGTTGCGCACTGGGGTATTGCGCAAAATGTCGCCGCCTACTATCAAGTTAGATATCAACCGCTTACTATCCAAATTCTTATACCACTGCATAATAACCCACTTTATTCTCTTTCTATTTGCTAACTTAACGTGCTAGGTAACTTCTGTAATCAATCCCATAAATTATAATTATTATAATAGATTAAAAAAAGTTTTATTTTTCGAGACGTCTATAAAAATTACAGCGGCGGATCCGAAGGCGGATACGGCTCAGCCGAGATTCGGAAATCTATGTACTATATTGCTTTGATAATTTTTTTTACTTTTTGCTTACATATTTTGATATTTAATAGAAATACCTTATATTTGTATAGTTATTATTCCATTTATTTTTTACATTTTTAAATATTATTCAATAAAAAAATAGTAGCCCACCGGTATCGGGAACAGGGACCAAGCTACCGGTGGTCAGGGCTCCTGAGAGAGGAACCGCCTGACTATACGCGCCATGACCAGTAGTACCGCTTTCTGGGTCGAGCCCTTAATCCAGTTGCCCAACGAGAGACTCCTCAGATATTCATCGAGGCTCCTGGCTATTATGTCATAGGCCGTCACGACTACCGGCACAATGACTGCTGTATTCACATCCGACATGTCGATAACCTCGCGAGCCAGATCAAGATACTTGCTTTCCTTATCTCTCTCAGCCTTCACGTGGTTCTCGTCATGGGGGACCGCTATATCAACAATCATTGCGCGACGCTCTAGTCGGTCTATCACCACTATGTCAAGCTTATTGGCAACAACAGTCCTGTCAGTGATGAATAGACCGATCCCAATACAACGTTAATTATCTACGCCTGTGTCTACCGTTCGCACAGCGGAGATCAGGAGACAACCAGGCTCACAGAGTACATCAGTGAGGCGGCTGATGCGGCTCAGCAGCGGTACCCTTCAGCCCAATTAGTGTTACTGGGGAACTTTAATGCCCACCACCAGGAGTGGCTTTTCCCATACCAGTGCACTGATCATGCTGGACGGGAGATGCGTAAGATTTCGCTAGCGCTAAACCTCACCCAGCTGGTCCAGGGGGCAACGAGGGTACCGGATGTTGATTCGCACACAGCGAATTGCTTGGACCTTCTGCTGACAACAGATGCACACAAATACTGTGTCGATAGCTTCACCTTTGGGTAGTTCTGACCACTGTCTGGTGAAGTCTGTGTCCGTCTATACCCCGCCCGATCCCAGCCCAAGAGGCACCCGGCGGGTTTGGCGGTACAAGTCAGCAGATTGGGATGGTATGCGGTCTTTCTTCGCATGCTATCCTTGGCAGCCTACTTGCTTTTTTTCGACTGATCCATCAACGTGCGCGGATGCCGTGACGGATGTGTTGCGTCGGGGAATGGAGTACTACATTCCGTTCTCTGACGTATCAATGTCTAGCGAAGACCGGCCATGGTTTGGTGCCGAATGTAAGCGCGCCGACGCGCTTAAACATGGGGCGTACCTGGCTTGGGTCGACGCTCGATCGCGCAAGGCACGTGACGTGGGTCAGAAGAAGAAGGCCTTCAACAGGGCTGCCAAGTCCTGCAAGATGGTGTTGCGAAGGGTTCGGTTCGACCACATGGGCCGAATAGGGTCCAAACTTGCTTCTTACCCAGCAGGTAGTAAAGCGTTTTGGTCCCTGGCTAAATCGGTCGAGTCGAACTTCTGCCGTCCCTCACTACCACCACTGCTGAAACCCGACGGGTCGCTGGCCCACTCCGCTGAGGAGAAGGCAAATTTATTTGCCTCTCTTTTTGCGGAATCTTCACGTCTGAATCCTGGTGACGCGCGGCACCCTCCTTCTGCTGATGGATGCGAGAAGAGTATGTTGGACATTCGTATCCATCAAAAGGACGTCCGTAGGGTGCTGCGCAACCTCGACGTGAACAAGGCTAGCGGTCCTGACGGAATACCAGCAATTGTTCTTAGAACCTGTGCGCCTGAACTGTCTCCGATCTTGACACGCCTATTACGCCTTTCGTATGAGGCTGGCAAAGTGCCGAATGCTTGGAAGCAAGCTAACGTACAGCCCGTGCCCAAGAAGGGCAGTCGAGCTGACCCGGCCTACTACAGACCCATTTCTAACCTCCATACTCTGTAAGAGTATGGAACGTGTACTCATTATTAAGCTCCTGGCATACCTAGAAGGAAACGATATCCTTAGTGACCGCCAATATGGCTGCCGCCGAAATCGGTCTACTGGGGATCTATTAGCGTATGCCATTCACATCTGGTGTGAGGCCATCGAGAGGCACGGGGAAGCGCTTGCCGTCTCCCTCGACATCTCGAAGGCTTTTGATAGGGTCAGGCACGAAAGCCTTATTGGTAAGCTTCCTTCATTCGGTTTGCCCGGTCGTCTGTGTGATTGGATTGCAGACTTCCTGAGAGATCGGTCCATTCGAGTGGTCATCGATGGCTGCTCGTCGGACCAATTGGATATCAATGCCGGGGTCCCTCAGGGGTCGGTACTCTCAGCAACTTTATTCTTGCTGCACATTAACGATCTGCTAAAAACCGGCACCTTTGGGTACGCAGACGACAGCACTGTTGCTGAGAGATACTTGTCCAACGCTCGTGCTATCGGGCCTCAGATCCAATCTCTCCGAGAGATCATGGTGGCGCGCTTGAACCTTTCCTTGCATGCAGTCTCCGAATGGGGCGATGCCAATCTGGTCAGGTTTAATGCTGCTAAAACCCAGGCGTGTCTTTTTTCCGCAAAAAAGAGCCAATTTTACCCGGTTACAACTTTCCGAGATACGACCGTGCCAATAACGGACCATCTTGAGCTTCTTGGCGTTACGTTGACATCGACTCCCAATTTTGGCCCATACATTGAGGCAAAGGCTAAGCTGGCTGCCAAAATGCTGGGGATCCTTGCAAAGGTGAAGAGGTACTTCACGCCAGAACAGCTGCTCAGCTTGTACCAAGCGCAAGTTCGATCATGCATGGAGTGCTGTTCTTATCTCTGGGACGGATCTGCCAAATACCAGCTTTGAAGCACTAGAGTCGATCGAAAAGCGGGCCAAGAGGCTCATCGGCGATGAAGCACTGGTTAAGTCAAAGCTCCAAAGCCTTGAACACCGTCGCCGACTTGCCAGCTTGTCGGTTTTTTAGGGTTCCGTACCCAAAGGGTAAAAACGGAACCCTATTACTGAGACTCCGCGGTCCGTCTGTCTGTCTGTCTGTCTGTCTGTCTGTCACCAGGGTGTATCTCATGAACCGTGATAGCTAGACAGTTGAAATTTTCACAGATGATGTATTCCTGTTGCCGCTATAACAACAAATACTAAAAACAGAATAAAATTAATATTTAAGTAGGGCTCCCATACAAAAAATGAGATTTTTTCGCCGTTTTTTTACGATAACGGTACGGAACCCTTCGTGCGCGAGTCCGACTCGCACTTGCCCAGTTTTTATTGGTTACATTTCGGGGAGTGTGCGATGGAATTTCATGATCTAATTCCGCCCAGCCCGTTTCATCATCGGACTACCAGACGCACGGCGAAGCGCCATCGGTACATGGTAGACATCCCACCCATATGTACTAAACGTTTTAAGAATACTTTTATTATGCGTACAGCTAAGGAGTGGAATTCCCTGCCGGAGTCTATGTTTCCCGATATTTACAATCTAGGGGTCTTTAATTCAAGAGTGAATAGGTTACTTCTAGGCAAGCGTGCTCCACCGTCGACCACATCATCGCTTACCATCAGGTGAGATAGTGGTCAAGCGCGAGCCTATATTGATAAAAAAAAACAACTTGACATTGCCATTTTCGAGAACTCGGGTCGGTTCTCGAAAAGTTCTCGAAAATGGTAATGTAAGTTAGGCACTTCCGATTCCACACGATTGTATTGAAGAGCAAGTTACTGATGGATAATCCTGCCTCTATTTTCATAGACACAACCTGTGTCTATGCAAATAGTCTCCGTTAAACAGACTAGAACAACCGGAGATAATGTGACGGATTGATTCCCCCGGCCGGTGACATGCCCGACAGATGTCAACCGTGCCGTCCTTCACAATATATTTCCGGTAGTTGTTCGTCATCATAACTTCGTCCATTATCGCAAAGACAAAACCTTCGGTTTACCCGAAAAGGTCACCAAATCGCAGCCAGGCCACGGACGCTAAAAGATCTACATCGGGAACATGTAAAACCCGGTAGAAGCGTCCGTGAAGCTCTTTGCTCTACCATACTTCCCTGCGGTCATTAGTATCTAATACTATAGGTTTGCACCAGTTCTCGTTAGCCGAGGAGAGCGGGGTAAGGCCCTTGTCCACCGCTACCACATCTCGATGCATACCGACGTCGGCGGCCTGGAAGTATTCCCTAACACTGCATACCTCGTGGTTGTGCAGGGGCTTAGCATTTAAAAAGCCACGACCCCCGCACTTCCGTGGCATACGATTTGCGGTAAGCAATGTGCAGACTCTCCTATCCAGGGTGACAAGTTCTGTCTGAGTCCATTTGAGTATGCCGAAAGAGTACATCAAGACCGGCATGACCCAGCCGTTGAAGGCGCGCACCTTGTTCCCGCCTGATAAAAGACTACTTAGTACTTTTTCAGGCGACCAAAGAAGCGTTCCTTCAACGATTGTTTCACGTCAGTAGTATTGATGCCTAGTGCTTCCGACATACCCAAATACTTCTAAGTTTTGGTTGAGGAGAGGGATCTAAGGTGTATGAAATCCGAGAGTTGTATTCATTTGTCCACACCAAATTCCATCCTGATGGCTTCACTGAAAGTTTCTGTTACCTTCAGTAGCTTCATCAGTTATTATTATTATTACATGTCGTTGATCAGGGCCTGATTAACTACGTAGCAGGTTTAGCAAGTGTAAAAGGCCCTACGCTAGGGGCTCCTAGCTTCGACGAAGCTAGCTAGCCTCACGAATAGGTTAAGTGGAGACTATTTATTATGTATGATTTGTCTTAATTTTTCTCGAGCTCGTTTCTCTCAGTTTTGCACCAAGTTTCTCTCAATTCAATTTCTATATGAATTGTCCAAAGATAGTGTCTGGAGTAGATCGTGTCTGGGGTTGAATTTAGAAAATTTGTAAACTTATTCTCTCTCGCTCTTGCATCATAGTGGTTCCTGATTGTTCCAGTTTTGGGCAAGAATCTTGTATTTCGATCAGAATGGTGTCAAGGAAACGGCTCCGATTTGCATTTTTTTTTTAACTCGCTACTCACTTCTATTCTAGCCATTCAATCAATAATGTAGGTTTTACAAAAGTGCTACCCTATAATTAATACCTCTTGTGAAATAATTTGGGTCAAGTAACAATATAGCAAGTACCTACTTAGTGCACTAGTGCTTTGGCTAGTTTAACATCGATACAATACAAACAAACAATCGAATAGAAACAAAGTTCTAACAAGGTACCAATACCTACAAAAATATAGAATAATCTGGGCTGGCTTAATCTGCCCAAAAAATCAGAAATGCATCCCGGATCCGCTCCTGGAAATGAATATATGTGTACACTTAATCCCTTTTTACACACGCTCCGGTTGCCGGGTACCCGGCGGCGAATGCATAGCCATTGTCGCCGGTACGTGTGAAAGCTACCATACATGGCTATACACTTCGCCGCCGGTTTAAAGGGACTAAGTGCCTTTTCACACGCCCCGATTTCCGGGTAGCCGGTGCCGGGTAACCGGCGGCGAAGTGTATCGGCATGTATGTTAGCTTTCACACGTACCGGCGACAATGACTATACAATCGCCGCCGGTTACCCGGTACCGGCTACCCGGAAACTGGGGCGTGTGAAAAGGGGCTCAAGGTATATGCTACTTAAAAGCAATTTATCAGAAAATCGCAATTTCGAGGCCTTAAGGAAATAGCGATATTTGTTAACAGTTATGCTTAAAACTTCTCTTTTGCCTTGGGTTTTTACTAATTACCAGTATGGTGTCTTAACAACTCGTAACACGGAAGTTGCACTCGGTCGCACACCCCATACCGCTTTTGGCTGTGTATTTAGCTGTTGAATGTTTTCATAACTTTAATTTCAAAACAGGAATCTGGTAGAGCTGGTCGTGACGGAAAACCAGCTTTTTGCCGTATTTATTACTGCCGCAGTGAACGCAACGCAGTTGACTTTTTGATGAAAAAGGAAGTAGGACGAGCAAAGACACCAGAAGAAAAGAACCGGTGTAAAACGGCCTTCAAGAGCTTTGAAATTATGGTGAAATACTGCGAAAATATCAAGTAAGTTCTAGGTCCGAGGCCAGCTGAAGAGCGTTAAATTAATTATTTAGAATAAAAGTTAATAGGAGATTGATACTCAGGTGCAGGCACAAAGTGTTCGCGGAGTACTTCGGCGAGGAGATCCCGAAGTGCGACGCGCGCTGCGACGCGTGCGCCGACGAGCGCAGCGTGCGGCGCGCGCTGGAGCAGCACCAGCGCCGCGCCGCCTCCGCGCAGCTGTGCGGCGGCGGCCTGGGGCTGCAGCACTGCGCCGGGCTCTACGGGGAGGGCCGCCAGGGACAGCTCAAGTGAGCCCACTACTGATGATCCCAGCTGGCGACAGCTTATATGAGTTACCTACTGGTCGTTTTGTACATTAAAACCGAGATGACCGAATTTTCTGAAACCCTACATAATAGTGGATTGCGGCAGCGCTGGTGTCTACGTCTTCTGAATTACATCCTAACTAAATATGTTTTATTACTATTTCAGGGAAACGGAATCATATTACGGCGGCGGAGATGATAGCGGTGAATCAGATGGTGAAAGCAACCGGCGGCGCATTGCACAAGAAACTAAATCTCTCATAATGCAAGAATTTGCCAATAGAAAAAAACGCACTGAAGACAAGAAATCAAATGCTGAGTCTGAATCCGCCAAACACTCAAAATGCAAAGCAGCTGAAAGTACAGGCAATAAAGTAGGTCTCATAGATGTATAAGCATTCTTCTGATTAGCAACCAATAGAGTCAACACTATAAAGATAACGCGAACACGTTACATTACTCTGTTACAACTCACCTATTTGTCTACCTACCCACATTCAAAGCAAATAAATTTATTATAGTCGACTTTAAAATAACTCCGCTGCCACGGATATTTTGTAGTTTTTATAGAGTATTTTTGCTATAAAGATTATTTGAAAACATACTACATGGCACTACTGAAAAATACAATAATATGAAAATAAATATAAAAGAGCATTTGCGGTGCGGTTATTATTGCTGGCATAAATGCAATTATTACTAGTTGTGGAAACATTGCCGAGCTATGGCTCGTCTTTCACTGAAATAATATTGTCGGTATTGCCGGTCCATAAATAAAACAATTGTCACATAGTAGGCCTATCATTGCTTGACAATGCAATTTGCAGGCCGTATTATAAATATGAATGCCTCCTAAAATCGGTCAAGTATAGTGCCGTCTCTCTTGTATTGAAATCATGATGGCAATACGACGTCATACTAAAATGTGATTTCAACAACCAAATTATAGTGATACATTTAATTTCAGGTAAATGGATTATCGGTAGCGAGCCGCGATGGCTATCTTACACTACTTACCGATGCCTTAAATATCAACTATCAAAGTACGAAAGAAGTAGACCGATTCGACAAGCCGCTTTCGAGACACAACATAGAAAAGTGCGCTATAGAATTGGAATACGAGGCATTTTCCAGTAGTACGGTTATCAGTTTATATAGGCGAGCGATGTCCAAATTGGTGAGGTGACACTGTCCGGAACATTCATCTAGTAAAGTACTACTTGCAATGTTTTATAAAACTGTTCTTACTTTCAGATATCAGCAGTTAAATCGTGTAAAGATCAGGTATTTCCTCAGTTAAAACAATTCGATCCAAAGAAAAGCAGCACGCTCAATGATTTCTATAAAGATTTTGAGAAAAAAAGAGGCAATAACTGTAATAGTTTTATTACAGCATCACAACTAGGTAAGCTTGATTGATAAGGAGCATTTAATTATAATTATTAACTGACTTACTTGCCTTTGCTCAGCTGTAGTAGTTTAAGATAAAAAATAAAAAACCCAGGACAACAAAATATTCTCATCTGAATGTCATAGGATAAGCAACATTATTGTTAACTATAAAATTACCGTGTGCTAATTTTTATTCATCAATTCACATTGTCATGCTTAAACCCCACACGGTGGCAAAACCGCGAGGAAAACAACAGTACGCCGCCTCTGAACAAACATTAGATATAACAAGCCTCAGCTACCCGGCACGGGTTTGTACAGACTGTACGGAAAGAAAACCATCGTGGCGTAAAATGGAACTATATTTTTTATATGATTTTTAAAACACTTATAATATTACAAAAATATTATAATAATATTTCTCAAATAGTTTCAAAATATCAAGATGTTACAGTCGCACTATAATGACGTAACAGTGTTGTCAACATAGCAAACACGGTAATTTAAGACAGCTGCGCCCTCAAATCTTATGACGGTTGTCTTTCCGCACAGACTATCTTAACCCAAAACCTTGACTTTAACTCCATTAGATGCTTATGGGGCCAGAGAAAGAGAAAGCTAGAACTGCATCGAGTTGATAGCAATATCTTCCTGAACCTACCCCAGAAACTGAAATTTAAAAAATACAATAACTATATATAATACATCCATTATTTGCCCTCGACTGAACTTTGGGTCCTCATCCATCAGCTGAATCAATGGTGTAAACAAGACATCCCTTGCATAGGCTACGCCTCCTCAGCAAAGTCGGTATTGAGTACTGGCACTGGCACTCGCCATCCTCAGGGAGTACTACAGTTTCCAAATGCACCTTGCACTTTGAAAATCATGTCATCCTGGAGTACGTTCATCGATTTTGTTCAGTTCTGGACTACCTAACTATAATATATAAAAAAAATACTAACTACTACTTACTAACTATAATATTATTGACTCTATTTTTTTCTATGCGCGGTTCCTTTAGCCAACACATCCTCGCGCAGCCGCGCTCATTGATATTGTTACAATAGCTCAGCTTGCTAGAATGGTGAATGTGGCAAAGATCAAGAAACCTTCCCTTGGATAAAGCGACTTTCAATTGCTCCTAATCCACTTTGATTTCGCCATACTAGGACGCTGAGCTATTCCAAACCAGGCCATAATATGATTAACTCGATATTATTACTCATTGCTTATTATTTTTTTATTAGATATGGAACAAAAAAATGAAGCACGACAATTATCCAAAGCTGACAAAGAATCCAAAAGAAAAGCAAACTCTTTCAGAAGGGATCCATTAACACAAACGAAACTAAAAACCTTTTTTAAAAAATCATCTGAAGCGTCTCCTGATAATACTCCTCATGAAAGTGAAGATGATGGTAACGATCTTGTTATTGATGAAAATAAAGAAGACAGCAGAAGTGTCAAAAACGAATGTCACGCAAATAGTAATGATACTACGCTCAAATTACAAGACATAAATGACGAAGTTTTGAAAACCGATGAAGATATTCCAACTGTTGATGACCATGTAGAATCAAAAGATAGCAAAGAAACATTTAGTAAAGGATCGAAAACATTTGTGATAAATATAACATTACAGGGAATACCGAATAAGCAGAAAGAAACTTGTAAAGCTGACTATGAAAAAAAATTGGAAAATAATGAAAAGGGAAATGATGACACTAAAATGAAAAATGAAATAGATCTTAAATTACAGAAACCTCCTTCAAAGCGAAAAATCAAAGCTCTCTTTGGAGAATCTTCCGATAGCGATGGCGAATCTAGACCATCTAAAAAAATCAAAAAATCAAAGCTTGATCAAAGTGGTCGCAAAAAGAAACACTCCAAGAAAAATAGTACCAAGGAATCGAACAAACAAAACCACAGACACGACACTTCTACAGAATTACCATCTTTATTTGGTCAGTCAGATGGAGAATCTGATAAAGAATTAGTGATCGATGATAGTATAGATTCAACGATAAACAAAAGTGCAGAAGAAACGTTAATACTTAGTGAAATTAATGATGAGCAATTCAATAAAAATACGACTGATTCATCTGAAACCAAAAAAGATCATGAAGAAAATAAATCCAACTCTTCTTTAGAGCACATGGAAAGTGATGACGCAAATTTTAACAAACATCGTAAGTTATGTTTAGAAGCTGACGCTGTTTTAGAAAAATTACAAATGTTTAAAGATCTGCCACATGAACCTGCACCTTCTGCTGAAAACCTCCCTGATGTCGAGCAAATCGAAGCACTAGTTACTATAAAGTCTTCGCCTACACCGCCTAAACATAAAGATAAAGATAAAAATATAACGAAACGCAAACTTAGCTTAAGTAAAAAGGATGAACGAAAGACGAAAGAAGGTAAAAGCGAAAAACATAAGACAGATAAACCACATCGTAAAGAAAGTAAACATAAACGCAAAAGCGACACGAATAAAAACAATGAAACTACAGGCAAGAAGACTGAAAAAGTAGATCTTGCTGGACTCGTAGTTAAACTGCTCATGCCGTACTATAAGAAGAAAAAAATAAGCAGTCGTGATCTGTTTAAAACTACTGCACGACATATTGTTCATCAATTGCTGGCTATTCAAGTTACAGGTAAGTCGAAACAGTTTCAAGTCTGAAATTTTTGCCTGTCTGAAGGATAAATTTAAATACAGCAAAAAGTTTAATTTTCAAATCTAAAGAGTATTGGAATCCATTTTTCCAATTGGTGTCTCTTCATGAACTTTACTCCAGTAAGTAAATTAAGTTGATTTCAGTTTATAAGTAAAACTTAATTGTAAAAAGAAAGTTTGTATGTAAGACATAATTATTAAAAATTTAAAACCTAATAATAATTTTGTTTACACAGATTGGTGTACACTGTGTACAGTTAAAATTACTGTTATTAAAGAAACGCAAATAACAAAATGAAATCTTCAGTTAAAAAAACAAATGAAATAAAATAACAATACTTAGCTAATATGAGCTATCCTAAATAACTAAACTAAGCTGGTACATATTAAACAAATCGGAGAGTATGCAGTAAAATACCAGGCCCCTCAGAAAGTATTGCGAAAAAAAGTTTTTATATATGGGAGACTGGCCAGTTATAATGTTTTTCGAAAATATGATTATTTATAAGTAAAAATAAGTAAGTTCCAATTTCAAAATTTCCCTCCACATTTTTTGCGAGTTAATTCAAAGTATTGTGTCTCACTGAAATATGGATCTGCGCCGGGAACATTTTAGAGCTATGATTTTATACGATTTCAAGTGTCGCCTGAAACCGGATGAATCGTACGATAGACTTCAAATGGCATTCATGGATGAAGGCCCTTCCAAGGCAACCGTGTATCGTTGGTATAACGAATTCAAGCGCGGTCGACCAACTTTGGGGGATGACGAAAGAAGCGGTCGCCCTTTGACGGCTGTTACCGAAGAAAACGTGCTAGCAGTGAAAAATTTAATCCAAGACAATAGGCGAATTACATATCAGGAGATTCAACACATATTGAAGATTGGATCGGGAAGCGTTCACGAGATTCTACACAGCCATCTTCGCGTGAGGAGGATAGTATCACGCTGGGTGCCGCACAACCTCACCGATGCTCAGAAGCAGGCCCGGGTGGAATGGTGCCGTGATATGCTTAACAAATTTGAAGCAGGCTCGTCTCGGCGTGTTTACGACATCGTTACAGGTGATGAGTCCTGGATTTATCAATACGACCCAGAAACCAAGCGCCAGTCGACTGTTTGGGTGTTTCAAAATGAGCCAACGCCTACCAAAGTGAAGCGATCTAGAAGCGGGGGTAAGATTTTGATCGCTAGCTTTTTTAATTTGACTGGCCACTTGGTATCAATTCCCTTACGGGATCAAAGAAGCATTAATGCCGAATGGTATACTACCAAATGTTTGCCAGAAGTTTTCTCTGTTATAAGCAACAAGCGACCAAACACAGGGCTCCGCGGGCTACTGCTCCACCACGACAATGCACCTGCGCACACCGCACTCAAAACGAGGGACTTCCTGGACAGCACGCCAGTCAAACTCCTGGGTCACCCTCCTTACAGCCCTGATCTAGCACCGTGTGACTTCTTTTTATTCCCAAAAATAAAAAATCAGCTCAAAGGGATACAATTTTCGTCGCCGGAAGATGCGCTGGCTGCGTTCGAGCAGGCTGTAAACGAGGTGTCTGCGGCGGACTGGAAAAAGTGTTTTGAAAACTGGTTTAGGCGCATGAATCTTTGTATAGAGGCTGGTGGAAAGTACTTTGAAAAGATTTAATAAAAATATATGTACGTATAGAACAATTTTTTTTAGTTTCGCAAAACTTTCTGAGTGTCCCACGTACAGTAGGTACACAAAGCAAATCAGATAGGTTTGCAGGTCACACCAACATAGATGTTACGTGTGCGTAAAATCAACGGGTGTAAAATACTCGCCTATTTATTAGTGTTTGCTTCACAATATATATGAAGCATAAAGGAGAATGCCCATTTTGTATGGAGAAATGTACTGACCGAAACATTTTTGTTGCCTGATAAAATAGTAGATTATTAACCAAGGGGATAAAGCAGTGTCTTCTGTCGCGGGTGATGATTTAAATCGCGAGCGTAACGAAGGACTCGGGGATTACTCCCGAGCGTAGCGAGGGTGTTAAAAACTTAAATCACGAGCGAAGCGAGGGATTTAAGATGAGTCCTGAGTGTAGCGAGGGATTTAAGTTCACCCAAGACTAAGACAGCTTTATCACCGAGGAAAATACTCTACTTTTCGTACCATTTGCGAAAAAAATAACACAATAATAATATGAGATAAGCATTTATTAAAAATAATGTCATATAAAAATAAATTAAAATAAACTTAACGTTTATGTATTTGAAGAAAACAAAGACGCGGCAAATTCCTAGACTAATATTTTTTTGTCGGAAAAGCAAAGGCATCAAGCTCATAGGGCCTCGTCGGTTTTCGTAATTTTATTTAATAATCATAACTGCATAATAAATGCGTCTTCCTTTTTCAAAAAGATGTATACTGCTTTATATACAAACTCAATGGTGTAAACACAAATGTAGTTCAGTATTAATTTCGGTAAGTATTCCAAATTTAAATCACATTCGCCCCCTAGAGGATGAATGAAATTCAGTACAATTTTCTTTCCCTGTTTTTAACAGATTAAAAATGACTATAGTTATGTTCGCTTTTTGTGGCACAGAATGTCACTTTTTTGAGCAAGTGGTACGAAAACACCTTTATTTGATTATGTTACCTTAATTAACTACACGTACCAACTTTAGTCAATTTTCATTGCGGGCGTTAAGAGATATTGAACAAAATATGTTCCTTTTTAGGTTGTAGTAGATTCACAGCAATATGGACTCTATGCCAGCATATTTAAGATTTGCATTCGTTAGACATTTGTTCAAGTGCGGGTAAGATATATAATCTTATTCTTACTTACCGGTGCAGATCCAAGCCCGTAATATGGTCAATATATTACCAGGAATCTTCGACAAAATATTATGTCCGCGCATATATGGCGCCAACATCAAAAAACAATTGAGACACCAACTTCGAGCCTTAGCCATGTCGGATATCACAAATATAAAGTCCTGTCTTATTAAGCACTCAAACACACGGCGGTGTTGTATTGATAAGATAAGTATTATTAACTCAACTTGACGCAACAAAACATACATGTAAACAAATCAAATGAAAAGACGCCTACCGTCACTGTCAAATGAAATGACTGACAGTTATAGGCATGTTACCAAATCGGTAATATAATGGGTTTCTAAAAACATGATTCATTTGTTATCTTGGTTTGCATTAAACTAGTATGCCATACCAATTTCAAAATCAATTAGTTTAACATTAAAGAGGTGAATCGGTTCGATTTTTAGTTCACGATTCAATGTTTCAGGTAGACTATAAAAAACGATTCTTCGATAATCGATATCAGACCGTGTCAACATGCCTCAACTCTAATGGTGGCACTTCACATCGTTATTCGATGTTCGAATAACGATCGATAACGAATATATTCGCTATATTCGCAATCTTTTGATATGTTGCAAAAAACCGACAGCCGAGCGGATACGGGTGTTCGGGTATTTTGCGTACACGAATAGGATTGGACGATGTGAAGTAGCGCTATTCTTCTATATTTGCCTATTCTCACAAACAAGACGAATACGCCAAATACCCGAACACCTGTATCCGCCCGGCTGTCGGTTTTTTGCAACATATCAAAGGATTGCGAATACGGCGAATATGTTCGTTTACCGACCACACATCGCTCGCTCAGTAATAAAAGGTGCTAAGGTGCGGAGCGCGTCAGCGGCGGACGTGTATAAATGTCGTAGTGTTTACAGCTTGTTCGCGCCAAAATGGATTGGACACGGTTATGCGATTTTTGGAATATTATCAAATACTTCCCTGCATATGGGACCCGCAACATGCCTCTCATAAAAACAGACTTAATGACGCATGGCATAGTATTAAGAATAGCCTAGAATATACAGGCACAATAAAAGAGCTTAACAAAAAAAGCGAGATACTTTGATGGCTGCCTATCGGGGATACAAAATAAAAACCGGCCAAGTGCGAGTCGGACTCGCGCACGAAGGGTACCGTACTTGGTAAATTGCGGTTAACGATTCATGACGTATTAAAAAAAAAACTACTTACTAGATCTCGTTCAAACCAATTTTCGTTGGAAGTTTACATGGTTAATGTACATAATATATATTTTTTTTAGTTTTATCATTCTCTTATTTTAGAAGTTACAGGGGGGGGGGGGGGCACATTTTACCACTTTGGAAGTGTCTCTCGCGCAAACTATTCAGTTTAGAAAAAAAAAATATTAGAAACCTCAATATCATTTTTGAAGACCTATACATAGATACCCCACACGTATGGGTTTGAAGAAAAAAAAATGTAGTGTCAGTTTCAAGTATGGGGACCACCAATTTTTTTTCTATTTTTGTGTGAAAATCTTAATGCGGTTCACAGAATACATCTACTTACCAAGTTTTAACTGCATAGTTCTTATAGTTTCGGAAAAAAATGGCTGCGACATACGGACGGACAGACAGACAGACATGACGAATCTATAAGGGTTCCGTTTTTGCCATTTGGCCACGGAACCCTAAAAATTAAGAATCTGCTGCAGTTAACACGTCCATCGTAAACTATAGCAAAAATATTCGTAAATATTCGGCATATTTGCTGTTCATGAACAATGTGTAGTCGGTGTATTCGTGTTATTCGGCATCCAACACGAATATAGCGAACAAAGACGAAAAAAAACACGAACATCGAATAGCGATGTGAAGTGCCACCATAACATAAATGGCGGCATATGTTTGAACTGTGAAACGGAAGTAAAATACTTTACAATGCATGTCCTCGAAAAGAGCAGTTTTCCAAGCAGCCAAACTGTGCGGAAAGTGTCACTTTTTTTCACTAGTGCTTTTTACTTTCCTGTACTTTTTTAATTTTTAACACCAACGTCAGCCCGACGCATAGAGTTTTTATTATTTAACAAAAGTTTTAAAAGTTAGTTATGTACAGATTATCATTCATATAAAAGGTAAAATAAAACTAATACTTTATTTTAGGTGTTTTTAATTACTCTAGATTTCGTTTTTGATCAACAAATTAATTTTAAATATTCATTAAATATGTTTGGCAGAACGTATATTTTGCTCGTGCCTTATTGCGTTACGATGTGAAAGCAATTCGCACATGCGCAGTAGAAATGCCCCAGGAACTATTAGTTAATCTGTGGATATGTTGAACGCGCTTGAATAAGCCCGCCATTTTATTAATTTCATTTTATTAATTTTGTTTATTTCCTCGCACAATGCATAGTAAAATATTGTATGATACACGTACGTAAGATGATTTCCGACTTGTGTCGATTTATCCACTCACTCGCTTCGCTCGCTCGTGAATAAAAATGCCACTCATCGGAAATCACCTACCTTCCGCACTTGTAGCATAAATAACTATATTAATTCAAGAAAATGAACCCCACTAGGAATCTTTTATAAAAGAAGTTAATAGTAGATTGTTGCATCGAGCGCAAAGTGAGTTATTAATGCACGAGTGATATGTTGGTGCCCGAGCGCATGCGAGGGCACTAAATTAACACGAGTGCATTAATTACTCACTTTAGCGAGGTGCGTAATCTACTTTTCTTTCAACTACCAATCTACCTCTCATCTATTTCCATTTTTTTATACTTTTCTTGCCAAATATGAAGTACCTACCTATCAAAGTTTTACAATGGTACAAAATGCGGCGCATTTTTTTTTCACCTAATTGGTTTTATATGCCGATTTTTTTCTCAGCCAGTACCTTTTCCGATCTGCTGCATACATTTTATATTAAACGTAATGGGAGACATTAAACCTCTGTGGTAAATTTATATCTAAACTAGCTAACCCCCGCGGCTTCGCTCCCGTCAACTTGGCTACCTATACTACCTACCTCTACCTATCTACCCTGCCTACCCTGCCTTTCCTACCTACTCTGCCTACCCTGCCAAGCCTATCCTGCCTACCCTGCCTAGCCTAACCTGCCAACCCTACCTACTCTACCTTCTCTACCTACTCTACCTTCTCTACCTACTGTACTTACTCTACCTACTGTACCTACTCTACTTACTTTACCTTCTCTACTTACTCTACCTTCTCTACTTACTTTACCTACTCTACCTACTCTACCGTCTCTACTTATTTTACCTACTCTACTTACTTTACCTTCTCTACCTACTCTACTTACTCTACCTTCTCTACCTACTCTGCCTTCTCTACCTACTCTACTTGCTCTACCTTCTCTACTTGCTCTACCTACTCTTCCAACTCTACCTGCTTTAGTTACTCTACCTTCTCTACTTACTCTAACTTCTCTACCAACTCTACGTTCTCTACCTACTCTACCTTCTCTACATACTCTTCCTACTCCACCAACTCTACTTACACTACCTTCTCTACCTATTCTACCTACTCTACCTTCTCTACCTACTCTGCCTTCTCTACCTACTCTACTTGCTCTACCTTCTCTACCTACTCTTCCAACTCTACCTGCTTTAGTTACTCTACCTTCTCTACCTACTCTACTTACTCTACCTTCTCTACCAACTCTACTTACTCTACGTTCTCTACCTACTCTAACTTCTCTACATACTCTTCCTACTCTACCAACTCTACTTACACTACCTTCTCTACCTATTCTACCTTCTCTACCTACTCTATTTACTCTTCCATCTCTGCCTACCCTATCTTCTCTACCTTCTCTACTTACTCTAGCTTCTCTACCTACTCTACTTATTCTACCGTCTCTACCTACTCTACCTACTTTACCTACTCTACCTACCCTACCTACATTACTTATACTTCGGCTTTATAATAATAGTATAGATAAAAAATACAAAACAGTGCATTAATGAAAAACAGTGCAACAATGAGATTTCATATAACTTTTCTGCACTGTTTTGGTTCTAAGCAATAAATACGTACTTTGTGATCAGTGTTGTAGTGATTAATGATAACATTACTACGTAGTTGGAAGAAAAATACTTTTCTCCTTTAACTATGTAACTAACTGGTCCCGTGGCATGACTGTATAAGCAATCGTCTGGTAAATCAAAGGTCTTAAGGATCGAATGTCACCAACGCGTTAACTATCTTTTCGCCACAATATTTTGCGACCGTCCTTGTCTGACTTAAAACATTTTTCATCGCTAAATATATATATTATTGCACCAATCGAAATCCTAATATTGAATTGCCGCGTAACGGCAACTTAACGTAAAGCGTACCCGGTTTTGCCTGTGAATATCTGTAGAATTTTCTTGTTTTTTTGTTTGGCCTACAACATTTCACACCAGTTACACGCAAGTGGTTCCGCACAGTTTGTAATGCCATGTTATGTTTAGTCGCCCTGGAACGAGTAGTGAACTAGTGAGGAAGGGCTCAGCCATATGCCAAGCAACTATACCACGGTGCCGCGCTTTGGCATCTGTGCATGCAAATTCAGCCTTTGGTCCCGGTCGGCGAGGATCAATGCTGCCGAATCTGCATAACGATGGAACCACAATTGCACAGTTCTTCTCTGTGAACAATAATAAAATATTATTACAAAAAACAACAATCAATAACATGTGAATTATCTAAACATATTAAACTTCTAAACATAATAAAACATTTTGTAACTCACCGATGGCGATATCATTAAACGCCTCGCAATTGCACTAATTGAAACGTTTTGCTCATGCAAAATAATTATCTCAGCTCTTATGTATAGTAAAGTGATTCACAAATAAAAGCACTTCTCATTACTAGCAGGATATAATGTCTAAAAACGTAACGAAAGCCCGATAGTCAATAGCATTATGACGATGCAACAACGAGTTAGGGGACATTTGGTCCACTATGAAACTGGGACCAGGGACCAGTTGCCCCTTGTAAATAAATATAATGGTAAACTGGGCCCACATCTCTTTTGATTTTTACCCGACTGCCGAAGGAGGGTAATGTGTTTATCAGTCTATGTATGTATGTATGTTTTTATAAATGTTGAACATGTATAAGCATTTATAGCCAAACTTCCAGGAGGCCAGAATCATGAAGAAGTATCATTAGCGGTAAAGACTAACTAAGTACCAGGTTGAGCAGTCTCAAATTATTCCATTTTTTTGCTAGGCTTTGGGCTTCGTTTCTAGTGTCTCTTGGTTCTTTGACGTCACTTGCGATTGAGGATAATGCTTCGGGAATATTTAAATATCCATTTTGCAAAACATTGCATAGCATTGGCACGTGCAGATCATCTAGTTTAGCAGATACTCTTTATTAGAGTTGTTTTAGGGTTCCGTACCCAAAGGGTAAAAACGGGACCCTATTACTAAGACTCAACTGTCCGTCTGTCTATCTGTCGCCGGCTGTATCTCATGAACCGTGATAGCTAGTTGAAAGTTTTACAGATGATGTATTTCTGTTGCCGCTATAACAACTATTATTAACAACCAAAACATTAAAAACAGAACAAAATAAATATTTAAGAGGGGCTCCCATACATAAAACGTGATTTTTTTGCGATGATGGTACGGAACCTTTCGTGCGCGAGTCTGACTAGACTTGGCCGGTTTTTTTGTAATTGTGTCGTATAATCGAAGTAGTTTATAGAAACTTTTCTGCATAAAATTTAATTTAGTTAATAATTATTCACTTTAATTATTTTATTAGGTAATCTAAATAATATTTAACATGCATATTATGAAAATTCTATTTAATGATTTTCGCCTTGGTTTTAACTTTTTACCTTAAAATTAACTCGATTTTATTTTGTCTTACTTTTACTTTCTTAAATAAAGCCAAAACCAAGCATAATTTAGATTTGACTACGACTTTTTGTCTTAAATTAATCCTAACTAAATCAAATGTCAAAATCAAATCAAATGTTATTATAATGTTATACTTCTAAAAGGCTAAGTTTGACTTGATTTTGCCTAATTTCGGTTATATAAATTCGTCATAATTTTGACTTAAATTTGAAGACAAAAGTAAGTTTTATTTTGACCCGGGTGCTCACTGTTACTGTGCCCGACAAAAATGTTATGAGAATTCATGGGAGAGAAATTGACGGTCCTTCTGGGCCCCCTGAGGATGGGGACCCTGGGCACGGGCCCCATGTGCTCTTATGGCTAAGACGGCACTGACCGCACGCTCGACTAATGCGCCACGGAGACGATTGTTATATTAGCTAAATTTATGCAGCATATTCCCCGCAACATTAAAGTGACAAAAAAATTGCAAGTGTGTGCGTGGACAACGGATTATTGTGAAGCAAACACTAACAAATAGACGAAGTAATACACGTGCTATGTTAGTGTGCCCTGCAAACCTGTCTGATTTGCTTTCTGTATCTACCTAAGATACGGTTTTTTCAAAAAAATATGTCTTATACAGTTTTATGTGAGAAACGTGGAAGTAATTAGACATAGACTTCTATTTATGAGTGAAAGTTATAAGGTATAGTTGTCGACAAGTAACTTGGCAAGGTTTTGCCGTAGTGGTGGTTCGCGCATAGTGACCGAATTGACCAACCACCCTAAAGAGCGAAAGGAACGTGGATGCGACGCGATTGGTCCGTCGATCCTTGTGTCAACTAACCAACCAATCGCGCGCTTGGAACGGTACTAAACGTTCTCCGCGTCCCGCGCGGGTAACCAAAGAGACCTAAAAAACGATTAGTGCGCATCTAACGAGTCTTGCCAAGTTACGCGCCGACAACTATACATAGACTTCTGTTTATGAGTAGAAGTTAAATGCAATACCTTACCTATTCGTGAATACAGGCGTAAATTTAAAGGATTATAAGTTAACTTTATGCTAATTGTTTATATATTAAAAAGGTTTTCTTTTTTTTTTCAGAAGAAGCTGCTATTGACTTGTTGTTAAAGAAAACGTTTGGCAAAGAGATTAAAATAGAAAATGAGAGTGATTTAGAAGTTAAGTTAAATTTGAGCAATGCTGTATAATTTATTAAGTTTACATGCCTTATTAATAATATTGTTATTCTTGTACACATGCATAATTAATTAAATGAAAAGGAAAGTTTAAAGTGACTTTGTTTGCTAATAAGACTACTGTAACTGCTTATTTTCTAGCTTTGAGTAGTGAGCTAGTTAGCTAGTAGGAGATAAATAAGGATTTGTAAAATTAACTTTAGCCTGACGCGCGCTGAGTCAATAATCAATAATGCATACTACTACGGTGTGAGTGATATATATTAAAAGGACGTCGGACAATTCTCCATTATCAGATTCCAACGTTTCTACGTTGTTACTTGCAACGATTCAATCGGTTCAGCCTAAGCCAAACTAGATTGTCCTAATCTAAACTACACTCGCGAGCATTACACTCCAACCACTTCATCGCGTGTAGCTCAGAACATTTTTTTACAATTTCTATGCGATCAACATATTTAATTACACAATTTATTTTATTTTTTAAATTTCTATATTTTGATTGTGGTATACATTTTTTTTTTAATTTTCATATATTGTTTTATTTACATAGATAAAGTATATACAGTGTATAAAATAATTAATTGACTAAGACTACAAATATATACACTTAAACCAAAAACTACTCACTACCTAAACCTAAAAGTATATACTGTGTATAAAATACTTAATTGACTAAGACTACAAATATATACACTTAAACCAAAAACTACTCACTACCTAAACCTAAAAATGTACTAAACTAAAATATGGCGACGAAAAACACCTCCACATTGTTGTCCACTGGTAATGTGCCCAAAAGACTGGCAGCATTGCCACGTTGTAAGGCAATGCTTATTCTCTGACCAAGGTAAGAGCAAGCCCTTGGGTCACGCGAAGTGTCAACTAGGTGTTTGGAAAGATCTTTAAACAAAGCGTGAGCACTCGGACCCCACGGACCAAGAGTTTCAACCACAAACGGCTCGAAAATATAACTACCGATGAGGTTATTATATTTCCGCCGCTTGAGGTTCTCTGCAGCCGCAGCGGCAGCGCCAGCACAGCACGACGAGCTAGGAAGATGACACCGAAAATAGTATCGACAGTATATCATTTGAAAGAAAATTTTGTTAGCTTTCAAACCCTTTAAATCTTGCCCCACACTAGGAATTTATTCCTGTATCGTGGGTGCGTTAACAAACATAGAAACTCACATACACAAACACCCAGAGCCGAAACAACTATCTGTAGGTCATACAAATATTTGTTCCGTCCGGGAATCGAACCCGCGACACGCAGCGCAGCAGTCAATCGCTCAACCACTGCGCCAACCGTGTCCCCCCTTTAAATACCATACCCAAATATTATTCACCCCATTTGTTATGGAATGTAAAAACAAAAGGAATCATTTTTAAAACAAAACACCATACATATTTGGTAGTCCTGAAACCCTATATAAAAAGTGGGCGTTTATGAAAATTGTTCATCAGCCCAATTTTCACCGCTCAAGTCGTCATTCTAATCCAGCAAGTCTCAGCGTACGAGTATAATACTCACAACGGATCTTTGTGTCTCTGAATTGGCTGCAAGAGGCGGCGCAGTAGCTATTTTTGTGTCAATATTGAAAGTGAAAATAGCATTGTATAACTGTCTCTTTCACTCGCATACGTTTGTCGCATCATCCTATCTCATTTACTCTATGCAGTTAATCTGTTTCGTGCGCAATAGTTGACAGAGGCAACTTCAGAGACACAAAGATCCGTTGTGAGTTTTATATTATCACTCGACAGCTTCATCTGAGCCAGTCTTGTCTCTCGAATGTACCAATACAAGAGGTTCAGGAAGACTGGAAACTTAGTCCGGAGATCAGGATCTGGACGACAGCGATGCACTTCGGTGAGAGATGACCGATTTATTAACTTAACTTTTTTTTTAAACTCTCCACACCATCACCAACCAACCCAACCTCACCAATTGTCACCTCTTCTCTGACTCTCTGAAATCGACACCTGACTGGCTTGGACGTCCAACAGCAACTCAGAGAAGTTCGAGGGAGGGCTGCCAGCGGAGAGTAAAGGGAAGACTCAGAGAAGCGAACTTTATCCCAAAAATGACAGCCACGGGGACCCAAATTGTCTCCAGCCTTCCAGCCCTTCGGTGTCTTTTGCAAGAGCAAAACGATAGCGATTTTTGCGCAATAATTGCTCATCAATACAAAAATTTTAGAGTAGCAGGCCGTTTTTTTTTAAATAAGTGCTTTTGACAAACAGCGAGCGATTAACAAACGATTGTGTAGGACCTACCATACCTACACTGCAGGTAATGCCGACTTTTATGACATAAGCGTTTGATTGCTATATATCTCTTTACTCTTGCAAAAGATGCGTAATAAGCCTGCCGGTTCAGTTTGCTCGCGATTGCTTAGATTGGAGCAATGGAGCCGAGTCCTGTTCTCGGACGAAACCAGGATGTGCCTGCATGGTAGCGACCGTCGACGAAGAGTATATGAGCATATGAAAGCAAATACGGTACTTTCAACAAAATAAACAATTTGAAAAAAATTGTCTTTCGGTTTGGTCCGGCTAATTGCCGAAACCGCTGTACCGATTTTGACAGGAATCTCTGACATATAGCTGATGTTATAAGGTTAAGTAAGGAGGACTTAAGCTACCTACATTTTAGAAAAAAAAAATTTGATTGAAACAACAAAATAATACTACATATTTTTTTTTATTATTTCATAACAAAATTTAGATACAATTTGAAGACAGAATGACATACTTCTTCATTTACTTATACATTTAATATTTTTGGGAAAAATATTTCAACGTGATCTAGGAACGATCGAGATACCATAAATTAAATTATTTTTCTGTCAGTATTTTTTAAGGTTTAAAGACATTTAATACTAAATAAAATTCTCTAGAGTACAATGTTTACCTTATGCTAGACTAATTATTACACCAGGTTCGTCACTGCGTAGACATGTTACCAATGTATTTGGTTGTAAGAACAGTTACTGTGCACCTTTAAATGTTGTTTTTTTTTGTTCTCATCTTTGGTAAGATCAGAATGCTAGCCCTAGATTATTTGTTTCATTTTAATACTAGCGGACGCCTCGCGGTTTCACCAGCGTTGTTCCCGTTCCCGTGGGAACACAGGGATAAAAAGTAGCCTTTATCACCAGGGGATAGTGTAGCTTCCCAACGGTGAAAGAATTTTTGAAATTGGTCCAATAGTTTTTTAGTTAATTCATACATACAATAATAAAAATCTTCGCTCTTTATAATATTAGTATAGATAAATGATAGGTTAGTCTTTCTAATGTTGTTTTGCCTAAAGCTTAGGTTTAAGTAGTCGACAGCACGTTGCTGAGAGATACTTGTCCAATGCGCGGGCTTCCGGGCCGCAGGGCCGCTCTCTCCGTGAGGCCGTGGTGGAGCGTGTGAACCTGTCCTTGCACGATATAATTCCACCTAGCCCGTTTCATCATCGGACTACCAGACGTACGGCGATGCGCCATCGGTACATGGTGGACATCCCACCCATACGCACTAAACGTTTTGGGAAGCTAAGGAGTGGAATTCCCTGCCGGAGTCTGTGTTTACCGACAGCTACAATCTGGGGGTCTTTAAAACAAGAGTGAATGGGATATTTCTAGGCAAGCGTGTTTCACCGTCGACCACATCATCGCTTACCATCAGGTGAGATAGTAGTCAAGCGCGAGCCTATACGATATAAAAAAAGTAGTGCCTTATGTTAACTAAGTATTATCGAATCAATCTACCTAGGCTTTTTCCAACACGTCGGATGCCGCAATTAATTTGTATTTTCCAAACTTATTCTGACCTCCACAACCCAGTAACTGTGTAACACGATACGCCTTTGCAAGACTGATGTCAGATTGTCTCGATTTTGAATACTCGTAAAGACTGTCAAAAATCTACGAATACCAGTCATTAATAGCTATTCGGGCGACGCAGACGCTTGGGCTCAGACGCGCAGCTGACGCTTGCGCGGCGAGTAGTTACGTGCGCGAGCTTGGCGGCGCGGAGCACGCGGCGTGTCGGGCTCGGGCGGCGCCGTGCACGTCACCAGGTTACGACGCAGACGCTTGGGCTCAGACGCGCAGCTGACGCTTGCGCGGCGAGTAGTTACGTGCGCGAGCTTGGCGGCGCGGAGCACGCGGCGTGTCGGGCTCGGGCGGCGCCGTGCACGTCACCAGGTTACGACGCAGACGCTTGGGCTCAGACGCGCAGCTGACGCTTGCGCGGCGAGTAGTTACGTGCGCGAGCTTGGCGGCGCGGAGCACGCGGCGTGTCGGGCTCGGGCGGCGCCGTGCACGTCACCAGGTTACGACGCAGACGCTTGGGCTCAGACGCGCAGCTGACGCTTGCGCGGCGAGTAGTTACGTGCGCGAGCTTGGCGGCGCGGAGCACGCGGCGTGTCGGGCTCGGGCGGCGCCGTGCACGTCACCAGGTTACGACGCAGACGCTTGGGCTCAGACGCGCAGCTGACGCTTGCGCGGCGAGTAGTTACGTGCGCGAGCTTGGCGGCGCGGAGCACGCGGCGTGTCGGGCTCGGGCGGCGCCGTGCACGTCACCAGGTTACGACGCAGACGCTTGGGCTCAGACGCGCAGCTGACGCTTGCGCGGCGAGTAGTTACGTGCGCGAGCTTGGCGGCGCGGAGCACGCGGCGTGTCGGGCTCGGGCGGCGCCGTGCACGTCACCAGGTTACGACGCAGACGCTTGGGCTCAGACGCGCAGCTGACGCTTGCGCGGCGAGTAGTTACGTGCGCGAGCTTGGCGGCGCGGAGCACGCGGCGTGTCGGGCTCGGGCGGCGCCGTGCACGTCACCAGGTTACGACGCAGACGCTTGGGCTCAGACGCGCAGCTGACGCTTGCGCGGCGAGTAGTTACGTGCGCGAGCTTGGCGGCGCGGAGCACGCGGCGTGTCGGGCTCGGGCGGCGCCGTGCACGTCACCAGGTTACGACGCAGACGCTTGGGCTCAGACGCGCAGCTGACGCTTGCGCGGCGAGTAGTTACGTGCGCGAGCTTGGCGGCGCGGAGCACGCGGCGTGTCGGGCTCGGGCGGCGCCGTGCACGTCACCAGGTTACGCACGTTTCCGAATGTCGGCTGCACTCCTATTGTAGATTGGAATCTCTGGATACTCTTCATGAGTTCCTCGTTGTCTTCAAATATCTCTTTGATCTGTGAATAATAATGTCCTTATCAGAAGCTGCTGCGTAAAGTCGCAGAAATGCCAGTACATGATAAATCTAGGTAACTTAGCAGTACTCCTGCTAAGTTACCTAGATTTATTAAGGGCCGATTTCACCAATTATATTAAACGCGATTAGTCCAACTAAACTCAGTTTACGCAAATACAGCATTCTGATTGGTAGTTACTCAGCGGTGTCAACCAATCAGAACGCTGTATTTGCGTAAACTGAGTTTAGTTGAACTAATCGCGTTTAATATAATTGGTGAATTCGGCCCTTAATCTACAATATTTTTTTGTACGTATATGATATGCATATATTATATCATGTCGGGTTTAGTCAATAGTACGGACGTCAAAACAAATCGCAAGCACGCCATCTGGCAGCAAAGCAAGAACAACTACGCATTGGCGCGCTTTTCCTACCACTTGCGTGGTGGGGACAGCCGAATATGGCAGTTGAGTACTGACTAGTGATGGTAAATTCCCCAGAATATTCTCCTTGCGAGAACTTTGCTGTTAAGTTCTCAAGAATATTCTTTTGGAAGGGAATTTATGAGAATTTAAAATATGGGTGACTCCATTGTATCGATTTATTTTTAGAGTAATAGTTTTAAGTGCATTTGAACGTTTTACGCAGTTGACGTCAAAATAATCTACTCACAACTTAAATTCTCCTGAGCAGTATTCGTCTTTCGTCCGGAGTGTGCGCGTGCTGTATATTGCCAGGTCCTACCTTAGTCGAGGGTAGACAGGCTGCCGGGCACTAGGTGCCATTTTTTCTTTGTGCTTTTCATGGGGGTTTGCCATAATCGACCGGAGATCGCTGTATGGTTGATACATGCAGGGCATGCTTTACGTTCGACACCATACGGTACAATCCAATTCATGTCAATTTATCTGGACAAAAACGGTCCAGTTTGGGTCTAACTTCGAGAGAGAGGTCAACCATTGAATCTGACTAGGCTGGGCAGCGTTCGGGAAGTTGCGTAGTATCTAGACGAGAGTCGCATGACCAATGTGTGTTGCCAGACCTTCGGAACTTAGACGTGATCGCTCACAATGGGCTTCATCGGAATGCTTAAAGCACAGTTTAAATATACAAACAGTATGGAAACTACCTACAAACCCCCGAAACGGGCACACTCACACAAACATGCGGACCGACGAGACCCCTAAGATGCGTTCGCAGTCGGCCGAGTGTGCCGTTTCGAGCGTTTGTAGGTAGTTTCCGTACTGATTGTCCATATTTAAACTGTGCTTAATGTCACGCAAAGGGCAATAGAGAGGGCTAAGCTCGGAGTATCCAAGCGCGATCTTATCAGAAATGAGGATATCCGCAGGAGAACCAAAGTTACTGACATAGCCCGAAGAATAAAAAATCTTAAGTGGCAGTAGGCAGGACACATTGCTCGCAGAACTCAATGATGGGTCGATGGGGCCGAAAAGTTTGGGAGTGGCGACCGCGAATTGGCAGAAGCTGCATTGAATGCCGCTAGCCGGACTGATGACCTGGTTAAGGGTCGTGAAGAAGTTTGAACCAACCAATGGGAACTTGATGAATACAAACATCAAACAAAAAAAGGAAAAAAAAACATTTTCTGATAGTGTTATATTAGATTGTTGATTTAGGTCATTCAGATGATGATGTTGGCGGTGATCTGCTTTGCTCCTGTTTATTGTTGAGATTATCGTGTTCCGTAATTTATTTCCAAAATCAAATCAAATCAAAATCAAAATTTATTTATTCAATTAGGCCATTAAGTGGCACTTTCGAACGTCAAAAAATAATAAAAATTAAAGCTAATATTAATTGATACCGTCCATTCGGAAATGTAGCTTGTTGTGGAGAAGAATGGACAAGAAACTCCACACTTACTCTTTTAAAAAAAATGTGTTTTACAAGTATTTGGTTACATTATGTAGTTGAGAAAAAAAAATACATATATGTGAGAACGATGTTAAAAAAAAAAAATTAATGCACTTACAAGCTTCTACAGTAAAACAAACAATGAAAAATACAATAAATAGGTAATTAAAAGCAGGCGGAGGCAGCTAAGTTATGACCAATCCCAACTGATGGCGCCCGTTCACGAACATGACACATGGATCGGCACCACTCAGCTCAACCATCATGAAGGGAACCGAATGATCCAACACATGTGCCACCATCAGAGAGACATTAGAGAGAGCATGACACACTATCAACTGCCAGGGCACACTGAAGTCAACGTACGACACAAAGGTATAGCAAATGGTAGATTTACAGTTGGTACATAGTACTCACATATGTGCTGTGCAGTTATATAATATAAAAATAAATTGAGTTTATACAACACAAATACATTCATACAGTCTTCAGCAGGTCCAACAATACTTCAGAACTTTTCTGCGTATAACTTGTTATTGTGCCCTAGTGACTGTGGAGCTGGACTAGCGCTGAGCCAAGCATTTTTATCAGCGATGTATTCCCCCAACTTATAATATGCCTGCCTGCATAGTGTGCGTTTTATAAAAGTTTTGAATTTCGCCTCATTCAGTTCTAGAATGTGAGGCGGTATTTTATTGTAACATTTTATACAGTACCCCATAAAAGATGACGCTACTTTAGCCAGCCTGAAACCTGGTTGAATTAATTGATCCCTATTTCTAGTAACATAACTATGTCTATCGCTGTTTTTACTAAAAAGATGTAAATTCTTTCTCACGTACATGATGTTTTCGTAAATATATTGACAAGGTACCGTCATGATGTTAATGTCCTTAAACAGTTCCCTTCGAGAATCGCGCCGGCGAAGATTGTATATCGCTCTGATGGCTCGTTTTTGCAGAATAAAAATTGACTGAATGTCTGCAGCCCTTCCCCATAGTAATATACCGTAAGACATTATGCTATGAAAGTAACTAAAATAGACCAGCCTCGCGGTATCTACATCAGTAAATTGACGATTTTTTCTAACAGCATAAGCTGCCGAACTTAACCGCCCCGCAAGTGATATTATATTATATGAGGACTCCATTGTAACCTTGAGTCTAGCGTGATCCCCAGGAAAACCGTTTTGTCGACGAATTCTAGCTTCTCGTTGTTTAATATAATGTCACATTCATAACTTTTGACATTCGGCAAGGCAAATTTTACACACTTAGTTTTTTTAGCATTTAAAACTAAATTGTTAGCAGTGAACCAATTCAGAACTTGCTGCAGTGCATTATACGTCGACAACGTTACTCGTACGTCTATTTATCTTAAAAATCAAAGAAGTGTCGTCAGCAAATAACACCATGTTTAGTTTGTTTTTCAATAGATGGGGTAAATCATTCATCAAAAATGTACCCCCATTTTCACGTTCAACCCCGACGAATGGACACCGTTTATTTGGACTAATTGCTGTCTATCATTCAAATAGGATTTTACTAAACTTAATGCTAAAAGGCCTAGCCCGTAATGCTCAAGTTTCAAAAGCAATGTTTCATGATCAACGGAATCAAACGCCTTCTACAGGTTGCAGAAAATACCTATGGCATCTTGCCCCTCCTCCCACGCATCAAATATGTGTTTTAATAAGGTGACACCAGCGTCGGTTGTACAACGTCTTTCGGTGAAACCATACTGTTTCTCGTGTAGGATTTTATTCGTATTAAAATGAATGAGCATTTGATTTAGCATTATCTTTTCAAATACCTTGCTGAAAACCGGCAGCACGGACACTGGTCTATAATTATTTGTGTCTTTACTGTCCCCGGATTTAAAAAGTGGTATAACCTTACTATGTTTAATTAGATCCGGAAAGACTCCTTGATCTACACACAATTTAAAAATCAAAGCTAAGTACGGCGCTATAGTCTGAATAATGGAGGTACAAACTTTGATGGACATGCCCCATAGATCTTTGGTCAGTTTTACCTTTATTTGCTTAAAGCCTTTATTACTGTTATTGGGTTTATATGTGAAAAGTGAAATTCAGTCGGCCGTCAGGCTGAAACGTTAGCGTGTAATAAACCAGAAGCGAGCGACGGCGAAGATTTTAAGGGTTCAGTAGTTTTAATTGGGATGCTGGTAAAGAAATTTACAAATTCTTGAGCAACTTCTTTGTTACCTCTAATAAGTCCATGTGTAGGCTCAAGCGTGTAATCAGTATGATTTATTTTGTTCCTGTTTGTTCTTTCGTTCCTTTTATTTCCGGCTTGTGATTTGCTTGAAGTTGTGTATTGTTGTGCTAAATGCTGGTATCGAAAGTTTTTGAACGTGTTTATGTCCGTTTTTAATTGTAATTAGTTAATTTCGTCAGCTATCAGTAAGTACATTTTTTTTTTAGACTTGGGGGTACATCGAAAAAATTTATCGTCTGTTAATCTTTCGCTTTTTACGTTCTAATACGTTTATTCGTTTGATTTTGTAACTTTGTTTTTAAGTAACTATGTTGTCTATTAATGATGACCCGCCTGATCGTGGTGGAGAAATATTATTTCGACGTAACAATAAACAAAGGTCGCCGTAGACCTCCGCTAATGCCAAGCGTCTATTTAGTGAAATGTCTCTTTCTTACATTTCACCCGAAGATAGATCAAAACGACTGCAAACATCGGAGTCAATTGAAAGGTCTTCGCCGATATTAAATGTCACTAATGCAAGCAATGACGACTATTGCGTTTTGGTTTCTCAGGCGTCTGTCGCTGTGGGTCAGATGGGTGTGCCACTTATAAATTAAAACTCGAACTACGTGGGACACTCAGAAAGTTTTGCGAAACTAAAAAAAATTGTTCTATACGTACATATATTTTTATTAAATCTTTTCAAAGTACTTTCCACCAGCCTCTATACAAAGATTCATGCGCCTAAACCAGTTTTCAAAACACTTTTTCCAGTCCGCCGCAGACACCTCGTTTACAGCCTGCTCGAACGCAGCCAGCGCATCTTCCGGCGACGAAAATTGTATCCCTTTGAGCTGATTTTTTATTTTTGGGAATAAAAAGAAGTCACACGGTGCTAGATCAGGGCTGTAAGGAGGGTGACCCAGGAGTTTGACTGGCGTGCTGTCCAGGAAGTCCCTCGTTTTGAGTGCGGTGTGCGCAGGTGCATTGTCGTGGTGGAGCAGTAGCCCGCGGAGCCCTGTGTTTGGTCGCTTGTTGCTTATAACAGAGAAAACTTCTGGCAAACATTTGGTAGTATACCATTCGGCATTAATGCTTCTTTGATCCCGTAAGGGAATTGATACCAAGTGGCCAGTCAAATTAAAAAAGCTAGCGATCAAAATCTTACCCCCGCTTCTAGATCGCTTCACTTTGGTAGGCGTTGGCTCATTTTGAAACACCCAAACAGTCGACTGGCGCTTGGTTTCTGGGTCGTATTGATAAATCCAGGACTCATCACCTGTAACGATGTCGTAAACACGCCGAGACGAGCCTGCTTCAAATTTGTTAAGCATATCACGGCACCATTCCACCCGGGCCTGCTTCTGAGCATCGGTGAGGTTGTGCGGCACCCAGCGTGATACTATCCTCCTCACGCGAAGATGGCTGTGTAGAATCTCGTGAACGCTTCCCGATCCAATCTTCAATATGTGTTGAATCTCCTGATATGTAATTCGCCTATTGTCTTGGATTAAATTTTTCACTGCTAGCACGTTTTCTTCGGTAACAGCCGTCAAAGGGCGACCGCTTCTTTCGTCATCCCCCAAAGTTGGTCGACCGCGCTTGAATTCGTTATACCAACGATACACGGTTGCCTTGGAAGGGCCTTCATCCATGAATGCCATTTGAAGTCTATCGTACGATTCATCCGGTTTCAGGCGACACTTGAAATCGTATAAAATCATAGCTCTAAAATGTTCCCGGCGCAGATCCATATTTCAGTGAGACACAATACTTTGAATTAACTCGCAAAAAATGTGGAGGGAAATTTTGAAATTGGAACTTACTTATTTTTACTTATAAATAATCATATTTTCGAAAAACATTATAACTGGCCAGTCTCCCATATATTAAAACTTTTTTTCGCAATACTTTCTGAGGGGCCTGGTACATATCCTCAACACCAACTTCTAAAATAATGTATAGATTAACCATAGGACAATCAAATCTCCACAACGATAGGGTAGCGACTTCTGAACTGGACAAACTAATTATTGATTATAACTTAGATATCGTGCTTTTTCAAGAACAATATCAAAACGCGCGATTAAGTCACAAAGTAGTACAGTTGGATGGCAAAGCACGAGCCGGAATTTACGTGGCGCATTCTTCTAACTACACAGTAACGTCTTTGCGTAACCTTATGACACCCCATTGTGCCGTTGCGGAGGTATCATCGTCTTCTTTTAAAGTTTAGGTTGTGAGCTGCTACTTTCAATATTCAGACCCTGTTGCTCCTCTACATAACCTCCGTCACGTCTTGCAGTCGCTCGCGGGCTGCAAAGTTATCGTTGGCGCTGATGTTAATGCGTCATCACTACTCTGGTATGGCAAAGTTCGGTCTACGGATTATGAACGACGCTGCGCTGTTGAAGATTTCATTGCTGAAATGAATCTGACTATTCATAATACCCCTGACGCACCACAAATTCTGTCAGACACCTTCACTTACTGTGCTGTCATTGCCATTGGTCGTGGATCTATGACCAATATACGTAGATGTGATTGGTGGTATGACTACGTATTGAACAGCGTAAAATTATCGTCGAGCGCGTAAACGTCTTAACAAGCTTAAAAAACGTTAGGTCACCGGTGACCCCCTTTCCATTGCGTTAAATGCGTTTAGAGTTGCCAGGTTCCGCTACAGAGCATCGGTGCAAGAATCAAAGGGTAATTTATTGCGTAAAATAGTAGAAACATTAGATAAGGAAGGTCCGTGGTCTCCTTCATATCATGAGTTTAAAACCAATCGATTAGTCGACCTCGCGTTTGTTCAGAACATTTAAGTAAATAATAAACACACCACCGGTATTGAGGAAACAACTGAAGTTTTGCTGACTTACTAGCTAATGACAACGACTGCCATCAACAGATCAGGGCGTGGGCAGCTGTACCACCTGAATCAGCGTCAGACCTTCCATCCACTGACGAATTTATTAACGTTGTCAAGAGGTTACCACTCAACAAGTTATCAGGTGAAGATAAAATATCTAATCGGATGATTATAGAAGCGGGTAAAACAGCCGATGATGCGATTTTAACCGTTTACAACCGTTGTATTGCGGAGGACGTCTATCCTCGTATATGGCGACGCGGATTTATACGAATCATCCCGAAAAATGGCGATAAACCCCCGGACGACCAGAAGTCGTACCGGCCCATAACATTACTTCCATCTTTGGGAAAACTTCTGCAGCGCCTTATCGTTCCAGGTTTGCTACCGGACGGACCAAAATTTCATAATAATCAATTCGGTTTCACTATTGGAAAATCTACCGGAGACGCGGCCCTTACTGTTAGGAAAATAGTTAATACATCTGAACATAAGTACGTAATTGGGATTTTTCTAGATATTTCTGGGGCTTTTGATAACGCATGGTGGCCAATGCTATTACTTAAAATGAAAACTCGAGGCTGCTATAGAAATATATACAATTTAGTTTACTCTTACTTTTTAAATGGTTCCGCGAAACTCAAACTCGGCCATCATTCAATGTCGAAGTCTCTCACCATGGGATGTCCTCAGGGTTCGGTTATTGGTCCGCCTTTATGGAATTTAGACTTTGATGATTGCCTCGCGATTCCGCTTCCAAGTAGCTGTTCACTAACCGGTTACGCTGACGACGGTCTTCTGCTAAATCAATCAAGTACTCGAGCTGGACTCGAGAACTTGGCCGACACTTGCCTGCGATTAATATCTCAGTGGGGCGATCGAAACCGCCTGACCTTTGCTCCGCACAAAACTTATCAAATCATTTTAAAAGGTAATCTTAAATCGTGTCCTACTATTAAATTTAATAATGTTCCGGTAAAAAGGAAGCAGTCCGTGTGCTAGAGTCTGGCAAACGAAAGTAGAGACTGAAAAAGCGCGGCAAATTTAAAATATCTCGGCATAGCAACCGCAAAACTAGTATGAAATACGTGGAATAACCTAATTTGATACTTTAGAATAAATAATAAATAATTCTAAAGTATCAAGTTAGGTTATTCCAAGTATATGGGCGGTACGACGTAAAGGATACAGGACGGTTAGTACTGAGGTTTTATTATACGGATTATTATATATATATTGATATTTACTATACGGACCTTGTGGAAACTAGAAAAAATATCCGTGCGTTCAAGCCCTATTCCAATAGTAGGTATGGCAAATACCTATTATTGGAATCAAATATAACAGCTCACAATGTTAGGACCCATTAATATTAATGCTAATTTGTATCCGTGGTGCTAGACAACTGGGCTTATCTCAGTTGTAAACGACCCTTTGTGCCTATTGGCCTTGTTTGTTCTGTCTCCTGCTTGATATGGAGGGAAGTGGACATTTGTTTTTTTTCTTGCTCCTCCATTATTCTTTTCTGATTAATTTCGTTTCGGGATCCAAGACAGTTAAATTCACTCTCCGGGACTTCGTCCAGCTTCATTGCCTCGGCGCTTTTCTGGTGGTCGCCACTGTTGATTCTGGCTTTCAGGCGTTGCAGTGGTTTGGGAATAGTGCGGTGGGAATGTCCCAAAAGAAAATTCAGGTGAAAATTGTAGTATGAAAACGGGTGGTGTTGTTCTGTACTCAAATCATCACTGTCTTTTCTTAACTATGTTGGGTTCGGCTCCAGTCTAATTGGATGTACCTAGTTGAATACCAGTATTTTACGAGGAGTGATTGCCTATCTGCAACTAAGCAACAATGCTAGTGAAAATGGCGGTTACATTCTTGCACACAAATTACGGCGTTGTTTACCCGGGAACAACGTGGGACTGATTTAAAGAATCGTCGAGTTTTCTGCGACTACCCTCAGTCTTGAACAATGAAAAACCAGTCCGGAGCGGAACAGTAAGGACGCTGGCAACAACCAAAGAGCTGTACAGGTCAAGGAGGAGCGTGTCGACGTGTGGAAAGATACATTATACACACTGATCTTTATGCCAATCTAGTGAGTCGTTTTCAATTTGTTATGACTATGGAAAAGTGTATTCATTATTCAAAATTCTGGTTTCGTTTACGGTATGGCCCATGTCAGGCCCATAATCTCATGTTAGCTATCGCTGGACAAGTTTTAGTGTTGCTGATAAATTAATATTCCACTATCACTGGCCCTTGGCTGGCTATTATTATTCGGACTTTAGAGCGATGTAGTAGCATTGCCGTACCAAACACATAATTCTGGAAATAAAGAGAATGCCTAATGAAATGATTAGTTTTGAGTGCATGTAGTTTGATTATGCGATTTCTATGCTTCTTCTTTTCAAGTTCAGGTTTAAGTTTTTAGATAATTTGAGCCTTAAACCTACAAAAGGCGCCTGGAATTTTGGGAAAAGACCAGGGAGTGTGTGATTTTTACCTCACTAAAACCACCCCGGTGATAACCATCAGCACGTAGAAGGGACCCCGTGACCTCTCAAAAGACCACCCCGGAACCCCCTCTGAGCAAAGCGTGTTAGGGCACATCCCTGGGAGATAAATAATGCAACGCCCCTGAGCATCGCTGTGCACGGCAGCACGTGACCACTGTGCCACCGTCTTTCCTGCAGTCACTTTGTGAGCCAACAGAATCTCCAATCTGACCGCCCATGACCCCGGAGTCATAGCCTCTGCCGCTCAGAGGCCCACGCTGGGCACTCCTCTAGCGTGTGCTGTGCAGAGTCAAGGTCGCCTCCGCAGTGGGGGCAATTTGCCGTGGTCTCTCGCCCAATCCTCAAAGTCAAAGTCAAATATATTTATTCAATTAGGCCAATAAACGGCACTTTTGAACGACACATAAATTAAAATTAATATTTAGAAGAAATAAAAAAAAACAAAAAAAAAGATTCTACCGTGCATTCGGAAAGTAGATTGTTATGGAGAAGAACGCACAAGAAACTCCATACTTACTCTTTTTTAAAAAAAATTGGTGTTTTACAATATTTACATACGTACATACATAAATATATGTGAGGACGATGCACCCAGAATAGCTCTACACACTATACTACGTACAAGTATAAATTATTAAAAAGCATTAACAGGAAAATTAATTAATTTGATAAGTAGGAACATGGTTCTCACATACTTACAAATATTACAAACATAGGTAAAATACCTAATTCAACAACAACGAAACAGTGTGAGTCAATTAAAAAAAAAAAAGAAACTATGAATGGGAATATAAATTAACAAATTTGATTTTGTCTACACCAAAGATTGCCCTATGGAGCAGGACCAGCATGTTTCCAAGCATTCTTATCTTGAATATAATCATCTAATTTGTAATACAAAGTTGCTTGTTTACAAAGGGTGCTTTTAACTAAAGTTTTAAATTTACTTCCATTTAGTTTTAATATATCACAAGGTATTTTGTTATAGAATTTAACACAGTTATTAAAAAGCATTAACAGGAAAATTAATTAATTTGATAAGTAGGAACATGGTTCTCACATACTTACAAATATTACAAACATAGGTAAAATACCTAATTCAACAACAACGAAAAAGTGTGAGTCAAATTAAAAAAAAAAAAAACTATGAATGGGAATATAAATTAACAAATTTGATTTTGTCTACACCAAAGATTGCCCTATGGAGCAGGACCAGCATGTTTCCAAGCATTCTTATCTTGAATATAATCATCTAATTTGTAATACAAAGTTGCTTGTTTACAAAGGGTGCTTTTAACTAAAGTTTTAAATTTACTTCCATTTAGTTTTAATATATCACAAGGTATTTTGTTATAGAATTTAACACAGTACTCCATGAAAGATGATTGTACTTTAGCTAGTTTGTAAGAAGGCTGATCTAACTTATCTTTATGTCTGGTATTACAATTGTGTCTATCACTGAATTTACTAAACAGATGTCTTTTTTTTCCTTACATACATAATATTTTCATAAATAAATTGGCAAGAAACTGTCATAATATTAATATTTTTAAACAGTTCCCTAAGAGATTCACGGTGACTTAACTTATATTTGGCTCAGACAGCTCTCTTTTGCAATATAAATATGGATTCAATGTCAGCCGCTAGACCCCACAGTAAAATACCGTATCACATTATGCTGTGAAAGTAACTAAAATAGACCAAACGCGCGGTTTCTACATCCGTTAACTGTCTTATCTTTCTAACAGCATAAGCGGCGGAGCTTAGCCGACCCGCAAGAGATGTTATGTGAGGACCCCATTGCAATTTGTCGTCTAGAGTGATTCCCAGGAAAACTGTTTGATTTACAAAGTCCAGCTTTTCGCCATTCAATATGATATCGCATTCGGTACTTCTAACATTCGGCAATGTGAATCTAATACATTTGTTTTTTTTTTCATTTGGTACTAAATTGTTTGCCGTGGACCAATTTTGGACCTGATATCAAGATTTCGTGACCGCCGATCTATTTTAAATATCAAAGATGCAATGAATGCATCAGCAAACAACACCATCTTCGGTTGATTTTGTAGTAATTGGGGTAAATCGTTAATATAAACTAAAAAGAGGAAAGGACCCAATATCCAGCCTTGAGGAACACCCATTGTCATTTCAGACCCTATTGAGTTTACGCCGTTTACCTGAACTTTAACTTGTCTGGCTTTTAAATATGATCTAAGTAACTCAAGGGCTGTATGTCTAATTCCATAGTGCTCGAGCTTCAACAATAGTGTCTCATGGTTAACGCAATCGAACGCCTTCGAGAGGTCGCAAAAGGTTCCAATGGCGTCCTGTGCTTCCTCCCAGGCCTTAAATATGTTCTTTATTAGGGTGACACCCGCGTCAGTTGTGCAACGCCCTTTGGTAAAACCGTATTGTTGATTATAAAAGATGGAATGTTTGTTAAAATGACGCAACAATTGGTTGAGCATTAACTTTTCGAAGACCTAACTGAGAACCGGCAGAATTGACACTGGCCTATAATTATTAGCTTCTTTGCTATCCCCGGATTTAAACAATGGAACTACCTTACTGTGTTTCATGAGGTACGGAAAAACTCCTTGCTCGACACTAGTGTTAAATATGAAACCCAAATAGGGTGCAACAGTTTCATTAATTGGTTTACACACTTTTACAGATAGTCCCCAAAGATCTTCTGTTGATTTAATTTTAAGATCTTTAAAAGCTTTTAAAATAGCCTGGGGGTTTGTATGTTGAAACTTGAACTCCGAAGGGCACGCATTTACGTTCTTTCTAAGTAAGGCAGCAGACAGTGCAGGTGAGGAGTTTAGTGCTGTAGCTGTAGTTTTAAGTGGAATATTAACGAAAAAGTTTTCAAATTCCGTCGTTGTTTAATTACAATAGTGAACGGACGTACGATCGCGCGCGCATGCTCTAGTTAAGAGTATTTTGCAGACGCAGCACAACACCGTCGCGTCGCCGCGGTGTACCTACGTCGATCTATCGGTGTCATTGCCATGACCGTTCACTATTGACCTAGTTACAAGTGCGGAAGTCATGAAGTGTTTACAATAAGTTATTGTTTAGGTGGATAACTCGTCCTAACAACTAAATAATGGCTGCACAGTCATTTAAGATAAAAACTGACCTGGAAAAACGGTTGTATGACTGTTACATCCAGGAGAAAACGGATAGAGAAAACCTGCAACTTATGGTACGTAAACTTAATGATCATATTAATAGCTTGCAGGACCAAGTACAAGTCCTTCAAGGAGAATTAAATTGCTTGAAGGAAAAAAAAGAAACTAGAGAACCCTTAGAAAAACAGGAAAGCGAGAGAGCAATATTTGCCCAGCGTACTAAAAGTGACGTAGAATATTGCATAGACGAGGATGAGCTCGCTAAAGAGACTGAGTGGATTAGGGCCAAGAGCAGGAAAAAGAGGAAGCTTAACACCTCCCTTTCTCCAAAACAACAACCCGGAATAAGTGCCCAACAAGAACACCAAAAAAATGCGAAAGTGACTTCTGTCAAAAAGGTGCCCCCACCGCCGCCAATTATAATAGACCGGGTTAAGAACTACCAAACGTTCTACGACTCGCTAACGGAAACAATACCAGCTGAATCATTTACCGCTAAAATGATGAATGGGGATTGTGTGAAGGTGAACGCCAAAACAGAAGACTCTTATAGAATAATTGCCAGGCTTTTGACGGAAAAAGACCACCATTGGCATTCGTACGAGAATAAGCAGGTTAGACCAATTAGAGTTGTTGTGAAGAAATTACATTCCTCTTGCCAACCTGATCGTATCAAAGACGATCTAACATCACAAGGACTGAAAATAGAAAAAGTAGACAACAAATTGAGCTGGAAGAGTAAAGAACCACTCAATATGTATGTTTTATCATTTAATAATGATGAAGATGTCAACAAAATCTATGGCATAAAGTACATTTTAGGGTGTAAAATTGAAATACACCCACTCAAAAATCCTAAACTCATTCCCCAATGCAAGAGATGCCAGGCGTATGGGCATACTCATAAATACTGCAGAAAAGAGCCAAGGTGTGTAAAATGCACTGGCAAGCATCTTACAGCCAACTGTACCAAATCTCCGCAAGAGAAGCCAAAATGTGTTCACTGTGGTCTTCCTCACCCTGCCAACTATAGAGGGTGTGAAGTAGCTAAACAGATACAAATGATGAAAAATAAAAATATTAAAAAGAAACTTGTGGTACCAACTACCCAGCAATCTCTTCCCGTACAAAATCTTGATAAACAGGCACAGAAGGCAAGTGTCCAGTCAACTGCAAAACCCATACAAGTTACCAACATTGGATCCTATGCGGAAGCTGCAAAACAAAGATCACAGCCCTTGAATCTAGAGGATAAGATTAATCAGATCTTAAAATCTATTACTTCATTTGACAAGAGATTAGAGAAACTAGAATCCAGCACTAAAACAGCTGTTTTAAATAATCCAAAATGATTAATACTCTTAAAATAATTGCATGGAACTCTAATGGGCTCCTCAAACATCAAAATGAGTTGCAGGCGGTCCTAGACACAGAAAATATAGACGTGTGTTTGGTCTCCGAAACGCACTTCACTAAGCAATCTTTTATCAAATTTAGAGGATACATGGTATATAATTCGCTCCACCCTGACAACTCTGCCAGAGGAGGTAGTGCGGTTATAATCAAAGACAACATTAGTCACTACGTGCAGTGTAAATATGATGAACAAGACATACAAGCTATGGCAATATCTGTTAAAACCAAATATTGTCACGTGTCTGTTGCAGCCATATACTGCCCTCCACGGCATATGATAAGAAAAGAGCGATATTTACATCTTTTTGAACTATTAGGCCCGAGATTTATCCTAGGCGGCGATTTTAATGCTAAGCACACGCATTGGGGATCAAGACTTACTACAACTAAGGGTAGGCAGCTCTTAAGTGCAGTTAAAGAAATACATTCAGTAGTTATGAGCACGGGTAAACCAACGTACTGGCCCACTGACCAACAGAAAATTCCGGATCTTATAGATTTTTTCATATGCAAAAATATATCCGCCAACTACCTCAGTTTGGAGGAAGGTTTTCATATGAACTCGGACCACTCTTCTATTATACTAATGATGAGTCAAAAAATCCTACTCAAAGAAAGCCACTTAACCCTGGTTAATAAGTTCACAGATTGGAAAGGTTTTGCCCTTGATCTAGATAATATTATCGACCTTAAAACTCCGATAAAAAAGCAAGATCAGCTTGACTCAGAGGTAAACAAATATATTGTTAATATCCAACAATGTGCGTGGAACAACACACCGCAATTAAAACGTAAATATAAAGGATTTATCTATCCTAAGGCAATTGTAGATTTACTATTTGAGAAAAGGAAACAAAGGAAGCTTTGGCAACAAACAAGGTGCCCGAGGGATAAAACATTACTAAATAATCTAACTAAACGGTTAAAGAGGAATATTCTACAGTTTGAGGCTGAATCTCTGAATACCAACCTTCTGCAGCTAACCAATGACAAATCAACTGATTACTCCCTTTGGAAAGCTACAAGAAATCTAAAAAGGCCAATAAAACAAATACCGCCCATCAGAGATAGCGACGGAAAATGGGCCATAAGCAATGACCAAAAAGCGATAAGGTTTGCTCAACACTTAGAAGAAACTTTTCAACCCAACGAAAGCTCGATAGAAATACTTGAGCGTGAAAGATTGTCACAAAACCAAAGAATTAAGCTTGTGACTCCTAAAGAAGTAATGAGAGAAATCCAAAATAACATTAGCTTGAAAAAGTCTCCGGGTTACGACCTCATTACAGGGGAAATTCTAAAACATCTCCCACGCAAAGCCATAGTAAAGCTGACCAAGCTTATCAATGCTGCATTTATCTTAAAATATGTACCTGAGCCATGGAAGGTCGCTGAAGTCATTATGATTGCGAAGCCTGGAAAACCACCCCATGAAGCATCATCATATAGACCTATTTCTCTGTTGCCCGTGTTATCAAAGCTATTCGAAAAACTGTTATTGAAACGGTTAAAACCAGTAATAGAAGATAAAGACCTTATTCCAAATCATCAATTTGGCTTTAGGGAAAAACATTCAACAATAGACCAGGTACATAGAATAACCCATATCATTGAAAAAACACTTGAAAATAAGGAAGTCTGCGCCACCGTATTTTTAGATGTGGCGCAAGCTTTTGTCAAAGTTTGGCATAAGGGTCTAATATTCAAGCTCAGACGCATGCTACCAGAATTCGCAGATATTCTAGAGTCGTATATAACTAATAGAATGTTTAGAATACGGCAAGAAGACGCATATTCCGAGCTAAAAGCTATAAAAGCTGGGGTACCTCAAGGAAGTGTGCTAGGCCCAATTTTGTACTTGTTATACACATGTGACATACCAGAACTGGAAAACAACACCATTGCGACCTTTGCAGATGATACTGCAATTATGGCTACCGGATCAAGCCACAGAGAAGCAGTAGAAAGAGTTCAAATAGCTGTGAACAAAGTTTATGACTGGACACAAAAATGGAAGATTAAACTGAATGAGTCAAAATCAATTCACATTGACTTCACAAATAAACACTTGGACTATCACCCAATCTACATAAATGGCATGCAAGTGCCTTATGCTAATACAGCCAAATACCTTGGCATAACTCTCGACGCCAAGTTGCGATGGAAAGCTCATGTCAAAAAGAAAAGACAGGAACTCGACATACGTTATAAAAGTATGTATTGGTTACTCGGAAGGAAATCCTGTCTATCAATACATAATAAAATAACCATATATAAGCATATACTAATGCCAATTTGGACGTATGGTATCCAACTTTGGGGCTGTACTAAACAAAGCAACGTAAAATTAATACAACAATTCCAAAATAAAGTGCTCAGGGATGCTGTAAATGCACCCTGGTACGTAAGAAATGTCGATCTTCACCGTGATCTTAAAACGGAATTCGTCACCACCATCATCCAAAAATTTGCTGTAGCCCACGAACACAGACTTCATCGACACGTGAATGTTGAGGCTATCCAGCTGCTAGACAATACAGACTTAGTGCGTAGGCTAAAAAGAACTAAACCTTATGAATTGGTGTAGTGTACAAAGTGAATGCATAATAGTGACAACGCTGTGCTATACATATAACACATGAACATAGTGTTTTTATAAATTATATCAGACTCTAAGAAAGTGCTACGGACTTGTGTAAAAGTGCAAATGGACACTATTCTTAGTTTTAACATAATCTATAACGTAACATATTAAGTTAGAGTTAAATTGCTTATTAGTCGTTTAGGCTAGATCGTAATTAATTATTAAGAATTCTGTTCTTAATAACAAAGTAGAAAAAAAAAAAAAATCCTGAGCTATATAGATATCTGAGTGTGTGGGGCCATGTGCAGTCGCTAAATTAAATTCAGTATTACGCTGTTTTTTCCTACCTGTTTCATTATTTTCCAGGTAGTTTTTATTTTATCGGTAGTTTCTATTCAGGTACTCACCGAAGCACCCATGCCCGGTGAGTACCTGAGTGAGCCTGTAGGAGATGCGCTCCTCTCCCTTCAGCCAGGTTTCGAAGTGCGACAGGACGGCTTCGACAAAGCGCTTGCGCGAAAATTGCGGCTGCTGTAGCCGCTCGCGCCACCGGTCGAGCGCGTGTCGCCTTTCCTGCCGCCTCAGCCTTACTACTCGTATAGCGATTCCTGGCACGCTATCACCATTCTGGCGGATGGCGCGTATTCGGTTATAAACTCTCGCATCCATGTCCGCCAGAATGTCCAGCGGAGGAAAGCGTGCCAGGAGAGTTGCCGCCTCAAAGGATACCGTTCGGTAACCTCGTGCGATACGAATGGCCATTTTCCGCTGCAGGCTATTAATTTTAGTCCTGCAGCGTCGGACACCTGATAATCGGCTTGAACAAACAGGTGCCCCGTAAAGGACCATCGATCGCACAACACTCGCGTAGAGGCGGCGAACTTCCTCCCGTGGTCCCCCGAGGTTAGGCAGCAGTCTATGCAAAGCACCCACTGCGAGATTCCACAGGGAAGGACCTAGCACCGACCCCTGTGGAACCCCACACGTAATTTCCCTCCGATGCACGCTACCATCCCGGCCCACATAGCGAATGTGCCGGTCGCGTAGGTAAGCCCCGACGATGCACTGCAGGTAAGGTGGCACTCCATGGTGTACCAGTGCCGCCCTAATGGCATCCCAGGGCAGGGAGTTAAAGGCGTTGACGATATCTAAACTTACCGCCAACGCCACCCCACCCCGGAACACAATCTGTTCCGATAGCGGACGCGTAAGATTGCGTCCACTGTTGAACGCTGCTGCCGGAAGCCATACTGGCAATCAGCAAGGTCGGGACCAACTCGCGACAGGTGCCTGACGAGTCTTTTGGTAATTATTCTTTCGAATAGCTTGGAAACCTCGTCGAGCAGACAAATGGGACGGTATGCAGAAGGAGACTCCGAGTCTCTGCCTGCTTTCCTCAACAAGACCAATCCAGCCTCCTTCCATTCGGTGGGGAACATGCCCGCACGGAGGCAACTGTTAAACAGCTGTCTCAGGCGGTCCCTCAGAGGAGCCATAGGCAGAACCCACGCTCCAGGCCTGGCGCAGTGTTACCCCATGCGACCAACGGCACGGTTCAGCTCACCTTCAGTCACCCCCAACTCATCAGTCCAGTCCGAAGGGGTTAAGAGTGACGAAGGACTTGCCCTAGCTACTGGAAAGAGCGTGTTTACCACTCTTTCCAGAAGCCCCTGGATCCATGGTTTCCGTAATGGGGGGGACCCATGGACGTAGTTTGGCCATGACCATCTTATAAGGTCGCCCCCATGGATCCCTGTCCAGTCCCTCCAAAAGCTCCCTCCAGGATCTTGATTTGGCATCCGAGATGGCGTGTTGGAGCGCCATGGTCGCTTCTCGATACGCTCTGTAGGTTCTGGCTATTTCCTCGTCCGTAGTTCTTGGCTGTCTTCTGCGCCGGGTGCGTTGATACTGGATTCGAGACCTAAGACAGAAAACGCGCAGCTGCGCGATGTCTGCCGACCACCAGTAAGTCGCACCCGGACGCTGGCTGCACCTGACCCGGGGCATGGAAGCGTCACAAATCGACGTCATCGTGTCCCGGAACCAAGTCGCTTCTTCCTCTGAAACGGGCTCCAGCCACGCCACGACGTTAGCAGCTGCAATGAGCATGTCTCGATTGAGCCGCTTAAGGGTTTAACGCCGTTCCGGTGGGTTAAAATCTGGACGGCTCGGACTATCGGAGGGACGCAGTGTCACATCAAAGATGATATGGCGATGGTCAGAAAGCGTGACCATCTCCTCCGCTACCCTCCATTCCGATACCATGCAGGCAACAGAAGGAGTCGCCCATGAGAGATCCACATTCAACTCCCCCTGCCACCTAACGCATGTGGAGACGGATTCCCGATTTAAAAGTCGGAGGTCTAGCGATGCTGCCCAGTCTTGTACCACGTGTCCCCTCGACGTGTCCCGGGTGTTTCCCTAAGCTCTGCAGTGAGCGTTGAAGTCACACAGGACAAGTACCGGACGGGGTGAGCATTTTGTATCGAACGCAGTTCGCAACCCCGTCCAGATATCCCTCGAATACAGCGAGGGAAATGATGGGAGACACGTAGCAGCCCACTACGGCCAGAGGTCCCCATTCCACTGCAACAAATCCCTGCCCACTACCCAGTAGTGAGCAGTGAAGCCGTCCGCCTCCACCAGCCCAGTAAATGACAACAGAGTCCACGGTGTCTCGGAACCAGTGAGGATGGTCCTGAAGGTCATAGGGCTCTGCTACCACCGCCAAGGCAACCGAACACTCCGCAACAGTTTGCATAAAAAGGTTCTGCGCGTTGGGTTATTCAGTGGTTCAGGTTGCACTGGAGGACCTTTAGGGCTGGGAAGGTGTCCATGACCTCCTCAGGGCCCGCACTCAGTGGTGCCGGCGCCGATCCTTGTGACGCAGCGGGAGCGAGCAAAGCCCGTTTCTTGCGAAGAGCGCATTTCTTGCCTCCCAGCCGGTGATCCGACGGAAGGCCCTGGTCCGCACATAGCAAACAACGCAAGGTTGGCGAAGTGCACTCCCTCGCTTTGTGTGGTCCCCCACAAGCATAGCACAGGGAGCTCCGGTCAACCACACTCGTGCACATCATACGACGTGCCCCCAAAACCTGAACCCTTATCGATGTCCACCCTAAACGCATGCGCTTTTCGGACGCCAGCTTTTTTATTGCCGCAAGTGGAGCACCAACCCAGACGTGCCCTAGAGAAGCTGGTGGACGACGTATTTCACCCACTTTCACGTCTTCGGTAGAACAGCCGCCCACTCCGGCACTTGCAGCTGCCACTTCCTCCGACGTGACTGCATCGTCGAGATCCATGATCCTTGCCTCAGCTCTTTTTGTTGGACGTGAAATCTTCACGTCGAATTCGGCAAGGACCTCCCGCATACGGCTGGCAACCCTCCAACAAGGCTGACAGTCAGCCTTGTTGGAGGACTCAGCGCCCGAGACTGTTATAATAATTCCTCCATCAGTTGCCCTCTTTTGGCCAACGGTATCGATGCCAACATCGGACAAACGGATTCGCTGCCTCATCGCCAACATAACATCTCCGAGTTTGGTGTTTGACCCTTCTCTTATCGAAACCGTTATAGCTGCCGTGGTGGAAACCCTAGGCAGCTTCACCGGTTGCTTTTTGCCCTTTGTAATACTAGACGATGGCACGGTGGCAGACGGGGCACCTTGCTTCACACTGGATTGGGGAGTCTTTAACTTTGCCTTCCTCCCCACCACAGTAGACCAGGTCTCCGACTCAGTCCTCAACGCCTGCGAGGCCTGCAGCAGGCAGTTCCAGCACCAGAGCCGCCTCTTTACCCTTTCCCTTGTGGTTGTTTCCTTGTGGTTGTTGTGGCCTCGTTCATTGCGATTTAAAATGTCGAGGCCGCTATGGCATTCATTGGATTCTCTTAAGCTTTACCTACCTAGGAACTTAGGACACTGTAAAGTGAGGTTCATGTTTTGGGCAGGGACTCTGCACTCACATACTCGTCAACTCTGTCAACATAGCTCTCGTACTGCTCTTATGCGCAAGAGTGTTTTTTGTATGGCACCCATTATTTACAATCATATTCCCAATAGCTGGAAAGAGCTAAGTGTAGAAGCATTTAAAAGGAAAATGAAAACTTTTTTGGCTAGTAAAGCATATTATGATGTGAATGAATTTTTAATAGAATCATTTTAAATTGACATGTTCTTTTTTTTACAAATTGATTTAATCTGAAATGTATAGAATGTAATAATTATTTTGATAATGTAATTCTTTTTGCCTTTTTATTTATAATTTTTGGACCTACGTTGACATTATATTGTGTTTATTTTAGTTTTATTTTAAATAACTGAATATTTGACATTTTTGTATGTTACTCCAATCTATTTCCTTAAGAAAGAAAGAAAGAAAGAAAGAAAGAAAGAAACTTTATTTGAACTAATTATGTTATCAATCAATCAAATTTAATTTATTTGTTTATGTCAGCATTGTCATTTTTTACAGAATGTTGTTATTGTTTAATGCCAAGTTTGTATTAATATTTGCACACCATGACAATATGGTAAACATGTTAGCACAACTCCATGTACTTATAAGACCTTGCATGCATTTATTTTGTTTCATATAATTGTATGTACACACATGTTTGAGCAAATAAAATTATCTGAATCAGAATCATATGGTGTCCATAACAACCCATTTTGCCGTGCCAGTTTAGGTTACTACACCGCTGCACCGATTAATTTTCATTAAAGCTGTGTATGGTTAAGATAACCGTGTGAACAAATACTCTCGTAGTGTTTTTCATGTTACAGATATTCGTGTCGCATTGGAGTCTCTGCTGCAGGCTAGTGGTTCAGATGCTGTATGCGAAGGCTGACGTGTCATCACCTGAGAGGTTAAGAGGAACGGCAGGCTAGCAGTTCGCAGGTCGTAGCCGAACGTTACGAGCGCGCGCAAGATTGGAATGGAATACTCGGTGAGTCGCTTCCATGTTATTCCGATAGTGAGGTCGAATGTTCTCTAGTGAAGAGATGCTATTATGAGTTTAAGGAATGTTTATGTTTGACCACTGCAATGGAAGTGGTTAAATCTAGTACTATCACTAGGTAATTAAAACACACTTAGTAAACAGCAAGTAATTAATGAGTTTCCAATTGGTGGTATAGTTTCAACATTTGTTTCAGTACGAACTTTAGGATGAGATATCCCATATGAGGGGGATGAGATATCCAAAATGACTGAACAACTAGTCATATCAGTAGCAAAGCGAGTTACTAATGTCGTTGGGCCAACGCAATAATATCGAGTTAGTAACGGTTTTCGTGTATTCAGAACAGATCTTATGTTGCGTATTGATTTACAAACACCGTCTTCAGATCCGAATTCACTTGCTTACTTTCAAAGTAATATTATGATAGCAGTAAATCTCGCGATCGTTTTCCGTACATAAAAACTGAGTTAGTGAGCGATAGTAAAGGGTTACTGTTGATAATATGATTTAAACGATATTGATCCGAGTTATTCGTGAAGCTCCTTCACGCGAGCTATTAAGAAGCAAATATTATCAGGCTTAATTGTTCCCCTCATATTAACAGTCGGTATGTTCCAAGATCTTTGAGTAAAAAGCGCGAATCTTGTGAGAAAATTCCCCGATCACCAAGTTGCTTGGGTAGTAGAAATCATAGTTGATGACAGTGGATTTTCACAGACAGTCAGTCCAATTCTGGACCGCACCTCATGAGTAAACATGTGACGATGGGTCTACGAAGAGGTTTCATGAGTTGAGTATGTATTGCTTAAGAAGTATGGTAAAGAGTAACAGAATTGGTAGAATAACTGTGTTGTAACTTGTTGATCGTCGGACCTTTTTCTAATTAATAGTGTTCAAAGACAAAGATATTTTATTTCAACTAGGCCACCAAGGCCGAAAGAGTGGGTCTTAAAATGAACATGACATGACAAAACCAAGGTCATGGTGAATGCCCATGTAACACCCACTCCTATCAAGATCGGAGACTCTACACTCGAAGTTGTAGACGATTATGTCTACCTGGGACAAAACGGTCCAGTTCGAGAAACAGGTCAACCGTCGAAGCCGACTCGGCTGGGCGGCGTTCGGGAAGTTGCGTGGTATCTTCTCGTCCAATTTACCGCAGTGTCTCAGGACAAAAGTCTACGACCAGTGTGTGTTGCCAGTGATCACCTATGGGACCGAGACGTGGTCGCTCACAATGGGCCTTATCAGAAATCTTAAACTCACCCAAAGGGCAATGAAGAGGGCTATGCTCGGAATTTATTTGCGTGATCATGTCAGAAATGATGATATCCGCAGGAGAAGCAAAGTTACCGACATAGCCCGAAGGATTGCCAAACTTAAGTGGCAGTGGGCAGGGCACATTGCTCGCAGAACGGATGGCCGATGGGGCCGAAAAGTTCTGGAATGGCGACCGCGAACCAGAAGACGATACGTTGGAAGGCCTCCCTCTAGGTGGACCGATGACCTGGTTAAGGTTGCGGGAAGGCGCTGGATGCGAGACGCACGGGATCGGTCAATGTGACGACGCCTGGGAGAGGCCTATGTCCAGCAGTGGACGTCTTTCGGCTGAAATGATGATGATGATGAGGAGGCCACCAAGCGGCATTTTTGATTTTTAAAATTTATTTTTATTCTATCGTGCATTCGGAAAGTAGCTTGTTGCTTGCACTTGTTTTTGCGCCCTAGTGGTTGTGGAGCAGGACTAGCATTGAGCCAAGCATTTTTATCAGTGATGTAATCCTCCAACTTATAATATGCCTGCCTGCATAGAGTGCGTTTTATACAAGTTTTAAATTTCGTCTCAAGCAGTTCTAGAATGTGGGGAGGAATTTTATTGTAACATTTTGAATAGTACTCCATGAAAGATGAGGCTACTTTAGCCAGTCTGAAACCTGGTTGAACTAATTGGTCCCTATTTCTAGTAATGTAATTATTTCTGTCTCCGTTTCTACTAAAAAGATGTAAATTATTTCTCACGTACATGATGTTTTTATAAATATATTGACAAGGAACCGTCATGATGTTAATGTCCTTAAACAGTTCCTTTAAGAGAATCACGCTGGCGAAGATTGTATATAGCTCTGATGGCTCGTTTTTGCAGAATAAAAATAGACTCAATGTCTGCAGCCCTTCGCCATAGTAAGATACCGTAAGACATTATACTATGAAAGTAACTAAAATAGACCAGCCTCGCGGTATCTACATCAGTAAATTGACGAACCTTTCTAACAACATAAGCTGCCGAACTTAGCCGCCCTGCAAGTGATTTTAAATGAGGACCCCATTGTAACATTGAGTCTAGCGTGATCCCCAGAAAACCGTTTTATCGAAGAATTCTAGCTTGTCCTTGTTTAATATAATGTCAAAATCAGTACTTTTGACATTTGGAAAGGAAAATTTTACGCACTTGGTTTTTTACCATTTAATACTAAAGCAGTGAACCATCCGGAACCTCGCGCCTATAGGTAAGTACTTCCTGCCATTTCGTTCCTGGTTATTTTCTGGTGTTGATTTTAATTAATAACAAAAGTAGGGTAGGGAACATACCTCCTGTTCGTAATCCTTCAAGAGATCGTTGGCTAGCTGCACCAGGTACGTGTTGATCTGTCCGCCGCGCGGGCTCAGGCGCGCGTACAGGCGCAGCACCGCCGGCACCAACACCTCTGCTACTTGTATCTTCATTTTCTGTAACAATTCAATAATAACAATATAGTGTTATGCTATGACTTCCGGTGTAACTGGACGCAGTTCGACTGCATCCACAACCCAGTAACTGGGTCACACTATAACCCCAGGCAAGACTAGTGTCACATTTCCTGGGTTCTCTCTGCCTACCCGTAATGACTTTCAAAGATCTACAAATGGCAGCCCGACCAGCGGCTTAACGCGCTTCCCGAGGCACGGAGGAATCTCAGTATGTTAAGACGGTCACCCATCCGCGGACCGACCCCGGCAAGCGTTGCTTACCTTGAAAAACGACCCGTGTGGTTGATATTATTTTAGCCACGAGCTCGTCCATGACCTATCGATAGTGAAAAATAAATCAGAGAACAATACTTACATGAGACACAATGTTAGTGGTCACCCGCTCTTGTAAATCATCGATATCGTTCACTTCGCCTGTCTTTTGCGATTTTTCTGTAACAGAAATAATGCAAGTACAATAATTAATACGTCAATAAGCAAGATGATAAAAGTAAAAATATTTGCCGAAATCTAAGGGTAAACAGATAAACAGGCAACTCTAGATTACGGCTACCTGACAACTGGTAACTATTTTGTTGATTCCTATATTTTAAATAACTTTCTTTCAAATGATGTTGGATTCACTAGAAAAACATAATATATATGGGGTTTATTATCAAAAAATAATTACAATTTATTTAATTAAAGATAATTATGGTTAGATATAGCCAGGCAAACCTGTAGTAATGTATTCTACTATCAAGTATAATCATTGAAAATTGAGTTTTATCTAAAATCCTGCAGATGCGGTGGGATCTTAGACTATAACTCTCTTTGTTATCCTAATCTAAAGGGATACCTGTCTACGCAACGTCATCATCTGAAAACCAATAGCCACGCACTGCGAGGCCGCCGACAGGGGTACAGGGGTACAGGGGCACAGGGGTGCAGGGGTACAGAGGCACAGGGGTACAGGGGCACAGGGGTGCAGGGGTACAGGGGCACAGGGGTGCAGGGGTACAGGGGCACAGGGGTACAGGGGCACAGGGGTGCAGGGGTACAGGGGTACAGAGGCACAGGGGTGCAGGGGTACAGGGGCACAGGGGTGCAGGGGTACAGGGGCACAGGGGTGCAGGGGTACAGGGGTGCCGGGGTACAGGGGTGCAGGGGTACAGGGGCACAGGGGTGCAGGGGTACAGGGGCACAGGGGTGCAGGGGTACAGGGGCACAGGGGTGCAGGGGTACAGGGGCACAGGGGTGCAGGGGTACAGGGGCACAGGGGTGCAGGGGTGCAGGGGCACAGGGGTGCAGGGGTACAGGGGCACAGGGGTGCAGGGGTACAGGGGCACAGGGGTGCAGGGGTACAGGGGCACAGGGGTGCAGGGGTACAGGGGCACAGGGGTGCAGGGGTACAGGGGCACAGGGGTGCAGGGGTACAGGGGTACAGAGGCACAACGGCCGCAACGCCAACAGCGTGGCGCTACTTTAGCATTCACACTTTAATTAAAATGTTTTTACAAGTATTTAGTTACATTATTCTTGTTGAAAAAAATACATACATGTGAGAACAAGGTAAAAAATAATAAATGAAAACGCACTTAAAAGCTTCTACAGCAAAACAAACAATTAAAAATACAATAAATAGGTAATTAAAAACAGGCGGAGGCAGCTAAGTTATGACCAATCCCAACTGATGGCGCCCGTTCACGAACATGACACATGGATCGGCACCACTCAGCTCAACCATCATGAAGGGAACCGAATGATCCAACACATGTGCCACCATCAGAGAGACATTAGAGAGAGCATGATACACTATCAACTGCCAGGGCACACTGAAGTCAACGAACGACACAAAGGTACAGTAAATGGTAGATTTACAGTTGGTACTATATATATTGTGAGTACTATACTCACATATGTGCTGTGCAGTTATATAATACAAAAATAAATTGAGTTTATACACCACAAATAAATTCATACAGTCTTCAGCAGGTCCAACAAACTTCAGAACTTTTCTGCTTATAACTTGTTATTGTGCCCTAGTGGCTGTGGAGCTGGACTAGCGTTGAGCCAAGCATTTTTCAAAGTCAAATATATTTATTCAATTAGACCAATAAACGGAACTTTTGAACGTCACATAAATTAAAATTTACAAGAAATAAAAAATAAAAAAAATATTCTACCGTGAATTCGGAAAGTAGATTGTTATGGAGAAGAACGAACAAGAAACTCCAAACTAAATCTTTAAAAAAAAAAAAGGTGTTTTACAATATTTACATAAGTACATGCATTAATATATGTGAGGACGATGCACCCAGAATAGCTCTACACACTATACTACGTACAGGTATAAAGTATTAAAAAGCATTAACAGAAAAATTAATTAATTTGATAAGTAGGAACATGGTTCTCACATACTTACAAATATTACAAACATAGGTAAAATACCTAATTCAACAACAACGGAACAGTGTGTGAGTCAATTTCTAAAAAAACAATGAATACACCAAAGATTGCCCTATGGAGCAGGACCAGCATGTTTCCAAGCATTATTATCTTGAATATAATCATCTAATTTGTAATATAAAGAGTGCTTTAAACTAAAGTTTTAAATTTACTTTCATTGAGTTTTAATATATCACAAGGTATTTTGTTATAGAATTTAATAAGTACCCCATGAAAGATGATTGTACTTTAGCTAGTCTATCATCACTGACTTTACTAAAGAGATGTATATTTTTTCTTACATGCATAATATTTTCATAAATAAATTGGCAAGAAACTGTCATAATATTAATATTTTTAAACAGTTCCCTAAGAGATTCACGGTGACTTAACTTATATATGGCTCTGACAGCTCTCTTTTGCAATATAAATATGGATTCAATGTCAGCCGCTAGACCCCACAGTAAAATACCGTATCACATTATGCTGTGAAAGTAACTAAAATAGACCAAACGCGCGGTTTCTACATCCGTTAACTGTCTTATCTTTCTAACAGCATAAGCGGCTGAGCTTAGCCGACCTGCAAGAGATGTTATGTGAGGACCTAGGTCATATTTAATCCTAACCTGTTAGGATTAAATATGATCTAAGTAACTCGAGGGCTGTATGTCTAATTCCATAGTGCTCGATTTTATCAGCGAACCCATAATATGCCTGCCTGCATTGTGTGCGTTTTATAAAAGCTTTGAATTTCACCTCATTCAGTTCTAGAATGTGGGGCGGTATTTTATTGTAACATTTTATACAGTACCCCATAAAAGATGACGCTACTTTAGCCAGCCTGAAACCAGGTTGAATCAATTGGTCCCTATTTCTAGTAACATAACTATGTCTATCGCTGTTTTTACTAAACAGATGTAAATTCTTTCTCACATACATGATGTTTTCGTAAATAAATTGACAAGGTACCGTCATGATGTTAATTTCCTTAAACAGTTCTCTTAGAGAATCGCGGCGGCAAAGATTGTGTATCGCTCTGATGGCTCGTTTTTGCAGAATAAAAATTGACTGAATGACTGCAGCCCTACCCCATAGTAATATACCGTAAGACATTATGCTATGAAAGTAACTAAAATAGACCAGCCTCGCGGTATCTACATCAGTAAATTGACGAATTTTCTAACAGCATAAGCTGCCGAACTTAACCGCCCCGCAAGTGATATTATATGAGGACCCCATTGTAACCTTGAGTCTAGCGTGATCCCCAGGAAAACCGTTTTGTCGACGAATTCTAGCTTCTCGTTGTTTAATATAATGTCACAATCATAATTTTTGACATTCGGCAAGGCAAATTTTACACACTTAGTTTTTTTAGCATTTAAAACAAAATTATTAGCAGTGAACCAATTCAGAACTTGCTGCAATGCATTATTTACGTCGGCAACGTTACTCGTACGTCTATTTATCTTAAAAATCAAAGAAGTGTCGTCAGCAAATAACACCATGTTTAGTTTGTTTTTCAATAGATGGGGTAAATCGTTAATGTATACTAAAAATAAGAAAGGACCTAAAATTGAGCCTTGGGGTACCCCCATTTTCACGTTCAACCCCGACGAATTGACACCGTTTATTTGGACTAAATGCTGTCTATCATTCAAATAGGATTTTAGTAAACTTAATGCTAATAGGCCTAGCCCGTAATGATCAAGTTTCAAAAGCAATGTCATGATCAACGCTATCAAACGCCTTCGACAGGTCGCAGAAAATACCTATGGCATCTTGCCCCTCCTCCCACGCATCAAATATGTGTTTTAATAAGGTGACACCAGGAGGAAGGAAGGAGCATTTGATTTAGCATTATCTTTTCAAATACCTTGCTGAAAACCGGCAGCACGGACACTGGTCTATAATTATTTGTGTCTTTACTGTCCCCGGATTTAAAAAGTGGTATAACCTTATTATGTTTAATTAAATCCGGAAAGACTTGATCTACACACAAATTAAAAATTAAAGCTAAGTACGGCGCTATAGTCTGAATAATGGAGGTACAAACTTTGATGGACATTCCTCACAGATCTTCGGTCAGTTTTATCTTTATTTGCTTAAAAGCCTTTATTACTGTTATTGGGTTTATATGTGAAAAGTTAAATTCAGTCGGGCAGGCTGAAACGTTAGCGTGTAATAAACCAGAAGCAAGCGACGGCGAAAAATTTAAGGGTTCTGTAGTTTTAATTGGAATGCTGGTAAAGAAATTTACAAATTCTAAAAAATAAATATAAAAATAAAAATAATAAACATTTACTGGGCAGCTTCATCCTAGGCCCGCAGAGCAGGGTGATGGTGTCCAGCAGCGCCGCGTTGAGTGCGGGCGGCAGCTCGTCGTCCTCGCACACGTCGGCGGCGTGCTCCAGCACCTCGCGCGCCAGGCGGCACTGGATGTTGAGCTTCTGCACCAGCGACATGCGCTGCAGCATCACGTCGTATATCAACTGCCGGTCGTCGAACTTTATGGGATCTGTCAAACAGATTTAATGGCTTGTGTTAATTTGGTTCTTGCGCGTATCATTGTCCATCTTGTGGGACGACAAATTATTGTTAATAGAAAAAGCAGAACCTATAGAATATCTATTATATGTAAGATACATATTTATTCATTTTAACCGGTTGAATGCCATAATTATCGAAACAATTTAAAAGCCATTGTCTGTTGCTCTCAAAACGGTGAAGGAAAACATCGTGAGGAAACCGGCATGTCCTAGAACCAAAAATTCGAAGACATGTGACATCCACCAACCCGCACTGGGCCCGCGTGGTGGATTACGGCCCATTCCCTCTCACAGAGAGGAGGCCTGTGTCCCAGCAGTGGGAACATTAATAGGCTGATGATGTGATGTGTGTCTGTCGCGTGGATCCCACGTTGATTAACGATACTGCTGCGAAGCAGTGTGAGTAAGTGTGGTCCGGATCAGAACATGTCCCATTTGCTGGAGTGTCCCCAATATGCATTTTGCCTGCACCCTAGACGATCTGAGTAATGCCTTCTACGCTGCGGTAAACGTGGTCACCTAATGAGCCGAAACAATTTAACAATAGGTGCACCGTCGCGCCGTCAACATGACAACAAGAAGACTAAATCCATGCATACTATTATATTATAAATGCACAAGTAACTCTGTCTGTCTGTTACCATTTTAAGACTAAACGGATGAACATATTAAGATGAAATATAGTGCGGAGATAGTTTGAGACCCTGGGGAGGACATAAGATAGTTTTTATGAAGGTACATTTGTGTATAAATGAGCTAGGAAGCTTTTCTCCTTACTTTTCTCCTCCCTGTTGTAAAACAGCACGCACTCGACGAAGTGATGATAGATGGCGTCCGTGGTGAGCCCGCACGTGACGTAGTACTCGGCCGGCCCGCGCACGTCCGCGTCCTCGTCCGACAACAGCGCGCAATACCTGCGAGCAAGTACATCATCGTCAGCCTTTTAGTGTTCTCACTGCTAGGACACAGGCATCCAGGCATCTCTATGAGAGTGTGTGCATTAATCCACCACGCAGGCCCAGTGCGGGTTGATGAATGTGACAATTTTAAATAATTGCATTATAAACTTAATCCTTCAGGTATCTCATTTTGGCAAATTATTTAGTTTTTAAGTGAAATCAGGAGCATTGCTATTGAAGATAACATAAAAAAGCGAAATTTGTGGTCTAAGAATATTGATATTTAAAAAATCCAATGTTGCAGTTTTAGTTATCACCAACATTGGCCCCGTGACTTCTTTGAGTGTTACGCCCACTTAAAACTCATTCTGTATATAGATTAGCAAAATTAATTTTTCCACTACCTTGTCTATTATGTAACAATTGTAACACATTGCCTAAGAAATTCGTTTCGAAATATGAACATTTAAGATACAAGATTATAAAATAAAAATTAAAAAAGAAACAAAATTACATAATAACAGTTACAGTTACGAAATGACTTTTACAATGCATGTCATGTGCAATGTGTGTTGTTGCATGTGCAGGTATTTTTTATTGTATTTCTATAATTCTAATATATTTGTGGTAGTAACATCGCATTGGCGATATAGCTGTTAAGGTGTTACTTACATAATTTTGAATAAATAAATAAATAAATAAATAAATGTCCTGGAAAACAGCATTTTCCAAGCAGCCAAACTGTGCGGAAAGTGTCTTTTTTCACTAGTGGTTTTTACTTTCCTGTATTATTTTAATTTTTAACTCCAACGTCAGCCCGACGCATAGAGGTTTTATTATTTGAGAAAAGTTTTACAAATTAGTTATGTACAGATTATCATTCATATAAAACGTAAAATAAAACTAATACTTCATTTTAGGCGTTTTTAATTACTCTAGATTTAGATTCTGATCAATAAATTAATTTTAAATATTCAATAAATATGTTTGGCAGAACGTATATTTTGCTCGTGCCTTATTGCGTTACGATGTGACAGCAATTTGCACATGCGCAGTAGATATGCCCGAGGAATTATTAGTTAATCTGTAGATATGCTGAACGCGCTTGAATATGCCCACCATTTTATTAATTTATTTATTTCCTCGCACAATGCATAGTAAAATGTTGTATGATACTCGTACGTAAGATGATTTTCCGACTCGTGTCTATTTATCCACTCACTCGCTTCGCTCGCTCGTGAATAAAAATGCCACTCATCGGAAATCACCTACCTTCCGCACTTGTAGCATAAATAACTATATTATGAAGTTTTGATATCATTATGTAATTACAACGTAATTACTTTTCTTTTTGGCGGCCAAGTAAGAGTAAAACAATTTGCAATTTAAAGAAAAAAAAAGTACGTAACTGAACTGTTAGTAGACGCATTCTGCCGCTACGCCCGCGCTTTTTCCACCGCCAACATCCGGCAGAATGATACTGAACCTGTTACCTCTCGAAAAAGCGCGCGTTGATTGTGTGTATATATTCTGGGGTTTTTACGCCCACTTTAAATTTTAAGTTGTTGCTGATAAATTGTTGTTGGAACTTATTTGTAGTGTAGTGGAAAAATAATCGTTCGTGTCTCGCATAAAAAAGCTTTATTTTAACACACGCATTTCGCATGGGCTACAACGCTCGTGTTAAAATCTCGACTTTTTATGCCTTGCGCTGCAGTGTAACAGACCTTAAAAATCGTTACATGGTCGGCGGTATTTAGAAAGAAAGCAAGTAAAAAAAAAATGAAAAAGTGAAGTGTTTGCTTACCTATAATAGAGGGGAGTGCGTAAACGTAAAAACCCGCCCAACAGGAGACGAGTAAGTTCGCGTGTGGCCAGACGACGCAACCTCACGGGCGAATCCTTTGACAAGCAGTCGCACATTGTGCCTATCAACGGCTCTACTATGCACGTGTACCTGAATTCATTAAATGCATAGTTAAATTCAAATCCTTTATTTTAATTTAACCATTAATAAGTACGAAATAAAAAAAGAACAAAACTTTTTACAAAAAAATTTAACCGACTTCCAAATAAAAGCACTATTAAGTGAAAAATAACTTCAATTTCGGCAGTCGGTGTTCCCATTAAGTTCGTAACCGTAACCTCGACCGCTACCGTAGTCGAGGGTAGGCAGGCTCCCGGGCACTAGGAGCCATTGTAAGAAAGTACAAAAAAGTAAAATAATCGTTACACCATTTTTATTTGTGCTATTCATGGAGGGGGGGTTTTGTCACAATCGCCACGCTTGGCAGGCGGGTTGGCGATCGCAGTATTGTTGTTATCGAAGCACAGAGAACGCTGCTGTCTGGTTTGTCCCATAGTTGCCTCTTACGACGCCCACGGGAAGATATGGGATGGTGAAATTCTTTACGTCCGGCATTCATACGGAACTTTTGTATTGAAGAGCAATTATTGCGTAAAAATTGCTATCGTTTTGTTCTTGCAAAAGATACGTAATAAGCCTGCCGGTATGGTAATGTGATGAGGAGGGAGGAAACGCACGTTACTAAAAGAGTTATGTAAATGTGTTATATAAATGTGGATGGATGGAGAGGGAGAGGTCGCCAAAGAAAAGATGGATGGGATGTGTGAGGATTGATATGCAAGAAAAGGGAGTCAGTGATGGCGTGTCGAGGAACAGGACGGTATGGAGGAAGAAAACGTGTTGCGCCGACCCCAAGTAACATGGGATAAGGGATGATGAATTGACGGAGAGGTATAGTGGTCAAGTGCGAGCCTATCAATAATAAAAAATAAAAAAAGGTATCACATTTGACCCAGAAATCGATACGAACAAACTGAATGCCGATCGATTGCTTAGAACGAGCGGAATAACCCTACCCAATCACATACTCGAAATCCATGGTACTATAGTTAAGAAAATCCTTGGTATTCTCTATCACTCGTTACTTACTCTAAAGTTACTTCGTATCGATTCCTGGGTTTTCTGTCCATACATTTTGGACCATCGCCTTTCTTCAATCAATGAGTGGTTTAGTCACGCTATTGAAGCACAACACAAGTGTACACACCTGGCGCATATGTCGCTGAGCCCCAGCAGCGAGTTGACGCGCACGTTGAGCGGCTCGTGCGCGCGCGCCAGCAGCGCCGCGAACACGGGCCCGCACTATTGAAGCACAACACAAGTGTACACACCTGGCGCATATGTCGCTGAGCCCCAGCAGCGAGTTGACGCGCACGTTGAGCGGCTCGTGCGCGCGCGCCAGCAGCGCCGCGAACACGGGCCCGCACTATTGAAGCACAACACAAGTGTACACACCTGGCGCATATGTCGCTGAGCCCCAGCAGCGAGTTGACGCGCACGTTGAGCGGCTCGTGCGCGCGCGCCAGCAGCGCCGCGAACACGGGCCCGCACTATTGAAGCACAACACAAGTGTACACACCTGGCGCATATGTCGCTGAGCCCCAGCAGCGAGTTGACGCGCACGTTGAGCGGCTCGTGCGCGCGCGCCAGCAGCGCCGCGAACACGGGCCCGCACTATTGAAGCACAACACAAGTGTACACACCTGGCGCATATGTCGCTGAGCCCCAGCAGCGAGTTGACGCGCACGTTGAGCGGCTCGTGCGCGCGCGCCAGCAGCGCCGCGAACACGGGCCCGCACTATTGAAGCACAACACAAGTGTACACACCTGGCGCATATGTCGCTGAGCCCCAGCAGCGAGTTGACGCGCACGTTGAGCGGCTCGTGCGCGCGCGCCAGCAGCGCCGCGAACACGGGCCCGCACTATTGAAGCACAACACAAGTGTACACACCTGGCGCATATGTCGCTGAGCCCCAGCAGCGAGTTGACGCGCACGTTGAGCGGCTCGTGCGCGCGCGCCAGCAGCGCCGCGAACACGGGCCCGCACTATTGAAGCACAACACAAGTGTACACACCTGGCGCATATGTCGCTGAGCCCCAGCAGCGAGTTGACGCGCACGTTGAGCGGCTCGTGCGCGCGCGCCAGCAGCGCCGCGAACACGGGCCCGCACTATTGAAGCACAACACAAGTGTACACACCTGGCGCATATGTCGCTGAGCCCCAGCAGCGAGTTGACGCGCACGTTGAGCGGCTCGTGCGCGCGCGCCAGCAGCGCCGCGAACACGGGCCCGCACTATTGAAGCACAACACAAGTGTACACACCTGGCGCATATGTCGCTGAGCCCCAGCAGCGAGTTGACGCGCACGTTGAGCGGCTCGTGCGCGCGCGCCAGCAGCGCCGCGAACACGGGCCCGCACTATTGAAGCACAACACAAGTGTACACACCTGGCGCATATGTCGCTGAGCCCCAGCAGCGAGTTGACGCGCACGTTGAGCGGCTCGTGCGCGCGCGCCAGCAGCGCCGCGAACACGGGCCCGCACTATTGAAGCACAACACAAGTGTACACACCTGGCGCATATGTCGCTGAGCCCCAGCAGCGAGTTGACGCGCACGTTGAGCGGCTCGTGCGCGCGCGCCAGCAGCGCCGCGAACACGGGCCCGCACTATTGAAGCACAACACAAGTGTACACACCTGGCGCATATGTCGCTGAGCCCCAGCAGCGAGTTGACGCGCACGTTGAGCGGCTCGTGCGCGCGCGCCAGCAGCGCCGCGAACACGGGCCCGCACTATTGAAGCACAACACAAGTGTACACACCTGGCGCATATGTCGCTGAGCCCCAGCAGCGAGTTGACGCGCACGTTGAGCGGCTCGTGCGCGCGCGCCAGCAGCGCCGCGAACACGGGCCCGCACTATTGAAGCACAACACAAGTGTACACACCTGGCGCATATGTCGCTGAGCCCCAGCAGCGAGTTGACGCGCACGTTGAGCGGCTCGTGCGCGCGCGCCAGCAGCGCCGCGAACACGGGCCCGCACTATTGAAGCACAACACAAGTGTACACACCTGGCGCATATGTCGCTGAGCCCCAGCAGCGAGTTGACGCGCACGTTGAGCGGCTCGTGCGCGCGCGCCAGCAGCGCCGCGAACACGGGCCCGCACTATTGAAGCACAACACAAGTGTACACACCTGGCGCATATGTCGCTGAGCCCCAGCAGCGAGTTGACGCGCACGTTGAGCGGCTCGTGCGCGCGCGCCAGCAGCGCCGCGAACACGGGCCCGCACTATTGAAGCACAACACAAGTGTACACACCTGGCGCATATGTCGCTGAGCCCCAGCAGCGAGTTGACGCGCACGTTGAGCGGCTCGTGCGCGCGCGCCAGCAGCGCCGCGAACACGGGCCCGCACTATTGAAGCACAACACAAGTGTACACACCTGGCGCATATGTCGCTGAGCCCCAGCAGCGAGTTGACGCGCACGTTGAGCGGCTCGTGCGCGCGCGCCAGCAGCGCCGCGAACACGGGCCCGCACTATTGAAGCACAACACAAGTGTACACACCTGGCGCATATGTCGCTGAGCCCCAGCAGCGAGTTGACGCGCACGTTGAGCGGCTCGTGCGCGCGCGCCAGCAGCGCCGCGAACACGGGCCCGCACTATTGAAGCACAACACAAGTGTACACACCTGGCGCATATGTCGCTGAGCCCCAGCAGCGAGTTGACGCGCACGTTGAGCGGCTCGTGCGCGCGCGCCAGCAGCGCCGCGAACACGGGCCCGCACTATTGAAGCACAACACAAGTGTACACACCTGGCGCATATGTCGCTGAGCCCCAGCAGCGAGTTGACGCGCACGTTGAGCGGCTCGTGCGCGCGCGCCAGCAGCGCCGCGAACACGGGCCCGCACTATTGAAGCACAACACAAGTGTACACACCTGGCGCATATGTCGCTGAGCCCCAGCAGCGAGTTGACGCGCACGTTGAGCGGCTCGTGCGCGCGCGCCAGCAGCGCCGCGAACACGGGCCCGCACTATTGAAGCACAACACAAGTGTACACACCTGGCGCATATGTCGCTGAGCCCCAGCAGCGAGTTGACGCGCACGTTGAGCGGCTCGTGCGCGCGCGCCAGCAGCGCCGCGAACACGGGCCCGCACTATTGAAGCACAACACAAGTGTACACACCTGGCGCATATGTCGCTGAGCCCCAGCAGCGAGTTGACGCGCACGTTGAGCGGCTCGTGCGCGCGCGCCAGCAGCGCCGCGAACACGGGCCCGCACTGCACGGCCACGTCCCGCGAGCGCACGCACAGCCGCGCCGCGCCCGCCACCGCGGTCGCGCAGCGCTCGTCGTCCCAGTCTGCGCACCCACCACGCGTTACTACGTACTGCCTGAGCTAAACTACTCGTATTACTTGGTCAAAATAGCTGTGCACTTGGAACTGTCAATGTCACTTTGACGTTCTCTCTCGCTAATCTATAATTTAATCTATTATAAATTACTAATCCCAGAACAATATGGACGGAGAAAATAGCGACAAAATGGCGTCAGACGTAAGAGGTTTTGCGATCCGTAAGTGAATTCGGCAAAGGAAACAATCTGTTTCTTTCCCAAAAACGACTTTTCGTATGGCGAAAATCTTTTTTGGGAAAGAAACAGATTGTTTCCTTTGCCGAATTTACTTACACAATTAGGCTGCTGAAGTAGAATGGTCATTTCTGATCCAGACCGCGACACAGTTGAGACCTGTCGTTTTTTTTTCGTCATCTGAAGTAGAGCAAGAATTTAAAACTTTTTTCGCGCCTAATTATATGACCTAGAGTATTTCAAAAAGCAATTTTTCATCCACAAATTTTCCATCAACACGACTTTTCACTTTTTTATTCTCCATCATCAGACCCTTGTTACTAATTACAATGAATTGTACTAATGAGAAAGATTCAAATGAGCTCAAATTCGGGTATGCTAGTGTTTGAATAATAATTATTTTATACTTAGCCTGAAATTATACTCAAGGCCATATATTTATCAGGGATGTTAAGGAGCTCCCTAACCATAACCGAAATTATCGGATATCCGAAATATCGTGGCCGAATCCGATATAAAAGTGCCGCATAATTTCGGATAGGGATCGAGTCTAAATGAGACACGTTAATCGGGTTTCTCTGCCCGACCGAGCCGACACACTAACCGCACCGCGTCACTTGCACGTTTGTTTATTATTTCTAATGCTTAGTGATACCTAGTACCTAGTCCTTTTGTTTAACTTTTACAATCTCTTTAAAACCTAATATCCGTAAACGAAACTATACGTAACTAACGGATAAGCCGCTATAATTCCATATCCGAAACCAGGATACGAATATCATTTCTATATCCGTATCCAGATCCGAAATTTCATATCCTTATCATAACATATTTATGTGTTTGCCATCGATATCTAAAAAAAGTACCGAATGTACACATTTTGTAAGGGTCGTAAGCATTCTTGATTTTTATTGCCAAATCAAAAATGAATCAACATAATTGGCTTGGTTGGCGACTATTAAAGTATCTTCACTCAGCAGCATCAGGCCGACAGATCGGCCGCTATTGCGCTGTGCTAGAGTGGCACGATTTTTTTTTTTATTTTTTTCAAATTATCGTTCCCAAATCGGGTAATACAGTTTTAATTACATTGATACAATATAACTTAAAGGACACCTTAAACTGCATGCCTTAAAATAGTGAACACAGCATGCATTATTAATGAATTTACAAACAAAATAAAATAAACCAAATCTAATTATCATAAACCTATTTGACTTTATTATTTATTAATATTTGAGTGGTTATCCAAGCTCTTCTTTATTCTAATTTTGGCTGACGCCAAGTCAACGGGAAAGATGTCAAATCGCTGCCTCACCCCATTGTAACTGGAAAACATCTACACATATACATACATATTCGTACATATACATACATATAGACGAAATTAGGGTCACTGAGCTGCTCAGATCCTCCACCCAGTCATCCCTGGGCGGGACAAAGTACGGCTCAGCGACCACGGCGATGTTAATCGACCACTGCGCCATGCTCTGGAGCAATAGATCCTGAGCAGCGGCGCAGTGGTTGATGTTCGCCTGGAGGAGGCATAATGGGGCTGTTATTGGCACTCTATTTTAGCCCCCTCCCGAATCCCCCGTGAGGATCCTGCCGCGGTGGGCTCCGCGGCAACGGCGGTAGTGGCGTGTGCGGCGGTGACGACGGTGGCGGAGTGCTTACCCCTGTGCCTGGCCTTGGCAGGTGGAGCGCAGGTCTTGCTCCCGGCCCGGTGATCGGCCGGCTTGCCAGCTGCGGCACATACGACGCAGTGCGGCATGGCACGAGCCGGCCTTTTTACCGAGCTGACCACAGCGAAAGCAATGGTCGCTACGTTCCACCTCCGAGGTGCATTGAGCTCCCACGTGGTTGCCCACATGGCAGCGGAAGCACCTCAGAGGTCTGGGTTCCAACAGTTTCACCTGCGCGGAAACCCAGCCCACCAAGAGCCTTCGGCCCTCAACAGCTATTTTTTGGACTGCCGAGACGGGGCAGCACACCGGAACGGCTTGCATCCTCAAGGCGTCAGGACGTATGATGCCTGCCCTGACCTGCCCGGCTAAGCACCTCTCAGTCCTGGAGACGGCGGCCACCACCTCTCCCTCCGTCACAGAGTCGTCCAGGCCCAGAATGCGTACATGATGGACCTGGACACTCGGGCCTCGTCCCATCTAAGGACGCCCTGAGCCTTTCGGCCAGAGCGTCGGCGGTCGGGCCACTGGCCGCACCGGGAACTTTTAGAATCCGGGCCCCAGTCGCGGTGACCCTAACCCGGATGCCCTCGGCGATCCATAATTGCACCTAAATCGCGATTTCACAACACCGCTTCCAGAGGTACATTATTAATTGAGTAAGCTGCGTTAGTGGGATGTCTTTTTCTAGTAAATTTAATATGCTTACATTTAATTACATTCAAAATCAGTGCACCATTTTGACACTATCAATTTCCGTTTGCAGTTTTATTATGTCTTCAAAAGATAAATGATTTTATTTCTGTAAGTTGGTTTGTACAAACACTTTTACATGTCGATCATATTTTTTATAACTAGATGAGGTCGGCGTTTCCTATCTGACTACTCTGAGAAGAAAGGCCGAAACAAACTCAGAGGTCACAGTCTCTTTTAAAGTCCTGACAAAATCTTGGTTAGATCATGTGAAGACCATGTAGACAGATGTCTGAAATGGTCTTTTGAGGAAAGAACCAGCCAGATTGAGTGGACCTTTCCAGTCAGTGCACGCATTTGTCAATAACCCAGCAGCTCAACTCAGAATTTAAGGAGCTCAACGATTCGACGAATAATACCAAAGAAAGGACATTCGGGTAGGCCGCATAAACTACTCAAACTGCCAGACCATGATTAAAAACTAACTAAGATAAAATAAAAACAAAAAAAGATCCACATAGTCTTCACATTCACAATAATTAAAATAAAATAATATAATACTTTAAAAAGTAAATATTCTTGTCATTGCAAGACAACAAAAAAAAAGAAAATATCAAAATTAAAAACAAAATTCATGGTGCAAAATATAAAAATCAAAATTAATTGGAGCAGCTCAATCCCAAGCCTTTTTGTCCTCAACGTAATCTTTAATAGTTTAAAACGCTTTCTGGCACAACTGACGTTTAATGAATGATTTGAATTAAGACTTAGATCTTGTACGTGGCTTGCGTGTCTCGGGCTTAATTTATAAATTGATCGAACAGCTCTTTTCTGCAAAACAAAGATAGTCTGGATTCCGGAGGCATTTCCCCACAACAGAATACCATACGAAATAACACTATGAAAATAGCTAAAGTATACTAAACGGGCTGTCTCTATGTCAGTTAAATTACGAATTTTTCTAACAGCATATGCTGCGGAGCTTAGCTTCTTTGACAATTTATCTATATGTGGGCCCCACTGAAGCTTAGCATCCAAACTTAAGCCTAAAAATACTGTGCTATTTTCAGGATTCAATTCTTCGCCCTTTATCAACACATCAGTTTTCACCTGCCTAACGTGAGGTAGGGTAAACTTAATGCATTTGGTTTTTTTTTGCATTAAGGAGTAAATTGTTAACATTGAATCAGTGAACTACTTTTGAGATCGCGCTATTTACATCGTCAGTAACCAGCTGCTGACGTTTAAGTTTAAACAAAAGTGAAGTACCATCTGCCAACAACACTATATCATGGTTATCCTTTATGAGGTAAGGCAAGTCATTAATATAAATAACACCGTCTACTATTTGGTATAATTTAGGTTGTTAGCATACATGTTAAAGAACAATGGCGAGATTTTAGCTGACTTAAATTTAAGCGTCTAAAAGTGAGTTATATACGAAAGACGTTCTATTAACTGTCAACATTTTTTTAATATATAATTGGGCTGGTTCAAAACGGATAAAAAAAAACATAATAAATAAAAAGTTATTTGATTTTTTAGTTAATTTCTTTAGCTTAGTGTTGCCATTGTATATTTTATCTGATAAGTGACAAGTAGTAACTATATTAAGTAATAATATCATTATTGTATTTATTGCAGCAAATGAGTTAACAATACAGTTTATGTCTAACTGTAAATGTTCCTTGTAAGAATATTGTAGTGTAATAGAAATAAATGAATTGCTTTCAATTACTGATTGGTAAAAAGACTAGTATCCAAGTTTAAAAAAAAATATAGGTTGGTTGTTGACGACGACCTTTTGATAGACGTCAATTACTTCAAAGTCGCTTAGTTTAAATAAATATTCTCTTTTCAAAGAGTATATTTTACATTTCATGCTCAAATAACTACGTAAGGGAAATACTAATGCGATATTCCCCTTTTATTTCCACGAAATTGAATAATATTACCTGTTAAACACATTATTAAAAGTTACCCAGACATAACCTACAAAAGTTTACGACTGAATATCTATTATTCTCGACATTTTTTAACAAAAATTCTTGCACGAACTAATCCAGAACATCACCCTGAGTTAAACGAGATATTTTTCATTTAAAGACGTAGGAATTTAATCTCAACTAAAACAATGTATGGGCACCAGCCATTGTTCTTTACACTCTATTTTACTTGCCGAATCATTGATTAGGATTAAGAAAAACAACGGCCCCATGTGTGATCCCTGTGGTACTCCGGACGGTATTATATTTGACTGAGATTTAAAACCTTGAACAACCACTATTTGTGACCGATTTTCAAATATGATTCGCACCAACGCTGCAAAGACCCATGAGTACCCATGCCCATTATCTTATTCAGAAGAATATTGTGATCAATGAGGTCAAATGCCTTACTGAAATCAGTATACACAGTGTGCACCTCTTGACCCTCATCGAGTACATCCGCAATATCACTGGCAAGACGCAAAAGATTGAATAGTGGACTTTTGTGGAAGAAAAGCATGCTGCGCAGGATGCAGCTATACATATACCTGGCGGCGCGTCGGCGACAGCGAGGAAGACCCGCAGAAGCGCGGCGCCGGGCGGCTCGGGCGCCGCCAGCGACAGGTCGGCCGCACGCAGCGCTTCCTCCACATCGCCCGTCGCCACCGCGCGCTGCTCCGCTGTGAAGCAGTATCACGCTGTACTGCGATAAAGTCATCACCCTACTGGCCTATAGTTAAGCTTATATCATACGCAACATACATAATAATCATAATCATAATCATTTATTTGCTAATATGGGTAATTACATGAAGTTGTTAAAAAATATAGCACAGTCCAACCATATTACACCTTGAGGCATGCAAATCACAAGCAAGTTCACACATTTACTTGCAAAAAATACTTTATAATTAAACACAATTTCAATTTATTTCGTTTTGTTAATTTCACTGCGTGGCGACAATGAAACATAACAAATCTTAAGCTATCAATAATGTCACTAGATGAATTTAGTTAAAAATGTCATTGATTAAATGAGGATGTCAAGATAAATTTGTAAATAAATGTTAAAGTAAATGTCATAGTAAAATCAAAGCAAATGTCAAAGTAATAATATTAATAATTAAATTTGCGCACTAGTCACATCAACAATATGTCCTTACATCCTCTTTTAAGTAATCCTGAATACTATAATAGCATTTACATAGCAAGAATCTTTTTAATTTCTTTTTGAAATCGTCGATGGATTGAGTTTCTAGTATGGACTTAGGCAAGTGATTGTATATACGCGGCGTCATACTGAAAATGCTTTTGGAATATAAGGCTGTCTTGTAAGATTTGCAACAAATTTTATCACTATGCCTCATACTTCTGTACCTATCAAAAAGATGTTTGTTAGTTCTTCCAAAGCTAGCAATCTCATAAATGTAGACTGACGGCAATGTTAATATATTATGCTTGATAAAATATGGTTTGCAGCTATCAGTCTGGTTTATATTAAACATACCCCTAATGCACCGCTTTTGCGCCTTGAATGCCATATCCTTATTGGTGGAATGACCCCAGAATATAACACCATAATTTATCAAGGATCCCACGTAGCCATGGTATGCTGCAAGTACAGCAGAGGTGTTTACCGTTTTTGCCAGCATATGTAGAGCGTATGATTGCTTATTTAATTTCTGATTCAAGGTATCAACATGTGTCTTCCAATTCAAATTATGATCAATTGACATGCCTAAGAATTTTGTAGTTGCTATCTCATTTATTTTGTTACCTGCATATTGTATATTAAGGTCAGTAAATTGGGCTTTACGATTGCGAAATATCATAATTTTAGTTTTGTCAAAGTTCATTTTCAAATTGTTATTAGTCAGCAATTTTATAATATCACTTAGAGTGCTGTTTATATCTTTTTCTAGAGATACGATTGAATGCTTCACTCGAGTAGTTATGTTTATTTCATTACATTTTCACACGACTCCGAAAAACTTACATATCGTTCATCTTCTCCATTCAGTTCATTTTACAGTCATTCGGTATGCGAGTGAATGAACGAGTCTCGCAATCCAATCGCTTTTGATTAATTTTGTGGTCCTAGTTCGAAATTTCACATCGAGTGAAAAAGATGCAGAATGACGTGAAACGTGTGATATCTGCTTTAGAGGGAAGGCGATCGGACCTGGCACTCTACGCTCGACGTTCATGATTGCGGCCACAAGACAAAATGATTTAATATTCTTATTACGATAAATACAAAATGCAAAGCAAATATCGGCCCAATTAACGGGTACTAGATATAATAATATCACTCTGTTGTTTCTCTTTATTATGTACTCTATTTTTATACTTACACATTTGCATCATTTCCGTAGCCCACGTTAAATTATTAGGATCTAGTTGGGATGCCAACTGTGCGCACTGCATTCGCCATGCTGCAAAAAACGGTTATAGTTGAATAATAAATTTTTTGTTGACAATAACCATGAATACTTTGACATGTTTTATTACACTGAAGCTTCAAATCAAACAATGGAATTGGAAATTTTATTAAACGTTACTTAAAGATTTTGAACATTGTAACTGAATATTATACTTGAACAATACTTCGCGGAACTCGGATAAATAAAACTCCGGATACTTTGACAGTACATGTATTCGTATTACATCTGTCATCAATCTCAAACTCAAAAAACAATCTTAACCTTAATCCTATAGATAATCAACGGAAACTTTTAACACCGCGATTCAGGAATGCTGTCTAAATGAACAGCGCCATCTATCGGCGGAAATGGAACTAACTTTCTTCTTACAAAGTTTTCTTGCACAAAATTTGAATGCGAACATACCGCCCACCAAGGACATTATGATATGTCCTTCATTACGCAAAACCGCCCACCATGAGGTCAGGGGCTCAAACTAGGATCACACTAAATTACAAGTGCAACGACAAGTGACAAAAAAAACAATAATTTATGGAAAGTACCTATTAAAACAAAACTAAACAAAACACTTACAATACCTTGTGGAATGTATAAACTTATCAAACTTACAATACTTAGTGGACTGTATAAACTTATCTAACTTACAATACTTTGTGGACTGTATAAACTTATCTAAAAATAACAATAAAAAATAATAGCTTAACCAAAACTTAACTTGTACTATAATTATAATAAGGGTTACATTACTTTGCAATTGGCAAAATGCACAATCTTGACGTAGGTCGTTTGATCGTGGATCCATTACACTTGAGAGTCACCACTCGTGTAACCTTATCCAAACCAGGATGCTTGTCCATGACCTTGCCCAAAAGCCAACGGGCAGGAGGTAAGTTATCCTCCTTGACTAAAACGATATCTCCAATATTTGGTTCTTGGATATGTTTAGTCCATTTATAACGCTGTAACAAATGAACCAAGTACTCATCTGACCATCGTCTCCAAAAGTCTTGCAACATGCGTTGTGTAACCTGCCAACGTCTCAAGTTGCTGATGTTTGAGTTCTCATAATTACGTTCAGGCACTGCTATCAGAGGCTCACCTATCAGGAAATGACCTGGTGTTAAAGGAGTGGGATCTATGGAATTGTCAGGCATCATTGATAACGGCCTGGAATTAAGGCACGCTTCTACCTGGGACAAAAGTGTTGAGATTTCTTCGAACGTAAGTGTAGAATTACCTATTACGCGTTTTAGGTGGAATTTGGTTGATTTCACCCCGGCCTCCCACAAGCCACCGAAATTAGGTGAATGAGGCGGAATGAAATGCCAAGAAGTGCTGTTGTTTCCTAACCACTCTTTTATCTCTACAGCCACGGAAGAATTTTCCGCAGCGACTAAATGCCGAAGCTCCTTGGAAGCGCCAACAAAATTAGTTCCATTGTCGCTCCATATATTACTGACAAAACCTCGCCGAGCCACAAATCTTTTGAAACCAGCGATGAAACCTTGCGACGTCAAGTCACTGATGGCTTCTAAATGAATAGCCTTGGTCACCATGCATACAAAGACACAAATGTACCCTTTGTATGATTGGTAGCCTCGACCCTTTGACGTTCGGATGCTGATGGGACCAGCAAAATCCACGCCACTATTTAGGAATGGTCTTGCTGGAGTGACTCGACTAGACGGTAACTGCCCCATAAGTGGGGTTTGAATAGATGCCGAGTACCGCCTGCACTTTACACATTTGTGTACGTGAGCCTTAATCTTTGTTTTGGCGGAAAGGATCCAATACTTAGTACGCAGCTGGCTCAACATTAGTGTTGGTCCCCCATGTAAAGTTCTCTTATGAGCTTCATCAATCACTAGATTGGTGAAGTGACTGTTAGGTGGTAGGATGATGGGATGTTTGACAGCTTCGTCTAAATTAGCATTTTGAATGCGTCCACTGACACGAAGAATGCCTTCATCATCAATAACTGGACAGACACTTTTGAGCTTGCTTTTTGCTTTCACGCTTCCTGTTTTTCTTATATCCTTAATTTCTTCGTCAAACTCTTGATTCTGAACAAGTTTTATACATGTTTTTGTTGCTTCTTGTATTTCTTCCTTAGTAAGATACCCTTCAAATCTCTTTTCACCATGTGATTGTTTCTTCCAACTCAAAACTCTTCTGCAGTACGCTATAACCCGAACTAACCTTTGTAATGATGAAAACCTTGTCCAGAAAAGATCTTCCTGTAGAGGTTCAGTTACTACGTGAACCTTGATTGATCTTTGCTCCGTGTTGGTGACAATTGACTTTGGTCTTGTGTATTCTATAGTTTCATCATGAAGCCATGGAGGTCCTTGACTCCACAGTGAGCTGCATACCAGTTCTTGTGGTTTGACACCTCTGGATGCCAAATCTGCAGGGTTATGCGTAGATTGGACATGAGCCCAATGTGAGTTGTCGACGTGAGAGAGAATAGTAGACACTCTGTTTCCAACGAAAGTAGTCCAGTGACTAGGATGTTTACTGAGCCAAGCCAAAACCACTGACGAGTCGGTCCAGGCGTGTATTTGAGGCGGTGCGATTCTCATTACTGCAGCGACTTCAGAAATGAGTTCGGAAAGCAACACTGCCCCCATCAGCTCTAAACGCGGAATTGACTGCTGCTTGACTGGTGCAACCTTAGTTCGAGAAGTGATTAAACTGACGTGAATGGTATTGTGGGCATCGATGACTCTAATATACACTACAGCAGCATAAGCAGCAATCGACGCGTCGCAAAATCCATGTAATTCTACCAATAGATCGTCGGCTTTTATGTTAACCCATCTGGGGATGCTGAACTTGTTCGTCTCTACAAGGCTTAAACGGTAAGTTTCCCATTCTGATAGAAGTTCCGGAGGCAATTCTTCATCCCATTCTAGGCCAGCAAGCCAAAGCTTTTGAATGAAGATCTTGGAGGTAACAATGCAAGGTGCCACCCAACCAAGCGGATCGAACAGGCGTGCGATGTCGGCTATTACCTTTCTCTTGGTGACTGGAGTCTGCTGTGGACCAAGTTGCACTGAATATTTAAATTCATCGCTCTCACGATCCCACGAAATTCCTAGAATTTTTATAATCGAATCCAACTTGATATCCTTTCCCTGTTCCTTTTCTTCATTCTGTCTTATCTTTGTTACCGTATGTTCTTGAATTCTCTTGTTTAATTCATCGCAGCTGCTAACCCATTTCTGTAGTTGAAATTGACCTTTGTTAAGTAACTCTGTTAATTTTCTATGTATGCGTAAACCTTCTTCAACTGTCTGACATCCTGTCATTAAATCGTCTACGTAAAACTAATTTTTTATGATATCCGATATTTCAGGATGACCTTCGCCTATATCCACTGCCACCTGCTGTAAAGTTTTCACTGCAAGGTAAGGAGCCGCTGCTGTACCAAACGTAACTCTTACTAATTTGTATTCTTTTATTTCAGATTCTGGATCATCGCGCCACACTACTCGCTGAAACTCTGCATGTTCAGGAGTAACTTTCACCTGTTTGTACATTTTTATAATGTCAGCACAGAGACTTATGGGATGCATTCTCCATCTCATAATGATGTGACGTAACGGAGGTTGCAACATGGGACCAATCATGAGATCATCGTTCAGAGACACTCCATTTATCCCTTTCATTGAAGCGTCGAACACTATTCGAACCTTGGTTGTAGTTTTGTCTTCACGTACCACGGCGTGATGTGGCAGATAAACAGCCATACTCATGTTGCGTTCATCACCGTGTACAGGCTCCATATGACCAAGATCGATGTATTCTTGGAATACCTCTGAGTATCGAGCTTTGATTGTCGGATTCTTCTTGAATTTATTTTCAAGAAGATGAAATCTTTTTATTGCGAGGTCTCTCGAACTCCCATATTGACACTGCGGATCTTGATCGCGAAAGGGAAGATTAACCACATATCGACCTTCCTCATCACGGTACGTAGTTTGTGCATAAATATCCTCACATCGTTGATCTTCGTCAGAAAGGATCTTCTTATCTGGGATTGTAGACTCTATTTCCCAGAACCGTCGCAAAAGTGCGTTGTCATCAGCCTGATCTGAGCTGCTGTGAATGACGTGATGACAATGAATTGAGTCACTGCTGGACGCGATCTGTCCAGAAAGGATCCAACCCAGGCCAGTATTCTGAGCTACCGGTAAGTTTGGTGGACTTTGAATTAACCCATCTCTAAGAACTTGACCATATATTTCTGCACCAAGTAAGATGTCTATCTTGCTTGGCGTATGGAACTCTGGATCAGCTAAATTTATCCCCTTTAGCTCGGGCCAATATGGCTGCTCTAATTTTTCTGAGGGTAAAAGCGACGTAATGGTACCTAATACAAAAGCATGCACTTGGACACTAAAATTTGGATCTAAGCGTGAGTGAATAGTCATCGTGACTGTAAACTTGGAAGCAAAAGCACTTCTCTCACCGCCTATTCCAGATATAACCGACTTGGTCGGCTTCTTCTTTAGTCCGAGCAGCTGCACTGCTGATTCTGCTATGAATGATGCCTGAGATCCCTGATCCAATAGCACTCTCAGCAGTTGTGTAGAGCCACTTCTTGTCTGTGCTTCGACAAGAGCAGTAGCCAACAAAACTTGAGTAGGTACTGACCCTTTAGAAAAATGTGAAACTATATTTGGAGCTGATGGATCGCCTACTGATAACGATGCCTGAACATTGGACACCGCTGATTTAACATCAGCTGCTGTATTAGAGCTTTCATTAACTACTGTGGAGTTTGAGACCGAATTCGGATGCAGTAGTGAATGATGCCTTCGCTTACATACACGACACGACGCAGTATGTCGACAAAACTTAATGGAGTGATTCGCGTTCAAACAATTATAACACAAGCGGTTTGTGCAAAGCTATGACGAGATTCGTAACTCTCTTGAGCAAACTTCTTACAATTCGAAATGTTGTGGGTTTCTTTACAGAATGGACAAGTTGTTGCAATGGCCTTGTTGTCGTTACTAACTATATGGTGAACTTTTGGTTTATTATGTCTACTTGACTTAGTGTCTAAAAACTCAAGCGCACGAAATCTGGCTTCCAAAAAATCTCTGAACTCCGAGAGCACGGTTAATTCATCTTTGGAGCTAATTTTTGTCTCCCATTGCTTACGAGATTCAGGATCAAGTTTGGAACTAATTATATAAACTATTATGATATCCCACGTGCTGACGTCAACTCCGAGATTTTTCAGACCATTTAGACATTCCATTGTGGTATCTAATAAACTCTTAAGGCTATCTGAGCATTCTGTCACGTTAGTCTGACTCAATAAGCGCTTTAATAAACAATTCGACAGATATCGCTTATTGTTATATCTACTATGCAGCAATGACCAACATTCTGTGTAATTATCTGAAGTAACCGCAATATGTCTGACAAGTTGATCTGCTTCTCCCGACAATAAGCCCTTTAAATAATGCAATTTTTGCACGTCTTCTAAACTATCATTATTATGTATCAAAGATGTAAATAAATCTTTAATTGTTGTCCACTCTGCATAGTTGCCCGAAAACTTTGGAATGTTTATCTTTGGTAATCTGACACTATTTGATATTGTGTGTTCGACATTTGTCCTTGGACTTCGATCTGAATTATGATCGCCAAACATATTTAAAGTTTCCCTCAACTGCGTTTTGTGAAAAATGTAAGTTTCTTCTGTAGTATCGTAAACATCATTAACAAAATACACATCAGATTCTCGCTGAGCGTCTGTGACATTCTGTATTATACTTTTATGAGTTGACGAGAATTCTTTCCACAAAACTTCAAGTGCTTCTAATCTTGTCTCAACGTACGTTTTAGTTACTCTATCTTTAGGTGTTTTTTTAAAGTTAATCTGAGCCTTTTCAATAAGAAGCTTTGTGTTATTTTGCAATTTATACAGAGCCTCCATATTTATTTATTTTATTAAGGCCGTAAGAAGTTACTAACAAAACTACCAAGGACAAACCACTTCACAAAAATTCTTGAATTTACTATTTCAAATATTTACTACAAGATACCCCAGCAACGATAAATTCAATTATTTAAATAATCAGTTTAAATATACCAAAGACAAATACAATTTTATACAATTGGTTCAATATTGCACAAATTGGTACATAAAATATCACAAGTTCAAGTAGGTACACTTTTAAAACTTATGAATAAAGTGTAATAAAGTCCAAATGAAATCTACTAAAGTCCAATAAATCCTTTTCAGACGAAATTTTCTATCTTCAGAAAACCCGACTTGCAAATATGTAACAACAACAAATGTACTCACGATTTTTCTTCAACAAACCACACTTCACTAGCACTGACTCCGTTTTCGACTGGTGACTGCGTCACCCAGACGTCTCGCCCTGCGCCTCACTCAGCTGGTGCTGATGATGTCCAGTTCGCCCTGCTCCACCCTGACACTCCACTGGTGTCTGACTCCGTCCGGCACCCTCTCCTGGTGCTGGTCCACGCCAACTCCTCTGCAGCAGCACTGGTCACTTCACTGATCACTTCACTGTGCACACCAGCTAGACAGACGCCCGGCCCGGTCGCGCGCCAGCTGACAGCACATAAAATCAGTGTAGCCAGGGCCCTTAAGTCAAAAGTTACGTTTCATTTTCTAAAATGTTACATTTTTGCTGCAAAAGTTTTTTTATTTTTTTAATTGTTATTTTTTTATTTCGGAGGCAAATTGATGTCAGCAAATTGTTGGCATACCAAGGAATCTATGATGTCTAATCGTGTATTTAATCTTATGATAAAACAGACAGACTCTAGTTTATAATAGTAATCTTTGCTCTAGTTTCATTTGCTCGCAGCGCCATCTTTACAGTTGTTACTATCTAGTCTAGCACCTAACTTATTCTAATACTTTGAACCAAATCTCGTTGATTTGGTTCAAAGTAATAGAATAAGGTGGTGCATTTACACTAATATTCGATATGTATAGAACCCTCATATCGGAAATTTTTACCATAATATGTTCTTAAGAGGGCTGTTACTAAAGGGCAAAATCGTATCAAAGCAAAAAAAAATAAAAAAACTTTCATTATCGACGATGATTTGTCATCTCTCTTCATTGTGTATTAAATTGAGTACTAGTGAATCGCTTTAATTAAGTTTTGTTCTATATTTTTGTAATTTTTTTTTTTTTCTGAAATCATAAAACATGACAAAATTACACAGGCGTATTAGATTAACACGAAAACTGAAAAAAAAATTGTTTAAATATAAAGCGAATTGGAGACAAAAAAAAAACATCAAATCCACCAACCTAGCATTAGTTTTTTATAATATCGTTATGTAATAATCGTAGAGGTTTAAATCCACAATTTCTATAGAAATTTTACTTGCTTGCACCTGCAATAGAATATTGATGCTTAAGTTATTTTTATTAGTTTAAGTTGCAAACTTAGACATATAGGTATTAATGCACTAGAATCTCGATAATATAAGAAACAATAACGCTAAACTTACTTACCATTACCAAACATTAAATGTAGGTAATCACCGGAACCAGAACTTCTAGTACGAAACCGCGCGAACTCGCAAAGTAGGAAACGTACGCGCACACGCTCAAGCAAAATCAAGTTTTAAAAAATGCAGAATACGTTTCATTTTGTCATGGCGCGTTTCATTCAGAGCATCTCTGTCTCCACAGACTACTTAGAGATACTACGTATTCTGTCTCTGAGTATGAAATGGAGTGAAAACTTTCTAGACGCGCCAGTTTTAGGTGCGTTCGTAAACTGTTTGCAATAAAAATCTAATAATACAAATCTTTTGTTCTCAAAAATTACGAAAATTGCCTTAAATATAAAAATTACTTACATGTTACGCGTGGGTGTAAAAAGTTACGAAAAATGTAAGAAATGTAACCTTCTGGCAACGCTGACCAGCTTGGGTATGCGGCGCTTCAGGGCGATCCACCCTGGTTTCTACGCCAAGAATCACAAAACACTTCTGGATCTCACTTATCCGACTCGATAAGGACCATGGACAATACTTCGCGGAACTCGGATAAATAAAACTCCGGATACTTTGACAGTACATGTATTCGTATTACATCTGTCATCAATCTCAAACTCAAAAAACAATCTTAACCTTAATCCTATAGATAATCAACGGAAACTTTTAACACCGCGATTCAGGAATGCTGTCTAAATGAACAGCGCCATCTATCGGCGGAAATGGAACTAACTTTCTTCTTACAAAGTTTTCTTGCACAAAATTTGAATGCGAACAATACTAATTGAGTATTATTTCAAATGTGCATTATATAAAATGTTCATTATACCATATAAAATAAGGTAAAATGAAATTATTAAATAGTACTGTATGGTGACGGACGTAAAGAATTTCACCATCCCCATATCTTCCCGTGGGTGTCGTAAGAGGCGACTAAGCGACACACCAGAGAATGGGCTACAGCGTTATCTGTGTACTTTAACAACAAACTGCGATCGCCAACCCGCCTGCCAAGCGTGGCGATTATGGCAAACCCCCCAAACATAATGAATAGCACACCGAAAAAACGGCCCCGAGTGCCCGGCAGCCCGTCTACCCTCGGCTACGGTAGCGGTCGAGGCGATGGCGTGGCAAGGGGTGCTAAGAATCCCCGGAGTGGACCCGGCTAACCCTACAAACACCGACGACTGGACCTGGGAACATATAACACGCGAACACTCCGGACCGACGAGAAGATAGCCGAACTTGAGGAAGAATTGAGCAGGTTACGATGGAGTATTGTAGGGTTATCTGAAGTCCGAAGAGAGGGGAAGGACTCGATAATCCTCGAAGCCGGTAACCTGCTCTATTTCTAAGAGGGAGACCGGCAGTCCCAGGGTGGTGTTGGGTTTATCCTCCACAAGTCCCTTGTGAACAACGTGGTGAAGATCGAGAGTGTGTCAACCTGGGTGGCGTACCTTATACTCAGAATATCCGCAAGATATTCGCTGAAGGTCATACAGGTCTACGCCCCGACCTCGGCACACCCCGACGACGAGATAGAGACCATGTATGAGGATATCTTCAGAATCTCCATGCATGGTTTTAAAACTCATTTCACCATTGTCATGGAGGACTTCAACGCGAAACTGGGCAAACGAGACGAGGATGAGCTGCAAGTGGGGCAATTTGGAGTTGGACGTCGGCACTACCGGCAGGCTTATTACGTATGAAACAGCAATTAACAATATTTGCGCAGAGATTGTACAATCATCGCGCGAATATTGCTTTACGTCAAAAAATTGGAAGGCTTATTTTTGCGAAATAATTGCTCTTCAATCGCGATTTCGCATTATATGTATATGAGCTATAGCCACACCATAATAATTTTACGACAGCACTGCTAACAATAAAAATCTGAAATGTGCATTTATCGCAAGGTGATCGCGATAATTTCGTATTACGTATGGTTTTTGACAGCAGAGCGACAGCGATCGGCGAGCAAATGTGGCTGTCAAATTGCGATTACTTTTTACCTTGTTGTTGGTCGATTGCCAATCGCTCGCTGATGGCTGAGTAGGTACAGAAGTTTTTGAGTGTTTGGCGGCTTTTTCGTATGTTATTTTGTGGCTACTTTAATTATCCGCAAATTAGAATAATATTATAAGAATAAATATTGAAATAACAAATTCCTAGTGAATATTGTAAATGTAAATGACAAATTGGTGTTGTTTTGAGTCTCTAATGTCTACGCAACTGGATTATTTGTTGAATCATTGAAACAGAAGTGATCACGGTAAAGTGGAGGCTTTTTTATATACAGTATAAAAAATCCAGTGTTGGCTTCCCCAGCGAAGCTTATATGTTTACTACTAAATACTTACAAACACATGAGAATGTAATAAGTCCGCAATAAGTATCTTCTATTATATTTTTTTTTATATGGCAAACACCGATGTCGACTATTCTGCCAATGTCTAAATTAAATTTGAAAAATCTTTTTTACGTTTCATAGCTCAAATACGAGATAATGTAGTCTACTAAGTGATGTTTTAATGCGTTATCGATTCGATTTCTTAAAACATTCGACAATTCGAAGAAATTTTAATTGATTTTACACATTGACATACATACATACATACATACATAAACTCACGCCTTTTTACCATGGGGGTAGGCAGAAACTACAGAACGGCACCCGCTACGATCCTTACATACTTCTTTTGCTTCACACACATTCATACATCTAGTCATACACACACGCCGGTTATGGGTACTGCGCACTTGGCCTTTCTGAAGAACATCACCTATAAGGTCTATGTATGTCTTTCTAGGGCGTCCCCTCCCGGCGTTTCCATTCACGTCTGCCTTGTAAATACCTTTCGTAAGTCGACTTTCATTCATCCTCTCAACATGGCCAAACCATCTTAACATACCCTTTTCAATTTTAGTCACTACATCTTCTTTTAAACCACAACGTTGTCTTATTACCTCATTCCTCAATCTATCAGTTAAAGTTACACCACACATACTCCGCAAGGAGCGCATTTCTACTGCATTAATCCTACTTTCATGTCTTTTTTGCCATACCCAGTCTTCACTTCCATACATAAGTGTAGGCACCAGCACGCTGTTGTGAACGGCGAGTCGAGCTTCCGGAGACATCGACTTGCTGGTCACAACTGCATGCATAGCACCATTCACTTTATTCCCTGCATTCACTCTCCTTTCCACATCCTCTTCAATCTTTCCATCCCTTGTGAACATACTTCCCAGATATACAAACTCGTTCACTTGCTCCACACTCTTATCATTTATTTTCACTTCACACTTCGATACATCTTCTTCTCTTTCAAACACCATTACCTTAGTCTTGTTCACATTTATACTCATCCCTTTTAACATTGACATATAGGTAAATAAAATGCAAATATCAAATTTTCACTGCCATATTTACTTTACACAAATTGACTATTGTAAAAAACCGGCCAAGTGCGAGTCGGACTCACGCACGAAGGGTTCCGTACAATTATCGCAAAAAACGGCTAAAAATCATGTTTGTTGTATGGGAGCCACACTTAAATATTTATTTTATTATGTCTTAGTATTTGTTGTTATAGCGGCAACAGAAATACATCATCTATGAAAATTTCAACTGTCCAGCTATGACGGTTCATGAGATACAGCCTGGTGACAGACAGACAGACAGACGGACCGCGGAGTCTCAGTAATAGGGTCCCGTTTTTACCCTTTGGGTACGGAACCCTAAAAAACAGCCTCCACGAAGTGTTGCTCTTTCATATGCTGGTTAATTCATCAAACGATACATTTTATAAATCATCGGACAGATAAAATAGCTTCTGTTAAAAGTGACTGTCAAAAAAAAAAGACTTGACTTAAAGGCCTCGGTAGCCAGGTCACTCATTTAATCGCGCAATAATTGTACCATTATTGCTACTTGCTGTTCCTTACGTAATAAGCCCGCGGGTGAGCCCGGTGGTCTGGCCAGTTTTATGGAGAAGGAGGGCCTCTACGTGATGAACTCCTTCTTCAGAAAGCGTGAGCACAGGAAGTGGACCTGGCAAAGCCACTCAAGAGGTAAATAATACTATCTATTTTAATAAATGACAAGTAAAAATTGAAAATTTAAAAAACCCCCGACCCATTTATCTTGCGAAAACACCCCGATTCAAACAGTAAAACGCCCATAACTTTTGAACGGCTGAACCGATTTTATTCAAACATAGCTTAGAACACTCTAAACTACTAACTTACTAAATCAAAATGAGTTCATCCGTTTAGGCGCTATGATGCCACAGACAGACACAGATACACAGCACACACGTGAAACTTATAACACCCCTCTTTTTCCGGCGGGGGTTAATAAAGAAGAGCAGTGGCGGCCCAGTGGTATCGTCCGCGACTTACAAGTTGTTGGTCGTGGGTTCGAACCCAAGCATGCACTTTACTTTTTGTAAATTATTTCATCAACACTGCTCTCAAAACGGTGAAGGAAAACATCGTGAGGAAACCGGCATTTCTTAGAACCAACAATTCGAAGACATGTGCCATCCACCAACCCGCACTGGTCCCACGCGGTGGATTACGGCCCATTCCCTCTCACAAACAGGAGGCCTATGTCCCAGCAGTGGGAACATTATTAGGCTGATGATGAATCCTAGGAAAACTTATAATCTGTAGGCCATAATGGCCGGCCTCTTTTTCGTCTGTTCACGAGAAGTTTATTTTCAAGTAAATGTTTTGTTGTTAGACTTTAAAAATATAATCGTTTTTTGTGGCCTAATAGTACTAATCAATTTGAGACATATTTCATAAAATCAACTAGCTTATAAAATTGTCTTACCATTTAGTGTTCCGGCAGCAAGGCGCTGCACGAGATGGTCGCGCAGCAGCTCGCGCTCGCGCCCGCCCAGGAAGCGCGCCCACGCGCCCAGCAGCGCCAGCGTCAGCTTCAGCAGGCGTGTGTCGCGACACTGACGATACCAACATTCCAAACGTCAATATCCATCAGAGAGGTTGGAAAGCTATATAAATATGTACAAAGTTATCAGCTGGTGCTGGGACGACAGATCTGAGCCTGTCAGTGCTTGTTAGCATTCTTCGAATAAGATAGCTACGCTTGTAAGCGCTAGGAAACCGGAACAAGCTACCACCTTTATACATGAACGCATCCTATGTTAATTTAATCAGTGACATATGTCGCATGTTGTAGTGTCTGCAAATTTTACCACAAATAATAGTGATAAGTATTGTGCATACTGAGTAAGTTTACTGTAAGTATGATATCTCGCTGTAAAAATATCAGGTTAAGCAGATAAACTGGCAAAACCCACATTGCGGCTGGCTGTCACTTTATTTCAAATGACGTTGGATTCTCTAGTAAACAACTTGTATATTTGGAATCAACTATCTCACATACATTAAAATGTAAGTTAGCGAGGTAATAGGTTAGTTGACTGAAAATTATTTTTTTGTCTGTCAGAAAGATTATATAAAAAAAAATTACACATTATTTCTTTTGACTCGTAAACATAAAGTGACAAAGATACAGTGCGTTGAAATATCGTGTGTCGTCACGTTGTGCTACTATTTATACCGACAAAGTGACGTCACAAACTCGCACTCCTGAATGTTGGTGCGATTTAACTTTGTCAATTTTTATTTATTAGATAAAGCAAAAAATATGGCTCCAATATTATTTGATAATCTCACTAACGAACTAAATACAATAATCATTTTTCTACCCAGGAAACATCCCTATTGTGGCTAGATATTTCCAGGCAACCCTGCAGCAATATATTCTACTATCAAGTATCATTCATGGCAATTAAGTTTAATAAAAAAAAAACAAAAATGGCTTGACAAAAACAAATTTCAAAACAAAACCGTTAATAATGTGACGATACACCTTATTGTTTTAAGGGCCGATTTTACAATGGTCAGATAACTTTGAACTGAGGAATTAAAATGGCGATTCGAAACAGGTATTTTTTTTTTTTGAAATATGTAAATTTGTCAAACTATTTATGCTTCAGAAAAGTTATCTGGTCACTGAAAAAATATTGTACAAAACAAAATTACTTCTTCGTTGTTGGTAAAGTTGTAATAATAGTCCAACACGAAGCCGACGTCGGAGTAGTCCACATTCGGCGCCACGGCCGTCAGGAGCGTCAGGCAGTGCAGGTCGCGCTCGTCGCTCATCGCTCCCAAGTGGGAACTCAACATGTCCACTAAGCGATGGCTGGCAAACAAACATCATTCATATAAAATGTTTATTCCCTACATTCTCGGACGAGAACCCGAGGAAACGCAATTTTAAACAAGTACTTTATGATTGAACTCATTACTGAGAGCAATGTACATCATCCTCGCGGGCTCTCGCGTGACAGTGTACAGCCGATATTGTAGTTTCATGTATACAGTGTGTAACAGAAAGGTGTGATCATACTCGTATTTTAAAACTGCTTCTGCCCTTGTAAAATTTGGCTTTTACATACAAAGTTGTCGTCAGCTGACCAAAATGTGTATGGGAGATGCAGTTTTATGAATTTCTTGGAGAAAGTTGATGCATGAGAAGCAGTTCTAGACATGCGGCAGCGTGTCAAGCCAAGTAAAAGCAAAAAACCGGCCAAGTGTGAGTCGGACTCGCGCACGAAGGGTTCCGTACCATTATCGTAAAAAAACGGCGAAAAAATCACGTTTTTTGTATGGGAGCCCCACTTAAATATTTATTTTATTCTGTTTTTAGTATTTGTTGTTATAGCGGCAACAGGAATACATCATCTGTGAAAATTTCAACTGTCTAGCTATCACGGTTCATGAGATACAGCCTGGTGACAGACAGACAGACATACAGACAGACAGACAGACGGACCGCGGAGTCTCAGTAATAGGGTTCCGTTTTTACCCTTTGGGTACGGAACCCTAAAAAGGTTATAGTGACTCAATCTTAAAAGATAGACATATGCTGTCACGGTATTTTTTTAAGAACTTTTAAAGAGGCACAATTCCATCATACATGATATTTGCGTAACTTAAACCGTTTACACAGCGCACGCAACGGAAGCTCTCAAAAAGGAATAATTTTGCCCTTTGTTGCAACATTTTTCATTTTTGCTCCGCTCCTATTGGTCGTAGCGTGATATTATATAGCCTATCCAACACAAAAATATTTTTTCAATTCCAACCAGTAGTTCCTGAAATTAGCGCGTTCAAACGAACAAACTCTTCAGCTTTACAATATTAGTATAGATTTGACCAAGTCGGGGCGGTATAACGTGTTGTACTCTATAATAGAGCTCTCTTGTGCCTTGATTTGACTTGGATCTAAATCGATAAGATGTACTTCATCTAAGGTTTTAACTCTGGAGAGTCCAATGTAAGCTTGCCCTTTATTAAATATAGAGGAGCCTATGTCCAGAAGAGCGCTGTCAAGGCTAAGGCCTTGTGATTTGTGGATAGTAATTACATATGCTAAGCAAATAGAAAAATGTTTCCTGTGAACATATACATTACTTAATATCTGAAACTTGGGCTTGACTCGTTCTAGAATTAAGGGTGGTATTCCACTCGTTATATATTCACGTAAAAACCTTAAAGTCCATATAAAGACCGGCTGTCATCAATTTTGATTGCTGATTCTTACATTACAGGCACTTCAGGTAGGTGTTTCTAATAGAATCAATTAATTGAATTTTTGTACTAAAAAGATAAAAATTTACTAGTTTCTGATTTATTCCTTTGCATTCACCTAACTACCTATCTTATCTGTATGCCAAATTCGAACTTCCTAGGTGATCTGGAACATGGTTAGAGTTTTGATTTATACGTCAGTCAGTGATAAAAATTACGATTTTTGGACGTTACTCGTAATATCTAAATAACCGTTTGAGCTATATTTATGAAATTTTGGTTTATAGTTCATCTTAAAGATTTTAATACATAAACCAAATTTCATGTGTTTATGTTAAATAGATTTTGAGTTATTAAGATAACAAAAGTGGCTCCAAATGGTTCGTGTTATATGCTGCGTCGCCAGTTCCTTTTTAGGGTTCCGTACCCAAAGGGTAAAAACGGGACCCTATTACTAAGACTCTGCGGTCCGTCTGTCTGTCTGTCTGTCACCAGGCTGTATCTCATGAACCGTGATAGCTAGACAGTTGAAATTTTCACAGATGATGTATTTCTGTTGCCGCTATAACGGCAAGCAAGCAAGCAATACTAACAACCGAATAAAATGATTATTTAAGGGGGGCTCCCATACAACAAACGTGATTTTCTGCCGTTTTTTGCGATAATGGTACGGAACCCTTCGTGCGCGAGTCCGACTCGCACTTGCCCAGTTTTTTTATGGTAATCAAATTTGTTCATTTGCGAACGAATTTTATCAACATTTATACTAATATATTATAAAGCTGAAGAGTTTGTTTGTTTGTAGGGTAGGTAGGTAGTGGTAGATAGATAGATAGCCAGTTGACGGGAGCGAAGCCGCGGGGCCAGCTAGTTAAATATAAACAAAAAACGCGTAAAAAAATCCGGATACTGAATAGGCAATTCGTTCGAACATTTCAAAGGTAAAATATAGAAAATATCACAAAAAAAAAACTTAATTCACAACTTTTGCCGGCCGCTTCGCGCATGTATATGGCCAGTACAGCAATTGCGATTTATCTCGAAGAAGGTTGTCAAAATAATGCTCAAATTTCCAAGCATGTTTCAGAAAATGTAATAATTAATGGACACTGAAATCAGCATTTGTTTGTATTCGGAAATGCGATGATCGCCGAGGGACATTAAGATTGCCCTAGTCGAAGGCGACGGCATGAACTATTTTGTGCGTGGGGTTAAATAAAATGCATGCTATCTGACAACACGTGCGAAAGAGATAGATGCTATGATGAGCAGTAAGAAGCTAGTTTGCAAATTTGTAGTGAAATGGATGAGGATTTAGGACGAAAACGAGCGCGCGAAATTTTATAATCAGACCTTTGGGAATATGGATATCATGAAAAAGCTGCTAAATGCATCTGTTCAAAATAAAATTATTTGCATTGTTGAACTACTAATCTATCCCTGTATGGTGACTGTTTTGCAATTTTCATTCTCTTTATAGTATTTATTTGTGCCCGACGATGCGTTAAAAATTGTGTTGAAATATGGAAGTTTCGACGCTCATAACGTAACAATATTTTTTTTTTGCTTTTTTGTTTCCATACAAGGCTAGATAATGATGAGATACATTGATTGATATAACTTTTAATTTTGAACTTACACCGTCAAACAGTGGAGTAATCGCCACACTACTTGTATGGAAGAATTATTGACTAGGGCAACCTTAAGAAAATAGTTGTACTTTACAAGCGTTGCACACAACTTCGTTCAAGTTAAAGGACGTTAATTTTAATATTCTATAGCCATATTTAATTTAAATAATTAAAGTTCCATCATCCATACTGTTTCTAGAAATAAGGCACTTACTTGATGCATCTTGCTGATTTTGATAGCATAACGCTGACTTTCTCCAAGTGCTGCATCTTATTCCTTCGGATGATTCCTGCAAGGATCATCCACGGCATCGGGTCTTCGAAGCCTGGCGCCGTGAACTTGCGCAGACGATCTATAAGCAATTTTTCGACCAGTGCCAACACCTGTTCTTGTACCTTGGCGGAGAAAGAAAATACACATAATTATACCAGGTTAACTTGCTGATGTAAAGCTGTTGTTTGACCAATAAATGTCTGCGATATATTCACTGTACTTAGTACAGTACAGTACTCAAATTCACAGTGTCAGGCGGCTAAACGAAACGCATTATTTTCTTTAAATCAGTTCTTTTAGAACAGCTGTGTTTGTTCCTTTATTATCCTCCATTTTCAGTAGTGGAGTAAAATGGAACTTGTCAACAGTAGGAAAGGTGCTAAACAAATTGATGTTTTTTTAGCTACTTGCGATAAAATAAAATGTTTACCTTAGTCTCTGGGTCAGACACTTGTTGCAGCGCACCGTCGAGGAAGGCATTGAGTACATGAGCGCTGGCTCGCGCCGCCAGCAGCTCGCCCAGCGCCGCGATGGCAGCTGTGCGTACCGTGATGCTCGCATCGCGACACAAGCTCACCAAAAACTGCGCGACAAAAATCGCGATAAAGTAACCTCCGATTTCTAAACTAAGTTAAGTAAGTAAGTTAAGTATTTGTCAAACTCTACTTTAGCCTGAACTCCTATCAAACTTTAGCATTCAAGTAGGGTACACGTTCTAATTTTAAATATTCACAATACAGAAATCTATCCTAAGGCCGGCTGTACACATTCGCGCGAGAGTCCGAGGAAACGCTGACATAGAGTTTTTAAACAAAGTACTTCATGATTGAAATCGGTACTGAGATCAACGTACATCATCCTCGCGGGCTCTCGGGCGAAAGTGTACAGCCGGCATAGTCTTACTTAATAACTTTAGTGGGTAGTATCTAGTTTTCCAACCTGCGATAGCAAACAAAACAAGTTATATCCTGGCTCACTGAACTGGCTCACTATCCTGGCTTGCCACAATGCTAAAGATGTTTACATAGGTCGGCAGTTGTTGAATAAAATTATCAAATTGGAAACTAGCGTCGCCGATCTCTGACTGTATACGTAAATACGGCCAAGTATAATGCCAGCATGGAACGCACTAATTGAACAAGGAATCGAACAGAAATGCATTCGCGAGAATTCATCTAGAAAGGGAAGGCGAAACATTCAAAGTAGGAAAAGACGTTAGATAATAAGACCCCTTATATTCACAATTATTCTTGGCGGTAAAGGAATAAATTTTCAGAGGTCTCAATTAGGAATATCATGGGATCAATGATAAATGATTTTATTTATGTAAGATGGTTTGTACAAACACTTTTATATGTCGATCAAATTTTTTTAAACTAGATGAGGTCGGCATTTCCACTACATATCTGACTACTCTGAGAAGAAAGGCCAAAACAAACTCGGTAAACTCAATTTAGACGTTATCCCACTAAAGTACTTGAGATACGCAGATGACATTAGTGCTTTTCGCTAAAACATCAAGAAGACCCAAGAAGAATGATCGGCGTACTTTACAAACAATTAAACCCGGTTTTTTTGTGATGACAAATGGAGAAGAAAACCCCATACAAGTAGAAAACACTCAAATTGACTACACAGATGAGTACATTTATCTTCGTCGTTCTTTACCAAGCCTAACTCACCGCCAGTTGTTGTTCTTGCGGCGGCGGCGCGCCGGTGTCCGCCAGCAGCTGCTGCAGCAGCGCGGCGCCCGCCCTGCGCCCGCCCTGCGCACCACCGCCATCAGGCGAGATGCCTCCACTTTACCTAACTCACCGCCAGTTGTTGTTCTTGCGGCGGCGGCGCGCCGGTGTCCGCCAGCAGCTGCTGCAGCAGCGCGGCGCCCGCCCTGCGCACCACCGCCATCAGGCGAGATGCCTCCACTTTACCTAACTCACCGCCAGTTGTTGTTCTTGCGGCGGCGGCGCGCCGGTGTCCGCCAGCAGCTGCTGCAGCAGCGCGGCGCCCGCCCTGCGCACCACCGCCATCAGGCGAGATGCCTCCACTTTACCTAACTCACCGCCAGTTGTTGTTCTTGCGGCGGCGGCGCGCCGGTGTCCGCCAGCAGCTGCTGCAGCAGCGCGGCGCCCGCCCTGCGCACCACCGCCATCAGGCGAGATGCCTCCACTTTACCTAACTCACCGCCAGTTGTTGTTCTTGCGGCGGCGGCGCGCCGGTGTCCGCCAGCAGCTGCTGCAGCAGCGCGGCGCCCGCCCTGCGCACCACCGCGCGCTCGTCGTTAGCGCTGCGAGCAACCACCGCCATCAGGCGAGATGCCTCCACTTCGCCATTCAGACGCTGCCACACAAATACTAGCGATTAATATAACGCTAAAATATAATTCGCAGACTGTAGAAAACGTTTAGCGTTTGTTTTATGCAAGATTTAGTTACTATACGCGTTATTATTAAACCTCGTTTTGTAATAATGCGCCTGCGGTGTGAACATTAACATAAACAAGGTGGAGGCAAAGAGTTTCTATGGAGCGGGCTCAGATCAAATAAAAAGTCAAGATGGAAAGTTGCAAACAACAAAGTGAAGCCGGTTCAAACTATGCCTTGCCGTATAAATACACAATTACACGCGCACACGTACAACGAAACTACTCCTTGGCTTGTCAGTTGCAACTTTATTATTTATTTTTAACCATTAATGTACACACACATAGTAAATAGACAAGAAGAAGGAACAGAAAATAGGTACAAAGGTAAGCTTATTTCTATCGAAATCTCTTCCAGCATACCTGCGAGAGGAGAGTTGCAAAAAAAGATATGTAGACACCGTGTGTAGAGGGGAAATAAAAATAAAAATATTTTGAACAATTCACAATAAAGAAGAATACAGTATAGATAATTAATATATACTCTTATATACATGCATAATAATAAAATAAATATGTGATGTCGTGTATGGGGCAGTGGAGGACGGTTCTTCGCTATCCAGGATGTCAACAGATTCAAGAGGACAGCGAACCTATAAGGATCGAGCGTGGAATATTTCAGGGCGATAGTCTGAGTCCACTGTGGTTTTGTTTAGCCCTGAACCCTCTTAGTACATTGCTGGAGGGTTCAGGCCTGGGCTATCGGTTGAGAAGAGGAGGTCAGGTCATATCTCACCTCCTTTACATGGATGATCTGAAGCTCTTTGCCTCCAACAACTTGCAACTGATGAAGCTACTGAAGGTTACAGAAACCTTTAGTGACGCCATCAGGATGGAATTTGGTGTGGACAAATGTGCAGTCATGCATGTAAAGCGAGGGGAGATTATGGAATCCGTGGGAATACAACTCTCGGATTCCATACACCTTCGATCCCTTTCCTCAACCGAAACTTACAAGTATTTGGGTATGTCGGAGGCACTAGGCATCAACGCTACTGACGTGAAACAGTCGTTGAAGGAACGCTTCTTTGGCCGCCTGAAAAAAGTACTAAATAGTCTTTTATCAGGCGGAAACAAGGTGCGCGCCTTCAACGGCTGGGTCATGCCGGTCTTGATGTATTCTTTCGGCATACTCAAATGGACTCAGACAGAACTTGACGCCCTGGATAGGAGAGTCCGCACATTGCTTACCGCAAATCGTATGCATCACCCACGATCATCGATTATGAGACTGTATATCCCGCGGAAGTGCGGTGGTCGTGGCTTTTTAAATACTAAGACCCTGCACAACCGCGAGGTATGCAGTCTTAGGGAATACTTCCAGGCCGTCGACGTGGGTAGTCATCGAGATGTGGTAGCGGTGGACAAGGGCCTTACCCCGCTCTCCTTGGCTAACGAGAACTGGCGTAAACCTATAGTACTAGATACTAATGACCGCAGGGAGGTATGGCAGATCAAGGAGCTTCACGGACGCTTCTACCGGGTCCTACATGGGCCCGATGTAGATCTTTTAGCGTCCGTGGCCTGGCTACGATTTGGTGACCTTTTCGGGGAAACCGAAGGTTTTGTCTTTGCGATTATGGACGAAGTTATGATGACGAACAACTACCGGAAATACATTGTGAAGGACGGCACAGTTGACATCTGTCGGGCATGTCACCGGCCGGGGGAATCTATCCGTCACATTATCACCGGTTGTTCTAGTCTGGCTAACGGAGACTACTTGCATAGACACAACCTTGTAGCCAGGATTATCCATCAGCAACTTGCTCTTAAATACAATCTTGAGGAATCGGAAGTGCCTTACTATAAGTATGTGCCCGACCGTTCTCGAAAATGGCAATGTCACATTGTATTGGGATCGGTCTATCATCACTGACAGGACTATTGTTGCCAATAAGCCTGACATAGTGGTGATAGACCGACTAGAGCGTCGCGCAATGATTGTTGATATAGCGGTCCCCCATGACGAGAACCTCGTGAAGGCTGAGAGAGATAAGAAAAGCAAGTATCTTGATCTGGCTCGCAAGGTTGTCGACATGTGGGATGTGAATACAGCAATCATTGTGCCGATAGTCGTGACGGCCAATGGCATAATAGCCAAGAGCCTCGACGAACATCTGAGGAGGCTCTCGTTGGGCAGCTGGATCAAGGGCTTGATCCAGAAAGCGGTACTCCTGGACACGGCGCGTATCGTTAGGAGGTTCCTCTCTCAGGAGCCCTGACCACCGGTAGCTTGGACCCTGTTCCCGATACCGGTGGGCTACTATTTTTGTATTTTTAAATGTTTTTTTATTTTATTTTTTATAGAATAATATTTAAAAATGTAAAGATATGTATATATAAAATGAATAAATGAAATAAATATTACAATAATAAATACTAACTAATGTCATAAATACATAAATAATAATACATAATTATATGCAACTAAGACGGAATGGAAAGATAATGCTCTTTCACTCTCTTTTTAAAAACTGCAAGAGTTTGGCAGTCCCTAATATCAGGCGGTAACGAGTTCCACAACCGCACCGCGTGTACAGTAAAGGAGTAGGAGTAAAAGTCGGTAGTGTGGGAAGGTGTTTCAAGGAGATGTTTAAGAGGAAACGGGGGTGGTCTTTTGTCCATACAAACGCTCTCGTCTGTTTTCTCTCTGGTTTATGAACTTAAAGCAATGATTTTTTACAGTAAACTAAATATCAACTTTTTCTATGTCCCTATGTTTTCCTTTTTGGTGATATATTATCCGTATAAGAACTAGAACCCTCTCAAAATGCTCAAAATTGTCTGTATTGAGTCGCTGTCTTCAGAGCCTTAGTGTACAAATTTGACAACTATTAATGAAAAAAGGAAAACATAGGGACATAGTAAATATCCTTCTTATTCAGTTTATGAAATATCTTCTAAATCGGTCCAATATTGGAGGAGAAAACAGACGAGAGTCAAACCTCGAATTATGACTTTTTACTTATGAAAATTTCTCGAATCTGCAGTTGTCCTTATCGTACGAATTTGTGGGCGGGGTGAGACGCAAGGGGTCTGCATAATACGTACACAGACGGAAAAGTGATGCGTAGTAGTTGAAAATAATATCGAAATACTAGTGTTGTAAACAGTTATCGATAAACACATTTATATTGTTTACATGTGCTGTTTGTGAGAAATTCAAATAGAAGTATTAAAAAGTATTGGATACAAAATAAAATAAAGTGCATGTCTATAAATGTTTATTACAAAAAGTTTTCAATACAAAACAGTAAATTATATATCGGGTAGGTATCCGCAATCTCTAGATCGCCTACTAGGTACATCAGCGAAATTAAACTTATTTCAACGTCAGCCGCACGAGTCAATCGATCAGGTTAAGCTTTGCTTGCCGTGGTTGGTCGGTGGATGGGTGACCATCTTTACATACAGACGGGTGTGTCTCGCCAAGCACGTTAAGCCGTTGGTCCCGGCTGTTATTTTCGGCTTTGACAGCCCGATAGTCTGACCCGTTTTACCAAGGGGTTGCATATTACCCAGTAACTGGTTGTGGAGGTCAGATAGGCAGTCGATCCATCAAAATACTGTTATTCAGCTGCATCCGACTCTAACGTAGATGGGAAAACGCTAGGCAGATTATGACGACGTGCTTTCTCTCACTGGTTTATTCTTTGGTATCCGACCGTCAATGATTTCTGGTAAAAGGCTAATGCCTTAGGCTTGCCACTAATGTGGTAGAACTTTTCAAATCAAATCAAATCTATCGAACTTTTCTAATAATGGTTCCATTTTTATGCCATAATGCATCGTCCCTCTTAATATTTTGAAAAATAAAAGCTTTTGGGACTCCATAAAATAAAATAACAGAAATCTCGACGAGTTATTTGTAGTTGGCCTTGTACTTGGTAGAAGTAATTGTGATTCTGTTTTCTGTCTCGCATCCAGCGGATCCCCGGAACCTTCACCAAGTCATCGTTCCACCTGGTGGGAGGCCTTCCAATGCAACGTCTTCCGGTTCGCGGTCGCCACTCCAGAAACTTTTCTGCCCCATCGGCCATCCGTTCTGCGAGCAATGTGCCCTGCCCACTGCCACTTAAGTTTGGCAATTCTCGGGCTTGCCAAATTCTATTGCTCGGGCTATGTCGGTAACACTGGTTCTCTTGCGGATTTCTACATTTCTGATTCGACCACGCAAGGAAACTTCATGTATAGCCCTCTCCATTGCCCTTTGGGTGACTGTAAGCTTTCTGGTGAGGCCCATAGTAAGCGACCATGTCTCAGAGCCATATGTCTGGCAACACACACTGGTCATAGACTTAGGTCTTGAGACACTGTGGTAAGTTGGACGAGAAGATACCGCAACTTCCCGAACACTGCCCAGCCAAGTCGGATTTGACGGTTGACCTCTTTCTCGAAGTTGGCCCTACCCAACTGAATCGTTTGTCCCAGGTAGACATAGTCACCCACAACATCGAGTGTAGAGTATCCGACCCTGATTGGAGTGAGTGTAACATGGACATTCAACATCACCTTGGTTTTGTGCATGTTCATCCTAAGACCCACTCTTTAGGAAGCTCTACTGAGGTCATCGAGCATTGTACTGAGGTCCTCCATAGTCTCAGCCATGACCACTATATCGTCGGCAAACCGAAGGTGAGTGATGTATTCGCCATTGACATTTATGTCTAGCCCTTTCCAGTCCAGAACCCTGAAGACATCCTCCAGTGCAGCGGTGAACAGTTTTGGTGATAAAAAAAAAAAAAAAATGAAAAATAATCCTGAAAAAAAATGATCCTGAAGTCGAACTGACATGGTGGCGTTCTATACAAACATTTCAACACTTCGATGTACCGGTAGTCAATTTGGTACCGTTGGAGAGACTGCAGTACAGCCTAAGTGTCGATCGAATCGAAGCCTTTCTCGTATGCAGCGTATGTGTGTGGTCAACGGAGACGATTAGTGATGACCCTTGAAAACGGCTCTAAATCCATTTATTTTTGATGAATTCCGTCTTCAGGTGACATACTTGCAATTTCATAAGGGCAGTTTACCTCTATTATCGAGTCTTCACCTACCAGACCATCCGGACTTGCCGCTAAAAAGGGTTTGTTTTCATCGATAAATATTCCACACTCTAATACCTGTAGCCCCGTGTGCTTGATAAATTGATCGATCGCTTCAGATTCCTTTTCCTTGCCATAATTGGTAGCCACGGTTCCTTTAAATTTGTTATATAATAACGTTTGTCATATTTTAGCGAACCGATGTTTTCGGTCGCATCTTACATAATAGCCCAAAATTCGATGCCGTAAGCCTCTTTAGTCTTTCAATTTCCCATAAGCTATTATCGCTTTGGCCCCCACTATTTTTATTTGAACATCCTTAGTTGAGAGCAATATTTCAAGAAATTTATTTTTCTTTTAATTTATATAAATCCAAAGGCATATCTTCTTCCAACTCTAAGCGACCGTAGTTTTTATCAGGTTATGTAGTTCTTTTTATTTTGCTCGTTCCGTCTTTGGGATACGTCAGTTTCCTTTTTCGGTAAATCTCTGTGGTTTTTTTCGAACGCTGCTTTTGTTCTATATTTTTTTTTGTATATTGGCCCGGACTGCAGCCCTGTATTTTTTTTTTGAATGCGTGCATGAATAGCCCTTCGCTATTCCATGAAGTTACTACTCCATAACATCTTGTCTGATGTGATATGAGCCACTTCCTGCAAAGTTAATTCTTTTTCCGCCAATAAATTTAGCAATTACATTATTAAATTGCTCTACAGTATTATTAGTCACGTCCAAAAAAAGATTTTCTGCGTTTGCTGTTAAGAATAACAGATATTGTTGGATATCTGTCCACAATCCACAACAACAAAAGTAACGAGTGACTGGGGCGATTACAAGAAATGCGCGAGCCGCGGCCGGGAGCGTTTCGGAGGCACGCACACACTGTCAACTTACACACACATGGATAGGGCGGCCGGGCGCCACGCGCTCGCAGTTCGCAGAGCGACAGCGATAGTTTTTTCAAATACCTATTTTTCAAAAGTCCCTCCGCCCGTATTTCCTCTTAAGATGCGACCTGCAAAGTGCATCGGAAGGACGGGAGAAGGAGAAGCGTTCGCGGAGGTAGGAAGGCGTTTTAGGGTTGTGAAGGACGTTAAATAGCAGACACAAAATCCGAGAGTTCCTGCGAAGTCGAATAGGGAGCCACTTGAGCATTTTGCGAAAGCCTGAAACATGATCATACTTTTTGAGATTGAAAACAAAACGAATACATATATTTTGCAAACGCTCAAGTTTATTTAAAAGCTCCTCGGTGGCATCCAAATAACAGGCGTCGGCGTAGTCGATGATGGGCTGAATAAGAGTTTGAGCTAGCGAAATTTTGGTGTTCAAGGGCAAAAAGCTCTGAAGGCACTTCAGCGAGTGAAAAGTGTAGTGCACCTTGCGACTGACTTCAGCGACATGTCCAGTCCATGATAAATAGGATGATTATTTGATCTGTGAGCTCGAATGATAAGCTAAGGCGTAATTTCGTTGTACGTGAGTGCGCGTAATTGTGTATTTGAACGGCAAGGCATAGTTTGAACCGGCGTCACTTAATTGTTTGCAACTTTCCATCTTGACTAAAATGTGACTAAAATGTTGGCCGTCCCGTCACACTGCACAGGATATCCGGTGGATGTTAAACATTTATGTTAATATTAGAAATTATAATTATTAAACCAATACTGAAATAAGCAGCAAAGTAATAAAAAAGAATAGATTATATTAGTTATATTTAAATTATAATTACCTAAAGTCGTCACAATCTAAGAAGTCCGTTGACGTTTCTCATTTTACATGCCGCGATAACTTTCTACGTAAGAAATTGATAAATCTAATTCATAATCCTAATTAAATACTATGTTACCCTATAACAACGAGTATCATTCGCAAATATCAAGTTTAATCATTATTACGTATTTTTATAGCTGTCAAAACGAGCCTTTTATTTTTTGACAACTTTAATATCCTTATTATTACCTACTTTTTGAGAGATTTTTCTACTCGGGCTTTGAATGATTACACGATTTATGCACCTATATATATTTATAATTGGAAAAACAGTAAGTACCAGGGAATCGAGAGCAGTGGGGTAGCGGGGCAGTAAAACCGACTCGTATGTGCCGTGACGACAAACGGCCCGGATTTACAGATACTGACAGAAAAGTATACGACCTTATATTTTTTTCGAAAGCCTGATGGATTTGAAATGTTGAATCAAGCGCACTTGCGTCACTCGACCTTCACGCTTCAGCACGCGTCAGTTTATTACCGCCTGTAAATACATGGTAGAACAAGACATGGTAATCTCCTCCCGTGACAGCTGGGTCACGTGATTGGCCTAAGACTACGTCATCAATTGCGTTGCGGTTCTCAAACTTTTTTTGTGGGGAAAAAGATAAAATAATACAATAAGTACAAATGTTTTATAATTCTTAATAAATCGTCATATTTGATACTTTTTGTTTTTATTGACTTTGCCTTCTTTTGATTGATTGCATTTTAGCATTTTTATTTAGTTCGGAACGAAAACTCACAAAACTTGACTTGACTAAAATAAGTCAAAAACTAATTAGGTTAGGTTAAGTTCGGGCGTAAAGACGTATTGACACAACTATGCCTTAAATTATGTAATTTACAACGCGTATATAAATTAAATAATAAATTAATAAAAGGCACATACAAGTTATTTTAGGTGAAGTTAGTTACAATATTGAAGCCACGCATATGATAGCGTCTCTTCATTGGGAAAAGAAAATAAATATTACACCGCCTTTTATACTGCTGTTTTTACAGTTTACGGAACAATTAACAATTTTTCTTGTGTATCTTTCAAAGTCTTAGAGCATTTAACCTATGGAGACGGCAAGCCGCGAATCACTGAACAAATTTTTCTGCCACTTTCTGCGGGAGGCGAGGAAAACACATACAGCACACTACAAAAAAATGACAATCACTCACAGATACATGCATCCTATTGCTACAAACGCACACAAAAAAATTATTAACCACACAATCAAAAAACACACACACATTGACAAATTTGTGTGTATCTACGCAATAATCCCATGACAACAGATACAAATTGCTAGTGATGTGATACAAATAATGACTGGAAATTCATTTTAATGCATGAATGAATGAGCAAAATGTTAATTCGTTTTATTTTTGTTATACTAAATAATAATAAACTTGAGTAATTAATAAACTACGTAGGTAGGTAAGAAAGGTAGGAGAATTTAAGATACACTAAAAAAAGAACGATTGAATTTATTTTTAGTCAATAATATCAACCGGATAGACTTTTATTTGACACTTTTTTATGTAACACTTTAACACGTCAGTTTTTCGTTTGTTTTGAACTATTTGAGTACGGTGTTTCCTAGCTAAGCTTGTTTGATATCTTATATAGGAAAACATACGTGTATTGTTTCATAGCCATAATCTAGTTCATATACATGTCTCAATGATCACGCCTAGAGGCAATCACTGATTTTTAAAATGTACCAGTTTATTATATACATGTCGAACACATTTCTGTGGATCAACTTTTTTGGTTAAAAAGGATAAACGAACATTTGAGTATTTTTAACATTCGCAATTGTATATGGCTTCGAATTGATGTGCAGTGGGGTTGTCATTGTAACTACCATGGCTGCGATAGTCTCCTCTCGATAGAGGTATCAAACAAAAATCTAAATCGCTTCATCTGTTTAGGAGCTATGATGCCACAGACAGACACACAGATACACAGCAATTCACGTCAAATTGATAACACCCCTCTTTTTCCGTCGGGGATTAAAAAATGATTGAAAACTCACTAACGAAACGAACAAACTTACTTTTTATTAGCCTAAAACTTGAAAAGAAAAGAATTTAAATCTATTCTCATAGACATTTATAAATGATATATTTTTTTAGTTCAACCTGACTTGTCCAGAAACAAACACAAACAAAATTATTTTGATACTGAACATACTGATTCAAAAAAATCATTTAATTTATCAATAATTCATTCACGTTGTCCCAGCACTATGCACATCGCTACCCTGTCAGCCTTTCTTAGTTCTTAAATAAAACTATGTTGATGTATAATTTAAACTTATATGTGGTAGGAAAAACCATGGCTTCGCAAATTGAAAGTGGCAGCTCGCTTTTTGCAAAGAGGAAACCGCACAATTAACCATTTTTTCGGAGAACTTACTTGCGACACAATACACCTTCAACTGTCCATTTCCAGACACAATAGAAATTACCATTGTTCTAATCCGATTCTGTCATATGGCCAAGCGACTTTGGCAGAGGGGTACGCTCAGCTATGCCATCTCCATAGGTTAAATGCTCTAAGTTCAAAGTTCACGGGTTCATCACAAATGTTTGGGAGCCACAGTATTTTTCTCACCGAGCGAAACAACGCTATAGGTGTGAGTGACACGACAATAGCGATGAAATGGCTAGTTGTCAGTATGACACTTGTCAATTCGATGTGTTGCCACTGTGTGTTTTTGAAATACCCGAGCAAAATGCATTGTTTATCTTAACAAAGCAATTATGAACTAATAATTCAAAATATAAATTAATTTAATACTAAAATATATATGACATAGATGAACATAGATGAATCACATAAGTTACTAAATAGTTAAGCTAGTTAGTAATTTATTTTATTTTCATTAACTACATGAGAAAGTACCTAAATTTTCTAAAAAGGACAATCAATGGTAACACTTATCGTGACGTAGGCTTAGGCCATCCTGGGAAGAGAATACCAGGCGAAGTATACGGAGTATGTTATTATACCATGTGTAAATAGATAGCGTCAGTCGCTAGCTAGCAGCGTTTGAGTGGGGTAGTCTATAGTGCTGTCGTGGGTTTGTTTTTTTTATTTATTCAATTATAAATGAAACGACTGGAACAGCGCTATTGCATCAAATTTCGTTGGAATTAGAGTAACAGCCAAGTGGAAATCATTAGGGGGATTCAGAACGCTTTCGGGGACGATTCTATGGGCGTACTTAATCATACAGATTAAGGAGTGGAATAATCAATTTAAAGACGGCCACACATCATTGGAGAGTGTGTCACGCTCCGATCGACCATCATCATGCCGAAATTACCAGGTCACTGCTAAAGTGAAGGCTGTGGTGATGTGGGACCGTCTTGTAACTATTCGAGAAATTGCGGCAGTGGTGAGCATCAGCACTTTTTCCGCACATTTAATTATGAAGAGAGTGGCGGCGAAATACGTGCCAAGGCGGAAACAAAAAAAAACAGAACTTTTGGGTGTGCAAACCTGTGGTTCACCAGGATCCTTACTCTGCGACTTCTGGCTGTTCCCAAAAGTCCAGCGGACCTTGAAAGGAATGTGATTTGAGACGAAGAGCTAAACTCCATACCATAAGAGGCCTTTTCCGTATGCTTCCAACAAGTGGGCGCTGCGGGAGAAGTGTGTGTCCCAAGTGCGATACTTTGAGGGTCATAAGGTGCAACGCTCCAGACAAGCCAGTTTCTTTTTCCCGGTCAAAGGTCGGATACTTTTCTAAGAGACCTTGTATTTCTTTCTAAATCTAGTGAGCGCTAGTAGTATACTGAGGCAATGTTGCGTAGAATATCGATCGCGCCGGACCGCCGGTTATGATGGCCGCGTGCAAACACTCACCTTCATGGCTTTGATCAAGGGCTCGTGTCTGCTGCTGAGGCACTTGGTGAGAATGACGATAGCGCGCGTGCGCAGTGTGCCCGACTCATCGTCAGTGCGCACGTACACGGCGCGTAAGATCTCCACGTGCATCACTTTAAGCTTGCGCTCTCTCAATAGGTCTTCTGGCTGTAATTATAAAAAAAAACATTTTACTACTAATTATCAGAAATAAATTTCAAATTCTAGAACTCAAACAGCTATTTCGTTTTTATTAGGTACAGCAGCAATTGTTTACACTTAATTTTTTTACACAAAAACTACATGCTCAAACTAATCTAACAGTGCAACAATTACTTATAGGTAAACACCACACTCAGAATTCAAAGAATCAAAAAGCTAACTTAAGTACAAAGTAATAAGCGCTAATTATTAATAAAAGTGGATAGTAATGGTAACATTAATAAAACATAAAATTGGTAAAAATTAAACAAATTGAATAAAATATATTACATATAAAATTAATAATTTGATTAAATTGATAAAATATATTTAATGAACTTGTGAAGATCGATAAAATCAAATACATGCATTTGATAAAATGGCAAAAACAAGATTAGGGGACTATGGTGGATTAGGGACTACTCGATACACTCTTGAGGATGGATTTTAGTCTAGCCAGAGTCAAAGTGAACATCACTATCGATTGAACGACCACATCACTATAGTTATTACGCGTGTACCAGCAGCGGGGGAAGACACCCGGGTGGCAGGATCGCACAGCTGATCAAGCCTCCCTCCACTACTCGCCGACAGATGCGGTCATCAGCGGACGTTCCGCACCGTGCATCTATTTAAAATTATAATTTGTAACCGAAATAATCTGTATTAAATCAAGTCCAAGCGAGTTAGATTTTAATTCATATTCTCAACACTATTTACTTCCTTATAGATTATTGCGCGATTGAACTTCTAAAAAATCATTCGAGGGTGGACAACGCGGGCTTCTAACAAGAGCCCGCATAATTAAAAGCGTAACTTAACACGGACTGCCTATTTTGTGCTTAGTGATTTTATGGACAGATATCGCGTCAATCAGTTGCTTACGCCTTTCCAGGAATGTTATGTTAGAATGCTGTAACCTTTTGTTATAACAACGCATTTTTGACGACACCATTAGAAAATGCGAGATGCCATGCAAGGAGTACGTTACCCCAACAGGAAAGTGACTCCTAGAGAGATATGAGTGGAACGTATAATTCGTGCGTAATCTGCTGTGAATGTGCGCCACTTAAAAAATAAGTGATTCTTATTCTTTATTGTACAAAAAAACATTAAACATACAAATACAATAGGACAATTTATGTACAAAGGCGAGCTTAACCCATAGTTGGGTTCTCTAACAGCAAACCTCAGTTTCGTAGAAATATGACATTTGAGGATAGTACATCCATGTGCACAACAAAATCTTATTAAAAAAAAATCTTAACAATATTAAATACTTACTCACTAAATAAACTAAACAAATACGTGTGCAACACACAATGCATAAACATAATACATATCTTTACAATATAAAACTAAAATATTACAATCGTTAATACATAAATAAATGAGTCATGTTGACAGGAAATATTCCCTAATTCGTCTCCTGAAAACCTCCAATGAAGGGCTATCTCGTATAGAGTGTGGAAGAGTATTCCAGAGTCGCACAGCGCGAACAGTAAAGGATCCACCGTAACGACTTGAAGAGTGGGAAGGAAAACGAAGGAGAAGAGATGATGACAGACGACAAGGTTTTCCTCTCGGAACAAGATACTCAAAGCGTTCTCGAAGATACAAAGGAGACTTAGGATTATGAAGTACAGAAAAGAGTAATGAAAGAGTGTGGGCATCTCGGCGCTGTCGAATAGGCAGCCATTTCAACCGCTTCCGAAATTCCGACACATGGTCATATTTTCGGAGGCCAAATATGAAACGGATGCACAAATTCTGCAGACGTTCGAGCTTATCAAGAAGTTCCTCAGTCGCGTCAAGAAAGCAGACATCAGCATAGTCAAGAAGAGGAAGAAGGAGAGACTGAGCAAGAGTAACTTTAGTTGGAAAAGGCAGGAACTTCTGGAGACGCTTCAGAGACCGAAACGAGCAAAACACCCTCCTGCTTACTTCTGCAATGTGAACATTCCAAGATAAGTGGCAGTCAAGAAAAACCCCTAAATTTTTAACTTTATTGGAATATTCTATGGCGACGGCATCGTACAAAACAGGGGGGAGAGACTGGCTACTCAACAGATTGATGAAGTATCTGCCACCAATAATAAGAGCTTGTGATTTTGCTGGGTTGACTAGGAGTCCAAAACTTTTAGCCCATTGACAGATGTTTCCAAGATCATTATTGATGGCATCGATAGTTTCAGTGAGCTCTTCGATTTTAAAGTGGCGATAAAGCTGCAGGTCGTCTGCATAGAGATGAAACTGTGAAGATAAGACCTTCGTGATAGCGTTTATAAAAACCGAGAAAAGAAGAGGAGAAAGGACGCCACCCTGAGGAACACCCGCAGCGAGATCGCACCAGTCAGAGGAAGCATCCTCTGAGCGAACCGACTGCGAGCGGCCCCGTAGATAAGAATTAAACCATGCAATCACAGAAGGAGACACATTTAGAGAGGAAAGGATACCTAAGAGGATGTCAAAATCAACTGAGTTAAAAGCACTGCTAAAGTCCAGTAAAATCAAAACTGTAAGGAACCTTTTTTCCATGGCCCGTCGGATGTCATCAGTTATTTTAACTAAGGCCGATACAGTGCTGTGGCCAGGACGGAATCCGGATTGATAAGGACTTAGCAGGCTATTAGAGGAAAGGTAATGAGCTGATTATTAACAACCCTTTCTAGGACTTTAGATAGGATTGGAAGTATGGAGATTGGACGGAACTGGGTAACTGACGAAGGTTTAGGGACTTTGGGTAGAGGCAGAACATGAGCTTTCTTCCATGCGGAAGGAAAGCAGCCAGAAAAGAGGGAGTAGTTGATGATGTGAAGGATGACAGGAGCGAGTTCATTTAGGATTGGAAGGAGCATCTGGAGTTGCAGACCATCATCACCCACCGCCTTCGTGGATATAGATTTGACGGCCCGCTTTACATCCCCTTCTGTAGCTGGTTGAAAAGAGAATGAAGTACATAATGGCAGAGGAAGTTTAGAGAGATTGTTCAGAGTGGAAGCTTTAACGTTATCGTCAAGAATAACAGGTGATTTAGAAAAATGAAAATTAATTGTGTTAAGGTCAATATCAGGCGTGCTGTCATCTACAGTTTTGCCGATACCAAGGATTTTGAGAAATTGCCATACTTGTGCTGTGTTGAAGTTTTGAACAGAGTTGTGGATGTGACGCCTTTTAGCATCCCTACACATACGACCGCAACGATTGCGCAACTTCTTGTATATAGACCAGTTCCCATCCGTAGGATCCTTTTTGTACCGCCTTTTAGCCTTATCCCTTTTCGACATTGCGCTCTTGATGTTGTCAGACAACCAGGGAGCTGGAAAATGCTTCACTCTGACCTTTTTAAGCGGCGCATGTTCATCAAAGAGTTGCAACACTATCTTGTTAAACTCTGCTACCTTAATGTCCAAATCATTGCTTTCATAAACAGGAGACCAATCAATATTGCTCGCATCTTCTCCCAGGCGATCCAGGTCAATGTTCTTGAAACTGCGAAGAAAGAGAAATTTAGATTTACGTTTTGGAGGACGAACTTTGTAAGAAAGAAAAATAAGATCATGGTAAGAGAAGGAGGCAGAAAATTGCCCGTGAGTGGCTACTTTGCTTGGATCAGAAACCAGAATAAGGTCTAGAAGTGAGGGGTTACAGTGGGGAGCATGATGAGTGGCGTCAAGCTGAAGGATATGCATGTTGACAGAAGAGACCAGGGACCGGAGCTTACGGCTGCGCACATCATCCTTGATTAAACAGGTGTTGAAGTCTCCGAGTATTATAGTGTGGTCATATAATGAAGAAAAATATTCAAGTTTTGTTTCAAATGAAGAGAAAAAATCTATATGACATGAGGGGCTATAATATACACCTACACGTAATTTTGTGTGGTTAAAGTTAACTTCAATAAAGAGGTGTTCAGCAAATTTTGAATAATTACTCGGTGACTGATCAACGACGTTATATGTAATATCTCCACGGAGATAGATGGCGACTCCTCCGCATCCCTTGCCTGTTCTGTCATTACGTACAAGCTTGTAGCCGGGCAGAGAATACTGCGTTGAAGGGAGTGCTGGTTTGAGAAAAGTCTCTGACACGAGTACCGCATGAATAAGATCAGAGTCGAATGAGGATAATAAATCGGCGTGATGAGCAGGAACGCTTTGAGCATTTATATGGACTATATTGAAAAATTTACTGAAGCAAGAAAAGGCAGAAAACAGTTGATCGCGCAGGTGAATAGAATCATCACTGATCGCACTAGCATAACTCTCTTCAGACGAGCAAGACGAAGAACAGGAAATAAAACTATTATCAATATGACTCGACATAACACAAGTATATATATATAAATAAGATTATATTATAAAATTATTATACTAAAATAAAAGTTAAATGCACCTAGGTCTAAGGGCAATAAAACCTCGATACACTCGCCATTTAAACAAAAGCCAAAAGACTATGACCCAAATTAGTAAACTAAAATACAATCACTTGGAAAAGTTTCCGAACGAAAATTATCTCTGTTATTAAGTATAATAGTCTATGATCAGTGCTGTCAAAGTGTCAAATCAAAATCACAAAAGTCAAAACAAATCAAAACTCCTGCTCTTTCATCTAACTTTAGACATTGGCAGAATAGTCGACATCGGCTTTGCTTGCCATATAAAATATAGAATAGAAATTAACAAAACAGAGAATTGTAGCAAAATGTTCAGTGACCGACATAATGAATATAATTAGACACACAAAAGATTATGACCTACAAGCAGTGGATGTAACTATTTTGCTTGCCTACGTGATGTCTTATCCGATGAAACTTTAGTAGATGTAGTCAGCGGGAACAGCGCAATCAGTTGCTTAAGTTCAGCCCACAGAGTACTTTTTTTATATATGAAATAGAGGTCTATCTCGGCTACAAAATTGAGAAATGGAAAGTGTCGCCCTCTGGATACAGGTTTTGAAACTATTGCCAACATACTTGTTTTAATAAATTTTAGGAAACAAAAAGCGCCACGGTTCGCGAGAATCGAACCTGAATTCAGTGGTACGTCAGTCTGACTCTGTACGAATAAGCTATTCAGACGTTACTTAAGCGAATGAAAATTAAGATTACTTGCTGGTACTTTTTCAAATTGTACATCATGAATAACGCCATCTCTGTGCTGGTTGTCTAGTTAACGTACGATATAATGACGACAAATTAAAATGTCATTTAAATGTATGGAGTGGCAATATTTTTGCTGTCCAACCTAATTTTATACACTTATATTAGAACAATTACTCGTTTGCCACTATTAAGATTGTCACCCCTGGTTCAGCCGCTGTCTCAATTTTCCGGCGCGACTTGTCTGGGAGCAGGATGACAATCTTGCCCTCGGAGGTCCAGCACTGTTTCACACTAAAGTGTTTGCGAGCACTTAGGAACACGTCGTGTCTCGGCTTGGTTAGGAACTCCGAGAAAACCAAACCAGAACCCTTTAGCATAGTCTTGCTGCGCCATACCTCACTACGTAAGTTATAATTGGCAAACCTGATCAGAAGAGGACGTGGCCTGCCTGTGTCCACACCTAAGCGATGACACGACGTGATGTCTGAAGGAGAAGCATCTGAAATCTTCATCCTTTCTGTCAGTGTTGACACAGCCCGGGTGGTGCAATCCTCGTCCCTCCGCTCAGGAAGGCCATGGAGGAGCAAGACCTGCCTGCGAGATGCCATTTCATGACGATCCAATCCTGCCGTCAGCAACTCTATCTGCGTCTTCAGTGCATTCATAGTCTTCCAAATAAGACACTTGAATTCTATGAAGTCTCGGGATAGACTGGCTATTGTCTTGTGGGTAGCTTCATTACCACTGACATTCTTCAGATCCTTCTCGTAGGTCTCCATGCGCGTAGCAAAAGTAACAGAAAGATCCTCCATGCAGCTAGACAGCTTAGCGTATAGGTCCATCACTTCTTCTTATTTTGAGCAGGTCAGGTGAAGGGGAGAGGAGAACTTATTTAACAGTGAGTGTAGCCGAGGATATTGAAGACTTTAGTGCATTTGCACAATAATAAATATAAATATACTATTATTAATCTAAAAATAAATGAGAGCTCCAAAAAAAAGTTGTGTTCACTTTAGGTACCCTCAAAAAAAGTGCGTGTCGTCGTTTTTGAAAAAAGCGGAAAAATAGGTTCCTGCTAGGGTAACGTTGTTCCAGCAGGAAAATTCTAAACGAATGATCGGAATGAGAAATATTGTGCATGGACAGAGAGCTTATATTTGTGCGAAAATGTGCGCCAGAAATAAAACTTGTGCGTCATCAGGTTTTCGAGATATTGCATTTCCTGCTGGGGTAACGTTTTGCAGAAACGTGTATCTCTAAAACCATTGTACGTGCGCCTGTAGAATAAACATACACGAGTAGCTCTTGATTTGTGCGTATTTGTGCCGGAATTAGATTTAAGAAAATATTTATAATTTTCAAGTAATTGCGCTTTTTCGAAAACCCGAAATAAAATCACAGCGCCTAAATGAGAAAACGTATAAGCTCGCCGAAAACTGTATTCAGTCCATCTTGACGCTTGTAATAACCATAAAAAGTTTCAAAAGCTTACATGCTTGCGTTATCGAATAATATTGCTAAAAGTCAAAACGAGAGTGTCATAACTTTGACGGCAAAATACAAGAAACCGACTCAACCCAAGATAGGTAGGTCTAAACCACAAGTATGTGCGTTATGTCAAAAATATATAGTGAAAATATACAGCTTGGAATGTTTCGCATTAAGTAGATTTAAACAAATAACTAAACATGTAAACAAAGGCTGGTTACCCGACCAAATTCGGATGACTACAAAAAAGCGACGGATTCATACATAACGATGACCTTCTTAACTTTACTCACGAACCGGTTGTAGCGTGTTGTGCCTGAGTACACTGAGGTTGAAAAGTTATATAAAAATTAACTTGTTATTGGATTATACGTATTCTACTAGCTGTTTCCATGACTTGCACTTGATTAGGTAAGTACATTAGAAAAAGTATTGCCAAGGTATAACCTATTTTCTTTATTCCAAATTTCATTAAAATATATTCAGTATTTTGTGGACACATCCAGACATTTGCCTTTATAATATTAGTAGAAAAAAGTAGAGACCAAGAATTTGATGGAGTCTGTTTTAAAAAAAAAAAGTTCAAGATATGTGTGATGAATACCTACTACAAAAAATAACCTACAGATACAGTTTATATATAAAAAGCCAATTAACACAAACAGTAAAAAAATCAACTTAGGTATCTACATTGATTTAAACCGTAGGCCTTAGATCAAATAAAAAGTCCAGATGCAACGTTGCAAACAACATAGTGAAGCCTGTTCCAACTATGCCTTGCCGTATAAATACACAATTACACGCACACACGTACACCGAAACTACCCCTTAGCTTCTCAGTTGAGCTTTATTATTTTATCTGTGAGCTCGAATGACAAGCTAAGGCGTAATTTCGTTGTGAGTGTGTGTAATTGTTTATTTGTACGGCAAGGCATAGTTTGAACCAGCGTCACTTTGTTGTTTGCAACGTTCCATCTTGACTTTTTACTTGATTTGAGACGTAGGCTAGATAAATTAGCATTGAGTTTTTAGGGTTCCGTACCCAAAGGTTAAAAACGGCACCCTATTACTAAGACTAAGTACTTATGTAAATGAAAAACTGATCTGTGATTTTAAATAATAATAACTACACACGGTACAAATAATTAGATTGAACTATATGTTCTAATATTAATAGGTTTGTAATTTGATCTGTGATTTTATGCCATAATTACTTTAAGAAACAAAATTAAGAGAATAAAAATAATAATTTCTACATTAACAACCTCTTTCATTTGTTATGGTCAAAAGGTGCATTTAATGTATTTTTAATTAGCCCCCAAAATTAGGTCATACCAACAAACGTTTGAACGCGACTGTACGGACAACAGCTTAGGTTTAATACGTCCAATTAAGAAGGTCATCGATATGTATGAATCCGTCGCTTTTTCGTAATCATTTGAATTTGGTCGGATAACCAGCCATTGTTTATATGTTTAGTTTTTTGTTTCTCTTCTAATCTACTTAATGCGAAACATTCCAAGCTTAATATTTTCACTATATATTTTTGACATAACGCACATACTTGTGGTTTACACCTATCTATCTTTGGTTGAGTCGGTTCCTTTTATTTTGCCGTCAAAGTTATGACACTCTCGTTTTGACTTTTAGCAATATTATTCGATAACGCAAGCATGTATGCTTTTGAAACTTTTTATGGTTATTACAAGCGCCAAGATGGACTGAATACAGTTTCCAGCGAGCTTATACGTTTTCTCATTTAGGCGCTGCGAGTTTTTTTCGGGTTTTCGAAAAAGCGCAAAAATGAAAATTATAAATATTTTCTTAAATCTAATTCCGGCACAAATACGCACAAATCAAGAGCTACTCGTGTATGTTTATTCTACAGGCGCACGTACAATGGTTTTAGAGATACACGTTTCTGCAAAACATTACCCCAGCAGGAAATGCAATATCTCGAAAACCTGATGACGCACAAGTTTTATTTCTGGCGCACATTTTCGCACAAATATAAGCTCTCTGTCCATGCACAATATTTCTCATTCCGATCATTCGTTTAGAATTTTCCTGCTGGAACAACGTTACCCTAGCAGGAACCTATTTTTCCATTTATTTCAAAAACGACGACACGCACTTATTTTTTAAGTGGCGCACATTCACAGCAGATTACGCACGAATTATACGTTCCACTCATATCTCTCTAGGAGTCACTTTCCTGTTGGGGTAACGTACACCCATGCAAGCCGTTTCTCCGTTCGAGACCCAGTGAATGTGAGGTGTAGTGAGGACGCCAAACTACACTGTTATATTCAAGAATGCTACGAATAAGACTATTTTTTTCTTCTTCGTTAATATTGTCACCGGAAATATAGTCATTACTGCGCAATGGGTTATTCTTTCTTGAGAATATTACATGGTAGCATTTTTGGGCATTCAGTTCCATTCTGTTACTATTATACCATTGAATGAGACGATTGAGATCACCTTGTAGATGTAACAAATCATTCTCATGTCTGATTATCCTCAAAACTTTAAATCGACAGCGAACATAAAAAATTGAATGTAGAAAACACTGGCGGATATTTTCATTCATGAAGTTAATAAACAAAATCGGTTCCAAGTGCGAACCCTGAGGAACACCGGCAGAAACACACTGTGAGGTAGATTTAAGCCTACATCACAGCTTTATCACGAGTTTGGAAAATGATAAGACAAAATAAACCTTCTAGAGAGAGCGTTAGCTGGTTGACCATTGTCGCTGCACAACTCTCTGGTATTTACCCACTCTCCTCGACAAGATTTTGATATAATTATGACACATCAGCTGCTTCGACTGGTTGTTCTAAATTACGTAATGAATTCTGTATTCCTTGATGTAATTTAGAACAACCCGAATGCTGAAAGCTACTGCTTCTAATGCTGAAAGCTCGGTAAATTCCTGCGAATTTATGTAACTATCAGGATTAGAAGATAACCAGGAAAAAAAATAAGTTAAATATCTTTAATTACATGTCGATGTCGGTTTAACTGCGTCAATATACTGCATAATGTATATAAATTATGAATTACTACTACCTTAACGAACGGGAACCAACTTAGGTTAGCTAAAATAAATAACTTAAAAAAGTTAATGTAAAAGATCAAAAACCGGATTGAATAAGAAGCGAACTAAAAAGACGTAAACAATAAGAAAATAATGCTGTGCAGTCGGAGGATACATATGGTTTTGGTCAGTCAGCTCGCTATTATGTTTCCTCCGAATGCATGATTTTCTCTCTAGAACGCTACATAGGAACAAACATACGTATATACAAAAATTGATAAACACATTTACACATTACCTCCTTTGCGTTGCACAGTCGGGTAATAAACAACTTTCTCGCTTGCTGAAAACATGCAAACGGAGAAAATAAAGAACGCAAAAAAAAACATTATATTTTCGTTCTTAATTATGTTGCTTATTTTATTTATATTTTTTTTGTATTATTGATAATTAATAATTTCCAATATAAGTTGACAAAAAACACGATCAAAACTTGACAAAAATAACCTAACATTATGTTGCAACGTGATATTTCTTACTGCTGACCGTCTACCAAGCTCCTTATTGATAAAAAAGTTGCATTCAGCCTAATCGATATTCATGCAGGGTTTACGGGCGGGGGACCGTAGATGATCAGTTTCTGTTGGTTGTGTAAGTACAGAACGTGATCGTCAAAGCTACCGTTTTCATTAGAGACGATGGCTATTATTTAAAGTTTAGTTTATTTCATGGGATTTGCCATGGTTTCTTGGGCTCCCGAATAATCTAAATCCAAGATGGTGACCTGACCATTACAATTTGTGCTTTTATCGTCATGGGTGTAATTTTCTTGGTTTTCGGAGTCGCTGATAACGTAATAACAAATATTAGACTTAATATCAAAATCTGAGCAATGGGCCAGCAAAAAAAAATTGAATAGAACGTGATGTTTTGCTGTATTATTCGATATCTGAATATTTTAATGTTATTATAAGCAGGGACAGCGGCCTGGGTCACAAATGTGCATTGAGATGATTGTGTAAAATGCATGTTGTGGTGTTCTAAACATATAATGGAAGCCTATATTAACACATACATAGGTTGGGGCTTAAACTTCTTTGCTAACCCTTGTTGGGAGTTCTGATTCCGCACTCAGTCCCCAGTACCATTTGTACTGGTGATACATCTAACTACTGACAACGGCTTAACGAATGTCAGAGATCACACCAAGAACCGAAGGTATAACGTATATTCCGAAGTACGAAGGAGTCTCGGTCTGAAATGGTTATCCATTACAGATCGACCCGTGTGCTTGTTAGTTACTCACGAGCAACACTGTTTATTATATAACATTACCGATACGAAAATACATATTAAAAACCTTCATTACCACTAAATATTGCTTTTAAAATATGGATGAATTCGCCAAATAATCAAAGGATGAGCAAACCATTAATTAACGGACACCCAAACTCCACTACAGGGGAGTTTGGGTGTCCGTTATCTGCAATTTTTATGTTTTTTTAGTCTCGACGCACCACTTTCTATCCAACTGTTTTAATTATCGCCTGAAAAATTGACCCATTTAGTTCCATTACTTACCCAGCGGTGGTTCGTGTATTTTGCCCCATATGGTACCCAGTTAGCTCGTAGATGAAATGAAGTGCACTGTATTTTTTTAAACGATGGTTTATTGCCTTTATATTTGAATACAACTGGCTCGAACAAGTAATATGGGTTTAATTTGAAAGCTGTCCATGTCGGCTGTCCTGGTGGAGCCCGTGGAAGCAACTGTCCGCTGAGCCGCGCCGTACTATCTTGGCTTTTCTCCTTTGATAAGAAATCCTAACTGTATGTGCTACGATTTATTAAAATTCTTCGGACCAAGTAGTAGCTAGTAGTATTAGTAGGGACTCCCGTTTCCGCACTTGGACTCCAATTCGGTCCGTTGTGCTTGGGGTCAGTGGCTAACATTGCCAGCCTAGCTCCGTCCAAAAGCACAGAAGCTTCCTGGGGGCTTCACAGGCTTCACAGGATGCCACAGCCTCGCATTCCAGGATTACGTGGGCGGCCGATTCTTCGGCATTAAAACAGCCCCTGCAAAGTGGGCTGTCTGTCGCGACTATGTTATAAAGATGTTTGTTAAGGAGGGTGTGGCCCGTTATTGTCCCTATGATTATTTTTAGTTTATTTCCACTTAGGCAGAGAAGTTTTTTTAGTTAGACGCGGGTATACATTTGGCAAAGCCATTTTGGACTATCTACAGTCTGTTGCCCATGACCATCTGTTATTATGGAGTTCTGTTGATCTCTGGCGAAAGTGTTTACGGGCCTAACACTAACATCTCGGAGCCCCTCTTCGCAAGTTCATCTGCGGCATCATTGCCATATGCCGTATGTATCTGCTATGCCCCATGATCCACTGGAGGGTAATTCGATTGTATTTCGATATACTCTCCAGGGCGAGGTGGCACTCAAAGATTAGTTTGTTTTAGTTAGTTTGTTTTCTAAAGCATTGAGCACAGCCAGACTATCAGATAAGAATCTTATACAGTAGTCTTGGGTCAAGGGAGTGTACGCCAGCACCTGAACAGTTTTGTGTTTTGTTCTGCGGGCCAGGTCATCAGTCAAGGTAACTTTTACGTACCTGTGCGGCGTCGTCGGATTGTTGGTCATCCATATGGTCATTACTCGGTTGAGGTTCTTGTTCATTGCTGGGCTCAGCAACTAAAAACAAAGAAGCTTTCTTTTTATAAAGTGACTAGCAACAGTAATGAGCAGTCTGATTTAAGGTGAACGCGCAACTATCCGCGCCGCACTCGCCGCACTCGCCGCAGTCATCGCATTTTATAAATCTTTATATGAAATCGTATGCAGCCTCGCGCACCTATCCGCGCCGCACGAGCCGCATTTCAGCAAAATGCTGTAGGTATACGGATTCCACCAGCGCGTGCGGATGACGTCATCAGATTAGGCGGGCGATGCGGGCGGCGCGGAAACATGATCCGTATCCGTATGAAAATATAGTTCAAGATATACAGAAGTGGATACAATGCGTGCGGCGCGTTCGGTGCGGATAGCGCGGGGCCAAGAGAAAATGCGATGACTGCGGCGCGTGCGGCGAGTGCGGCGAGTGCGGCGCGGACAGGTGCGCGTTCACCTTTACAGCCACGTGCCAATATCATTCACTACAATGGTAATAGGGTAGTTGACAAAAAAATATCTATTTAGTCCATCAGTTAAATAACCTAAAATCTTAGAGCAACTAAGCTAAAAATATTGGACACGTATTTTGCTTTTGCCACGTTAACAAAAAAATACGACGATACAGTGCGTTGAAATATCGTGTGACGTCACGGTGTGCTACACTTTACACTGACAAAGTGACGTCACAAACCCCACTCCTGAACTTTGATGCGCTTTATCTTTATCAATTTTTATTTATTTGATAAAGCAAAAAATATGGCTTCAATATTATTCGATAATCTCACTGCTGGAATAAATAGAATAATCATTTTTCAACCCATGAAACATCTATAATTCGAAGCCACAAAAAAAAACACTTACAAATGTGCAACAACCTCATCGGAAAGCATTTCTGTCAGATAATGTTATGAAGCAAAAGTTTAACTTTAAGAATAAACAAGCCAAAGATACATACCTTGGGGCTGACATAACCTATACCTACCTAATAAAGAGAAAAAAAAAGATACATACTTGGTGCACCATTGTCGGTATCATTGTTTGGTTCATTTGTTTGTTCAGCTGGTTGCTCTTGTTCTTCATGTCCACTGTCTAACAATTTAGCTAGCGTCTCCTGTGAAGTAGGAGTAGAATACAAATAATTATACCTATGGCTTTAATCGGAAAGGTTATATTGTAATTACCTTTAAGGATCGAATCAAAGCTTCAAACTTAATAAATCTTAATAATTATAATGGAAGGGGTAGTCAATGATAATAAAGCAATAGTCTATGTGGAAGTAATAGAACAAATGTGTATTGATACATACAAGGGCTAACTGACGATGTGCCGGTTTTGTAGCACCAGATAAATCTATTAGCCATTTGAGAAATTCTCTATAAGATGCCTGAGGTAGAGAACTCATCATGCCAACAACTAATTTCGATCGCGACTCGCGAACTTCTGCACGTTCCTGTAAAATAATAAAATTAAGTTAATGTCAATCAGAGCTTTTGTGTTGTGATTGCACATCAGTTTTCTGAAATCTCAAGATTGACTAGCCATGACGAGGGAAATATTATAATGCGTAAACACAGGTGCACTCTCTGTTTCCTCACTCATAGTCCGATGGGACGGCCATCCGACAAGACCGGAGAGAGACCAGCAGCCTTATTACGTAAGTGAATTCGGCAAGGCAAAGAGTATTGTTACAAGATTAGACAACGCCATCTAGTTACAAGAGGAACAATTAGTAGTAGCTAGTAGCACCATTTAGTATCGAATAGCAGAACTAATTTTCTCGAAAACTCGCGTCGAATGGATTTTTCAGCGTTTGCGCCGAACATTCTGGAAGTTTCTCGTCGTTTCGGGAACATTGGGTTCGAAAGTCAATTGTTCTGGAAGATTCTCGAAGTATCTAGAACAGTATGGAACGTTCTAGAAACATCTTCCGTGCTATAGACGGAATGTGTGCAATCACATAGACGGAAATCCACATCGCGTCTATCATTTTGCATGTGTCGGTCGATTGTTTATATTCTTTGCCGAATTCACTTACGCAAAAACGCTGCAGGTTTAGGACTAACGGCTTAACCACCCGTGGCCGCGGTAACTCTCTTTCAAATTTATCCGCGACCCAGACAGGCATCGGCCCTAGCGGACCCCGTCAGTTTTGCTGACATCTCTTTGAGCTGCGCGTGGAACACTACGCGTCGTCGACTCGGGCCTGGTCCTTATCGGACGGCAAGCTACCCATTACTCGTCGTCCACAAGCCCGCGCCTAGGGTGCCGGGAATCGGCTTGCGACTCCCTACGCCCAGGGCGTCTCCTGCGGTGGCTGGGGTCGTGAGGGCGTCTCCGTTGCGCCTCCCTCACGTGTTCTGCCTTCTCCTTCGCGAGCATTACTGCTTCGGAGAAGGAGGTGACAGCTTCCTATGCCCTCTCGCTCCGTACCATGGCCTGAACCAGGGTCGGACGCGAGAGGTCGCCACCGCTGATCGCCTCCACGAAGACACGGCGGTGCTCCACCCAGGCGGGGCAGACCTCCGCCGTGTCCTCCGGGCGATCCACACAATGGTGTCACCCGGGCGTTTCCTCCTGCCTAATCCTAAACAGGAACCTCCCGAAACAGCCATGTCCGGTTAGGACATGCGTCAGGCGGAAGGTGAGGGCACCGTGGCGACTCTCAAGCCACTCCTAAAAGAGGGGTCTTATTGCCGCAGTTGTGGCGTGCCCATGCATATACAAGTATTATAGATAATAGTCTGCCAAAACTATATTTCTTTTAAAACACTGTTGACTTACCAATCCATCTGCACTTAAGCAGAGACGTTCTAAAAGACACATGTAACCATTTAATGCTGACTTGCCGTACTGGACCAACACTACAAGTGAATATGTTACATAAGCAGGTCCAATCAATTTCTGAAAAAAAATAAGAACTAATTAATGCTAGTCTTGGGCTCTCTGGCATTTTTGTATGAATAGTTTCTAGTACATTACCATCACTTTGTAATATACTATAAGAAACTATTGATATAACTTTTGGATCCTGCCAAATTCTGGCAGACTTCCATTTTCATTATTTACTGCTATTAATGAAACTGTGATCACATATCAGCCTTGTGAATAGGACCTCAAGGAATTGAATATTATTTAATTAATAAATTTAACAATATTCTGTAAATCATACATAAATATCAGAGACAAATTTTAAAGAAGTGAGTATTGTAAACAAATTGTGAATTGACCGTCATCCCAGGTTATTTAAACTAAGTACATACTCACAGTACTCAATAACACATTTTGAGTAGAGCTCAGTAAGATCCAGAAACTTGTTCTATAAGTAATGCTTTAATTTACTAGAAATGGTTGTCAAAAGTGGTAACCAGTTAATACACGTCTGTTCATACTCATTGATTTGAGTGCCCACTTTTAGTGTTTGTGGTATCAACCAATTACAAATTAATATATATATTAATAATTAATTAATATATATGTATATTTGATACCTATCAAGCATTGCCCTGGTTTCTGGTTCATATAATTATGAAATAAGAAACTAAAATATGTGTGCTTACATTAGACTGCCTGCTGTCCAAAGAGGAGTTGACCAGCTTTGGTAGGATACACTTAAATAGCAATGTAATTGCCGTTTCATTTGATTCCCCTCTTGCATCACATAATAAGGTTTTTATTATGCTGTAAATTTTAGTTGATATACATGCAAGCATAAGCTTGTCTGAAATAAAAAAAAAATTAAAACAAACAAAAATGTAACAAAATGGTATGTTACTAGGGGATTTTTCGATCTGAAGTTAACTCAATATTTTTTTTTTTTTTTTATAAAATACACTTTTTATCAATTATTAACATAATAAATGGTCAAATAACTTGGAGAGTTAATTAGTTGACTATTACGATTAGCTGTTACAATGCAACAACAATAAAAAAGTAACACTTCAGACATACATTTTCAAGGGTGATCAAAAATTTTACAAGATCATAAATTATACACCTCATATTTTTATAGTAACAGTCACAATTTCTCATGATCTTCACTTACCCACAGCTAATTTGTCAACGATAGCATACCCAATTACATCTACTAAATTGCTTAAAATTTCTTCAAAATTCATATCATCTGGGCTTAGTTGTAAACTCTCTACAACAACTGTTAAGTCTTTCACAAACTCCGTCAGTTGATTCAAAACATTGTTGACTGTCTTAATAAGATCCTTTGAGTTGAAATTACTTGCTTCATCACACAGCTCTAAGGGAAAGTGGAGGCATGCTACCGACTGAGCAAACAGTTGTGAATGATAGACCTGATATGCTTTGTATCCTGGGATTTTCAACAAGTTATAGTAGACTCGAGATGCTAACAGAGCATAGTTTCTGTACTCCTTGGTATGGACATTTTTGCATCCATAATCTATATAGTACGCTAAAATAGCTAACACTTTCTTGTGTTGTAGGACTTTCGATAGTGACGCCCAAGACTTTTCTTCACTAGGAATTTCTTCCGATTTAAGCCATGAATCAGTCGACTGTATTATATTCTTAAATGTGGACTTCAAATCTATAGATTCTATCGCACTCTCATATTCTGGCGGCAATTCACAAAACTCAAGAAATTCTGTTTGATAAATAGCTGTAACCCAACCATGATCCAGATGGTCTAGGCGTAGATTATTTAATTGCTTGATTAAAGCCATTGTGTTTTAATTCAGATTATCCCGATGTTTGCGAAATCTCATCCCCTGCTGCACATAGTATTTGTAGAGACTAAAGAGAAAATCTTATTAGTTTCTTAACTTTCTAAGAATTATGGATTAATAAGTTTCATTCTGTTTCATCGATAAATAACAATATATAATAGTAATCTTTGATAACAATAAAATATTTTATTAATTTCCCACCAACTTTGCACTCTAAAAACCAAAACAATTTTCTACAATTAGAATTGATAGACACTGACAGTGACACTGACAGGTAGTGGTGGGCGTTACGACCATTGAGATAGGAAATAATCAGGAGGCGCCGCGATGTTCTATACATAGGTACATTAGCTTATACAAATACAAAGACCTTATACGTATTTCTTACTACTAGACTGTGTATAGGTCTACCAGAATCTCATGGCATTTTTTATTTTTTTTAAATTGTGATTTTCATATGGCAATGTCAATTGTCACCTGTTAAATCAAAGTACTTGATGTGTCAACCGTTGGTGAAATTTTTTGATATTATCTTGAATATTTGTTATTTTTGTGAAAATGTCGAAAAATCCACTTCGATCACAAGCGAGACATATTGTTTTCAATATGTATCGTAAAATAAGGGAAGAAGAAGGCGTAAATCAAACTCAATCTTTGATTTTAAAGTGCGTCGTAGAGTGGACCGGTAAGTTGGACTGACTTGTTTTGATACTTTTAGTTTATTTTATATTTTTCTTACTTAATTTGTATTTCTTTCCATATGGTAAATTGTAGGTCAGGGCACATCGAATGATGGCCGGAAGGAAATGGCAACAGTAATGTAATTGTTATTAATAATTCTTCGACAAGATATTGATTTTAACGGAGATTGAGAATCTTTGACGTAAGAAAAATATTAAGTAATAATCTGCGCCCTGCAGTGGTACGTGTATATAGACGGTAGTTTTTGGCGGGATTTCGTCGAGTGAAGTTCAGTGGCTGTTAATATTATTTGCAAATTGATTCCTAGTGGATATTGTGATATATTATTGTTGTAGTTTTGTGTCTCAACTGTCTAAGCAACTGGACAATTTGTAAAATCATTAACAGAAGCGATCTCGGGATAGTGGAGCGGAGTATTTTATTGTAGTATTGACTGCCTATGCAAAGGTTACTGGGAAGACTGACTCGATACAATTTGCTGAAAAATAAGTATGTATAGACTGATGATGATGAATGACTATAAGTAACATGATACATTTTATTATTTTTTACAGACTTTATACATAAAGAGATTGGTTTTGAATATGTTAAATGCCAATGAAAAAGAACCATTTTGATGGAGAGAGTTGACATAAAACTACAAAGATACAAGTTTTTGAAATGGAGTTCATGGAATCGTATTCTAGTTTTCTAGTTCTGAATGAGGTTTTAAGTTATTAGTATGATTAAAATGATATATAATAAATTAGAACATAAATTAATATTCAATTGATTTATTTTTCCTATGTTAAGAACCCGATGTATAACAATATTATTCATACACGTACCTATAATACTCACAGTGGATCTTTGTGTCTCTGAATTGGTTGCAAGACACCGCGCAGTAGCTATTTTTGTGTCAATGTTGAAGGTGAAGATAGCATTGTATAACTGTCTCTTTCACTCGCTTATGTATGTCACATCGTCCTATCTCGCTTACTCTATGCAGTATACTCGATGACAAACTGTTTCTTACGCAATGGTTGGCAGGACCAAGTTCAAAGACAGAAAGATCCGCTGTGACTACTATAATATAGGTACCTCGTGTTCATTAATACTAAAGACATAAATAAAAATTAAACAGTATCAAGATCGTTAAATCCAATTTCCCCAGTATTGCACACAACAAATTTTTATTTCCACATTTGCCATGAGATTCTGGTAGACCTATACCAAAAAATTTTTTATAGCTAAAATGAAATCTATTACCATACATCTAGGTTAGCTATTCCCTTATAAGCGGTAGCTAACCAAAAGCGGTCCTGAGCGAGAGGGTGCCCGCTGGTAGTGTGTCCTTGTCTGACATCTTGCCAGCTCAACTAATCATTGGGTTTGGTAGAAATGGTAGAAAATTTTATAGTTTCTTTTTTATGTAATACCAAAACGAACGAATAAAAAATATATTTAAATACGTTTCAAAGTCTATGAAACTTTGAAGCGTATTTAAATATTTTTACAGTTCCTATAATTCATCAATTCATTGTATTTAAAAAATAATTTATTAATACTGAGTAAGAGTAGTACTTTTAAATGTTTGGGCCTGGTAATACTAAATGTAGGACCACCAGGTTTGTGGAGTTTTTGGCGGGTTTTGTTCGAGTAAAATTCAGCGGCTGTTAATATTATTCGCAAATTGATTCCTAGTGGAATAAAATTGGTGAAGTTAAGTTTCTCAACTGTCTACGCAACTGGACATTAAGTGAAATAATTGAGATTCTTTGGGGTATTTCAAAGCATCGTCTGAAGACTGCAGGATCATCTCACGCCTCTCCTTCATGAGCTTGAGAGTAAGATCAGAGAGCTTTTTGTTCCTATCTATACGATGGGTCTTGAAGAACAAGACATATCCAGACTTGGGATTTGAGGATTATCGAGTCTCCCCCATCTCTTCAAACTTCAGATAACCCTATAATACTCCATCGTAAACTGCTCAATTCCTCTTCGAGTTCGGTGATCTTATCGTTGGTCCGGAGTCCGGATTGTGCGCGTGTTGTACGTTGCCAGGTCCTGTCGTCGGTATTTGTTGGGGTAGCCGGATCTCGTCCGGGATTCTATGCACCCCTTGCCATACTTTAACCTAGATCGCTACCGTAGTCGAGGGTAGGCAGGCTGCCGGGCACTAAGGGCTATGTTTTATTTGTGCTATTCATGGGGAGTGCTTTGCAGGCGGGTTGGCGATCCCTGTATGGTTGTTACAAATGCACAGAGAACGCTGCTGCCCATTCTCTGGTTTGTCCCTTAGTCGCCTCTTATGACACCAATGGAAAAACATGGGCTGTTGAAATTCTTTATGCCCGACACCATACGGTAAGTGATGTAGATTCCAAAAAATATACACACGTTTCTTTTTTTTCCTTGAATTTGGTAGGTTTAGGTAGCGTAGTTAGGTAGGATATATACATATATCGGGATACTTACACTATTGTTTTTACAATCAATTTGTCCCTTGTTATGTTTGGTCATGGTCACCTCATTAGAAAGTGACACACTACCAACGGGAGCCCTCTCGCTCGGACCGTTTTTTGCGCCATAGTGCACAGTCTAGTAGTAAGAAGTATAAGGTCTTTGTACAAATATGAGTGAAATACGATACAGAATGTGAAACATCGTTTTGTTTCATTTTTAGCTATTATGATGCTAATTTATTATTGCATTAATGTCTGTTGTAATTATGTATGTATAACTTTATGTGCTCCACTTTTCGTGTTGAGGTAACAGGTTAAATAGAAACGACCAATTAGGACTGTACTTTATTTGCGACTAAAAACTTCTCTGTCTCACGGGCGCAGCCGTGCGTCACCAACTATATTATATTTGCTGAGTTAGCTTGTACATATAATGTGTCCCTACAGTAGCCCCCTCCTTAAAGAAAAAAATATGGAACTTACACTAAGTATACTTTTTAAGAACAATACAAATAAATTTTTTTTTTTTTTTAAAACTACATGGTTTTTTATTTTAATGTCCATACACTACTTTATCTTCATAATCCTATTTCTTCATGAAGAAGAAAACGACACATGTGACACCACACTATGCTTACAATTAATACACATCTGGGTTACGGGGTATGGTCGGCGGTGGCACTGCTTGCACCTTAACGACTGGCAGACTCCAACCAGCCGCAACTGCTTCCTTTTGGAACCAGCCTCGTACTCGTTTTTTACATTGGCCTCGGATTAAATACAGAATCAACACTCCCATGAGCACAGCGCACACAATCACCATAATTTCCAATACACCCACTCTTTGCCCCATCGTTTCGTTAGACACCGACTGTGCTAACGCGACATTGTTCTGTTGTGGTTTACTTTGTCCCCAACCCATTATTAATTTCAGAGATTTTTATTCTATTAACAAAACAAACACGTTCGTAAGGACTTATTCCAACAATGGATAAATTACGTTTAATGTTACAAATGCTATTTGTTACACTACCAGAACATTTTGTCTTAGTTATAATTTAATCTTAGTCAGCACTTCTTTATGATACTTCGCAATTGGCTGGCCTAAATAAACATCCTTCAATATGCTAGAGTTGCATTCATTGTTTATTACTAAATGCTTCTACGTTGATACAATATTAACCAATTTACATGTTACCTACTTATTGAATATCACCTGTAACTTATATTATTAACTTGTTTACTTAATTACATGAATACAATACAATTATAGTAGAGTACACTTTTTTTTAAACTGGGAATCGAACCCATTTCCCGTAATGCTCTAGCTTACTGTACCATAAGGTATAACATACATAGTTTTCATTCTGCAAACCTTATCGGCTGCTTAACCGTTCTACCGCTGTGGGTGGTATAAGTTATACGCTTAGTACTACAAGTCTTATCATTAAACAGTTTGTTATTAGGTTTAGTTACTACGCAATCTTTTTCTTGTTGTATTAGTGGAAAGGTTCCGTCATTAACTACGTACGCCGGTTTTAACCTATCGATTGATATTTTCACACGCTTATCTGCTATTTGTAACATGAAATACTTCTCTTTTCTCTCTAAAACCTGATATGGACCGTCATAGGGAGGTTGTAAGGATCTTTTAACCAGATCTACTCTCACAAAAACATGTGAACAAGTTTTTAAATCAGAATGAACAAATATATTCCTCGCGTCTCTCTGTTTAGTCGGTCTCGGCCTAAGGTTTTCGATAATATTTCTAATTTTGTTTACATATTCGTTTGAATCGCTAACGCTTATGCTATTGCCCCCGTAAAAATCCCCGGGTAACCGTAATGTCTTTCCAAATGCTAATTCCGCGGCACTGACACCAGTGTCGCTCCGCGGTGTTGCTCGTAACCCAAACAGAACTGTCGGCAATTCTTCCACCCACGCGCCGCTGTCCCTCCTGGCCATCAGTGCTGCTTTTAACACGCGATGAAACCTTTCTACAGTGCCATTCGCTTGCGGGTGGTACGCTGTAGTTCTTAATTTATCTATCCCTAAACATTTCATTAATTCATTGAACAAGCTGCTCTCGAATTGTCTGCCCTGGTCTGTAGTAACCCTTACCGGACAACCGTACCTTGAAATCCAACCTTCGTACAACGTCTTGGCTATCGTACTAGCATACATGTTTCTGATTGCAAAAGCTTCTGGCCATCCTGTCGCCCTATCAACCACCGTAAGGCAATATCTATACTCCTCTGGTGACGTAGGTAATGGTCCTACTAGATCGACATGTATATGTTCAAAGCGGCCACTACTTTCGTATTGACCCAGTCCGGATACAGTATGACGTATAACCTTCGACTTCTGGCATTGAACGCAGGTTTTGGCCCACTGTCCTACGTCTGTGTTCATACCTGGCCAAAAATACTTAGACGTCACTAATTTCCGAGTAGTACGAACTCCAGGATGGCACAAACCGTGTACTGCTTGAAATGCCCTTTTCCTAAAAGCTACTGGTAGATATGGCCTTGCAACCGAAGTAGATAGTTCACACATCACCTCGCTTTGACAGTCGGGTAAATTAATTCGCTTAAATTGCATCACTTTGTTTTCTTTCAATAAAAGCGACGTCAGCTCGTCATCCATCCGTTGCGCCAACGCTAATTCGCTGAAATCGAGCGTTGTTGGACATGTGATAGTTTCAACCCGAGACAGTGCATCCGCTGCCGTATTTTCATTACCGTTAATGTACTGTATATTTGTTGTGAATTCACTGATAAACATAAGTTGTCTAACGCGTCTAGTTGTTTCTTTGTCACTAGGTTTTTGTGTGAATGCATAAGTTAATGGTTTATGATCCGTGTAAATTACAAAAGATCTGCCTTCTACCATATAACGAAAATACTGAACCGCCGAATAAATAGCTAATAGCTCCCTGTCATACGTACTATATTTAAGCTGCACGTCACTGAGTTTCTTAGAATAATAACCTAAGGGGCCCCAGTGTGATCCAACCTTAACTTGTAACACGGCACCGATACAGTCGTTCGACGCGTCCGCCCATATTGCAAGCTCGGCGTTTAGCACTGGGTACGATAACATAGTCGCATTCTGTAGGCTAGTTTTACATTTCGCAAACGCAACGTTTGCTTCTGGCGACCAGTTAATTATAGACTTATCTTTTTTCTTAGCCTTCTGTAAATACGTATTTAACACTGATTGATATTCCGCTGCCCTAGGTAAACTAGACCTATAAAAATTTATCATTCCCAAAAAACGCCGTAACTGATCTACCGTTTCGGGCTTTGGGAAATCAATGATTGCCTGAACTTTATCTGGTAATGGACTGATTCCTGATGACGTGACCTCGTAACCTAAAAATTCTAGTTTCTCTTTTCCAAAACTACATTTTGCCATATTGATAGTTATGCCGAATCGGCTTAATCGCTCAAATATCGCCTTTACGTGTAACTTATGAAGCTCGGGCGTCTCACTAGCTACGATGATGTCATCTATGTAACAAAAGTAGAAATTAGACTCGGTTTGGCCTTCTGCACCTATTTTGCATTGTGCATCTAAGCCTTGTAATACCACGTTATTCATATATCGCTGAAATGTTTGCGCGGCGTTCCGTAAACCGAAGGTCATGCGCGTAAACTCATATAACCCAAAGGGTGTGGTTATCGCGGTTTTTTCTACGTCTTCAGGTGCAATCACAATATTATGATACGCTCTGTTTAAATCTAAACGCGAGAATATACACTTATTCCCTAAAATATATGTAAAGTCATTTATCCGCGGGATGGGGTACCTATCCGGTATTGTTATTGCATTTAAGGCTCTATAATCACCGCAGGGACGAATCTGCCCGTCCTTTTTGGGTACCACATGTAACGGACTGGCCCAAGGACTTTTCGACGGCCTACAAATTCCCATTTCCTGCATGCGTCTAAACTCCTCCTTTACCTTTACATATTTCTCTGGGGCTAATGGTCTAGCTCGAGCGAATACGGGAGGGCCGTGTGTTTCAATGTAATGTAACACCGCATGCGGGGGTTCCTCATTAAAAGACACAGGTTTAGTGATCTCGGGAAACTCGGCTAGAATATCCGAATAAATGCAAGCGTTATCAATCGTAGTTAAGGATGGTCCCTTCCACTTTACAATTAAACCTACTGCACTTAAACTCGTTACTTCATCTATGAGTCGTCGGCCGCTTACATCTACTAGCAATTTATACCTTGTTAAAAAATCTGCGCCTATTATGGGCTGATTCACATCTGCTACAATGAAATGCCAAGTATACGGCCGTCTTAATCCTAGACTTAAAGTTAATGTTTCAATACCGTAAGTTTTTATTATTGTACCGTTAGCGGCATATAAAGTAAAGTTAGACCTATTACTATCATAATAACTACGCGAACGATTTTTCCTCACGGGTATTACGGATACATTAGCTCCCGTATCTATTAAAAATCTCATACCTGTCTTCTTATCACATACAATTAGGCGGTTGTACACCGTGCAACGTCCCGCCGTCGGCTGCACCATGTCTAGTTTCCCGCCGACTTCTCCTGGCCCTTGCTCCAATTACAGGGTTTCACACACTTTGTTGCCTTCTCCCTGTAACGATAGTGGTAAAAACACAACCAATTAGCACTTTTTCTCTCGCCACCCGCATCACCATGTCTCGATGCCGATCTCGAACCTCGGCTGCCGCCGTCCCAACGCTCTCTGCCTCTGCCACGCTCCAGACCTGTGAGACGCAGGTTGATTTTCGCTAGCTCCCCCAGGATTTGGCTGGTGCTTGATGATCCATCACTCCTGGTCTGGACCTCCCCTGCCTTGACCTCTGCTACCATTGCTGAGCCCTCTCCTATGCTTTCCAGCACCTTGTCTGCTATGGTTGCGAGCACGTCCAATTTCTTCGAGTCGGACACTGCCAGCACAGCACGCACTGATTTCGGTAGGTGTGATTGCCACATCAACTTCAGGATATCGTCCGCCACCTTCTCCCTGGCCAACTCACGCATCCGACGCAGCAAATGGGATGGGCGCTGGTCTCCCAACTCCATTTCGCTGATCAGCTTCTGCAATTTCCTCGTCTCCGACTCCTCGAACACTTCCAACAGCCTTTCCTTCAGCGTCTGATATTTCCGAGACTCAGGCGGAGCCAATAACAAATCGCTCACCTGCTGTATAGCGACCTTGTTTAGCTTTGTAACCACCAGATTTTGTTTGGCTGCATCACTCAGCCTTTGATTCTCCACCGCGGCCTCGAACTGGACAAACCAGAGTCGCGTTTGGTCTGTCCAAAACTCAGGAATGCGCGAAGAGACAGTTATGCTGGCCAGCGCCTTTTCGCTGGCATCTCCGGACATGTCCTCCTTCACACCTTGCGCCCGCGGCGCAACTCCTTGCGGTGGATTAATTTTTCCGTCCATTTTTCAGTCTATACGTGTACCTCACCCAAAATAAAATGATCACGTCGGGGTCACCACTTTAGCTATTATGATGCTAATTTATTATTGCATTAATGTCTGTTGTAATTATGTATGTATAACTTTATGTGCTCCACTTTTCGTGTTGAGGTAACAGGTTAAATAGAAACGACCAATTAGGACTGTAGTTTATTTGCGACTAAAAACTTCTCTGTCTCACGGGCGCAGCCGTGCGTCACCAACTATATTATATTTGCTGAGTTAGCTTGTACATATAATGTGTCCCTACACATTCTTTCTAATGTAGTAATCGTATTTGATGAAAGAGACAACAATATTTCAGTTGTTGCTTATTATGGCCACATTTTGATATGACGTAGTGACGGTTGTAGGTACGTGCCATATTCGCCATTTTATGTGACGAATTTAGTGGTTGTGTTCGTGGTAGTCCTGCTGTCAAATGGTTGTTTACATATTGTATTATTGAGATTTGTGAGTGTGTGTGTGTTGCTTGATTGACACAACCTTAGAATCGGCGGCCATTTTATGAGACATTTTGAGGTTTAGGTAGGCACGTTTTTTGCGTAGGTATTTCCAGTCCATATTATTTAGTATGTCTATGGTTACAAATTATCGGACGCGGCATACGGACGCGACTGACAGCCTCGACTTATAGAGTATCTAGGTAATGAATGTACATTACATTGTGCAAACTATCGAACGTAAGTCGCGGACTTGACCTTGAAACTCGAGCTAGGAAGTATCTCACTCGAGTCAACTCAGGCTAGGCACTACTCGGGTTAACTCGAGTTAGTGAATCGAGTTGCTCATCACTGTTCCAAAATGTCAAAGTCAAAACAAAATGACAGTGACAGCTGAGTAAGGACTTCATCAAAAGTTAATATTTTATAAATAGCTAAAAAAATACGGAGAAGCTGTGAAATTGTGAATTAAAGCAGAGCACCTGATTTTATTAGATTATCATGACAACACGGAAACCAATAAATTGGTTTTTAACTGAAACGGGCCGAAGGTTTTCGTTTGCCGTAATTACAGGCACTGGGCTTGCGTGTACACTAGCAAAATATGGCCCACATACTTTTTTCTTGGATAAGTACAAAAACTTTGTGCATTATTACAGGTTAGTTGGTATTGCAAGGTATAAGCTCACCACAATAATATGGGACTATGTTACAACATACTGGCAAAATGTGTGCTAAAATTGGGGTGATGTTGTGTGATAAACCTGTAATTTATGTTATTTTGTCTCACGCGTTTTCCAGCAATGGCCAGCCAGCACTTTTAAATAAGGAACTTAGCGACAGGTACTCGAAATGTCTAGATATTCTGAATATATCTGATGTTCAACGAAAATTAATAGTGCCATTCAGTGTTTTTGGATATGACTTGTTTCATGCTGGTAAGATAACACTTAAATAGTTTCCGTTTACAATTAATTTCATAAGCACTTAATAGTTAGAAGCCTGCCACAACTTTAATAAAAACCTTTACAAGTCTTTTTCTATGCTGTCAAGTATGAAGTTATAACTCAAACCATGTTGTTACCCACAGTTACTTTTCTTCTTACTATGCTTCTAAGTATTAAATACAGATTATTCTATTATTTCATTTAGGATAAAAAGCATTATCAATTCTTTCATTCATAATTTATCATTTAATTTTAGTGTGTATATTTTACTGGTACATATTTACTAAACTTGAAGTTAATCCTATTATATGTAAATAATTACTTAAATTTACAGATATTGAAATCAAAGTAAAATTTAATAAGAATAATCAAAATAAATCCATCACAGAAATCATGATTTTAGCTGGCCTACCAATCAAAATAAAAAAATCTGGGACTTTGCATGCCAGTCATTGAATTTTAATAAAGGACCATCCCACTTCAGACAAATTTCTCAATCAATGGTTTTACATTTCACTTATAATTATGATGTTGAGAAATAAATATTTATGATTATGTTTAGAATAATGCTTTTTTAAGCCTTTTTGAATAGTTGTATATGCCAAAAAAATATTGCAAGTAAATGTGCATAAGATAAGTTTAACCATACATTTTTTTTTGCTATACAGCACGGTAGAATCAACTTTTATTCCATGTAAATTTAAAAAGTATGGAGTTTCTTGTGCATTCTTCTCCATAACTAGCTACTTTCCGAATGCACGGTAGAATCAACTTGTATTCCATTTAAATTTAAATTGTGACATTCAAAAGTGCCGCTTGGTGGCCCAGTTGAAATAAATATCTTTTGTCTTTTGTCTTTTATACCTACAAAAAAAAAACAGAATGCAGACTTTTTTAAGGGTGTTACTTATTATAACACCATAAACTGAGAGCAATACATATATGGAAATCAATATTTAGAATCTGATTTTACTGAGCTTACTGAAGCTGCATTGTAATATCTAACTTAGTGTTTTGTTACAGGTAGTGTAAATTCAAAATTTGGTGTAGCCATTGGTATTCCAGTGAACTTTAACTATAAAAGCCTAGCTGATTTAGAAGCAGACGATATTCAGGTGTGATTCTATTTTTTTATTTATTTCACAAGATGTCTGTGCTTGCTATACTTCTATAGAATTTGTTTCTTGGAACTATGATATAAATGTTGGCTAATGTGCAGAGTCATTCAGTAACAGGGTAGATCTGCAGATTATCCAACCAGTTTGTTGGATTGTCAAACAACTTTTTCGGTTCTTATATTCATTATTAAATCTTATAAGTATCTTATGTGTCATTTAAAAATATTGTAAAAGCGAATAGCTTCTGTAAATGTTATTTTATATATGTACATCCATTAAAAACCTACCTACTTTTATTCCCTACAAATAATAGTGTTGTTTACAGCTTATGGCAATTACCATTAAACATTTCAATATTTTCAATAGCTTAGTAAGTAGAGTACTGCCACTGTCTTATTTGCTGTGACTTCAGGCTAACTGTTGACCTGGAAATGCCTTCTTTTGGTATAGGAAAATGCAGTGTATATCCACCAAATAATGTATATTATGTGGCTTTCCCAATAATACTTTGCTTTTATATATATGTATAATATATATACATATATAATATTATACACATATATTTATATATATATATCGCAAACAGGTAGGACTTCCTTCCATATACCCTCGACCTTGTGGGCTTATCGTGGGTAATGCGTGCGCAAGGCGGGTAACTTATGCCGTTTTAGAGATATTCCATTGTCCAATTCTAGTAGCAAGTTGACGCGCCAATTTGTAATCACTATCACTAGCCTGATACTTTTAGACGCAACTCCACCGGCACCAATAATGCCACTCATCACACTTAATCGCGATACGTCCTGCTCCAGTTCTCTCTACTCAAGTCAACACCGCGCCTTCGCGTCTCCCTCCAAATTGTGTGTCACGTGTCACCTTCCTCTAGGATTTAAATCCTTCACTCGCATTGGACATTGGAGAAAATTAAGTGTTCCCAATCGAATAATATCGAATTGAAATTTGAAACTGAATTAATAAGTTTACAAGCGATATTTATTCGTTCCCAACTATTAATCATTTACCTTCCTCCGATATATACAATATAATATATTATTTAATAAATTTTAATATATAAATATAATATACTGTTTTATAAACAACAACTGCTAACTACCTATTTGTCCTAAATATTAAATATAAAAACTTATTACGAAATATTTTCAGGTGAACCAAAAGAAAGTAGACTGGGAATCAGAAGCTGGAAAAAAATTGGCTGATGCTTTAATACTTCCTGAGAAAGTGCAAGAGTTTGCGATATGTAGAGAAATCATGATGACCCAGAATAACAAAATAATGTATGAAGCAGCATATCCATTCACATGTCTCTTCTTTGCTTACAATCTTGCCCAAATTCTTAATAGAAGATTAAACCTTTATGTAGCACCTCCGTTTATAAGAGGGGTATTATACTCAATAATAGGCATGTTTGCATCAGGTACATATTTTCTTATGAAGGATATGACTGAAGTTCATTATGAAGCTGACACTGACCAGAGATTATGTAAACTTGGTCCAGAATATGTTGAAAGTGGAAAAATATTTTATGAAAAAATTTTAAATAGAAATCAAGCTCTCAGAGAATTGATGAAGAGTGAAGGAGAAAAGAAATACAGTAAATTAGGAAATGAAAATTTTTTCCTAAGACAACCCCGTATAGCCCTTGTTCATAGGAAACAATTTTTTGAACTAAAACTGAAAGAATTAAATGCCTCAGAAGCTACAAACGGTGCCGAAAGATTAGACTAAGGCTATATATTATATTCAGTGTTAGATAGTTATATTATAAACTTACTGAATAAAAATGTTAAGTAGGTAAGTATAATAAGAATTAAATGTTTTCTTTATTGCATCCATTACTGTACTATTTGTTACACACATTTTATTAGAAAAACCATGGTTGGCTGGCTGGCTAAGTGAATTTACTATATTCTTTATAGTAAATTCACTTAGCCATTTCATTAAAATCATTGCGCACAGTTGATCGAAAAACGGCTCTAGAAGACATAGGAACTTAAATTTAAAAGTGTCAGTTTTTTGCTTGAAATGGCTTCTAATAGCCAATATCATGCTTATATATTTCATAGGATGCAATCTGGTACGGCAAAAGGGCAACTTTATTTTTTTTTTTGCTAAAAAAATGTATGGAGCTGACATAAAAAAAAAACTTAATAAAAAAAATCAAATAACCCGACTGCTTCAAAAGCGAACTAAAAAGTCGTAAACAAGGAAAAAATCATGCTGTGCAGTCGGAGGACACATATTCGCGGGCTGGCTGACCAAAATCTGGTGTATCCTCCGCCTGCACAGCATGATTTTTTCCTTGTTTACAACTTTTTAGTTCGCTTTTGAAGCAGTCAGGTTTTTTTATTTTTTTTATTAAGTTTTTTTATTTATAACTTTTTAGTTAGTTTTTTTCGAATTAGATACATTTAAATATATAAGTGTTATATATTTTTGAAATCACCTCTTAAAACCCTTTATTTTGATATCCCACACGATGGGATTGGAAGAAGAAAAAAATTTGGGCCCCCACAATATAGCACCCAAAATCCGCCATTTTTTAACCGACTTACCAAAAAGGAGGAGGTTCTATGTTCGACTTCTTGTATGTTTTTTTTTTTTTTTTTTTTTTTTATGTATGTTCACCGATACCTCCGTCAATTGTGGACCGATTTTGAAAATTCTTTTTTTGTTTGAAAGAGTATGTTTCGAAATTGGTCCCATTTTAATTTGGTGAAGGTCTGATGAATAACTTCGGAGATACACAACAGAACTCTTTAATAAATAACGGCAAAACTCTCGGGATTGCTGCAATCGTATGTCTGTTTGTTGTTTATACCATTTCATCACATAACATCACGCCAGTACGATCTAAAGGGGTACGCAGATCTCTCATTTCACCGGTTATGTTCAAGTTTCATGTTATTCGGTTAATCTATTCTGGAGTTATAGGGACCTTAATAAACAACTTGTTAGGTAGGTTAAACTAAAAAGGGAAAAATAAAAAAAAACTTTTTGCAAAAAAATACTACCGACTTCCAAATGAAAAACTACAAAGTGAAAAATAACTTAACTTTTGGAAGTCGGTGTCCATATGGCAAAAAAATGGTTCCTACGAAAGACACCGACTTCCAAAAGTTAAGTTATTTTTCACTTTGTAGTTTTTCATTTGGAAGTCGGTAGTATTTTTTTGCAAAAAGTTTTTTTTATCTATTGTCCAATTTTAATGTAGCCTATGACACTCGCAGGGTTAAGACGCATCGATTGACGTATGAATCATCAAAATCGGCCAACGCGTTTGGTCTCTGGAACGCCATATAGGAACAAACATACATACATACTTACATGCATACATAGACTGATAAACACATTACCCTCCTTCGGCAGTCGGGTAAAAATGCATATATCTCCAGAACCGCAAGACTAACCGTAATATACTTGCACCCGGTTATAGAACTATTTATTTATGATTTTTTGACATACTTCGTATAACGAGAACCAGTGCGTATTTTTTTAAATCCTTAACTTGTTAAAACTAATAATATAATATGCTATAGATAGAAGTAGACATATTATGTGATGTGTTTAGCTATCTTAAAATGAAATTTGATGTTTATTAACCCAGTTCAAAAATGAAGGAGGTTCTTAATTTGTTTGAAGTTCTGAGATATTTTTGCCAATTTATAACCGATGTTGATGATTCGTTATTTTTTGTAAGCTTTTGGTCCCGAATTATTCCCATTTAAATTTGGTAAAGATCTGATGAAGATCTTCGGAGATATCAATGGAACTCTTCAATAAATTACGGTAAATCACCCGAAATTGCTGCAATCGCATGTTTGTATATTGTTTACATCATTTCATAATATAACATCGCGCCAGTAGACTCTGAAGGGGTACGTAGATGTGTACAGTTTCCTATGGAGAAGAACCAGCAAGAAACTCCACGGTTTCCACGGCTACTCGGAGCCTCGTCATGGGATCCAAGTGGACGGAGGGTCTCATTCCACCAGTTATGTTCAAGTTCTCTGTTATTGAAGTTATCTATTTGGACATAGCATTTTTGTTTACTAACCGATCTAGATGATTCGTTTTTTGGTTGAAAGAGTATGGTCCCGGATTGGTCCCAGTTTAATTTGGTAAAGATCTGTTGAATAACTTCGATGATATTCAATGGAACTCTTCAATAAATAACGGTAAATCACCCAAAATGGCTTAAATCTCATGTCTGTACCTATATTACTTACACCATTTCATAATATAGGTAAAATCACAACTTTTAATTCGAAACCATACTTTTCAAACAAAAAACGAATCATAGAGATCGGTTAATATTTAATATTTATCGGCGACGATCCATTTTTAACCCCCGCCGGCAAAATAGGGGTGTTATAAGTTTCACGTGTGTTGCTGTGTATCTGTGTGCCTGTCTGTGGCATCATAGCGCCTAAACGGATGAACCGATTTTGATTTAGTTTTTTTTGTTTGAAAGGTGATTTTGTCGAGAGTGTTCTTAGCTATGTTTGAATAAAATCGGTTCAGCCGTTCAAAAGTTATGGGCGTTTTACTGTTTGAATCGGGGTGTTTTCGCAAGATAAATGTGTCGGGGGTTTTTAAATTTTACTTGTAAGTTAACTAAACACATGTCTACTTCTATCTATAGCATATAATAGTTTAAACAAGGTAGGATAAGGATTTATAAAAAAAAAAATCTCTCGATCTCGATAGGTCAAAAAATCATAATTATATAGTTCTTTAACCGTGTGCAAGGATATTACGGTTAGTCTTGCGTTTTCGGAGATTTATGCATTTTTTATATCAGTTAAATACAAAATTTTTGAAAAAAAAAACACTTTCCCTTTTGCATAACAGATTGCGTCATATGAAATAATATATAAGCATGATAATGGCTATTAGAAGCCAGGAAGCGAGCATAGGAAAAAAAAATTCTTCTGAGAGACAGAGAGTCCACTACAAACAAAGCACCATTTTGTACGCACACAAGCACATCTTGGGCAGTATTGGCACAGAATAAATAATAGTACAGGTATAGTCCTCGTCAAACTTCTTGGCCGCCTTGAAGTTGGTTTAGCGGATGCGCGAGGCACGAAACGGTGCTGTTTTTATAAGTGATTTTTTACTGCGCAGCCATTGTAGCCAACTTCAGGTCAACCAAAAAGTTTGGAGAGAACTATACAGGGTCACTTCGCGCATTTTATAGAGATAGTGACTTGCCCCTTGCGGAAACCCCTTATTCGAAAATTACCCTTTTAATGTTATTTAGTTACAGGTGAGTAGGGTAAGTGCTCCAGTGAATGAACATTTAAGGGATCTTCGAACTTCATAAAATTCTTACAGTATTTTGCCTCTGAGGGATACGCTGCAAAGCTATATTTTGCCTCTCTGCTTAGCGTTTGTGGACTACGAGAAAGCCTTCGATTCGATCGAGACTTAGGCTATATTTTAGTCTCTCCAACGGTGCCAAATCGACTTCCGGTACATCGAGGTGTTGAAGTGTTTGTACAAAAACGCCACCATCTCAGTTCGACTTCAGGATCAGACCTTAAAACCTATCCTTCTGCAGCGAGGTGTGAGACAGGGAGACGTCATATCTCCGATACTGTTCACCGCTGCACTGGAGGATGTCTTCAAGGTTCTGGACTGAAGAGGGCTAGGCATCAACGTCAATGGCGAGTACATCACTCATCTTCGGTTTGTCGACGAATTATTATATATTTTGTGGCTTAGACCATGCAGGAACTCAGTATAATGCTCGATGACCTCAGTAAAGCTTCCGAAAGAGTGGGTCTTAGGATGAACATGGACAAAACGAAGGTGATGTTGAATGCCCATGTTACACCCACTCCTATCAAGGTTTCAGACTCTACACTCGAAGTTGTGGGCGACTATGTCTACCTAGGACAAACGATCCAGTTGGGTAGGGCCAACTTCGAGAAAGAGGTCAACCGTCGAATCCGACTCGGCTGGGCAGCGCTCAGGAAGTTGCGTGGTATTTTCTCGTCCAACTTACCACGGTGTCTGAAGACGAAAGTCTATGACCAGTATGTGTTGCCAGTGATGACCTATGGCTCTGAGGCGTGGTCGCTCACAATGGGCCTCATCAGAAAGCTTACAGTCACCCAAAGGGCAATGGAGAGGCCTATGCTCGGCGTTTCCTTGCTTGCGAAACAGTAATGTAGAGATCCGCAAGAGAACCAGGGTTACCGACATAGCCCGAAGAATTGCCAAACTTAAGTGGCATTGGCAGGGCACATTACTCGCAGAACGGATGGCCGATGGGACAGAAAAGTTCTGGAGTGGCGACCGCGAACCAGAAGACGTTGCGTTGGAAGGCCTCCCATCAGGTGGACCGATGACCTGGTGAAGGTTGCGGGGATCCGCTGAATGCGGGACGCACGGGACCGGTCAATGTGGCGACGCTTGGGGGAGGCCTATGTCCAGTAGTGGACGTTTTTCGGCTGATATGATGATGATGATGAAATGCCTGTCCCAATATTGGGCAAATTCTAAATCGATTTTTAAAACTACTCCCATGCAAGACATGAAGTTTATGGCGCAATTATAAATTACATACTTCAAATAAAATATGAAATTGACGTTTGTCCAGTGAATGAACGGCCGTTCATTCATCGGATTTTAAACGATTTTTAGTTCCAATGCTAGGACACCTAATAATTTTCTTAAAACTGTCTAAAATGCCAATTAAATCGATTTGAGACACATAGTGTATTTCTCTTTTATTCGAATGAATAAATAACGTTTATTACATACTTCAATAAGGCTAAAATGTATTATAATCAAAAAGGTGAACGGCAGATTTCGTACCTACCGCATACTTTTTTGTGGTTTGGTTATAGAATTTGTACCACGTATTAAGGCAACTAAACCATTTATTTTTATGTAAGTTAACTATTTTTAGAACTTCGGATTAATTAATAATATCAGTAAAAATATTTTGATAAATAAACGCAATAAAATCGTACATTAAACGCAGTTATGTTTTAGAAGTTGTCTTGTGTAAAATAACACAAATATTAGAATGATAATTAATTATTTAGAAATAAAAATAACACTAAATATAATCAAACTCATCATTATCAAACTGTTGCAATCCGCTGCTGGACATAGGTATCTTAAAATGCCCTGAGTAGGTACGATCCTCATCTCAATCGTTAGATTACTACATATTGGTAAGTAAAACACTACAAAGATAGCAAAAAGCAATTTAGAACATTTACTTTACACATTATGTATCAATAAGTAACTTTTACGTATTTGTAACATTGACACACTAGTACATAACCTTATAAATTAAAACTGGTTATAACTTTTTCAATACACTTCCTCGAAAACTAGCTCTTTTTGCACTACGATTAGGTTCGACATGCAACATATTTCGCACGCGTGCGGTACCTAATAAGATTACAGCACACGTGCGGTAATTCGATTAAAACATAATAAATTAAAAAAAAAAAACACCACTGACTATTATAGAGCAGGCGTGTTTTTTTTTAATCTCGTCATTTTGATTTGCGTCTATAAAGCGTAAATATTTTTTGAATATTTAAATTTTGTTTTTCAGAATACTACTAATAAACATGATTATTTTAAACAAATATTACTTTTATGAACAAGTTAACATTTTATTTGTGTTCTTAATTAAAATATATTTGAATTTTATATTTTTCCTGTGAGGTTGTTTAACGGCGTTAATCTGCGAACATAAAGCGCGGGAAAAAAAAGGAAAGTTAGTCTTAATAATTTGAGTTATTTGTGAAAAATGTCGAATTTAAGTTTTGAAGAGAATTCTTTAGATGGTACTCCGCCGGATATTGTGATTGAGGCACAAAATGCTTGCGATAGCCTGTTGCCATCTAAATCTAAGGTGAAATATATGGCAGCTTTGCAAAGTTTTCTTCAGTGGAAAGTTACTAAAAAGGCGTCGTTATTTTCGGAGCAAGTATTTTTTATTTCTTCGAAAGTGTATTGAAAAACGTCGTTTGATACACGTGGGAATTTGTTATTGCGTTTCTCGGCCCCATAACACCCTCGCCTTACGGCTCGGGTGTTCATTCAGCCTCGTACGCAATAACAAACTTTCCGCACTTGTATCAAAATGTACAATTTTAACACTGTTGCTCGTAAAGCTGATGTAATTCCACCGGTTTTAAATATGTAAAGCGGGTCATAAAAAACGCGTGTGTTACCAAAGCAAATAGTTAAGTTATAGTCCATACAAATTCCATAACAGTATTATTTGCCATTTCGCGCGCTGTTGCTATTCAAATTTCGAACTAATCGCCGCGCGGCGCCAGTCAGTATCAGTAGGCAGCGCTAGCGCGCTGTAAAATGGCGGGCAAGCAACAGTGTGCATTCACAGATTCAGTTTATTTAAAATAAAAAAAATCAGTTTATTCGGTAATTTAAAAACTTGGCTGCATGCTCTAACGTCTTTGACAACATTTTCACGCAGCTACGGCAGAAAATAATCCTCGCGCCATTTTTCTCAAATTTTCTTTTCTTTGTACTTGTATTGTGAAAATTTAAATATGACAACTTTCATAAAGAAGAGCCATATATTACTTCAACTCCACCGGATATACTAACAGAAGTGCGAACCGCATGCGACAGCTTGCTGCCGTCAATATCCAAAGACAGATACATAACCACGTACTTATGAAAAATTTTTGAAGTGGAAAGACATGAAAAATGCCAAGTCATTTTCCGAAAATTTAGTTTTGGCGTATTTTAATGAACTAGCTAGTAAATAATAATAATAATAATAATAAGGTTGCAAATATTATACATCAAAAATTGGCAGTTAAATATTCACTCACACAGGACACTAACACCCCTTATTATAATTACACGCCACAAACTATATTAGAAAATGGCAAACATAAACTTTATTATGACCGCGCCATACTCACTGATAGGACAATTCACTACAATAGACCGGATATTACCCTACAGGATAAAATGAATAAAGTCACTTACTTAATAGATATTGCTGTGCCCAATACACATAATATACAGAAAACAATTACAGAGAAAATTAGTAAATATGCAGAACTCAAGGAAGAAATAGTTAGAATATGGCGGCAAGAAAAAGTTTATGTGGTCCCCATAGTCCTTTCAACAACAGGCGTTATTCCGAATCACCTTCTCCATAGTCTGAAGCTGCTTGATCTAAATGAAAACATTTATATCACCCTTCAAAAAGCAGCCATCTTGAACACATGTCGAATTGTTAGAAAGTTCATGCAAATTGATGAAAACGAAATAGCTCCACATCATTCATCCTCAATATAACACACCACACGCTGCATTTACTTGGTCTGGGCCCGTAAATGTAGCTTAAACCAGCCTAAGAGCTGAGAAGTTGAAACACTTCCAAATAATAATAATAATAATAAAAAGCCAACAGGTTCGGCGTTCCCGAAAGGATCTGTCGACATGTTGGATAGATTATAAGAAGGCCTATGACTCGGTGCCTCATACATGGCTCATGAGGGTGCTAGAATTGTATAAAATAGATACAACTCTACGCACCTTCCTGATATCGTGTATGGGGCAGTGGAGCACAGTCCTTCGCTATCCAGGATGTCGAAATATCCAGAGGAATAGCGAACCTGTAAGGATCGAGCGAGGTATATTTCAGGGCGATAGTTTGAGCCCACTTTGGTTTTGCCTGGCCCTGAATCCGCTAAGCATGCTGCTGGAGAATTCAGGCCTAGGCTATCGGTTGAAGAGAGGTGGTCAGGTTATATCTCACCTCCTTTACATGGATGACCTGAAGCTCTTTGCCCCCAGCAATCTTCAGTTGATGGAGCTACTGAAGGTAACTGAAACTTTTAGTAGCGCCATCAGGATGGAGTTTGGTGTGGACAAATGTGCGGTCATGCATGTAAAGCGAGGGAAGATTTTGGAATCCGTGGGAATTCAACTCGCGGATTCCATAAGCCTGAGATCCCTCTCTCCAAACGAAACCTATAAGTATTTGGGTATGTCGGAAGCGTTAGGTATCAGCACTACTGACATGAAGCAATCGTTGAGGGAACGCTTCTTTGGCCGCCTGAAGAAGGTACTCAATAGCCTTCTTTCGGGCGGAAACAAGGTGCGCGCCTTCAACGGTTGGGTCATGCCGGTATTGATGTACTCTTTCGGCATACTCAAATGGACTCAAACGGAACTCGACGCCCTGGATAGGCGGGTCCGTACATTGCTGACTGCAAATCGAATGCATCACCCACGATCGTCGGTCATGAGATTGTATATCCCGCGGAAGTGTGGAGGCCGAGGCTTTTTAAATGCCAAAAACCTTCACAACCGCGAGATATGCAATCTCAGGGAATATTTTCTAAACACAGACGTGGGTATGCATCGAGATGTAGTAGCAGTGGACAAGGGACTCACCCCGCTCTCCTTGGCGAATGAGAACTGGCGCAAACCTGTAGTGCTTGACACTAACGACCGCAGGGCGGTATGGCAGAGTAAGGAGCTTCACGGACGCTTTTTCCGGGCCCTACATGGGTCCGATGTAGATCAGTCAGCGTCCGTAGCCTGGCTGCGTTTCGGTGACCTCTTTGGGGAAACTGAAGGTTTTGTATGTGCAATTATGGATGAAGTTATCATGACGAATAACTACCGGAGATTTATTGTGAAGGATGGCACGGTTGACATCTGTCGGGCATGTCACCGTCCGGGTGAATCGATCCGCCACATTATCTCTGGTTGTTCTCGTCTAGCTAACGAAGAATATTTGCATAGGCACAACCTTGTAGCCAGGATTATCCATCAGCAACTTGCTCTGAAATACACTCTTGTGGCATCGGAGGTGCCGTACTACAGGTATGTGCCCGACCCAGTTCTTGAGAATGGCAATATCACATTGTACTGGGATCGGTCCATCATCACTGACAGGACTATTGTAGCCAATAAGCCCGATATAGTGGTGGTGGACCGAATCGAGAGGCGTGCAATGATTGTTGACATTACCGTCCCGCATGACGGAAACCTCGTGAAGGCCGAGAAAGATAAGCAAATCAAGTATCTTGACTTGGCTCGCGAGGTTGTCGACATGTGGGAAGTGGATACAGCGATCATTGTACCGATAGTCGTGTCAGCCAATGGCTTAATAGCCACGAGCCTCGACCAACACCTTAGGAGGCTCTCGTTAGGCGGCTGGGTCAAGGGCCTGATCCAGAAAGCAGTATTGCTGGACACGGCTCGTATTGTTAGGAGGTTCCTCTCTCTGGAGCCCTGACCGCCGGTAGCTTGGACCCTGTTCCCGATACCGGTGGGCCTCTATTTTTTATATTTTTAAATGTTTTTTTTTTTTGTAATTTAATTTATAAAATATTTAAAAATGTAAAGAATAAGAAAAGAAAGTGAATAAAGGAGATAATAATAATAATATATCTTTATTTATCAAAAAACATACAGAGTTTGAAATACAGTTTGATATTTGGTATAAACATAAGCTTTTAGTCTTACAATAATTTTGTAGTTTATGTTGCAAATTCTGTACAATAATACTCTACCTCTTAAACTAGGGTATACCTGTATTTGAAGAGGTAGTTTAGTTTACGGTCAAGGTTTACGATGATCAACAAAAAACTTATCTCAAGTGGACTGTGTCATTCTACTGTATGGAATACAAAACTAAAATTGTATGTAGGTATAAGTGTGTGTGTTTGTGTGTGTGTCGTGTGTTTGTGTGTATGAGTGCTGTGCGTGTGTGCGAGTGTTGATGGTAAGAAGGTTTGTGTATGGGTGATTTACACAAGATAGGTAAGTAAAGACTCCGTGTAAGAGTAATCCTTAAGGAGCAGCCATTCTGTTACTTTAGACTTTAGTGCATGTGAGTTTAGATTTATAATATTGAGGTGTTTGTTAATATTTATATAAATATGAGTACTTAGGATATAATATTGATGTTTAGCGAAAGAGGTCTTGTGTTGGATACTTGGTGGAAGGTACGTGCGCTTATTTGGAATAGGGGGTGGGAGCTCGGCATGCTTTCTAAGGGTGGATTTTAGCAAATAAAGCTGACGAACCGTAAGTACTTTACATTCAGAGAACAGTTCAGTCGTAGGAAACCTGTAGGGCTTTTTCATCATGACTTTAAGTATAGCTCTCTGTGCTCTCTCCACCCTCAGAAAGTTAGTTTTTGCGGCCCCGCCCCACGCTACTATACAATACCCAATAATTGATTGGCATAGTGCCTGGTACACCATCTTAAGGACTTTTTGGTTGGCGGATACTCTGAGAGACTTAAATATATGTATGAGACGTAATGTTCTGGTGGTGACGGTGTCGATTTGTTGGTCCCATCTCAGTCCGTCGTCTATCCGTACTCCAAGGTATTTAACACTTTCGGATCTTGCAAGAGGAGGACAAGTGCAGTGGGTGGGTGGATTTGTGCAGGAATGAGCAGTGATACCAAAAGAAGGAGATGGTTTAGCGTTACGTCTTATAGCAAAAGGAATATACGTCGTTTTTTGTAGATTTAGAGTAAGAAGGTTCGAGTTTAGCCACCCCATAACTTCGACCATGGCCATCTCCGCATTTGTTTTCACAATGTCCCAGGTGTTTCCATCTACAAGAATTGCGGTGTCGTCCGCGTAAGCATAAATTCTACCGTTTGGGAGACTCAGTCGGCAGAGATCATTGACATAGATCTGGAATAGTGTCGGGGAGAGGATCCCACCCTGGGGAACACCATAGGACACGAGAAACTCATCACTTAAGTAAGTATCAATTCTAATACATTGCTTACGGTTTTTTAGGTAATCTTTGAAAATTTCCAGAGGCATTCCACGCACACCGATATTTTCCAGCTTCGTGATGAGTTTGGGAACAGAGACTGTGTCAAAAGCTTTCGAAAGGTCTAGGAATATACCTAGGCATTTCGATTTCTTGTCTAGGTTTGAGGCAACTTGCTGCGTGAAATCCAGAACTGCATCTTCTGTAGATAGACTTGTCCGAAATCCGTATTGATTATTTGCAATGAGTTGGTTTTTGTCAAGAAATTTTCGTAGACAGTTATTGAGAATTTTTTCAAGGATTTTAGAGAGTGCAGGTAGGACTGATATCGGTCTGTAGTTATTAACACAGTCTCTGCTCCCACCCTTGTATATTGGATGGACCACCGCTTTTTTAAAAGCCTCCGGAAATACACCCTCCCGTAAGCAACGATTAAAAAGGTACGTAATTGGTGGAACCAGTACGGGTCGAGAGTTTCTCAATATTACCGATGTTATACCGTCCCAGCCGACTGCACAGTCAGAACGTAGTTGTAGGATTAGGGACTCAACATCAGCCTCGTCTACTTCCAGGATAGTAAGAGAGTTTACAGGTGAGTTTCGGTTGCTCGTAGGTGAAGGTGAGAAATGGCCAACGGCCGACGATGATGCATTGTCATTCGTTATTTTTCCAGCCAAGTTTTTGCCTATGTTGGCAAAGAAATGGCCAACCTCATTGACTGAGGATTTAGGGGTGTCTCGTATTGTGAGTAGCTCCACTGGACTACTTTTAGTTTTATGGGAATTAGTTATCTGATTTATATTTTTCCATAGGGCTTTGGGATTATTTTTGGCTTTTTCAAGTTGACCGGTTTCATAAGTCTTTTTCAGTTTTTTTAGTAGGTTGTTGCAGAAATTGCGATAACGTGAATAGGTAGTTTTTAGAATTATATTATCTGGTGATTTTTTAGCTTTTGTGTGCATTTTGTCTCTATTTTTAATACATTTTAAAAGACCAGGGGTTATCCAAGGTTTAATGATTATCTTTTGTCTAGGAATTTTAACTTGTTTTGAATGATTTGATATTACAGATTTTATTATACTTATGAATTTATCCATCGCCGCATTTATGTTATCGATCTCATATATTACTGTGAAGTTCATATTTTCCAACTCCTCAACAATCGCTTGGTGGTCAAGGGTGGATGTTGTATATAATTTATGTGCCGGATCTGCATTTTCCATACTTAACAGTAGTGGTTTATGGTCCGTTACGTGTGCCTCTAAAACCAATGTAGTAGAAATTAGATTAGATTTTAAAAATATATGGTCTAAACACTTCTCATCTCGAGTGGGGAATAAGTGAGTTGGCATAAGACCATGAGATGCATTCAGCGTGAGATAGTCCAAGGTTCGCTCATTCATATTATTTTGTTTTATATCGATGTTAAGGTCACCTACAAGAGCGATATTGGAGCAAATAGAATTAATGTTTTCGTAAACATTTATTAGACTTGATGAGAAATTGTCAAAATTATCCCTCGAATTTAATGAGGGAGAGCGATAGATCGCTACCACAGATAGTTTTTTGTCTAAATGGCACACTAGACAATTGCCACCCGTAAAGTCTGGCTCCCATACTGTACATTGTAAGCTTGATTTTGTATAAATAATTATTCCGTCATTTTGGTTTAGGTTTGTATGCGTATGGTGAGATTTAAAACCGTCCAGTAATGGCATGTTTTTGATTTTACTGAGCCAACACTCGGTTAGGACAATAATATCAATATCCACATTCAACAAATTCAACAATACTTGAAGGTGTGGAAAATTTTTGTTGACACTACGGATGTTTAGATGCAGTAGGTTTAATTTTTTCCCAGATTTATTTATATAATTACGACATTCTTCTGGATAGCAAACAAAAGATTTTCCCTGGCTTATTTGGTCAAGGTCGTTATTGACGTTAATTAAGGTAGCCATTAGAGAAAGAGAAATAAACACAATTTAAAACAATTTCCATTAACCGGTAAGAGTATAGGAGGTATAAGAGTCCAACTGGGTTTTTTTAAATAAACAATTTTTAATAATGGGATTTGAGCCTTTAAGTGGTTGCACGTGTATGTCTGTGTAATTATGGAAGTGGTTGGAATATCATTGCAGACAGTGTTTTGATGTGTTTTGGTTTTTTGTACAAGATAGACGTAAGTGTGTGTGATTGAGTTTATAACTAATTGTAAAATTATTAAGGAACGTTTTTGTTTATATGACAGAAATATCAGGCAACTTTGTAGTCAGATATTAGGTTTAGGTAAATTGGTATTGAGTTCTTCGAGACATTTTTCTGAGAGGACCAGAATTTGCTTGTCACCTACTTGCTTGCGGAGAAAAATATTTCCGTTGCTTATCCAGCAGAAGCTATATCGATTATTCTTTGCAAATTGTCGCGCCGAGTAGAACAGCTTCTTCGAACTGGCGGACAGTCGCTCTTCGACATAGACGGCCTGGCGTTCGCCTGGAACACCAATCAATTCCGTGTTTAGTTTGTCTTCTTTTGAAGTTTTAGTTTTGTTGTATGATCGGATAGCCATCAGTAAATTTTGTTTGGTATGCACCATTGTGAACTCTGCCACGATAGGACGTGATGTTTGGTTGGGTTTTCCAGGCTGACGATACACATCCCGGATTTCGGATTGAGATATTGGTGTTCCAACAAGCTGGCCGATACTGCAGATGGTATTTGATAATTTAGCAGTAGTTTCATTTTCTAGCTGAGGAATATTCCTTATTTCGACACATGACGAGCGAGTCTTATACTGCAGATCTCTTATTTTATATTCAAGTGATTCTATGTAACTTCTCTGCTCTTTCCTCTCTTTCTTTAATCTTCTACTTCCCTTTTTATTTCTTCAAATTTTTGGTTGAAGTGTTGCATCGATCTTTCAATTTCGGCATTTGTTTTACGAATCTCGGTGTTAGATTTTTTGATATCGGCATTTTGCGCCTTAATCTCAGTTACTTCCACCATTAATTTTTGGATCAAAGTTGTTTGTGACTCCAGTATCTTAGTTACACGAGTATCCTGATCATTTCTCCACAAACTGAGCAGATCAGTTAGTTCCTGTTTATTTAAAGCAGGCTCACTTTCTTGAGGACTTTCTTTTCTCGCTCGTTTGCCTCTATTTGTTACATATTCACTCATGTCGATTGCCGCATTTATGTCAGGTTCAGATTGAGTCTGACATTGCCTTTCCAATTTTGATGATGGATTGCGCTGAACGCCCGCCATATCGCAGCAAGTGTTTACCGTAGGTTTATTAAGAAGTTACTTTCAAAGTATGTTAAGCGCAAAGTGCCCCGATCCGCGGCGTCGGTGTCGTAGCCGATACAAAACCACACCAGTACTCGTAGCACGCTCGTAGCAGTCGTAGCTCCGGTCGCACGTAGTCGCCACCGTAGAAGGCCGGATGACGTCAGCCTCGCGTAGCACACCAGTATTTCGCCACTCGCTGCTACTTGCTCGATGGCGCGGCGGCTAGGCGCACGGGTCGAATTTGCCCCACCGCGAGAGGTCGCAGGTTCAGAACTCACCAATCAACATCCCCCCCCCCCCGACCGTTGCGGCGAGCAGTCGTGTTTTTGTGTCTTCCGTATATTTTATTTATAAAAAGTCAAAAACAAACTTCTAAACTTGAAATATATAAAATCCAATGGACAAGTATAAAAACAATAGAACAGTAGAAAGATCTTGTGTGTAAATGGTTTAAAACTCTTTGAAAACTAAAGTGATGTGTTGTGCCTAATCATCTGTTGAGCTAATAATCATTTGTGATTTGCAAAAAGTGACGGGTAGCTGTTGAGACTTATAGTCAACGTCACACATCTCGCTCGTCATCGATTTACGATTTATATTGAACACCTGTGTAGCTATTTCGCCTATTACAATACTTACACCGGCAGTCGAGTGGTTGTAGCGACCACTCTCAAGGGCGCACGTTATTGCGATCCAAGTTCGAGCCCGGCAGTGTGGGAAAAATTACTTTTTGTTTTTGGGTGCTTTTTGCTGTTTTTATTTTTGTAATTTTTATAACTGTTTATTATAATAATTTGCATATAGTCTACCACCGCACCTCTTCAGACGGCAAACTATCGACTTAATTATTGCTTACAAGGTATTGCTTGACGCCAGATAGCTCCTGCTTGCTTGGTAGGTACCTAAAGTCATTACTGACGAAGAAGATGCCCGCAAACCGCTCTTCTCCTGCCGCTCCACTAGCAACAACACCAGTCGCTATGGAAGACAATCCTTCCACTGCGCCCGTACGATTAAGTCATGAATCAAAGCTGAAGAGGGGTGACTCGACGCCTGACCTATCGCTTGAACCTAAAGTCACGGACCGTATTAAGAATAAAAAAAGGAAATTTGAAGGAAAAGATGCCACTGCCTGCGCTGAACATACTACGTCCATGCTTGCTACGGTTTCGAATAAACAAGACACACAATTCAAGGACATGATGCTAAAGATAAATAACATAATAGAACAAAACATCGAGTTGAGACAGAGTGTTGAGGTAATGTCAGCCAAGTACGACGAGTTTTTAACCCGTATAACATCGTTGGAAGCTGAGAAGAAAGAAGATAAAAAACTAATTCGACAACTTGAGGATAAGATTGAGAACCTAGAGCGTAACACGCGGGCCTCTGAAATAGAAATTCGAAATGTACCGAGGACCGAAGGGGAAACAAAGGATGACCTCTGCGATTTAGTGGTGAATTTGGGCCAAACATTAAACATAAATGTCACAGAAGCTAACCTGAAAGATGTTTACAGATTGAAATCAAAGGATAATTCGAACCCAATTATTGTAAACTTCAACTCTATGATTACTAGGGATAAGGTTATTAAGGGAGTTAAAGTGTTTAATAAGTCAAAAGACAAAGGAGAGAAGCTCAACACTACGCACTTAAAGTTTAAGAGTCAACAGCCGGTTTATGTGTCAGAAAGACTTACACAGAAAACTCAGAAATTGTTTTATCTAGCCAGAACACAGCACAGGGACTGTGGGTATAATTTTTGTTGGACCTCGTACGGCGTAGTATATTTGCGCAAAAAAGTTGGAGATCCTCAAATTCGAATAAACTCAGAAGAGGATATCCAAAAACTTAAAATTGCTAGTTGCTCATGACTGTTTCGTCTCTTGATTATTTTGGCTCATAAATTAGTGTTAAGTTGTATTTTTGGGCATGATTCTTGTTTGTTTTGCATGAATGTGAATCTCGTGCTAGGCGTGCTGACGACTTTATATAAACACATAATTACTCCACATAAACCAATCAAATCAAACACACACACACCCAACCACACACATCCTCACTCAAACACACTATATATATTGGTTCTCTCGAATCAGATACACATTCGAGTTTATACATCGAAATATCATTACCATCGTAAATATTTACTTGTTTATTGTATGTTTCTTAAAACCAATAGCATATCATTATTTTTTATCGGAAGACCCTTGCCAGAAGTTGAGAACTTTATTCTTAAGCTTAACCAATGGCTGCAATAAATAGCATAATTCAAGACATTGATGGTGTCTCAGTGGCTAAATCTTGTAGATGTGTACCGGAAGAATGTGGAAAGATAGTCAAGTCTGATTCGAAAGTATTGACCGTAATCTCACAGAATATTCGCAGCATCTACAAGAATATGGATGGGTTTGTTGCCCATTTGGCTAGGCTTGCATTCAAACCCGACATAATCATTTTAACTGAATGCTGGTTAAATGAGCATAAACCACCTCCACTTTTGGTCGATTATTCGTGCTACTTTTCAAAAAAAAGTTTAAATCAAAATGATGGAATTGTCATTTATGTTACTAATGATATCAAGTGTACAGTGAATGAGCCTGATCCCATGGGAGCAAATTTTTTGCTGCTCACAATTAACAATGGCATTACAATTTTGGCCACGTACAGATCTCCATCTATTTATTCTATCGACAACTTTTTGACTTCCATTGATAACTTACTTCGACCTGTTAAGTCAAAAAATATTATTATTATTGGAGATATAAATATTGACATAAAACCAGATAATAGTGACAGAAATAGTCTACCCTATTTAAATCTCACAGCTGAGCTGGGTCTTCTCCCAGGGCATACATTACCAACTAGACTGAACAACTGTTTAGATCACATCATGATCAAAACAAACAAGCCAGCTATAGTCACTGTCATAGAGTCTACTGTCACAGATCATGACGCTGTCCTGGTTGGCTTATCTTGTGAGCGGGAACAGATGAGGCAATCTAACGTTATTTCTAAGACTGATTTTAAAGCAACCCTAAAACAACTAGAAAGTATTGATTTTTCTTTCGTATCCTCTTCAGCTAATGCTGAAGAAGCGGCAACTCTTTTTACTGAAAGCTTGACTTCGGTTATCAAATCCAATACAACATCTATCATTATTTCGGGTCGTAAGAAAACTATTAAACCTTGGATAACGCCTGGCTTAGTTCGGTGTATCAGACACCGCGATAGGCTTCATGCTGAGATTAGGAAAAATCCTAATAATGCAATTCTTGTAATTACATACAAACGCTACAGAAATTTCTGTAACGCTTTGCTGCGGAAGCTTAAAATAAATTATGGAAAACATCTTTTACAAAACGCAACAACTAATAAGGAAACGTGGACAGCCATAAAATCAATCTCTGGTACTACCAAGCAAATAATACCTTCTAATGATCTCCTAAAGAACAGTAAAAATCCCACTGATGCCGTCGAAGCGGTGAATAATTATTTTGCGAATACCGGCAAGTTACTTGCGGACAAAATAAAATCTTCAAATAGCCCCAAAATCAATCTGCCATCAAAAAAATTTCAGTATACCACGTGTTCCAAACTCAATGGTTCTGCTCCCGCCAGATGAATTAGAAATTGAATCCCTTGTCATGAATCTTAAAAACGACTCTGCAACGGGCTGGGACTCAATTTCAAGTAGATTTCTAAAAATGGCTAAACACATAATTGTCCCGCATTTTACCACGATTGTTAGATTATGTATAGAGCAAGGCGTTTTTCCTAGTGTTTTTAAAAGGGCCCTCATTACTCCGGTCTACAAGAGTGGGGCTCGGGACGGTGTCACAAACTACAGACCAATTTCTGTGCTGCCAGCACTCTCTAAATTACTGGAAAAAGTATTAAATAACCAGCTTATAAAGTTTTTAGAGCAAAATCACATATTATCTGACTCTCAATTTGGTTTTAGGGTAGGGAAAAGTACAGACGGTGCCGTTGGCTCATTGGTAGATTACGTCTCAGGTTGTCTAGACAATAAACAGAAGTGTGTCGGAGTATTTATTGATCTGGCCAAGGCTTTTGACACTGTTTCGATCTCTGCTCTTGTTGACAAGCTGGAAAGGTGTGGAGTGAGGGGAATTGTGCTAAAAATTTACAAAGATTTCCTTACTGGTAGATTGCAAAAGGTTAGGGTGGGCAGTGCCATTAGCTCAGATGTCACAGTCACTTACGGAGTCCCACAGGGCAGCATTCTTGGTCCCAGTCTCTTCCTGATTTATATAAACGACTTATGTCAAATGACACTCGATAAAGGCAAAATATTTACTTACGCAGATGACACAGCCTTGGTATTTCAGGGAGAGACTTGGGATGAAGTCCAACAAAATGCGGAGATAGGGCTCCATAAAGCCAGCTCGTGGCTGAGGCATAACTTGCTGACCCTTAATATATCTAAAACCTCATATGTACAGTTCACTAATGCTCGCATAAAACAGCCAAATATAACTGTTCGGATCCACACATGTGAACCACCGTTTACCCAACAGTGCTCGTGTACAACTTTGAGTAACACTAAAACTGTAAGATATCTTGGGGTTCTCTTGGATGAGAGAATAACCTGGCAACCCCATATCGACATGGTCTCGTCAAGAGTCAGGAAACTAACATGGGTCTTTAAAAATCTCAGGGATGTGGCAGACGGTGATCTCCTCCGTACAGTCTATCAAGCATTGGCTCAATCAGTTATTGGTTACTGTATAGGGGCTTGGGGAGGTGCATGCAAAACGTACCTCTTACGCCTAGAAAGAGCTCAACGGTCCTTGCTGAAGACGATGACATTTAAACCATTCAGATTTCCCACAAAATCTTTGTATGAGCTATGCCGGGTACTCACGGTGAGACAACTGTTTATTCTTCATCTAATAACTAAGCAGCATGAATGTGCCCCATATGATCGTACAAAACTTCAAAATAAACGGAAAATACCAGATGTCATTGAGTCGGGTGGATGTCGAACGGCTTTTGCAAGACGGCAATATGCCTATCTTTCTGGTTATGTCTACAACAAAATTAATAGGCTCCTAAACTTTTATCCGCTGTCTTTACGAGACTGTAAATTAAAGGTAAAGAACTGGCTCTTCACTCTTGATTACGATAGTGTGGAGAAAATACTTAATTGATTACTTAATTACCGAATTCATTAATTAATGTTTAAATTAAATCAATCTCATTTATTTTTTTATTTTTTTACATAGAAACTTATTCAGTCATCTACCCATTCCACCATACACAAACACGCACACACATACACGCACATACACGCACATACACACACACACACAGCACGACTTAGACTTAGTTTTAGTTGTTATTGTTGAATTGTATGTTAATCCAAAATTCTATTACTTGTTCATTTTGTTTCAAAATTTTATATTTATTTTAATTTGATTTGACATTCGATATTTTAATGACAATTATTATTAACCTCTCCTTAATTTTACTCCAAATTTAATGTTAATTTTAATTTTATTTGACATTGTATGTTCATGTTCATTTTTATCATAAATGATGAAATAAAATGGGGAGGGCGCTGACTCCTGTCATACAGGTCCGCCTAGTTCGGGAGTCAGAGGCTTCAACATTGCTGTAAACAATTATTATGTCAATAAAGAATATTTGATTTGATTTGATTTGATTTGATCTTTTAAACGATGTTTGAGACGACAAAGTCAAAAAACTATTTATCTCTTTCAAAGTCCACCCAGTGGGCGTGAAGTTTACGTTAAAACAGCTAAAGAGCGACAAGGAATTGAAAGAAACTTAACGCGGCCAATCACAGATTTTAGCGACACAATTTCGAACCGATAGTTGACACACGTCCACTCTTTACAACGTTCGCCGATCGACCGAAAACGACGATCGAAATATAAGCTTAGCTCGTTGTGGACAACATATTCGATGCTGAAAAGTACCGTCAAGATGAAAAATGGTGTCGATATTAATTTATATTCAAATCTCATTGCATTTTTAAAGAGACGCTCTGATGGTTTTATAAAGAAAAATTCTAAGGTACTGTCATCAAATGACGTCGAAAAGTTTCTAAGAGATGCTCCAGATAGCCAGTACCTGGCAACTAAGGTCAGTTTGCCTCCTTATTTTATGTATTGATCTACCTACTGTACATACTCTTTTACATATTTTTAACGACCGTCTGTAAGCTAAGTATATACCTATAACTTATCTTACACATTTTTATTTCTTTTCAGGTTGCGTTAATATTTGGTATTAATGGTGCATGTTGACGGCAAGAGCTTCACAATATTACCAAAATCAAGGCAAAATGCTTTTAATTAAAATCCCAAACACTAAAAACAAAATACCCCGATCTTTTATTATCAACGGCCCATTTTATGACGTGGTATAAAAATATGAAGCTCTGCGTACGACTACGGCAAAAAATAATCATTTCTTTCAGAATCACCAAAAAGGTAAATGTACTGCGCAACCTATTGGCATAAATAAATTCGGTGCCATGCCAAAGGAAGTCGCCAAGTTTTTAGGATTGCCGGACGCTGATTGTTATACAGGGCAAAGTTTCAGAAGAACGTCAGCTACATTACTTGCTTATTCGGGAGCTGATATATTAACTTTAAAGCGGCATGGCGGGTGGCGTTCTAACGCAGTAGCAGAATCTTATGTAGAAGATTGACTTTAAAGCGGCATGGCGGGTGGCGTTCTAACGCAGTAGCAGAATCATAAGTAGAAGATTCCATCCAAAACAAAGCAAATTTATGTGCCAAAATAACTCAGGCAATAAATTTGGAGCCACAAACGAAGAAGTTTTGCCCTGAGCCGCGCCCCTCTACTTCTACTGAGGATATTTTTTTATTTACAACTAATGACGAATTACAATGCTCTTCTGCCGCCTTTCAAGAAGTTTCGTCGTCTCCAACATTTACCCTAACACAAAACAATGACATTATGAATAGTAATAATAATAATAAAAACATAATTAAAAAACCAACTACAACTACGTATCAATTTAATAATTGTAATTTCACTAACTGTTTCAATAATTAGAAATGAACAAAATATAAAATGTTTTTTTTTTCTGTTTCCTCGCAAATGTGTTAAAAAACGTCGTACGATATACGTGCGTACCTATTGGTTATAACATCATAACGCACTAATATCGTAATGTACTATTACGTCCCTTTTTTTTTTTTTTTTTTTGGGTGGGAAATCATCCATTGACTTCTCCCGCTCTGGGTGAAGCGGGAGGGCGTGTCAGACTTTTACTGACTAAAACCCACCCGTGTTCCTTCAGTTGCTTGCGCCAGGGCCGCGGTAACTCTAAAAATCTAAGAATTTAAAAAGAGATTATCTATCATATAAACTTAAACCAATTAAAACAAAAAATATCCCAAAACACGAAATTTTATTAGCGGTACGAAATTCCCATACAAGCCTGCCATTCGCCTTTTGCGTCCTACCCGATTCCTAAATTCTTGCCCGAACAAATACACAGTCACACCAAGACTGCCCACTTTAAACGCTCGCCATTTTAAAATGAACAGTAACTAACGTAGGAAATGAATTTTGCCACTATAATAGAAAAACTGGCCAAGTGCGAGTCGGACTTGCGCACGAAGGGTTCCGTACCATTATCACAAAAAACTGCAAAAATATCACGTTGGTTGTATGGGAGCCCGCCTTAAATATTTATTTTATTCTGTTTTAGTATATGTGGTTATAGCGGCAACAGAAATACATCACCTGTGAACGGGTCCCGTTTTTACCCTTTGGGTACGGAACCCTAAAAAAGAGACGCGATTACGAAAAAAAAAAAAAAAAATTGGGCGTTTTGTTTGAATTTGTTTGAAGGGCGTCGTATCGTATTTGACCGATTTTTGGAGCGATTTTTTGACAGCGACCATTTAGCGCGTTCTAGCGCTTTTTGACTGACAGGAGTTTTTGGCGGGATTTTGTCGAGTGAAGTTCAGCGGCTGTGAATATTATTTGCAAATTGATTCCTAGTGGATATTGTGATATAAAATTGGTGTAGTTTTGTGTCTCAACTGTCTACGCAATTGGACAATATGTGAAATCATTGACAGAAGCGATCTCGGGATAGTGGGGCGGAGTATTTTATTGTAGTATTGACTGCCTCTGCAAAGCTTACTGGGAAGACTGACTCGATACAATTTGCTGCCAAATACTCCAAAAAACATTAGAATCTGTTACATCCGCATTCTAATGCATACCTACTAAAGAATATTAAAACCCATTTATGTATCCGACTGAAAGACTTGTATCTATGGTCATGAATTATAATTTAAAAAAAAAAACTGACTGACAGTCTGACGATTGACACTGACAGAGTGACAGTAACATCATTGACAATGACATACATGACACCATTCGCTTCACGGTTCATGTCGTATCGTATTCGTTTCGCGTATTTCTCTTTTGTCAATTAAATCAATGATCAAGTCTAAATTGACCTTACCCTGATTGAATCTTTTCTTTATTTTAATGATTCTACAAAAGTGAAATGATTAACATATATACAAAAATCTAAAATCTGTGTTACTTTTCTCCACACTGATCAATTCGTGTTCAAACTCTTACTTATTTCTGTGTGGTGCAAGCAGGGTGTAATTCACAGAGTATAATAATAAAATATACTGAAACTGAATATATTGACAAAGCAACTTCAAGGTGTCTTATCTTTCGCTAATAGAACTGCGTATTAATGAATTAGTGATTTTGTGTTTAAGTAACAGGCGTCAATATGTGTGGAGGATTCACTTGTTCTAAAAATGCGCTTATTGCGTTAAACATTCTCTATGTGGTAAGATTCTTTGTCACAGTAACATGAGTATATTCACATTCTATAGATTTATAATTCTTTTATTAGGTGTATGATGAAATTGTCTAACAATTTGTAATCCTTGTATCATCAACATTGTCAGGTGGTGGCCAGCATTCTGATATCAGTGGCGGTATATGGGCAGGCATCGTCACTGGTCACCAACCTGCCAATTGTGGGAGGAATACTGGCGTGCGGGGTGTTCCTTATATTGATTTCTATGCTTGGTCTACTGGGAGCTGTCAAACATCATCAAGTTATGCTATTCTTTGTATCCTTTTAAATTAATTATGTGTTCTGTGCCTCTTAACATAATTATACACACACAAGTTTAGAAAGTAATCTTGCTACTTTGCCTTAACAATAACACAACATCAAGGATTTCCTAATACATGCTCTATAGTTTCTTCATGTAATATTACTCCAGTGAATAATTTAGTTTCATAAAAGGTTTACGTAACATTGCATTAGCTATTATTTGATTTTCTTAGTGAATGGCTGACTTATTGGGATTCAGATTCAAATTCTTGGTACAACTTTCCTTTGAATGACGTTAAATTTAGGGTGGTTGGGGGAAGAGGTACAACCCTCCCTTAAAAGGAAAAGTTGCGATGCCCCCAAATTTTTGTCATTTTGTGGATTAAAATTAATAATAAATGTAAAAAACAAGGGTGGACCCCTTGTAGGGGAAGAGGGGAACCCCCTTTCAGAAGGGAGGGAACCCCTTTCATCAGGAAAAAATAGTGGGACTGATTCAGAGGGATTTCTGTCTCTATTTTGAGGCTGCAAAATCTCCGGAGCTGCGGGCAGAGCAGCCTCTACGCCCTTGCGTAAAAATCGCAAGCATCAAAGTCAAAGTCAAATATATTTATTCAATTAGGCCAATAAACGGCACTTTTGAATGTCACATAAATTAAAATTTACAAGTAATAAAAAAAATGATTCTACCGTGCATTCGGAAAGTATATTGTTATGGAGAAGAACGCACAAGAAACTCCAAACTTACTCTTTTTAAAAAAAAATAGGTGTTTTACAATATTTACATACCAATCAATCCTCGCCTCAGCTGCTCTGGCTCGTCCGATGCCTACGATTTGTTACAGTGGGTGGAGGCTGCTCTCCCTACGGGCCTCCGGCTCTTTAAAAACATTCTAGGGGTAGGACAGACTCGTGCCAGGTGGAGTCGGGGTCAATCAATTTGGTTCTTTGACATTAGTTGAACCTGATTGACCTGATTTGTTATCTGCCCTAATAGGTACTGTTAAAATAAAACAAATTAAATACTACCTAATTAATAATTTATACGTAAGAATTCTATATAATCTGTGGTAGGGATTGACCTAAATATAGCAAAAATAATTAATTTTCAATATTTTTTTTCTCAAAAACTGCGCGTCGTCGCATCTTGAAACTTTGCGTGTGTGCTAATAATAATGTAAACTTTCTGTAAAAAAAATATCAATCCCCAACTCGACGTCAGTCAAAGGAAAACTGAGCCAATATCTATCTATAAATAAAATAATATTATAAAGCTGAAGAGTTTGTTTGTTTGTTTGTTTGAACGCGCTAATCTCAGGAACTACTGGTTGGAATTGAAAAAATCTTTTTGTGTTGGATAGTCCATTTATCGAGGCAGGCTATAGGCTATATAACATCACGCTGCGACCAATAGGAGCTGAGCATAAATGAAAAGTGTTGCAAAAACGAGCAAAAATATTCCTTTTTGAGAGCTTCCATTGCGTGCGCTGAATCATGTATGTGGGGTAGGTAGAGTAGGATAGGTAGGGTAGATGGGTCGGGTAGGGTAGTGTAGGGTAGGGTAGTGTACACAGTTACTAATATTATTACACATCTTTTCTTATTGTATCTTATTATAATGTGATCCAATTTGATTTACATCCATTCACTAATGCTACCTGTTATATATGACATATATGGGTAGTGTAGGGTAGGGTAGGGTAGGTAGTGTAAGGTAGGGTAGGTAGGGTAGATAAATGTTTGGTCTTTTTATGGCAAAACAAAGTTTGCTGGGTCAGCTAGTAATATTATAAAGCTGAAGAGTTTGTTTGTTTGTTTGAACGCGCTAATCTCAGGAACTACTGGTTGGAATTGAAAAAATCTTTTTGTGTTGGATAGTCCATTTATCGAGGAAGGTTATAGGCTATATAACATCACGCTACGACCAATAGGAGCGCAGCATAAATGAAAAATGTTACAAAAACGGGAAAAATATTCCTTTTTGAGAGCTTCCGTTGCGTGCGCTGCGTAAATGGTTTAAGTTACGCAAATATCATGTATGATGGAATTGTTTCTCTTTAAAAGTTCTAAAAAAAAGTCCGAGACACCATATGTCTATCTTTTAAGGTTGACTCACAATAGCAACTTTTATGTTCTAAATTTTAATTAGATCAACGCTGCCGGTAGAAACAAAAGTTGGTTGCATTCGTATAGTAGTATATTATTTCTTATTCAAATAAAGTTGGTAGTGTAGGGTAGTGTAGGGTCGGGTAGGGTAGGGTAGGGTAGGGTAGTGTAGGGTCGGGTAGGGTAGGGTAGGTAGTGTAAGGTAGGGTAGGTAGGGTAGATAAATGTTTGGTCTTTTTATGGCAAAACAAAGTTTGCTGGGTCAGCTAGTCTTAAAATAAAATTATGTGATAGTAAATGACAATTAAAATGGAAGTAAAATTAAAATCATATTATTGGTAACATGTCAATTAAATTTAAAATGAAATAAAATGGTCCGGTCAATAAAATTTAAATCAAATAATATAATACAACAAGGCAAAATAATATGTTATGACCAATTTACAGCTTTTTAAAATATAATTAATGACAAAGTGGTCTAAAACTTTTGTCAAGTTAATGTTGACCATTATTCTTATCCATTATTTTTTTAGGATAAACAACTTGTTCCTATCTGCACTATTTCCCCAAAGAATTATCCCAAATTTGAGCCATGTGTAACTGTAAGCATATTTTTATATGGTGACCAACCCCATGAAATCATTTCCTAGTATGTGTGTAAGCTTATGCATAGTGTGTGCTTAGCGCAGTCTTCAAATGAGTCTTGATCAGCAATGTTAAAATCAAAATGAATGTTATTGTTATAAATGAGAAAACAAAAAACCTTGACTCAGTATTCAGTACATGGTGATTCTATTTCTTCTGTTCTTGGTACAGTTTTCAGTGGCATGTGCCTGCCTCACTGTTAATTCTGACCATCAGGAAATGCTAGCTCGACAGGTGAGTTAATCAGTTAATTTATGGAAAAACATCTTATCAATCTTCACTTAAAGGCCCCTTGTTTTGTAGAATCAGCAACCCATTGATACTGAAAACCCATGAACTGTAACGTAAAAAAATGAAATATTAGTAACTAAAATACTTTTAAGTTATATTATAATATGGTTTAGTTGTGACGGTTATAAAGATAATAGTCTAATGATATCTTATCATTCATACTCAGGCCAATGTAAATACATACCTACTTCATAAGCATCCTCTATCTCTGTGAAATAATTTGTTATTGTTATTATTTTATGTGTTTATAAAGAACACAGCAGACAGCATTGATGTTTATCTAAATAGTAGCATTGTTTGTAAAAATATTTAAAAAAAAGTCGCCCAGGTAAACCAAATGAACTGACACCCCCATAACAAAACTGCCCAGTAGTTTAGGATATACTGAAAAGTGTTGATGAGTCTATTAAATCACATGGGAAGCTTTGCTGATGATAATTTTGTATGTTTCAAGGGATGGAACAAGGTGACCATTGATGTCAAGGAGCAAGTTCAGGAGAGGTTCCAGTGCTGTGGTTTCCAGAGCAGAACACCTGAGAATGGCACTGCTGAACATCCCTCATGTATAGAAATAGATGTAAGTACTTGGAGCCAATACTATTAAACTCTTATAGGTCAGTGGGTCGTCCAAGGTGCGGAATTGTAGGAGTTGGAGAATACCCTTAGGGGCACTATGAGAAGCAAAGAAAACAACAAACAAAGAGGAACAACTTTTTTTTTTTTGTGCCTGCCTCTACCAATGTTATTGCAGTATCGGCTTAACCATTTCCATAGACCATTTTAACTCTGACAAGCATGGTCCTAAAATGCACCGATTCTGAGATATGGGCCTTCAAATTTTTTTTTTCTAAGGCTTAGCACGCACTGCATTTTTTACGCGCGATTTTTTTCCGCCCATTCTGCGACCTATGTAATTGTATGAAGCTGCACGCATTGCGGACAAAAAAATTGAAATTGAATTGAAATCCGTGTTTTGCCACAGAATCCAACGCCCCGCGGCGCAGTGCGTGTTAGTTAAATTCAGTACGCGGACAAAAATTCGCGCGAATAAAAATCACAATGCGTGCTAAGCCTTAAACCTTCTTTATTTGCAAAATGGTAGCTCGGACGAAAAACTTTTCGGGCAAGAAATCGTTGCTCTAGGCGTAAACTATAAGATGGTGTCGTTCGGTTTAATTTTTTTGTTAAAATGTTTTTATTTTACCATTTAAAGGTGAGTTAATTAAGCCGCCTCTGGGAACCCCACAGGCCTCTGACTTGGCTATTTCAGACTTACATTAACTATATAAGTCCAGGTTTCCTCACGATGTTTTCCTTCACCGTTGCAGTAGTTTTCACATCACCATGAACATCATTTATAGCCAGATTACATCTCATTTCAATGCCAATAAGCCGAAACACGACTAGGATACATTGTTTTATTACGGAGTTCCAGTGGCTACCATCCGGCATCATCATCAGATCAGTTCATTGGAACCATTTATTTAGGTATATGTGTTTGCTTCATTATAATCGCTTAACTATTCGAGATATCTTATACCCATGACTTACTTATTATGGAGTCCCAGAGGCCATTTATGGTCTTCGTCACTTTCTGAGTGCAAAATGCTTGACATGTTATTGAAAATACCAAAATCGCTATATGTCTGTCTATAATATTTGAGGAGATCCCTCGATTTCCATGGGATCTCAGATTCTGATTTGGTGACAATGGGACCACCTCGAGAGTGTACCCTTTCAACTAAAAAAGATAGTTGCAAATCCTTCTGACGGGGTTATGCCCGAACAAACATAAAAAAACAGAAATATACCAATTGGGAATATCCACTTTTTTGGGAAGTCGGTTAAAAAATAAAGGGTCGAACATGTCTCTAAAACAGTAAGTTTTAGGACCATGCTTTTGAGAGGTAAAATGCTTTTTATGCACAATGTTAACCTGATACTGCCATAATTTAGGAAGAAAAAAAAATACAAGTCTTTTCTTTCATAGCGACCCTAAGGCTACACTCCAAGGCTACACTCCAACCCACTAATAGCCTTACACCGTCCCTTCTAGAACAGATAAGAACAAATAATTAAGGAGCAGACAAATCATTCACCCCAAATTTAAAGAAAACAAAATTAAACAGAAGCCTCCACTAGAATTTTAGGCCTGACCCGAATAGATAATATTTCGATACAACTGTAGGCCAGTTGTCGATAACCTTTCGATATCTCTCAACATGACTTTTATTTGTGTCAAAACGCGAAACATATTTATATTTTTTTTCATGAACTGTTTTTATCTATTACAGAAAGTTTGTTGCCGGAATGCATTTGAGCCTATACATTGCCAATGTGAGCCATGCATGGGGAAGCTTAAGGAGACTATTGACTATGCTTTCAAACTGTGCGGTGGCATTGGATTGTTCTTCAGTTTCACTGAGGTGAGTTCTATAGACTTTACTTATCTGGAATTTATCATTGTTCAATGATAGTACTTCTATAAATAGATACTCTCAGTTTGATAAGGCTATCTACAAAATACTTTTTTTATTCAACATTATTTAGGAATGGGATTAACAGTAAAAAATAAATACTAACTAACTAATAGGTTACTTCTAGGCAAGCATGCTTCATCGTAGACCACATCATCGCTTACCATCAGGCGAGGTAGTGGTCAAACGCGAACCAAACGATTAAAAAAAAAAAGTTGTTAAAACAAATCAATCAATCAGTCTAGCCATCCCCAAAAATATTGGGTTCGACTTTTAGTGCAACAGGATTTAGCTGAGTACCATTATTTTGCATTATTAATCTCTGACGATAACTTTAGTACCAGTACCACGAGTACATTATAGTTAGTACATATAATTATATGGCGTTGAAGCGTTGTCTATAAAATACGATTTAATGAATTGCATGCTATCTAGATAGAATACTCAATTACACAACTTTATTTAACAATAATTTATTACACTCTTTTGAGAAGAACAATTGACTTTATTTAAGATCGTATTTTCACACGCGACAAAAACTAACATAGTTATGCGAGAAATGTCTGAGTGCCCATATTATTCTACCTATCTACTTACAATAGGGATGAAGACTAAAAAAAAAGAGTAGAAATAAAATAAGTAAAAAAAGTATTGGATACGTATTTTCTTTTATTCATGTTAAAAAAATACGGCGATACCGTGCGTTGAAATTTCGTGTGATGTCACGTTTTAGTACACTTTTACTCAAAAGTGACGTCACAAGCCCCTCCTGAACAGTGGCGGTGCCAGATCTAAATTTGATGTGGCCAGGGTACATCTTGCGAGGCCGTCTGTCGACGTAAGAAAACGGATTCTTCTAATAAAAATAAATGGATAAATAGACTTTAAGTGAAATTGAGAGCTAACATACGTTACCATTCAGTTTATTTTACTCTGCTAAATTATACATTGGTTAATACGGTACAGAGACGCAGGAGCGAACAAAGCGAGCTCGACAAACTTTAGTACTCGCTAGTGGCGAGGTTAACTTTCATTCTTACTTTTACACCAATACAATACATTTAAACAAATTGATTACATACACATATTTTTCATTATTTTATTTTTACTTGTGAAAATGCTAAGGAATAAAGAGAATAACTCAAGAACTAGCATTTGTACAGTACTAGGGGTAAGTTTTGTCGTCTTTCTCTTGCATAAATTATAAAGCAACAAGAGAATTCAGGCAGCGAGCGAAGTGAGCTCGAATATTTTAGCATCCCACCTCGGATAGGATAAGAGACTTAAATAATAAAAATATTCAAAGTCAAATAAAATTATTCAAGTCTTATCCAATATTAGTATTATAAATCCGAAAGCGACTCATCTACCTTTTCACCTTTAAACCGCTGAACCGTTAGTATGGAGATAGTTTAAAACCTTGGGGAGGCGATAGGATAGTTTTATCCCGGCAATCATCCTTAAGGGGTGTTTGAATGGTGAATATTGGTTGACCATTCAAACTTCCACTTTCACAAATAAGTCCGCCCAAAATCCTTAAGAGGCGAGTCCTTAAGAAACACCTAAAAAGGCACTTACAGTTTTCGTTATTTCTAAAGATTCACCGCGCTGAATTACACAAAAAAAATTATGAAGAACCTTAACAGATGTGCCAACAGTTTCACCGCGAGATATTTGTAAAACCATCCTAAACTTCTAAAAAAAAAAATTGTTGAAATCTCTCAAAAACATCTAAATCGACCTTTTCTATTTGCACTATTGTCATAATTCTAGAAGATTTTTTAAAAATCTCTTTAGATATATCGTGACACAAAAGAATGAATATGACGTTCACCGTTTTATTTATCTAATAAGTCACACCAAATGATAGTAATCCACGTTTCAACATTGTTATTTTTTCTACACAAATTGTTTTCTATTCCCCATACATTTTAGTATGGAGCGTTACGCTCCCGTCATTTGTTTTATAATCGACCACGCGCGCGAAAAATTTTCAGTGCCGTCTTAGACTCCAAGGTGAGAGCACGTCCGTTTTTTTTTCCGAGCCGAGTTCGCAAAACGTCTACGCACACATACACAATAGGCATAAGGGTGGGTCGCGAGTGTCGTGACATGACTGTATCACTATTCAAGCAATAAGATAAAATGGACCAAATCATGTTTTTGGTAATCATGTGTCTTGTAAGCCATACTATTGCAAGCAACTGAATTCAACAAATATAAATGGTGAAATTGGCACTGATAAAAAAATTTTGCCGGTAATGAAAGCTTACACCTTTTTTATTGCCGTAATGAAACTTGTCTCAAGATTAGTCAACAATGCTAAAAGCTTAATTTATAAAGTCAATAGTAATATAGCAGAGGTTTTTAAAAGTGTTGTTGCAAAGTTCGTAGGAGGAAAACTAATTAATTTCTCAACTAGACAATCTTACGCAGCTCGTTGTGCAACGTGCGTTGTGGCATTTAACATCAAGCAGCCACAAACCTACTTGTACAATAAAATCATACATAAAATACCTAACATATTTATAAGCCATCATGAGTTGAAAAAACCGGCCAAGTGCGAGTCGGACTCGCGCACGAAGAGTTCCGTACTTGGTAAATTGCGGTTTACGATTTATGACGTATTAAAAAAAAACTACTTACTAGATCTCGTTCATACCAATTTTCAGTGGAAGTTTACTTGGTAAGTAATGTACATCATATGTTTTTTTAGTTTTATCATTTTGTTATTTTAGAAGTTACAGGGAGGGGGACACATTTTACCACTTTGGAAGTGTCTCTCGCGCAAACTATTCAGTTTAGAAAAAAATATAATAGAAACCTCAACATCATTTTTGAAGACCTATCCATAGTACCCCACACGTATGGGTTTGAAGAAAAAAAACAAATTTTGTTTCAGTTTCAAGTATGGGCACCCCCAAAATTAATTGTTTGTTTTTTCTATTTTTGTGTGAAAATCTTAATTCGGTTCGCAGAATACATCTACTTATCAAGTTTCAACAGCATAGTTCTTATAGTTTCGGGAAAAAGTGGCTGTGACACACGGACGGACAGACAGACAGACATGACGAATATATAAAGGTTCCGTTTTTTGTTTGCCATTTGGCCACGAAACCCTAAAAAAGGTTCTAGATCTAAGCAATAAAATAAATAAATTAGAGAACACCATTCAATCAAGCATTATTTTTTGTACTTATCATAATAATTTAAATGTTGTATTACATATAGTAATTATTTTTTCTAACAATCAAACTACACAACCGATTACACTGTGACCCCACCCTTTATTCTCGACTATATTACTATGGGCACGCGTGCCGTGCGGAGCGGTGAATCAATAGCTAATACATTGCGCGTTTTTGAGACAAGCTTACAAATCCTTCAGAAGCGAACGCGCATTGAAGCTATATTATGCCCGTCGCGCCGCATAATTTTTCACTTGTTCTTGGGTGCGTGTACACTACAATGTGTGATGCAAATGTGTTAGTGAAAATGTCGATGTGTGGGTTCTAAAATAAGTTCTCACGCTCGCAAACCTGCCTCTTAAATATAATGGCTATTTGTAGTACTTATGCTACGCAGACGAAGTCGCGGGCAAAAGCTAGTCTATACTAATATTATAAAGAGGAAATATTTGTATGTAACGAATAAACTTAAAAACTACTGGACCGATTTCAAAAATTCTGTTACCGTTGGGAAGCTACACTATCCCCGGGTGACATAGGCTACTTTTTATCCCTGTATTCCCACGGGAACGGGATCTACGCGGGTGAAACCGCGAGGCGTCTGCTAGTAATATATAAACCTACGCTAGGCTAATATATAGCCTACGCCTAGCGCGTTAGCGCCGCCTCTGCTCCTGAACTTTGATTCGCTTTATAGTTAGTTATCAATTCGTCCACGCACAACGGACCAAATGAGAGTCTAAATGCGGAAAATAAATGCCCATCATCATGGTTGTCAATTTTATTGATTAGATAAAACAAAAAATACGTGTCCTATATTTTTTGATAATCTCACTGACGGACTGAATAGAATTATATTTTTTCTACGTAGGAATCATCCCTATTGCTTTTGTACTGCGTAGTAAGTGTAATGTTTAGGACATTATAGTTGCCAATAATTTCATACACTTCTTTGATGTAGAAAGCGGGTCAACATTCACAATAAGAACACATGCTGCTCACACAAAGATTATTTTGTAAATTAATATTTGCATGTAGATACAAAGTTCTATAATCAGGATGAAGCATGAATATGGTTATTGTTCATCGATTGAACCACTTATTTTTCTAATACTTTTGTACTCAAGCATTTCAGATAACCGCTCCACTAGAAGCAGCTAATTACTTGTTATTATTACTAAAATATGGTGAAAATTATCGCGTAGAGTGTATACCGACTGTCTGCAAACTAGTATCGAGCTTCGACATACGATGCTGCTCATTGATATTGCTGTGAGTGGTTATGATCATTGTGTATGCAGCAAATAAGGGCCGCCACCCCTTTAACGCGCGCACTGCATTTTTAGATGACGGGTCTTGTTGACGAGTTTTATCGAAGTCTCCGAACATCGACCACACAGCCACCAGAATAATGTGAACACGAACTGTCCCATTGCAATGCATACGCTACTATACATCCGACACTTATGCCAATAAATGTTGGGGTTCACAGGTTATAAATCCCCTCGCTCGCTCTTGCATTCTTAAGTTTAATAAGGTATCACCTATTTGTGAAAACGAAACTAACATTTATGAGAAGGAGCGGCTATTTTGAGCTCTCTCATTACTAATTCTAATACTTTTTAAGGTTTTTTTGCATAAATTGTCAAAACAACCTTTCTAAGGCGGGCTGCATACCACTTCGTGCACACTTCGCTTGCTCTTATTATACTACCAAGACTAGAAAACGGTGATAAACTTGTCCCGAAGGCCAAGATGAATCTCCCTAAAAAGAATACCTATCGAGACGCCCGACGATGAAAATATCACGCCTGCCATGAGACGCCCGACGGCTGAGCGGCTGACCCTTCCGAAACGATGAACTTTAATAATATATCTGCTCCTAACTTCCGGTCGGCATTACGTCTGTATACACTCTACGCATACCTACATCTGTACATGAGACATTTCTTAAAATTTCGCTTGCACTTGTAACTAACAATCGGACGATTAATTTGCAGTTTCTGGGTGTATGGTTGACAGTAAGATACCGTAACCAAAAGGATCCGCGTGCTAACCCCAGTGCATTTCTGTGAATGATCTGACGATATGGATTTGAATCACTTGAGGTGGATCGGTGTTTTGCTTTGGATTGCATGTTTGATATTTTCATTGATGTGCGCATGCCGCTTTTTCTCTTATAATTTTCAACAGGTCACCGATTAGAGAATTAACTCGATTTAGATCAAGGCTAAGCTTCGTCTTCATATTACATGGAATATAAATTAACCGCAAAATGTGGGTATTTTATCCATGTCTGACTTTCCCTTCGGAGAATACTGGGATAAATATCCCAATAAAATTATTTAAATAAAATAATGGGTTAACTAGATTCTGTTCCATTTTGAATGCCTCAAATGTATAATTTATGTTTTTTTTAATTATTATTGATAGGCTGTATTATATATATAAAATGTATATACACACAAACACAACAACAGTACAGTAGTATAAAGTGTAATATATATATTATACTGTATCTCATATCATCATCATCGTCATCTTCGAACCTAACCTATCGGTGTCGGAGTGCGCTAAGCTTTTTCCACGAGCTCGCTTCGCTCGCTCTCGTTAAGTAGCAATATTCATAATGACCAGAAAATGTGATACATATCAAAGTTTAAATCAGTATTCATTACATGCCCGATTAGACTTGACTGGATTCATAATAGCCGGGCATTATACCTAGTGCCATTACTTGGTCCATGACATATACATAACGTACGACGACCTTTACCGCGATTGTTTTATTATGAATGGTATTATTACTTCGAACAAAGAATATTTATTTAAGCTAAAACGAGACAGTAGGGATAAGATTCCTAAATGAGTTATTTATAAAACAACATTATTTTTGTTTCACAGCAATCTTAGAATGAATTCCTTCAACGTATTTGTTTTAGGAAAAAAACTACACTCGGTCCAGCCTGTTATTTTACTTTTAACAGCTCATAAAGTATATATAATGATTTAGTGGTGAACTATTGCGGTACCGATTCGATTTCTTATATAACAATCGACTTTATTAATTAAGAAATTTTAATCGATTTAACATACGATAACTAATAATTTTATTCAAGTGAAGATTCCAGTTTATATGGAGAAGAATTCTTAGTAAAATCATCATCATCATCATTTTAGCCGAAAGACGTCCACTGCTGGACATAGGCCTCCCCCAGGCGTCGCCACATTGACCGATCCCGTGCGTCTCGCATCCAGCGCCTTCCCGCAACCTTAACCAGGTCATCGGTCCACCTAGTGGGAGGCCTTCCAACGTATCGTCTTCCAGTTCGCGGTCGCTACTCCAGAACTTTTCGGCCCCATCGGCCATCCGTTCTGCGAGCAATGTGCCCTGCCCACTGCCACTTAAGTTTGGCAATTCTTCGGGCTATATCGGTAACTTTGGTTCTCCTGCGGATATCATCATTTCTGACGTGATCACGCAAGGAAATGCCGAGCATAGCCCTCTCCATTGCCCTTTGGGTGACTTTAAGCTTTCTGATAAGGCCCATTGTGAGCGACCACGTCTCGGTCCCATAGGTGATCACTGGCAACATACACTGGTCATAGACTTTTGTCTTGAGACTCTGCGGTAAATTGGACGAGAAGATACCACGCAACTTCCCGAACGCCGCCCAGCCGAGTCGGATTCGACGGTTGACCTCTTTCTCGAAGTTGGACCTACCCAACTGGACCGTTTGTCCCAGGTAAACATAATCGTCTACAACTTCAAGTGTAGAGTCTCCGATCTTGATAGGAGTGGGTGTTACATGGGCGTTCACCATGACCTTGGTTTTGTCCATGTTCATTTTAAGACCCACTCTTTCGGAAGATCTACTAAGGTCATCGAGCATTTTACTGAGGCTCTCCATGGTCTCAGCCATGATCACTATGTCGTCGGCAAACCGAAGGTGAGTGATGTACTCGCCATTAACGTTGATGCCAAGCCCCTTCCAGTCCAGAACCTTGAAGACGTCCTCCAGCGCAGCAGTGAACAGTTTCGGAGAAATTACGTCTCCCTGTCTTACGCCACGCTGGAGAAGGATAGGTTTCGAGGTCTGATCCTGAAGACGGACTGACATGGTGGCGTTTTTGTACAGACACTTCAACACCTCAATGTACCGGTAGTCGATCTGGCACCGTTGGAGAGACTGTAGTACAGCCCAAGTCTCGATCGAATCGAAGGCTTTCTCGTAGTCCACAAACGCTAAACAGAGAGGCAAGTTATACTCTTCGGTCTTCTGTATAACCTGCCGCAGCGTATGTATGTGGTCTACGGTGCTAAAGCCTTTTCGGAATCCGGCTTGTTCGGGAGGCTGGAAATCGTCAAACCTGCGCGCGAGACGATTCGTGATGACTCTTGAAAACAACTTGTAAACATGGCTATAGGTGTACCAGAATCTCATGGCATTTTTTATTTTTTTTAAATTGTGATTTTCATATGGCAATGTCAATTGTCACCTGTCGAATCAAAGTACTTGATGTGTCAACCGCTGCTGAAATTTTTTGATATTATCTTGAAAGTTTGTTATTTTTGTGAAAATGTCGAAAAACCCACTTCGATCTCATGCGAGACATATTGTTTTCAATGTGTATCATAAAATAAGGGAAGAAGGAGGCGTAAATCAAACTCAATCTTTGATTTTAAAGTGCGTCGTAGAGTGGACCGGTAAGTTGGACTGACTTGTTTTGATACTTTTAGTTTAATTTATATTTTTCTTACTTAATTTTAATTTCTTTCCATTACTATTATATGGTAAATCGTAGGTCAGGGCACATCGAATGATGGCCGGAAGGAAATGGCAACAGTAATGTAACTGTTACTAATTCTTCGACAAGATATTGATTTTAACGGAGATTGAGAATCTTTGACGTAAGAAAAATATTAAGTAATAATCTGCGCCCTGCAGTGGGACGTGTATATAGACGGGACTTTTTTGCGGGATTTTGTCGAGTGAAAATCAGTGGCTGTTTATATTATTTGCAAATTGATTCCTAGTGGATATTGTGATATATTATTGGTGTAGTTTTGTATCTCAACTGTCTCCGCAACTGGACAATTTGTAAAATCATTGACAAAAGCGATCTCGGGATAGTGGAGCGGTGTATTTTATTGTAGTATTGACTGCCTCTGCAAAGCTTACTGGGAAGACTGACTCGATACAATTTGCTGCCAAATACTCCAAAAAACATTAGAATCTGTTACATCCGCATTCTAATGCATACTAAAGAATAAATATAAGATCAAAAACTCTTTCCAAAGACGTGGCTAAAAGGTCCTAGCAACCAGGCCATAAAACTTACATAAAAAAATATATATAGACTGATGATGATGAATGACTTTAAGTAACATGATACATTTTATTATTTTTACAGACTTTATACATTATTTTTTACAGGTTTTGAATATGTTAAATGCCAATGAAAAATAACCATTTTGATGGAGAGAGATGACATAAAACTACAAAGATACAAGTTTTTGAAATGCCAGTGGAGTTCATGGAATCGTATTCTAGTTTTCTAGTTCTGAATGAGGTTTTAAGTTATTAGTATGATTTAAATGCTAAATAATAAATTAGTACATAAATTTATATTCAATTGATTTATTTTTCCTATGTTAAGAACACGATGTACCTATAACAACATTATTCATACACATACCTATAATACTCACAGTGGATCTTTGTGTCTCTGAATTGGTTGCAAGACCCCGCGCAGTAGCTATTTTTGTGTCAATCTTGAAGGCGAAGATAGCATTGTATAACTGTCTCTTTCACTCGCTTATGTATGTCACATAAGCTTACGGAGTTTCTTGTGCATTCTTCTCCATAACAAGCTACTTTCCGAATGCACGGTAGAATCAACTTTTATTCCATGTAAATTTAAATTGTGACATTCAAAAGTGCCGCTTGGTGGCCCAGTTGAAATAAATATCTGTTGCCTTTTTTGTCATCGTCCTATCTCGCTTACTCTATGCAGTATACTCGATGACAAACTGTTTCTTACGCAATGGTTGGCAGGACTAAGTTCAAAGACACAAAGATCCGTTGTGACCACTATAATATAGGTACCTCATGTTCATTAATACTAAAGACATAAATAAAAATTAAACAGTATCAAGATCGTTTGATCCAATTTCCCCAGTATTGCATACAACAAATTTTTATTTCCCTTTTTGCCATGAGATTCTGGTAGACCTATAAGAAGCGAGATGGGCCTATAGTTCTTCAGCCGGGCATTGTCGCCCTTCTTGAAGAAGAGTACCACCACACCCCTGCACCATGCCTGTGGCGTTTTGCCCTCGAGTATGACGGAATCAAAAAGCTTCTGAAGGGCCTTGAGGACCGGTTTTCCACCCGCCTTCAGGAGTTCAGCCGTGATTCCGTCATCACCCGGCGCCTTGTTGTTTTTAAGCTGTTTCAGAGCCATCCTAATCTCGTACAGGCTGACGTCCGGGATATCTTCGGTATAGTGTCGGGTCAATCTAGCTCTTGGGTCGTTTGCTAGATTCGCAACGGGTTTACTGGTTGACGTGTACAACTGCCCATAGAAACTCTCGATCTCCCTCAGAAGCTCTGGTTTGGCGGATACAATCCTGCCATCATCGGTCTTCAGTTTCGTGAGCTGGCTCTGCCCAATAGACAGATCCCTTGAAAACACCTTGGAGCCTTTATTTCGCTCAATCGCGTCTTTAATACGCTCGGTATTAAAGCGGCGGAGGTCTCTTTTCAAGGATTTAGAGATCTGTCTATTGATCTGCCGGTATTTGCACGCCTCATCTGAAGACTGCAGGATCATCTCACGCCTCTCCTTCATAAGCTTGAGGGTATGATCAGAGAGCTTTTTGTTTCTATCTGTACGACGGGCCTTGAAAAACTTAGACCCGACCGTAAGGACAGCTTCCACGAACCCGTCGCTGTATTCGTCCACGGAGCTCCCCAGGCACTCGAAACGATTCTGGAGTTCGAGCTGAAAGCTCTCGGGGTTTTGGACCTGGACCTGTGCTGGACGGAGCGTGGACTTCATCAGTCGAGACCTTTCAAGCTTAATATTAATGTTCAATGTGCCTCTTACCATGCGGTGATCGCTCCCGGTTTTTACCGAATTGATCACAGAGACATCATTGAACATTTGCTTCTTGGTTGACATGATGAAGTCGATCTCATTTTTTGTTGCACCATCAGGGCTCTGCCAGGTCCACTTCCGGTGTTCACGCTTTTTGAAGAAGGAGTTCATCATATAGAGGCCCTTCTTCTCCATAAAACTGGCCAGTAGGTGACCCCGGTGGTTCCGTCGTCCAACTCCAAATTGCCCCACTTGCAGCTCATCCTCGTCTCGTTTGCCCAGTTTCGCGTTGAAGTCCCCCATGACAACGGTGAAGTGAGTTTTGAAACCATGCATGGCTCTGGAGATATCCTCATACATGGTCTCTACCTCGTCGTCGGGGTGTGCCGAGGTTGGGGCGTAGACCTGTATGACCTTCAGCGAATATCTAGAGGATATTCTGAGTATAAGGTACGCTACCCTGGTCGACACACTCTCGATCTTCACCACGTTGTTCACAAGGGACCTGTGGACGATAAACCCGACACCACCTTGGGACTGCCGGTCACCCTCTCGGAAATAGAGCAGGTTACCGGATTTGAGGATTATCGAGTCCTCCCCCTCTCTTCGGACTTCAGATAACCCTATAATGCTCCATCGCAACCTGCTCAATTCCTCTTCGAGCTCGGTGATCCTCTCGTCGGTCCGAAGTGTGCGCGTGTTGTACGTTGCCAGGTCCAGTCGTCGGTGATTGTTGGGGTAGCCGGATCTCGTCCGGAGATTCTTAGCACCCCTTGCCATGCCGTAACCTCGACCGCTACCGTAGTCGAGGGTAGGCGGGCTGCCGGGCACTAGGGGCCATTTTTTTTTTGTGCTATTCATAGGGGGGGTTTTGCCATAATCGCCACGCTTGGCAGGCGGATTGGCGATCGCAGTATGGTTGTTATAGGAGCACAGAGAACGCTGCTGCCCATTCTCTGGTTTGTCCCTTAGTCGCCTTTTACGACACCCACGGGAAGACATGGGATGGTGAAATTCTTAACGTCCGGCACCATACGGAACTTAGTAAAATCTCAAGTATTTTATTAGATGTTTTTCTATATTATTGATATATCCAATATTACTTTTTTCAAAATTTAGCCTTCATTGGAAGGCTAAATTATGAAAAAAGGTATTATTATGTAACAAATATTCAAATTACAATGCGATATTTATTTATTTATTTTATGGTGATTGAAAGAGAAGACGATGTATCGAAGTGTGAAGTGAAAATAAATGATAAGAGTGTGGAGCAAGTGAACGAGTTTGTATATCTGGGAATGTATGTTCCCAACAGCGTGCTGGGGGGGAAAGGAGAGTGAATGCAGGGAATAAAGTCAATGGTGCTATACATGCAGTTGTGACCAGCAAGTCGATGTCTCCGGAAGCTCAACTCGCCGTTCACAACAGTGTGCTGGTGCCTACACTTATGTATGGAGGTGAAGGTTGGGTATGGCTAAAAAGACATGAAAGTAGGATTAATGCAGTAGAAATGCGCTCCTTGCGGAGTATGTGTGGTGTAACTTAAAATGATAGATTGAGGAATGAGGTAATAAGACAACGTTGTAGTTTAAAAGAAGATGTAGTGACTAAAATTGAAAAGAGTATGTTAAGATGGTTTTGCCATGTTGAGAGGATGAATAAAAGGCGACTAACGAAAGGTATTTACAAGGCAGACGTGAATGGAAACGCCGGGAGGGAACGCCCTAGATTCTAAGGCCTTCCTATAAGGCCTTCCTATAATGTCTATGTATGGCTTTTTAGGGCCTAGAAATACATACATAGACCTTATAGGTGATGTTCTTCAGAAAGGCCAAGTGCGCAGTACCCATAACTGGCGTGTGTGTATGTCTAGATGTATGAATGTGTGTGTAGCAAAAGAAGTATGTAAGGATCGTAGCAGGTGGCTTTCTGTAGTTTCTGCCTACCCCCATGGGATAAAAGAATCCCTTAGATAAAACAAAATCATCTGCCTAAAATGAGGTTTTCCTCAAGTTTGCCATATGAAATATTTCCAATAATTTGATCCTTATTAGCGACATCGAATAGTGTAATAATACAGCGTGCGTTTTTATTTCAAAATCAACATGTTGAGAATATTGATTTTTGAAAAATGTAATGGTGCAGTTTTAGTTTTCAACTAAAATCGGCCTCGTGACTCCTTTGAGTGTTATTCGCTATTCCTAATAGTTTCGGCTTTGACCATCCACGCCCACTTAAAAAACCCTGTATAGGCCAATGTTATTAGCTTCTTTTATTTTCAACTTTCTGTATGTTTATATAAGTACCAATGCCAGTTTTTCAGGAGTTTAGCTATACTTTCCGTAATATTTGTGTTTTTATTTGCGTGCTTATGTTAAATATTGCACAACACATAATTAGCATGTTTGCACGTGCATGCTTGTTTCGATTGACACTTAAGTACTATTTATTAAGTATATAGCGTTTCTAATGCTCTTGTTGTATGTTTCAGTTATTCGCTGTATGGCTCGCCCGACGGTACCGCAACCAGCCTGATCCTAACTATAAGGAACCCCACGCTATATTCCCTAGAAAAGATTATCTTTATTGAAATGCTACATGTTTATGTAGAACTATAATATTCCTCCAGACTGATTTAGTGAATTTTTCTTTTTGTAGTACCACAGTTTGTGTAGGTGTGTTTCCTGTATAATTAGGTACAGTCTGTCTGCATACGTGCTAATTATAAAAGTAATTAATTTCACTGAGAGTAACACCGGTAACTACCCAATACAACATGCGTTGTGTTTGTCCGAAATAACCAAAGCGCACACCTTTTGTGGGAAAAACATTACTATTCGTTTTGAGTATTATAAGTCGCAATCTGCATCACTTATAATTATGTTTACCAGTGCTACTTAAGGATAATTGATTAAGTACCGCCTGCTGCATAATTATAACACAATTTTGTTCCAAACGTGTTTTAATTGTACCTATTTGTAACAGGAAAATAAAGTAAATGGAAATGTTGTCACGTATGGAGCCAGGCTGTAAATAAATAAGACAAATCAATATCTAAAAAATAAATTCAGCCAGATTGTTTTAATGTAATAGGACTGTGATTACAGCAAAAATTTCCGAATTCCATCTTCATCTTCAGTGTCGTTCAAATCTTAGAATTTTGTATAGTTAAGTAAAATAAGACCCAGACCAGTTTCTAGATTTCAGTAAAGGCTATTTTTCTCTTTGTAATATTCGTGTATAATATTTACGAATCCAGTAGACATAGTAGATATCTAGTTAAAATATAACGCTAATAAATTTTAAATTCTTTTGTTTCAAACTACAACTATTCCTTTTGAGTGGTTTAGTTTTGATAAATATGTTATGCACGTTTATAATGTTAGATAAAAAACAAAATACTTTGTGTATATTTTAGCTTGTCCGAATGTATTAGTCTTACACGTAATATGTGGGCATCTAAGCAAAAAGGGTCCAGTAGTGGGGTAATGAGTTAAGACTAGATTCGGTATCTAGAATAGTCAATTGATAATCATCATTTCAGCCGTAAGACGTCCATTGCTGGACTACTTATACATATATATGAATACATACTTGTATTTAGATTATATTGGCCTCCCCCAAGCGTCGCCACATTGACCGGTCCCGTGCATCCCGTATCCAGCGGATCCCCGCAACCTTCACCAGGTCATCGGTCCACCTGGTGGGAGGCCTTCCAACGCAACGACTTCCGGTTCGCGGTCGCCACTCCAGAATGTTTCTGCCCCATCGGCCATCCGTTCTGCGAGCAATGTGCCCTGCCCACTGCCACTTAAGATTGACTATTCTTCGGGCTATGTCGGTAACCCTGGTTCTCTTGCGGATCTCTAAATTTCTGATTCGAACACGCAAGGGAACTCCGAGCATAGCCCCCGCCATTGCCCTTTGGGTGACTGAAAGATTTCTGATGAGGCCCATTGTGAGCGACCACGTCTCAGAGCCATATGTCATCACTGGCAACACACACTGGTCATAGACATTCGTCTTGAGACACTGTGGTAAGTTGGACGAGAAGATACCGCGCAACTTCCGAACGCTGTCCAGCCGAGTCGGATTCGACCTCTTTCTCGAAGTAGGCCCTACCCAACTGGAACGTTGGTCTCAAGTAGACATAGTCGTCCACAACTTCGAGTGTAGAGTCTCCGACCTTGATAGGAGTGGGTGCAACACGGGCATTTACATCACATAGGTTTTTTCCATGTTCACTCTTTCGGAAGCTCTGCTGAGGTCATCGAGCATTGTAAAGAGGTCCTCCATGGTCTCAGCCATGACCACTTTGTCGGCAAAACGAAGGTGAGTGCATTACAGCCCAAGTCTCGATAAATTGATAATAAGGATTAATATGAGGACAACTTTACAAAAGTGCGTATATCTCGACAGCTAAATGCCGAGAACTGGACCGTTTTTGCTTGGACGCCCACATAATAATATGTTCATTAATTAGATTTTAGTCATCGTAATTCCATTTTAAAAAAGACTAGTGATCACCGGAATTTTATTTCCTTGAATAATTATGAATACTTGTATTTAGATTATATTGGCTTCGATAGTTTAATGTTTCATATCAATTGGATGTATATTTATAAAAAAAATATAGTGAAAGGTATTTATGACTTTAGTGAGTACGATACTTTATAATGATGGCTTTGTATTTTCCATGCTTACGATCAACTGTTTCAAAAGGCGAATTGAATAGGTTATTATTTATTTTATTATCTTCCGTTTTTAATTGTATGCTTTATTAACCCTCAAAGTGTCAATTTCCAGACACAATAGAAATTACCATTGTTTTAATCCGATTCGGAAATATGGACAGTTGAGCTGAAGAGGCTTTATAAACTGACGTCACCGAGGTCAATTGTGATCTCACTGTTTTGCATTTGTTTCCATATAAAAAACAAATGCCATTGCAGATACTAGGATTAAAAACTAAGTTGTATACAATGTACATTTCATCTACTAGTCAGTAGTCTTATTATTTAGCATAATCTTGCTTTCAATTTGAATTTGCCAATAAACGTATAAGCTACAATTAGGCTTTTACGGACTGAATTTGTTATAGATTAAGTGCTATCTTAAATTTGGATGCTAGGACTGTGTTCCCCTTATTTTTTTGTTACCTGCATTTTTTTTACTCGATTAAGCTTTAATTAGATATTTTATCATTATTTTATATAATTTCTCATTCAGTTCACTTCCCAGCCTTATATTTTTTGAAACTTTTAAAATGGTAATGATATATTTTGATAATTTATACTTAGATTTGTTTTTAACAGTCACACAAATGGTAGATGAATTAATTAGAAAGTTATTGTGTTTTTTGTGACTAAGTCTCGAATTCGCCAACCAGAATCAATAGCATACTTTGTACAGTATATTTTATTCTAATAATAGAGTAGGCACCAAGAGTAGGTATACTACCATTATGTCAATAATTTTGCCAAAATGAATTGTCCTTGTGTATGGTCAGTGTATTGATATATCTATCTAATTATTCGGAAATAAAGTGTGCAAGCATTATTAGATGTTTCATTGTTAACTATCCAAGTCAGACTGCGTGAATGCGGGCAGTTGCATTCCCAGGTGTTATAATATCACTGTAAGTATAGTATTATCTCAGTATAGACTATAGATAGTTCAACTCAACTGTGCGCGCAGCGTTATGTGTGCGTGATACAGCTTTAACACACGTGTTGCTCGGACGACGACTGCCCATAGAGTATAGTAAATAGTAATAGATTGGCGACTGCCACACAAATTAAAGCTGTATAATTACACGCACACACACATGGCGCCGCGCGCACAGATGAGTTGAACTGTCTATAGCAGCCTGGAGTCTGGGTTTGTGTCCAGGTAAATAAAGGGCACTTGGGCAGAAGGATGCAGGATGAGGACATCTTGCTGAATCGAGTAAAAAGTAATAAACTGATAGATCCACTGCTATACTCACAACGAATCTTTCCACCAGTTTCCCAGCTTAAAATTATCGGCGAATTATTGTGACAAATTGTCAAGCACGCGTTATCTGCTGTGATTGGTTGAATGAATTTTCATTAGTCAATCACAGCAGATAACGGTGAGCGTCAGAATCGCAGGTCAACAGTCTTATTTAGCTTTCAAATTGTGCCTAAAAATTACTTACCAATTGCTTATATTTGCTTACCATAATGAGAGAATTGCTTATTTCATCTATTAAAAGAATTAAAACATTTAAGGTTGACCAGCCATTCTGATATCAGAATGGCTGGTCAATCTCTGTAGAGTAGTAACCATGTGGAATTACTGAAATTTTAATGTGCCAAAGATTGCTTATTAATTGCTTATTTCACAATTTAGAAGCCTAGACCCAGTATATCCTGTTATTCTATCTATAAGCTAGTCAAGAATTTAAAATCCCCTGTGCCTGTTAAATTTATGAGAGCAAAGTGACGTATGTTGAAAATTGCGTTTATATATCAAAAGGTTTTATTCATATAAATAAAATAAAATATATCAAAAGGTTTTATTACTCGTTTCTTTATTTTCTGAAATAACCGAATGGGGCCTAGTTTCTATATTATTTTTAATCATGGCTGTATTTATTAACTTTGTATATCTTGCTGACATAGAATACTTATGTTTTTAATAGTGGCTTAACGGACTTTTTTTTAAGTTGCCTGCCAATAAAGAGATGAAATTAATCTGCCGTACCAGGGGCGTAGCTACCGCCGTATCTGCCGTATCAATTACCTATACGGGGCCTAATAAAAACTTCCAAAAGCTATAAATGATTTAATAAATCAGTTTGCCGAAAAAATGGCAAGGAGAGTGTATATTTAATTTGATTTGTTTGAATTTTTTTTGGAAAAAGTGACAGATAGATTATTATGATGAATAAATATTTCTTTTATTTTTATGCAATTTTTTTTTTCTCTTTCGTGTGAAATCTTTACCCTTCATAAGGGCCCCCAAACAAATTTTGATACGGGGCCCCGCCAAGGCACGATACGCTACTGTGCCGTACATTAATTTTTATAACTTACTGTCGTCGTTTTTTTATGTGCGTGTGGACTGAGGGACCAAACTGGTATATCGCAAAATAAAAATCGTAGGATTTATTATTAGATTTAAAACTATTGTAGAACAAATCTGGGAATTTGTAAACAAATACATATATTAAAAACTACAGCTGCAGCAAACTTAAAGTGTGGTCCCTCAGTCCTCACAGATTATCAGCCAGATCTCGAAAAGTATCTGAAAACTGGCCAAGAGCGAGTCGGACTCGCGCACGATGGGTTCCGTACCATTATCAAAAAAAACCGCACAAAAATCACGTTTGTTGTATGGGAGCAGCCCCACTTAAATATCATATTAATTTTATTCTGGTTTTAGTATTTGTTGTTATAGCGGCAACAGAAATACATCATCTGTGAAAATTGCAACTGTCTAACTATCACGGTTGGCCTGGTGACAGACAGACGGACTGCGGAGTCTTAGTAATAGGGCGGGACCCTATTACTAAGACTCCGCAGTCTGTCTGTCTGTTTTTTACCCTTTGGGTACGGAACCCTAAAAATTTAGGTGTCGTGACTACAGACTTTGAGTAAAGAATTTGTAAAGATATTAACTAAATAACAGACCACAAAGCTTCAAAGATAAAATATATGTAACGACTAAACTGTGGTCCCTCATTCCACACGAGAAAGATACATATTTTAGTGAATTTATCGAATCAAATAAATAAAATCTCTCTTTTTCTACATACATTTTTAAAATGAGACTTGAAACATTTTGTAAAAAAGAAATGGAAAAGAAATATCGCCGCAATTTTTAGATAGCAATTATTAAAACTGGTCCCTCAATCCTCACATCCACTGACATATGTGCATGTACTAGCTGCTTGACGAGAAGAATATCAGAAAGACTAGTGTACTTAACTTTTAGTAAAAAGTTTCTACTATATAATAGGTATCTAAAATTGTGTTTTTCTTACATCTTAGCTGAGATAATATTATTTTTGAATCCTATGAAAATAGAGTAGTGTGATCACACAATAAAACAAAATATAGACAGTACTATTATACTTTATACGGTTAATTTTATTTTATTTTTTATGGTGTATGTGAATTTAATGAAAAAAGGTGTGTATTCAAGGAAAGTCTATTTAATAAAAAGGCACGATAATAGTATGAGAATTAGTTTTAAGGTAGGTAGGTAGCATTAAACAGAATCTACACATTTAGGCTGCGTTTCCACCAGAGATGTGCGAGATAGCTGAGCGGTGCGAGGATGCGTACCGACGCTGTGAATCGGTGAACAGATGGGCGGCGCGAGGATGTGTAGCGGGCTCGTTTCAGATAAAGTGTGGAAGCAGCGGAGCGTGCGCGCCATTGCCCGAGTGCCCGTGTTGCCCAGTGCTGTCGTTTCAGCAACTTTGTCGCTAGTTCTAGCGGGGTTCATGAGTGGTTGGCGACCAAAAAATATGAGTAAGCCACAAAAAATAATTGAACGACTTTTGAACCATTTTCAGGGTTCCGTACCCAAAGGGTAAAAACAGGACCCTATTACTGAGACTGCGGTCCGTCTGTCTGTCTGTCACCAGGCTGTATCTCATGAACCGTGATAGCTAGACAGTTGATATTTTCACAGATAATGTATTTCTGTTTCTGCTATAACAAAAATTTAATGAAATACATATTTAAGTGGGGTTCCCACACAACAAACGTTATTTTTTTTGCGATAATGGTACAGACCCCTTCTTGCACGAGTCCGAGTGGCACTTGGCCGGTTTTTTAACTTTGATATTTATTTGAACCAAATTTTCTTTCTTAGCCCTGGGACCCCATGGCCCAGGTTTGCCCTATGCTAACCTAACCACTCATAAAATCCGCTGGAACTAGCGACAAAGTCGCTAGAACGGCAACACTGCTCGCGCCCATCCCTAGCACACATATCTCGCAACACATTCCTCGCACACATCCTTCCTTTGTTTTGTATGTACAAAAAGCTTTCACTAGAACTACGCTGAGAGTGCCTGGGTGTTTACCCAGCCACAACAAAACAACATCAACCAAGAAGAAGAACCAATAGAATCATTTTGTTTGAAGTAATGGTTCTTAACAACACATCCCTTGCTACGCATCCTAGCACATCTCTGGTGGAAACACAGCCATATCATACCTACATAAAAATTATAGTAGATTAATTTAATGTTACTTCAAGATTGCGTTCGGAAACAGCTCATTTATTTATAATTACGAGTAGCAAAAAAAATATATAATTTAAATGCTATAAAAAACAAGAAATACATAATCTGCCTTTATCTACTGATATCACTGTTTTATGAACGAACGTTTAGCTATGATGACCAATATTTCAAAATTAGTGTAAGTGCTGACTAGTATTGCAATAATTGATAAGTTAATTTTGTAATCTATTGTTTTATTAAATACATTTAAGCCATGTAATATAACATAAAATTAACCGTACAAAATATAAAAGTACTGTCTGCATTTTGTGGTCAGACTACTCTTATCTATTTTCATAGGATTCAAAAATAAATTTGTTTAGAAATTCCCAGATTTGTTCTACAATTGTTTTAAGTCTACTAGTAAATCCTACGATTTTTATTTTGCGACATACCAGTTTGGTCCCTCAGTCTACACGCACATAAAAAAACGACGACAGTAAGTTATAAAAATTAATGTACGGCAGATTAATTTCATCTCTTTATTGGCAGGCAACTTAAAAAAAAATGTCGGTTAAGCCACTATTAAAAACATAAGTATTCTATGTCAGCAAGATATACAAAGTTAATAAATACAGCCATGATTAAAAATAATATAGAAACTAGGCCCCATTCGGTTATTTCAGAAAATAAAGAAACGAGTAATAAAACCTTTTGATAAATAAACGCAATTTTCGACATACGTCACTTTGCTCTCATAAATTTAACAGGCACAGGGGATTTTAAATTCTTGACTAGTTTATAGATAGAATAACAGGATATACTGGGTCTAGGCTTCTAAATTGTGAAATAAGCAATTAATAAGCAATCTTTGGCACATTAAAATTTCAGTAATTCCACATGGTTACTACTCTACAGAGATTGACCAGCCATTCTGATATCAGAATGGCTGGTCAACCTTAAATGTTTTAATTCTTTTAATAGATGAAATAAGCAATTCTCTCATTATGGTAAGCAAATATAAGCAATTGGTAAGTAATTTTTAGGCACAATTTGAAAGCTAAATAAGACTGTTGACCTGCGATTCTGACGCTCACAGATAACGCGTGTTTGACAATTTGTCACACTAATTCTCCGTCAATTTTGAGCTGGGGGAAACTGGGGGTTTGTCTCTGAATTGGCTGCATGACAGTAGCTATTTTTGTGCCAATGTACAAAAATATATAATGTGCCAATGTATATAAGGTGAACATAGAATTGTACAACTGTCTCTTTCACTCGCTTACGTTTGTCGCATCGTCCTATCTCGCTTACTCTATGCAGTATACTCGATGACAAACTTTTTCTTGCGCAATGATTGGCAGAGCTAACTTCAGAGACACAAAGATCCGCCGGCTAATTGTGTAAGTGAATTCGGCAAAGGAAACAATCTGTTTCTTTCCCAAAAACGACTTTTCGTATAGCGCAAAGTCGTTTTTGGGAAAGAAACAGATTGTTTCCTTTGCCGAATTTACATATACAATTAGGCTGCCGGTGTGACTATTATAGTATTGTCCGTCAACCGACTCTACTACTAGTATTATATTATCTGTGCTACTACTTACCTTTCTGTTAAAAAACTGTCTGGATTTATGATCAGTTAATAGATACTGTAGATACTTATCGCTATTCGCGTTGTTGGCAAGCACAACTGCTGAGAACGGACCTGGGCCTGCAGTCTCGACATAGCTAACGATCGTTACGTTAACTAACATTCGTTAACTCTTACCACAAAATAGTAAGTATACAGAAGGCCACTCCCGCCATTTGGAAAATTGACAGCTAAACTTGACAGATTCACTAGGGTTTTAGTGTTCGTGATATATTAAATGGATATTTGATGCCCTGTCTACCCTCTAAGGCATGTAAGCATGATATGATGTATGTTTAGACGAATCTATGTATTTATGTTTGTAACTTGGGCAACCTACCCTTTTTTTTTAATTCGGAATTAATATAATAGCAACCCTAGTGAATCTGTCAAGTTTACTGTCAATTTTCCAAACGGCGGGAGTGGCCCTTCTGTATACTTACTATTTTGTGGTAAGAGTTAACGAATGTTAGTTAACGTAACGATCGTTAGCTATGTCGAGACTGCAGGCCCTGGGTTGGGTTCGATTCCCGAGACGGCAAAATATTATTGGGTGCTTCTATCTGGAATTTCTTAAGAGTCCGGCAGCCTAATTGTGTAAGTAAATTCGGCAAAGGAAACAATCTCTTTGCCAAAAACACACACATACACAAAAAAGTTGAATCTATAGTCAATTTTTTTGTGTATGTGTGTGTTTTCATCAGTTTTATTCCTTTTTTTGTGCGAAATTTCATGATTCTAGTCAACGGGAAGTACTCTTTAGGTTTTGATTCCCATATTACTCAAATATGCGACATACACGGCTATATCTTTTGATTGCGTTGCTTTTGTGATTGCAGACATCATATAAATCATTTCAATCATATTAATTCCAACTTGATACACGGACAGACAGTCTGATATGTGTAGATACTTTTTTTTCCTTTTGTCTAAAAGAACCGCGCCTTGGCCTATCTTTGTCGTTTGGTTCAGAAAAGGCAGCTTCAAAAATTTTTGCACGCCGCCGATCTGTTAGATTTTCTTTTGAACATTCAAAAATTAAGTAGTTAAATAGGTTTTATGATAAACCCCTCTGCGTGGCACTCTGCCTCGGCCTCTGCTTTTGAGCAGAGGCAGAGGCATGTCAACATATAAAATTACCGTTTTAGTGTACTTAGGACTTAAAATGTACCTACCTACCTACGCCGTTGAACGTTCGTTGATATATGTACCTACAAGATAGGTACTTTGCATCCCGCGCGAAGGAATATTTTATTTTTATGAAGGTAGATAAACTGATTCTGTAAAAATCTTCATAGATTAGATACAGTCAGAAACAAAAATCGCTTAGAAAACACTTAAGTTTCTTACTTATATCCCTGTTCCTTATACCCGGCAGCCTAATTGTGTAAGTGAATTCGGCAAAGGAAGAAACAATCTGGTTCTTTCCCAAAAACAGACACATAAACAAAAAAAAAGATTCAACTTTTTTGTTTAAGTGTGTGTTTTTGGGAAAGAACCAGATTGTTTCCGTTGCTGAATTTACTTACGCAATTAGGCTGCCGGAATATCTAAGAAGGTACTTATGTAGGTACCAAATAGATACTCGTAAGTATTTGAGTACCTACCTACCTATTAGTATCTAGCTCAGATGAATTACTTCATCTGAAATATTTAGGTACAAAACAATTTGTTGCTGTATCTAGATAGATTAAGAAACAAATTGTTTTGTGCAATCGTTTCTAAATATTCCATTGTTTGTTTGTGTTGCTTAATACGCGTCAGTAACAGTTTCAGAATAATAAACATCAACAATAAAAAGAAGTAGTAAGATCCTAGCGACTTCAATTACCTAGGCAAACACATATCGACTTAGATAACAACATTAAAGGCAAATTAAATGTGGGTTACAAGTGACAAAGGGGGTAAACAAATTGAAATGCGTCAACACATTTTTCAGCGACCTCCGGATGCAGAGAAGGGTTCGTCGTATCGTTACCTACGCGCACAGCGGCCGCGCAGGCCCTTTGCCTCCGCCCGCGCCCTAGCCACTCTGGGCGGAAAACCTTCGGTAGCTGATAGCGGATAGCAGGCAGTCGCGCACCGCTCGCTACAACCGCTACACTCATCGATCGGTCTTAACACTGACACTGTACCTAACGCGCTCATTGAAACCGTGCTGTGCCTGTGAATTATTAAAACAACACAACATGTCCTTCGATAAAGACGAACTACGTGATGAGTAAGTATCCCAAACTCGCATATATTTAGCGTTCCTCGGTACTTCTTACGGCAATGACTGTCACTCGCTACAACTTAAACTAGGTGAATCGATGACTGGGTCTCAAATCATTAAACCAGATTTTTGTCTCATTCGGTACTATCGCTGGGATTGAATTTGCTGAAGTTCCTAATCATAATTCAATTCCTTCGATATTTCAATCTTAAAGAAAATTATTGGGATGAAATCTGATAAGGTAAAAGATAAACAGGGTAGGAAAGTTGAGGCAACTTTTAATTGTTGGTATAATGTTGTTTGCTTCAAAATTTACTAAGTCTAATGTGGTAACCTAAAACGAAAAGAAGGCGTCTCTGAACAGCGCAAAATAATGTTGCTTTGCAGATTGTTGCTTCAGTAAACATGAAATCTGGCATTGGTATAATAAAACTTACAGTCATAATCTTAATAAGAGTATGTAAGAAAATATTTCAATGTTGATTGTTGAAGGTAAGAAATTAACATTGTAGTTACTTACTTAAAATAACAGGTGTATTAAAATTAAACCTCAAAAACCTGACAAAAAAAGTAAATACTACCTTATTAATAGATGCCGCGTTATGGCTAACCCCCTCTTAGATCTTTGCTTATAGGATTGTGACTATTGTGAGTCATCTATCTATTGTGTAGGTACTATAAGTACCTTCAGTACCTAGGCATAATAAGGTAATAGGTATGTGAGTGTGTTGTGTTATTCACACTGAATGAAGAGTCTTTTACTGCTTGTAAACATTATCTACCAAACGATTGTCAGGTAGGTAAGTAAAAGTTGTCATGCAGTGATGTAATCCGCTACAGTGTCGTTATATTAAGAAATTTCATGTTCTTGAAGTTTTGGCAGAACACTATAGTACCTATACTCCGATAATGTGGCGATTTCTTAAAAAAAATGAAGTGTTGCGTCTGGTGGATTTTGACCTGAATCCAACGTCTTGATAATATCTGGTAATCGACAGTTTTGATAAAACGATGCCATAAACAGCTGTAACAACCACAGAAATGCCACCATTAAATTCTTTATCTTATCTTAATGTGTTGGTTTGGTGGGCGTAATCCCTGTTTCAGAATTAGTCGTCATGTGTGTCGGCAACTAGCAACCGTTATTACTGTCTTCAATTAGGTATTAACTAAATATTGTTTGACTGACAGAGGTACCTACCAGAAAAGCACATGTCTATGTCTGTACCAGAGTAGTTATAAAAGTTAATAAAAAAAACAAGACTGCTTATGAAGCAAAGTAAAATGACGTAAACAAGAAGAAAATCACGCTTTGTCTGAGTCGGAGAATACATATTCGCGAGCTGGCTGACCAAAACCAAATGCATTCTCCGACTGCACAACATGATTTTCTTCTTGTTTACGTCTTTTTAGTTCACTTCGGTATTTTTTTTTATAATCTATAGGCTTGAGTTTGACCACTACCTACCTCGCATGAGTTAAGCGATGATGTGGTCTACGGTGAAGCATGCTTGCCTAGAAGAAACCTATTCACTCTTGACATAAAGACCCCAAGGTTGTAGCTATCAGGAAACAAAGAATCCGGAAGGGTGTTTTAATTAACTTTTTTATAACATTTGATTTAACATTTTTTTTAGAATTAAGTACATTTAAACAAATAAAAGTTGTTTATTTTAAAAATCACATCTTAAAACCTTTTATTTTGATACCCCACAAGATGGACCAAAAGAAAAAAAAAGTGGGCCCCCACAGTATGGCGCCCAAAATCCGCCATCTTCTTATTTTCCAATTTTATTGTAGCCAGTGACACTCGCATCAAAATCGGCCAATGCGTTTGGTCTCTAGAACGCCACGTATGAACAAACATACATATATACATAGACTGATAAACACATTACCCTCCTTTGGCAGTCGGATAATATGAGCTCCTCTATTATAAAAACTTAGCGACATAAACAGGACCAGGAAGATACTGGAACTAATTCATGCTGAAGGTTCAGAGGTAACAGCACGAATCCAACAGATATAGTTTTAGGATTGCACGTAGTAGATGATCAACTCCCACACCTGGTGCTTCTAAGTATGGTTGAACTAGCAGCGTAGGTGGTCTTAAAGGACTAACCCCTTGAGAGCAATTGGGAACTTTGGTTCCCAGAAACAATTGTTTTTCTATTGTGTCTGCTCATTAGCACTCAAGCGAATAAGTACTACTAGAATTTGTTGGGGACCCTTTTTAATTTACTACAGCGAAGCCCACAAGGAGCATATTTTTTTACTAAATAAATATAATAGCGTGAAAAGCTTAAGTTATGCGAGTCAGGGTTGGAGTAACTTATCTCGGGCACAGATAATATAATACTAGCATACAAATGCCTCATCCCATACAAAGAAACCGTGCCGACAAAACTAGCATTTTTGTCTGATTAAACTGATATTTTTCTAAGAATATCGATCGCGTTCGGTTCTGTTCCACGGATATAGATGGTGTTGGCAGTGACTTGCAAGTAAAAGTGTTAACTCGGTTTGTGAATACTTTTTTTAAATACAGAAATGATTTGTTTTATACTTAGTATTTTTTTTGCGAGTGCGAGTCGGACTCGCGCACGAAGGGTTCCGTACTTGGTAAATTGCGGTTTACGATTTATGACGTATTAAAAAAAAACTACTTACTAGATCTTGTTCAAACCAATTTTCGGTGGAAGTTTACATGGTAATGTACATCATATATTTTTATAGTTTTATCATTCTCTTATTTTAGAAGTTACAGGGGGGGGGGGACACATTTTACCACTTTGGAAGAGTCTCTCGCGCAAACTATTCAGTTTAGAAAAAAAATATATTAGAAACCTCAATATCATTTTTGAAGACCTATCCATAGATACCCCACACGTATGGGTATGATGGAAAAAAAAATAGTTTCAGTTTCAATTATAGGGACCCCCAAAAATTATTGTTTTTTTCTATTTTTGTGTGAAAATCTTAATGCGGTTCACAGAATACATCTACTTACCAAGTTTCAACAGCATAGTTCTTATAGTTTCGGAAAAAACTGGCTGTGACATACGGACGGACAGACAGACAGACATGACGAATCCGGTGCTCATGTCTCGCTCGGGTAAACGAAGAGCGAACGGAGCGAGCTAAATCCTGACTGGGACAGCCTAAGAGCCTAAGAAGAGCGAGGTCACAACATATTAAATAAATTTACATCATCATCTGCCTAGCCTTTTTCCAACTATATTGGGGTTGGCTTCCAGTCTAACCGGATTCAGCTGAGTACCGGTGTTTTTCATGGAGCGACTGCCTATCTGACCTCCACAACCCAGTAACTGGGTAACACGGTACCCCTTGGCTAGACTGGTGTCAGATCTCAAGCTTCTGACTACTCGTAACGACTGTCAAAGATCTCAAATGACAGCCGGGCCCAACCGCTTAACGTACTTTCCGAGACACGGAGGAAACTCGGTATGTTGAAAATGTTCACCCATCCACGGACCGACCTCGTCAAGCGTTGCTTAACCTTGATGATCGACCAGTGCGGCTGTTATTATGTAGCCACGAGCTCCTCATTAAATAAATGTACATATTGTATCTATAATAATATGAGATATACATATTTTTTCACCAGTCGATGACTCGATGGGGCCCACTCATCTCTGTTTACCATTGATATATATGACTGACACTGCAATTGCTATGACCCTGTAGCTGTAGACTGGACAACCAACTGCTGGATTTGGGCTCAGGGTCACAAACGATAAATGTTAGTGGAGCTAAATTACACTACATTCGACGAGACCATACTTTTACTAACAGCTACCAATATTTCTCGAACCGCTTTTCAATCGACTTAAAAAAAAACCCGACTGCTTGCAAAGCGAACTAAAAAGATGTAAACAAGAATAAATGCAGTCGGAGTGATGGACGTAGAAAAAAAACATCGATGTTTTTTTCTATGTAATCATAGCACAGTGGTTTCGATGTTATATCGATACCTATATCAAAAATACATCGATGTTTTCCATACATCGATTGACTTTTTTTAACAAATTAGAATTTTTTGTTAATAAATAGGAATTTACATATTATCCCGACGAAAAAATATCCGACTTCAAGAACAAAACACTAAAATATACCAAATAACTTTCGTTTCAGCAGTCGGTTCCTATTGTACCTCATGTTTTTATCATAAAACGAAAGTTATTACCCGACTGCCGAAGGAGGGTAATGTGTTTATCAGTCTATGTATGTATGCATGTATGTAAGTATGTATGTAAGTATGTATGTATGTATGTTTGTTCCTATATGGCGTTCCAGAGACCAAACGCGTTGGCCGATTTTGATTGACGTATGAATCATCATACGTCAATCGATTCATCTTAACCCTGCGAGTGTCATAGGCTACATTAAAATTGGACAATAGAAAACTGGCGGATTTTGGGTGCCATATTGTGGGGGCCCAAATTTTTATTCTTCCAAACCCATCGTGTGTGGGATGTCAAAATAAAGGGTTTTAAGAGGCGATGTCAAAAATATATAACACGTGTATGTTTAAATGTATCTAATTCGAAAAAAACTTAACTAAAAAGTTATAAGTAAAAAAAGTTAAATAAAAAAATCAAAAAACCCGACTGCTTCATAAGCGAACTAAAAAGTTTTAAACAAGGAAAAAATCATGCTGTGCAGGAGGAGGATACATCTGGTTTTGGTCAGCCAGCTCGCGCGTATGTATCCTCCGACTTGAAGCAGTCGGGTTTTTTGATTTTTTGATTTAACTTTTTTTGCACTTTTTTTATTGTTGTTATTTTTGAAGTAGATTGTGTTTTTTTGCGAAAAAGTTTTTATTTCTCTCTTTTTAATGTTGGTTCACCATCCACTACAAATTGAGCAAGTGCCATAGTAAGGTACCTAAAGGATTGACAATATACCCATATTAACTCAATTCACACTTTGTGCTGTTTTTCGCTAAAGAGTTAGAGAGAGTAGGTATACTCCATATCTTGAAAACTGCTATGACCTAAGTTGAGAGATACTTGATCAAATAAAAAAATATCAAAATCGGTTCAGCCAAACGCGAGAAAATCGCAGACAAACATACATACACACAAACATACAGGTCAAAATGGGAACCTCCTTTTGAAATTTGTTAAAAACCGGCCAAGTGCGTGTCGGACAATCAGGAAATTTCAAAGAAATCATCTGATTTATTAATTATATTGGTATTTGTTAGTAAAATATACGTAATAATAAACAATCACCAAATTTGAAGTTGTCAATGGGAAGTTATAAAATTCTGTAAACAAAATTTTGTAAAAATAGCTGATTTTGGTAACTTATTTTTAAAACAAAAACAAAAAACAGGGCAAGCTAAATAAAACTGTTTCAAAAACACAGTATTTATCTACTCAACGAGCTCTAAACAACGATACCCCACTCGACTTTAGCTGTATGGGTATTGTAGCCCCTCTTAAAAGCATTTAAAATAGTTTTTCGTACCACTTGCTCAAAAAAGTGGCATTCTATGCCACAAAAAGCGAACATAACAATAGTCATTTTTAATGTGTTAAAAACAGGGAAAGAAAATTGTACTGAATTTAATTCATCCTCTAGGAGGAGAATGTGATTTAAATTTGGAATACTTACCGAAATTTATACTGATCTACATCTGTGTTTACACCATTGAGTTTGTATATAAAGCATTATACATCTTTTTGAAAAAGGAATACGCATTTATTATGCAGTTATGATAATTAAATAAAATTACGAAAACCGACGAGGCCGTATGAGCTTGATGCCTTTGCTTTTCCGACAAAAAATTATTAGTCTAGGAATTTGCCGCGTTTTTGTTTTCTTCAAATACATAAACGTTAAGTTTATTTTACTTTTAATTGTCATTATTTTTAATAAATGCTTATCTCTTAATATTATTGTGTTAATTTTCTCGCAAATGGTACGAAAAGTAGAGTATCTTCCTCGGTGACAAAGCTGTCTTAGTCTTGGGTGAACTTAAATCCCTCGCTACACTCAGTACTCGTTTTAAATCCCTCGCTTCGCTCGTGATTTAAGTTTTTAACACCCTCGCTACGCTTGGGAGTAAACCTCGAGTCCTTCGTTACTCTCGCGATTTAAATCGTCACCCGCGACAGAAGACACTGCTTTATCCCTTTGGTTAGTAATCTACTATTATTGCCGAAGTGTGTGAGGTGTCAAAAAACTAGAAGTCAGTGGTACAGAAAACACTGACTTCGCTAAAGAAAGTTATTTTTCGCATGCCGCAGTTTTGTTGTACACCACTTTTGCAGATTTTTTCAGAATTATTTCGTCAGTTGCTTTACGAAGAGAAAACCAATATTTGACACCATACAAAGAGGGGACTGGAGGAGGGGAGGGGGGAGTTATAAACCCCCTCACTGGGTACGGCCTTGGGCATCTGTTATTGAAAGCGGTTTTTAACATCGGTTGTTGGAATAAATCTTTAAGTAGTTTCGATCTACTTACGATTGCTACGCCTTGGAACTTTACTAAGTTAGTTTACGTTCTAACGTGCTCTACAATGCGCTGTCCATTAGTGAACTTTGAACAGCTGGTGCCGAAGCTCATAGCTCGGTACATGCAATTTATGATGTGATTAGAGCAATATTTCGTTCCAATCGGCCATTTAAGTATTTACTTGTGGAGGAATGGAGAAAGGACCATCTTTAGATGAACGTCTTTAGAAATTACATAATATATAGCCAAATAACTACGAGGCTTTTGGTTGACAAATATTTTGATGGAAATCTCAAACCCTTTACTCCTACAGAGAAAACAGAACATCCGGCACCGGGATAATCAAAGAGAGAAGATCCTAACTGCTACATTTGCTATCAACTTCGAGGTTGTAAATAGATTTATCCTAAAAGTAAAAATGGTGCGTTTTCTCTATCACGCATGTTGTAAACAGTAAACATTATGTTGTAAAAGTCAACTCGGGATTTCCCTTTATTGACTGAATGACTGTACAGCTACGATCTGCGTCACATCACGTCTGCAAATTCGAGCTGCTGACGTCATCTTAGTGTTGTCTTAGTATGATGAGCAATTATTTGGCAACGTTCAATGGTTAAAATTAGTTTGTATAATTTGGACCTTGGATTGACCAACACCACGTCCCGAAAAGAAAATTGTCGCCAAAGGAATATGACGAATTGTCAAATACGCATTAGCTCAAATTTTCAACAGTCAATCGCATCACCTTTATTTTGCCCAGAAATCTACCGGATAAAAATGGACGGTCTTAAATAAAACCCTTGGAATAGCATCGCAAATCGTTCGTTAGCCCTGGATTAGCCCTATGATGAACACGAAACCTACGTCGTTCATATTTACTGGTGCATGTTTCAATTACTTTTTGTTTAGGGTCTATCTACCTTAGAGCATTTAACCTTATCTACCGTTTATTTGGACTTGAAAGGTAAATAGTTTTAGATACTGTACTGTTCAGCTTTTAATGGATTTGAAATTTGGATGGCCTCTCTACTCGTATTTCTCTTTATCACCACCAGCACTACCCTGCCATCACAGTGATCCAATTAGTTTCCATCGGAACCTCTCCGCTGACTAAGTATAGCGATAGCCGTAGCGTACAGTCATCAGCGTTAAATTGCTGCATCGCATAACTTCCGTGAGTAATTTAATAAATGCGTTCCACACAATTCCTTTACTAGCAATGATTAAAGTGTCTGAGCCAGTGACATAAATTCTGATTCATTATACATCGTCGCATGTGCTCCAAGAGCTCACATCGTGTTATTGTGAGTACACTCAATGGAACGTTGTATTTGGCAAACAAGTTTTTTTATCTCACTGAAGAACATCGCAATGTTGCTTAATAAAAGTTTCGTGGATACCCAGGCTGCTTTATGCGAGCCGGCCTGCGGGCCTGCTAGTGAAGTATTCGCCTTTGGAAAGTCGATCTAACAATACGTAGCAACCGTTCGGCCTGCGTTACATTCTCGTGTGCTTTAAGTCATTTATTGTGAGGCAAAAAGTGTTGGAATAACAGTGTGTGTGAGAAATATTAATAATTTATTAAATAAATAAGGTAAGTAATTTATTTTTTAACCTGTATATTCGTTAAGGCGTTTTTGTCTTGACATGAAATATTGTTGAGATTAAAAGTTAATTTTGACTTGCACCATGGAGTTTCTTGTGCGTTCTTCTCCATAACAATCTACTTTCCGAATGCACGGTAGAATCAATTTTTATTACTTGTAAATTTTAATTTATTTGACGTTCAAAAGTGTCGTTTATTGGCCTAGTTGGATAAATATATTTGACTTTGACACCATGGTTTATACTGAACACAATATCAATATAGAGATTATTTTATACCTACCTATTCTTTAAAATTGGTATAGCTAAAATTAATATACCTAAAATGTTCTTGCATACTTGAATCCTAATTTTAATTTATCATGAAATCAGCCGAATAGTTAACATTTTTGTCGGCGTAACAAAATATAATAGGTACTTCAAAGAGATACTGTTAACTCTTTCAACATCGATTAGTCGCTAACCTTGATTAAACTGTTTGCAAACAGATTGTATCAACGTAGTTTATTATAGCGACGCTCAAAAAATAACATCATGCGATAACCTTAACCTTTGATATGAACTGATTCGCTGAATAAACCAACATTATGTAACTTTCGTAGTAAGGTCAGCAGGGTTAAACTCCTGATGCATTTTTATTGCAGTGTTTCATAAAAAAAAACCGGCCAAGTGCGAGTCAGACTCGCGCACGAAGGGTTCCGTACCATTATCGCAGAAAACGGCACAAAAATCACGTTTGTTGTATGGGAGCCCCCCTTCAATATTAATTTTATTCTGTTTTTAGTATTTGTTGTTATAGCGGCAACAGAAATACATCATCTGTGAAAATTTCAACTGTCTAGCTATCACGGTTCATGATATACAGCCTGGTGACAGACAGACAGACAGACAGACAGACAGACAGACAGACGGACCGCGGAGTCTTAGTAATAGGGTCCCGTTTTTACCCTTTGGGTACGGAACCCTATTAAAACAATAAAAGATACTTTTAAACTAACTTAGTTGTTCATTTTCTTTAATACAGGGCAGAAGTTATAGACAAAATGCCGTGTAACTGTAAGGTGGATGCAAGTGCATCCGTCCAGCACAAAAACGGATGCGAGATGAATGATCGGCGGAGTTCGACCGGACAGAACGGGCACCATCATCCACATCGGAGGCTGTTCCAAGATGATAACGGTCATGAAGAAGTCAAGGAGAGCAACACTGGAGAACCTGTTGACAGAGATACTGTTAGGTTGTGACTTGTGAAATTATTTTTGGATACAGGAAAAAAACGCCAGATTAAAATAATACTGCAAAATTACGTAGTGCTCTACTATCCTGTTTCCTCCTAATTCAACTAAAGAACTTCCCTGACATAACATCTGCTAACAGCTGCGGTTTTAGTTTTAAGGGGTCTCGCTCGACGATCTTATTCCACCCCTTTACTTTGAGTAGTATTTGCAAGTTCGTATTTCAGCTGTTCGGGATACATGACTATTATATTATATTTCTTGTGTATTTGGTTTTCCTTCCCCTTATTAACCGACGACGTAAACAATAAAAACCGTTTAAAATAGGGCTTCCCGACAGGTAAAGTTTGCAACAAAAGCAAGTCTTGCGAATAAAAAGTCCCCTCCGAAATCTTACAAGTTGAAAGGTTCATGTTAAAAATGTATCGTGGACGTTGTTATGTAAACATACTTAGTGATGTGAAAGTACTTATCCTTTTTTGTAAGCTTGTAACAGATACTCATGTCCGACCCTTTTTCCGCCAGGTACCCCGATGGCACGGTGCGTCTGCGGAACCCCAACATCGAGCTAATGGACCAAGATATATTATACCACTTGGCTTTAGGTAGCGGTTCCCACGATCTTGTTGAGATGTTCGGCGATGTAAAGGTAACTATATAATTATCATAATAACAATGGATTTACTGGAATTTTGACTTGTCTTGAAAATATTTTGACATTTTCTGTGTTATTTTTTTGGGAATATTTACCTAAATGACCTGTTTTTATCTTCAGACCGAAACTTTTCAAAACAAATTTTAAGACATTTAAGATTATCTTACTTCCATTAGTGACGATATATTTAACCGATTCTCGTGGCAAAATAAGATGAAGGTACGGTATATAATTTTAATGCCACTTCTCCGATCTCCAGTTTGTATGCATGGGAGGCACCCCGAAGCGGATGGAGCAGTTCGCGTACACGATCATGGCGGAGATCGGTCACAAGCTGCCCTGCGGGACCACGCTACAGGACATCAGTCAGTTCTCCTACAGATACTCCATGTACAAAGTAGGGCCTGTGCTTTGTATCAGTGTGAGTATCATTCAAAAGTTCTGTACTATTATCTGCAACAGGTACATTAATGTACGGGTGGGTAGTCAGAAGCAAGTAAATCTGACACCAGTCTTGCTAAGGATATCGTGTTACCAGTTAACTGGGTTGTGGAGGTCACATGGGCAGTAGCTCTATGGCAAATAATTTGATATTCAGGTGCTTCGGGTTGGACTGAAAGTAGTCCCCAACGCAGTTGATCAAAGGTTGAATTTATAATAACAGATATGGAATGCAATAATAGAGCCATCAAGAATGTTAGTAAGACAGATTCAGTACAGATAGTCGCACTTTCGGAAGTCTGCGGCTTCAACTAATTTCTGGCTGACTCGTGGCAACACAAGTGAAAAAGATAGCATAGCAACCCGACCAACATCTTGTATTTCCCGAAGGAATATGTAGCGATGCAATAACGGTATAAAGTCTCGTAGAAAGCCAATCGCTTTTTCCCAATCCCCCGTAGCTACTGAGAGAATCGAAATCACCGTCATTTTATTGCAGTTTCTGGAATCCTGCAACACGGATCTATAGACCAGGACCAGGTACTGATTTTCGATTTGATTGTGAGATGTATTGTGTATAGCTTCTCTGTTGCGATGGACCGACCTTCAACAACTTGCAAATGAACTGCACCCAGCTCATTATGTTCGGATTGTGTTTCATACTTCATGCGAAGCCGAATTGTTATGTGTAGGTAACATATAATAATAATATGTTTTTGTTGTGTTATCAACTTCATTTTTATTACTCGTATTCCTAATATTATCGTCATATTTACAAAACGGTCATATCTTTTAGTGTGTTCTTTATTGAAATGTAAATATTTGGATCGATCATAAAAATATACAAATTAAAAAACACGTATGCGATATAAACTAGTTCCAAATTCCATTCTAGGTGTATGAAGGTCTGTAATCAAAGTGTAGCACATTCACGTGTGTGATGCCTCGTGACTGTCTCGTGAGATAGCAGTTGATTAAACAAGAGTAGGGCTGTCACCATCGCACGGTTCATTGTAGGAGGCGGTGATGATATGCTGTGATCTTATGGTTTTATGACAACAGTCTGAAAATTTACAAATGACTTTACTGGCGCTTTTTTGGGCGCACGGTTGGCGCAGTGGTTGAGCGATTGACTGCTGCGCTGCGTGTCGCGGGTTCGATTCCCGCACGGAACAAATATTTGTATGACCTACAGATAGTTGTTCCGGCTCTGGGTGTTGTGTATGTGAGTTTATATGTTTGTAAACGCACCCACGATACAGGTAGAAAACCCTAGTGTTTTTAAAAAACATTTAAAAAAAACCTTAACTTTTCTCAGCCAAAGACTGCTCTACCAAAAGACACAGAATATTAACCGCAATTATAGTTACTGATGGTATTTCAGTTCCGATGTCTCGGTAGGGGACGGCATACACATTCCATCAGGTGGGTCGTTGACCTACGACCTATGTCCGTGTCTATGCTAAATATTTTTTCTCAATTGGCTAACAACAAATAAATTATCGAATTATAATACTTAACATAATATAGACACTCGCCACACCGTCACTCTAAGCATTTACATTTTAGAGACAAGCCGACATTTTCTATCTTGACAACCTTGAATTAGACTTGTTCCGAATGCGACTGCTTCAATTGAGACAAATGACTATTTCCACATGTTTGATTTGCTTGCTGCATAGCTGTAGACTTCACTATTTATTTATGTATTAAATTCTTTATTCACTATTTAACTTAACTGAATCGTCTGTCATCTAATTGTTGGCCAAATTATTAAACAAAAAAACAAACTCAATTTTCCGCTTGCTAAACGGAGCAGCTGGTGAAATACCATTTAAATTTTTCGTTTAAAAATATTGAACCCTTTTGTGGTTCCTCATATGATTGAACAGCTAGCTAAAGTAAAGGCTGACAGACTAGAATGAAGCCCAATCATTAATTCACAATTCACATTTACTTACAGACTGACATGGTAATGTGTTTTTAACTGGAACTGGCTCCCGCAAAGCCAGTTTTGTCTTTTTTTACGCACCATCCCATCTTTTTGCTACAAGTTCAATATATATTTCCATTTTGAGGTCACTGTAAGTACCTAAGTGGGAGAAGTAGTAAAAACCAGAATAAACTGTTTTGTTATTTTAGAAATTCTTTTAGAAAACCCAAAAATTTGTCTGCATTATTTATTTCAAGGATGAAAAGTAGCTTGTTAATCTGTTCTGAACTTCTGAATACTGTTGTATTTTGCTCGCTGCATAACGTGCTATGGGCACGGATCTCCGCGCGGCAATCTTGATTTACCTCGCAAATGGCTTGATTAGTCTGTGCAGTAGTTAGCCATTCAAATTGACCTACCCCCCCCACGACTAGCTGACTGTTAGTGAAGTATGCAGGTTACCAATCTACGTATAAAACGTCATGCAATTTCCGTCAGGGATGTGTTGAATGTGAGGGTCTATTGTAGATTGCGATAATTGTTAATGACTTTTCGGAAACACTTTGAAACCCTCCATTGTGTGGCGTTGACCTTTTTCTTTACAACTATGTATGTGCGATGTACGATATAAAACATTGTTTCGTATATGGTGGCAGACGGGTTGTCTGGCAATTTTATTGTGGTAGCTATAACCTTTAAGTAGCCGAGTGTCAGCGAAATGTTTTTCATTACTCTACAAGTTTAAGAGGGTGACCCACATGTGGGTTTGTACTGGGGAACTTTTTTATTTAGATTAGGTATAATCTACGACCAAAAAGGTTTTTCAAAAAAAGATAGTTATCTAACTAGGATAGATAGCACCAGAACAAATTTAGTTCGAATCTAGTGGTAGAGAAAAGACTTGAGTTCTCATAGGAATATTTTTCATGAAATAAACATCAATCGGCCCTGCAAGTAAAAAGAGACCGGGTTCTATATTGCGTTGTGAATTGTGATAATAAAAACTATCGATGCACCCACATTTGACCAATAAAGCTGCGGGCGATACAAAAGTGCCAATCTCATTTACGTTGAAAGCTTTACCTACTCCAAATTCATGTGATATGCAGGTTGATTATGCAAAGGCAGATGAACGTAAGTAGGTATTACTATGGTATACAAGTATTTTCTAATATATCAATATAATATTTGCCGAATGTTACCCACGTAAAACTTAATATTATTTGCTTTGTGTCTATGCCAGACTTCCCTAATCATTGTTTCCATCTTTAGGTTATCTATAGGTTAGGTTACTAAAAAGGAATACAAAAGTATATTAACGACAGATTTCAGTCATAATATCCGTCCGTAATCGTATCGTTCAGTACCCATTCAATAATAAGCGTATCGTTGCCGTTGAGCCGATACAATACAATACTTAGCATATTTTCCTCTAGGGGTTAAACTTTTTTTTTTTGTCTGTTTCCAACAAGCCTACAAAAATGAAAAGTCTTTATTCATGAGTAGTAAAGTCATGAATAAAACCTCGACTTATTGTTACTGTTTCAAAAAAGAAGACCATTTTATTTTTGAAAATGGAACTAAAACCGGCGATAGCTCCACGTAGCAGGTATAGCAAATGCAAAAGGCCCCGCGCTCTGGGGGCTGCTAGCTTAGACAAAGCTATCACTAGTAGGTTTAGTGGACTATTATGTGTTATTTTTCTTGAGCTCGCTTCACTCGCTCTTGCACCAAGTTTCTCTCAATGCAATTTCTGTATGAATTGTCAAAAGAGGCTGGGTTCCAAAAAATTGCGAGCTCGCTTCGCTCGATCTTACATCTTAGTAGTTCTTGATCGTTCCACTTTTTGCCAAGAAAGAATCTCGTATTGCGTTCAGATTGGTGTCAAGGAAACCGCTTCTAAGATCAAAATTTTTTGAGCTCGCTTCGCTCACTCTTACATCTAAGTTAGCAAGGAAAGTTACTTCCACTCCGACACCAGTCATTCCAACAATAATGTCGGTATAATGTAATCTTATGAAGTGATTTGGGTCAAGTAACTATAGCTTTAGTACCAAGTACCTACTGGTGTTTTGGCTATTGTAACATCGATACAAGCATTAAACAAATTTCTGACAAGGTGCCAATACCTTACCTGACTTACTTTGACTTAATGTCCTTTAACCCCTAGATGGGGCAGAGGGCGTCCACAGATGTCCTCTATCGCGATCGCTCTTGAGCTTCACGCTTCACCTCGCTCCATGTCATTCCGATGCTCGTCGCTTCTGCCAATCTCTGTATATAAGTGTATAGTCTATGTCTGCCAACACGGTGCGACGCCAGGTATGACGGGGACGGCCACGCTTTCGTTTCCCCTGGGGATTCCAGTCCAAAGCTTGTTTGGGTATGTGATCGGGACCCCTTCGGAGCGTGTGGCCAATCCATCTCCGCTTGCGACGCTTGATCTGGCGGTCGATCGGGCTCTCGTGGCATTTCTCCAACAGCTCTACATTGGAGATGGTCTCGGACCAGTAAACTCCGAGAATACGACGAAGACAGCGGTTGACGAAGACTTGTATTTGGCGGATTTGACATTGGACCCGAAGATTTTGAGTTTAATCCTTCGGGTCAGTTTCCGCGATTGCCAAACAGGTCTCAGCTGCGCGAAGGTTGCTCGGGCTTTGGCGATCCGTGAAACGATGTCCTCTTCACTTCCCCCAGTCTCTGACACGACAATCCCGAGGTATGTAAATTTGCGGACGCGTTCCACTGCCTCTGTGCCAATCAGCAACGGTGAGTGGTTCTTCACACCAATTCTCATTTCCTGGGTCTTCCGGATGTTTATTTTGAGCCCCGTTTTTGCCGCTTCCTGGCGTAGATCTTTTAGCTTTGCTTGCATATCGGCGTAGGTATGACTCAGCAGACATAGGTCATCGGCGTAATCCAAGTCTTCCAAGACGTTGGATAATCCCCGCTCTATGCCGCGGCGCCTGTTATCGTAACTAAATACTTACCTACATATAGAAAAATAAAAAATATAGAAAAGAATACCTATAGAAAATAAAAACATATAGAAAAACACAGACACCGCTAACGAGCGGGGCTATGTCCACTCGTGCCCCCAGAAATGAATCCTAGATCCGCCCCTGATCGTATTATTCAGAGACTAACTACTCGATGATTAGGAGGTACCTACGTCGGCAGATTAAATCAATGATTAAAATGCATTACGCGCCTTAACCGCGTCACGTCATCACGTGTGCCTACACAATAATATTATGCTCTTCAACCGGGAATTACGTACTTGCGTACGTATATTCTGCACTACATAAAACTTTAGGTAGGTACGTTATTTAGCGCTTACTAAATGGATGGTTTCCTTTGCAGCACGGTATGGGCATACCTTCGGTGGGCATCCTGCTGCACGAGGTGATCAAGCTGATGTACCACGCGAAGGTGCGGGACCCCGTGTTCTTCAGGATCGGCACGTGCGGAGGCATCGGCTACGAGGGCGGCACAGTTGTCATATCTGAGGAGGCCGTCGATGGAGCCTTGAGGAATGTGCTCGAACTGGTACGCTTTAGTATAAATACCTTGTGTCTTTGGGGCAAACAAAATTGTTTTTTCAAAAAAAGAAAAATTACTGACTTCCAAAAAAAAAATACTACAGAGCGAAAAATGTTTCTATATACTTTCGTTTTCGAATTCGGTGTCTTTGGTTTCGGATTTGGTACCTATTGTTATTCGACACCAACTTCGGAAATGAATGTTATTTTTCGGTTTGTACTTCAGTTTGCAGTGTTTTTTAAGTCGTTTTTTATTTTGTATTGTTTTTATTTTTCTCTGTTTCGTTTTGGTAGGTTCCTCAAATTACTATGAATATCATTTAAAGCCAAAGTACATCTCTTAACAATTCCAATAAGCCCAAACACGACTAGGATAACTTGTTTTATTTCGGTGTTCCAGTAGCCTACCTTCCGACACAATCATCAGATCAGTTCGATTGTACCATTTTCATCAGTACCATTTATTTATACATGCTTATTCATAGTCCGTTAATTATTCGAGATATCTTACACCCGTAATGTGACATACGTGTCATTAAGGAGTCTACACACACACATCAGGAGTCATCAGTTCCACTTCACAAAATGATACATTCTGAGTGCAAATAATTTCATTGTAGATGTAAATTCCAAAATCGCTATATGTATGCCTTGCATATTTGAGGAGTTCCCGTTATCAGATTCTGACTTGGTGACAATGGGACCACCTTGGGAGTATAACCTTTCAAACACTAAAATAATTATTTAAAATCAGCCCACTTTTGGCCGAATAATCACGTAACAAATATACAAAAAAAAACTTACAGTTAATTTGAGAACCTCCTCGTTTTTGAAGTTGGTTGAATAAACCTGCATAAGAGACCTGTGACTCTATCCAAGTGACATTCTATTACGAAAGCGTTAAAACGATTACAAAAAATCTTTTTTCCAAAAAATACAACCGACTTCTAAATAAAAACACTACAAAGTGAAAAATTTATCTTTTGTCATCATTCTCTGTCACTCTAGGGTTTGCTGTAAGAGAACAGCATTGAGTTAAGCTCGCCTTTGTACATGTACTTTATTATCACATTGTATTAAATATTGTTTTTGGTGTACAATAAAGAATTAAGAATTAAAAATAACTTCAATTTCGGATGACGGTGTTCCTGTTTTCGTTTTCTGATACCGCCTTCCGAAATTGAAGTTATTTTTCACTTTATAGTATTTTTATTTGGAAGTAGGTTGTATTTTTTTGTAAAAAAGTTTTTTATTTTTCACTTTTTAGTGGTACATAATGGACAAGTTCTATAGTAAGGTACCTATAATGCCCACAGTGATGCCAGTATAGGTAACCCGAATAACATTTAACTTGAACATAACCGGTGGAATGAGATTGTATCTGGGTGATCTGTACCACATCTGCGTACCCGTTTAGAGCATACAGGGGTGATGGTATGTTATGAAATGGTGTAAACAATAAACAGACAGGCGATTGCAGCAATCCCGAGACATTTGCCGTCATTTATTGAAGAGTTCTGTTGTACGAGCATATCTTCGTGGTTATCATTAGATCTTTACCAAATTTAAATGAGAACATTTTGTTATCAACTTCTTTCGTACACAAAAAAGAATTTTGTCAAATTGTTTATTTATATATAACGGAGTTATGCCCGAAAATACATATCTATGAATTGAGAACCATAAAAAAAAACTGATTGGAAGTCTGTTAAAAATATATGGGATTGCCAAGCGCTGTCATAGTGTCACGTGATGAATCCATTTTGGCATTAAAACCATCGCTGTAGCTGAGAGAATGACACTTTACTTGGTAATCCGAGGAAATGCGGGCAGAAAGCTCCGACTGAATTTCCTTAGAAAAAAAACATAATTCGAGGTTTCATCATCATAATCATCCCTTTTTATTGTTCCCACTGCTGGGACACAGGCCACCTCTCTGTGAGAGGAAATGTGCCGTAATCCACCACGCGGGCCCAGTGCGGGTTGGTGGATGTCACATGTCTTAGAATTTTTGGGTCTACATGCCGGTTTCCACACGATGTTTCCCTTCACCGTTTTGAGAGCAGTGGTGATGAAATATTAATTAAGTAATACACTAATGAATGGATTTGAGTTCCTAAAATTTTTGTATTCTATATTTCTATATATATCATTCTATATTTGTTTTTTTTTACCAATTTCAGACAGTTTTAGGCAAGAACATTCAAAGGCCTGCGAAGCTGGACAAACGCCTGGCTCGTGAACTGAAGGGCCTGGCCGATCCCGAGGACCCGTATGACACCGTCACTGGCAAGACTATGTGCACATACGACTTTTATGAAGGTAACCCTTTCTACCACACTTCTCAGAAACTAAAATGTAGACCTTTCAGGCCAGGGTTCACCAGTTACTTTCATTTAGGTTCCGTTTTTTTATAAAACAAGTGCCCGGGGAAGGGCCCGCTTACTCCGACCGCATCATCGACATTGTTACCTGTATTAATAACTTTGTTAAATTTGAAATAATATTAGAAACAAAAATAAAGATTTTGATGAGATGATTCGTCCGATGTCGAATCGACGGCAGTCTTTACTGCCGACATATTCAAATATTTTTTTTTAAGATATCAATGCCATCTTGACACACTGATGGACACAGTTGAACAACCATTTCGATTTAGCAAAGTTGCCTATGAAAAAGGTCGTGATGTGAACAAATTCGGCTCCAACACGGAAATAAATATTTAATTTAGACAAACAAGAATATAAAAGTGATACATAGCTGGCTTCTGGCTGCACATACCTAGAAAGGTATGATGCTAATTGAATGCTCTGCTTACTGAAATGTTAAAGGACAAGGTGACGCAAAGGACACATTCTTTGCTCTTAGCTTATCTCAAACAGAAACAAGGAAACAGATTAGAATTCGCGCAATAGTTCTCAAGATAAAATCAGCGGACACAGAACATAATTATTTCGTATTGAGGTCACCAACAAATACTTCTGTGCTGTTGTCATATCAGGTCAGGGTCGTTTGGACGGAGCGTTCTGCGACTTCACGGAAGCTGACAAGATGGAGTATTTGGAGAGCATTCACAAGTCAGGAGTCGTCAACATTGAGATGGAATCGCTCGCGTTCGCTGCTCTGACGCACCACGCTGGCATCAAGGCGGCTGTAATTTGCGTCACTCTGCTTGATAGGCTGAGGGGAGACCAGGTAAAGAAGAAAGCCCTTATAATAAACATCGGTAATATAGTTAAGTGGAATCTAGAAATAATAATCCAAAAGAAGATAAATAAACACCAGACTATTTGTTACTAAAACAACTGCACGCACGGCGCACGGTTGGCGCAGTGGTTGAGCGATTGACTGCTGCGCTGCGTGTCGCGGGTTCGATTTCCGCACGGAACAAATATTTGTATGACCTACAGATAGTTGTTCCGGCTCTGGGTGTTTGTGTATGTGAGTTTATATATTTCTAAACGCACCCACGATACAGGAAGAAATTCCTAGTGTGGGCAACGTTTAAAAAAAAAAGAAAAAAACTAATAAGTGAGGAAAACTACGTAACTCTACTACAATGTATCAAAATGTGATTGCAGGTGTTAGCTCCTAAGGAAGTGCTGGATGAGTGGCAGCAGCGACCGACGAAGCTCGTGTGCCGTTATATTAAAAGGTAATTTCAAAATTACTGCTTCATTAAGCAGTGTTCCACGTTTGAAGACACGTAATCAGTTTAGTTTTGCTTGACCTCTGAAATTACTTATCTAGTGAAACATGGATTCTCTGTGTTGAATTTCTGTGGAACTGCTATTAAAATGTATGACGTTATCATTTGCAGATACCTTCAGATGAAGGGCCGCCTGTCGCTCGACGGGCACGGCTCCATCGCGGTGAAGAGTCCTCGCCGGTTCAAGCTGGTGCAGCAGGAGTCGGAGAACTACGACTAAGTGTGTGACCACGCGCTCACCATGGAATCATCTAGAAGCGACGGAATCGGGCTTGCACTAGTTTGGAGCCAGCTGTGCTGATCGCTCAAATATTTATTACGCTCTAACTTTACCTGCCTCCTTATTTTATACTCTAATATGTTTCTTACGTCTCATCTTCAAAAACATATATTTTTTCGACTACTTTTGAAAGTTTATGAAGAAATCTGCATGTTTTAGGAAAGATCGACGCTTTTGTCAAAAACGTCTTGACTTGATCCAAATAAATGTACATTTGGTCTAATATAAAGCTTTGCTTTAAACATTTGGTTGGACATGTTTACGCCTCAGAATATATTGCGACACACTGCCAAAGTTAAGGGAAAAAGTTGGTTTAGAACTGTAACACGAAGGAAAATATTGTAACCTGTTTACTATACACTTTTACCTAGGCTACTATTCTGCACCCTGCACCAAATTATTATTTAGATATTCCTATTTACTAAGCTTAATTGAGAAATATAGTATACTTGTTAAATACCAAAAAAGTTGCAAACACATAAAAGAAATGTAGTAAGTTAGGCATAGCGATCATTTGTGGCAAATTACATACGGATTGTTTATTGCCGCTGCGCTGTGACAAACGTTAGATAGCCTTCTTCTGCATCATGATAATTAACTTTGATTAATACTCTTTGTATTGTCTTCTATAGTACTATTTATTTATATATATGTATATTATATTGTCAGTGTTCCTTACCCTTTTTCGCTGCTTAAGTTGACGATGGATGTCTTAAGTGGCGCATCGAGCAAGAAAGTGGTTGCCAGATTTTATGATATTATTAAATTTGATGCGAATATAAACAAGTGATTAGAATAAATTAAAAATTATACAAGCAAACTGAAAACAATAAAGTAGCCAAAAATTAGAGGTGTTCTGGAAAATAAAATGTCAATACTGGCAGTTGTAATATTCAATTAAGTTTTGTTATGATATTTTTCTAGCATTGGGCTATTTTGTTATCGTTATAGCGGAGTATAAATATTTAGAAAGACTAAAGATTTTCTTGTGTGTTCGTTAAATATAAAAAGCCTAGGCACGGCGTAAATGAAACTGAGTGTTGTTGCTATGATCGCGTTATTTGAATATTTTAAAGCTAGGTACAATTGTACAATTAGGTGTTCGTTTGGTTATGTTGTTGCACAAACTGTATTAGCGACAATTGTGATAATATTTGGCAGTAGTGTTAAATGTAAGGACCACGCAGCAAACGTTCAGATTCTTTGTTGGCGATGTTTGTACCACCCAGATCCTTACATTACTCTCACCGAGTCGACATGGGCACTTGAAACGTAGGTAGAACAAACTCACTCACACTCTCAACAGTGGCACTGAAACGCAAACTTGTGACGGAAGTGGAAGTGAAAGTGAACTACACGTGCGTTACAAATGTTAATTATTACCTTTAAACAAGTGATGTAGCGACTCTGCTTGTCTCTGTGAACTGCACGCTGCTTGCAATAGTAGGCAAAGTTCACACACGACATTGCCAAGCTCTAAAAAAAAACATGGAGAGTATTCAACTGAGCTTTCCTGAGGCCTATAAATATTGAAACGTGTATAAAACAGTAAGATTTTGTTTAACTTGTTGTAATGTCCATCGCCTTCAGACAATCGTTCGTTTGTTCCATTGATTTAATGTGCTTCCACGAATGGTTATTGTTGATAATTTATGCACGAAGCGTTGTCAACATATTGCTTTATATGTTACGAGATATAAGTATAGTGTAAGAGATTCCAGTTATCTACGTTGATGTAGTTTTCATATTATAAGATATCGTATAATAAGAATGTTAATCCTTGAAATTTAATAGATATCTAATCTTTAAATATCTAATGGATTTGAGAGTAATTTAAATAACTTAATTTATTATGAAAAATGACCAAATCTAATCTCAGCCCGATAGATTGGAAAGTTGACATAATAACTTGTGCGCTACGAGTATGCTAAAGTTCAACAACGTAAGCAAGTTTATTGTTAATCAAAATAGTGTAAGGCCAACGCTACGATATAATATAATGTAGTTTTAAGCATGATAGTCCTAATTATAGTGCTATATTTATTAATATATACAATTGTAGTACAATTTACATAGCTGTTTTGTTGATAACTGTTCCAATTGAAAACATATCTAATTACTATCTATCTATCAGATCCTAACTTTATTCCTTTATCATAATTTAAGAACTGTTTTTCTCTATTTATACTTCATATCATCGAAATATGCTTTAGGTTTATTATACTGTAACTTTTACATTTCGCAAACGATATCTAAATATTTAATCTCTTAAAGCAATTTCAATTAAGATTCTCTACTATATCTATAATATACTCTGTACCTCTATAGTTAATTTATATTAATATTGAAAGTTAGACCTAAATCTATTTAAACGTGTACCTACACATAGGCGTTTGCTTTGTTGTAAAATATATGAATATAGAGCACTGTTGTTAGATGTTAATGAATATTATCGGCCACAATATGAAGTGTTGTTCGTTGCATATCCCTTATGTTATGCCTGGTGACCGCTGGTGACCGCTGGTGACCATTTGAACCAAAATCAAAACTGTATATTGTAACGGATTAGGTACGTATATTTTTATAAAAACTATATCTGAATAACCACTTTCTTTGAGTATTCAAGTAGTCTAATACCACAGATATATACTAAATATTTCGTATTGTGTTTTAAGTAGCTTTGCACTATATCCAAAGTATACCATGTTCAATAGTTTTGATAATTTGTAGAATACTAATAGCTTATATCTACGATCTACCCCTTCCTTTCCATATTATAAGGAAAGGGTAGCATTGCCTGAAGCATTGCTATGTCAGCCTATTTATTTGTTAGTATTCCTCCTAAAAGTACAATGAATCTAATCTGATAACTACTTTTTGCAAACTAAAAGAAAAATGTTTCCATGTTAGGAGTATGGTTTGCTTGGTGCATATCGTGAATGATGAGTTTGATTGTTGGGCAAAGACAAAATAAACACTATTGCATGTTCATCAATGTTTATCTCATAATTATGTATTCTTACCTACTTATTTACAAATATCGATTAAGTTAACATAGAAGTGGAAGTGAGTTATAAGTATTAATAATTTTGTGTACAGTGATACATGGCACCAGAATTATTATTAGATAAGTAAATATAATGATAACATCGAGATTTTCCTTTACCTTTATTTTGAAATTGTTTTAATTACAACTAACGAGAATATGGTCATAACAATTCACCATAATAAATAACACATGTCATAATTAATTTCGATGCATTAATCAGCCCCATCCGTTATTACATCGACTAATTAAATACCAAAGTCAAATGATCCATCACTTGTCGAAATATTTACTTATATTAAAGTAATGAAAAAAGATGAACATAATTATTTGATCGATTGCGAGTGACGAGACAGTTTAAAGATTGATTATTCTTTTTGAGTATGTATTAAAGTATGTGAATTGGCACCGACTCTTAATATCCGATATGAAGGCTTACACAAGTTGAAGGTACTAACTGGGATATATGGATTTGCATTATATTTAATCATTCAGTCTTTATAATACATAGTAAACTGTTAAAATGTATACTTTTATTGTTGGTTATTCATATAGTTATGATATTTGATGTAAGTACTTAATTAAATGAGCAAGTAAGTTATGTGTGGATTTATTTTGGATTCAGACCAGACGAGTGAGTATAACTAGGTAAGCTGTAGGAACTTCATGAGCGCGTCGTGGATGAGGCGCGGACTGGCGTCGCTGTCCGCCGTGTAGCGCACGCCGCGCAGCGCGCCGTCCTCGTTTCTCACCACTCCGTATTCTCCAACGATGAAACCATCAGGAGTTCTTTCTTCTACTCTATACTTTTTAAACTGGCGACCCTCCAACACGTATCCCACTTTACAGTTGTCTTGTTTACACTTCTCAGTAGTCGTGTCTTGCTGCACGCCGTGACTCCGTCCATCGGTCAGCACGCTGATCTTTTCATCTACTTCGTAATTTTTCTCCGGCTGGTGCTCAACTGTAGTCTTTTGTTGGAACACATTAGTCACAGTGCTGATGGGAGTCGTATTCACAGTTGTGCTTCCGAACGGACTTAGGGGTCTTCGCCATTGCGAGTAGTTAGGAGGGACGCTTGAAGGCACGTTTTGTTCGAGATGCAAAGAAGCAGGTTCACTGTAAAACTTGGATGGTTCACTATAAATTTTAGCAGGTTCACTGTACACTTTAGCCGGTTCACTGTAGATCTTAGCCGGCTCACTGTATATTTTGGCCGGTTCACTGTAGAACTTAGCTGGTTCACTATATATTTTTGCTGGTTCACTGTAAATTTTTGGAGGATCGTAGAACTGTTTTTGGTTAGGAATGATTTGACTGGTCGATATGTACGAGGTACTAGGTTCATTGTCGTTTGTTATTTTGGGATTGTCGTGTACTATATTAAAACTCACAGTTGTCAATCTTGGATTATTTCGTCCTTCGTTATGTGGTATATTTGTCAAACCTTGAACGTTGTTCTGAGAACGTACTGGTGGCATCGCAGCTGTCGGTGGAACGTTTTCGATTCGTTCGTTATACTTTGTAAATTCAACTGACTTTATAGAAGATTCAGCTACAGAGTCGTCGGTTTGGTATTTTTTACTATTCGAAGCAAATGTGTCAATACGCGTCAACCGATCTATATTCGTAGTCCCTTTTTCATCTGTTTGTTTGTCAATAATCGGTAAAGTTGTTACACTCTTTACATTTTTGTTATCATTATTGCTATTCGTTTCTAACTCCAGTTTCATGAGAGGCACAAATAAAGAATCGCTTGACATATTAATTTGTTGCTTTTGAATGTGAGCTTCAGCGTGTGGAATTATTTCTAGATTCTGAAAACGATGCATTTTTTGATCTTGAAATCTGTTAGCATCCGCTGTGGATGGGACTTTTCTCTCCAGTGGAATATTATGGATATTTTCTTCATATTCGTCCATTTTTATCGGGAGTTCGTCATCTTCGTCGTTTTGACCTTGAAACATTAATTCGAATTGGTCTGGGTCTGCACTGTGCTCTCTTGATTCCTTTTTCGCATTCAATTGCTTTATATATTCTATATTAGCACCTACGAGATTTGGTGGTACATCTGTTGCTCCGGTTTCTGTCATTTCCTCAACTTTGGACATAATGGTAGGGGATTGTGTGCCTGAGGGAAGTATTTTAGATGGAGCATTTTTCAGATCAAGATCTATCATGCCATCAGTATATCTATAGGTAGGTTTTCCTCTTCCACGTCCGACAGCCACTGACGACGTTATTCTTACTGATATAACTTTTTCGTCTGAGGAATCAGGTGAATCCTCATATCTGGATATTTTTGAAGATTTGTTCATTTGTTCATGATCGATGCCGATGACGCCCAAATCGTACTGATTTGGTACTGGGAACGACGCCGTGAAACTTTGTAGGATCTGCAAATAAAACAAAGTAGGCATTCATTACTTATATGGTTATTCAAGGAGGAGATAACTACAAGTTATGTTATTATGTTATATGATTGACAAGAGTTACTACTAGCTTGACGATTTGGTAAATTTTGGTCTCTAAATAAGCTATGTAAGTATCTAGTTATACCTTTGTACCTACTCGTAACCCTAATTGCATCGTTGGTCTCGCGGTTGGAAGTCCAACTGCTGATTGTGGGGCCCAGGTTTCGATTACCTGCAGCCTAATTGTGTAAGTGAATTCGGCAAAGGAAACAATCTGGTTCTTTCCCAAAAACACACACATACACAAAAAAGTTGAATCTTTAATTAGGCTGCTGGTCGGGAAAACTGTTTCTGGATTTTTACATTACAATGGCAACACTGAGTTTAGTGTGATATTCTTATGGCTCGGAAAGCACGTAAAGCCGTAGGACCACTCCTACACCTGATCCCTCTCGTGCGTGTCGAATTGTCGTCCCATTTAAATATGATTGAGAGGGAACAGATAAAGGCTGCACACACTTCAATCTGCCTGCCTTTTCCCAACTATATTGGCGTCGGGTTCCAGTCTAACTGGATTCAGCTGAGTACCGGTGTTTTACATGGAGCGACTGCCTATCTGACCTCCACAACCCAGAAATTGGGTAACACGATACCTCTTGGCTAGACTGGTGACAGATCTCAGGCTTCTGACTACCCGTAACGACTGTCAAAGATCTTCAAATGACAGCCGGAAACAACGGCTTAACATGCTTTCCGAGGCACGGAGGAAACTCGGTATGTTGAAATGGTCTCCCATCCACGGACCGGCCTCGTCAAGCATTGCTTAACCTTGATGATTGACCAGTGTGGCTGCCCTGTTATTATTTAGCTTCGAGCTCCTCCACTGCACACACTAGCCCACTATTGCGCCCATTATTGTAAGTCTCCCCTGATGAAAACCGCCCTGGCCGAAAATCGGTCTGTGGACTAATATTTACATACTTGTAGATACTAGCAATACTTTGAAAATTGCTAGTACAAGTATTTTATTAGTTCAGCGTTAATGATATAGATCAGTATTATTTGTACTATTATAAAATTAGCGAGCTATGTAGTTCAAAATTAAACTTATTTTAGAATAGAAGTGTAAAAGTAATTAAATATGAAGTAATTTATTTAATATGCTATGAAAGCACAAACCGTAACACATCCAACACATTCCGCTCTACAAACTACACAGGAATGTGAGCTGGAAAAATGTAGTTCGCATCAAGGTAAATGAATCTGTTGATAAATACGATATGAATAAACTAGACGACTACTTGCACGACTTGCTGCCATGGACACTCTATCTATGGATCGAGATAATAGGGAAAAGAAAAACGTTTTATTAATGACCACATTGTCCACTCATGTTTTATTTATTCTTAATTTTTTCCTAGTGCACCTCAGTGTCTGCAGGTACAATGTTAAAACAAAAAGTGACGCCGAGATATATTGACCGGTTCATATCGCTCACCTCATGATATTATTTGCCATCAGTTTCACTTAATTACTGAAAATTATTATAGCAATAGTACTTATATGTGGCAATTATTATGTTAAACATATTGTTATTACTATGTGAAACATTATACATGCGGTATAAGTATAACGATACAATGTGCGAGAGAAATGTCAAGCAAGTTGCTGGCAGTCTGGACACCGATTTATTTAAGATTGTCAACAATTTTGCTTACAATTCATATATACCACTTGGAGGTATGTAAGTAGGTATTCAGATGTATTACCACTCTGAATTGTTTTCTTTATATTAAAACCAGATCCACATATTTCGTAGGTCAGCATGGCTTGGTTACTTTTTATATTGTCATGTGTTACATTTCCTTGTATACCTACGTCACGAGCTCCGTGTACTCGTACCAACAGATTTTAATATTATTAACTAGCTGTGCCGCGGCTTCGTTCCCGTCTAACTGCCCACTCTATTTACCTACCCACCCCACTTACCTTCCTACCTACCCTATAGACCTACCTACCATTTTTTTTTCTAGGGCCTTTCTTTCGCGGAGAATCTTAATACCGCCATTCAGAAAATGACGTCAATGCACAACGTCATTTATCGAATATGGAGTTCGAAGATCGAGAATTGCTTCTGTTGTGATACATCTTGAACACTTTAAATTTATCTAACTTTTGATAGTGTGAACCGATTACGATGATTCAAAAACTAAGTAATACTTTATTTTTTTATGTATAAAGGTTATCTACATTGGTTTCGTACATTTTACGTGATGCGTGCACAACTAAACAGACAAACAGCAAAAGTTACAATAATGAATGGAAATGGGTTCTGTTGGTCATCCTCTGACACCCAGTCTTTTTTTTGTAATATTTTCGATTTACAAAAACTACTGTTCTATAGATTTATAATATGTATTGATATTGATTAAGCTTGCTTTAGTAACGCGGACAACTATAAGTTGAATAGAACGTAACATTTCAATAAATACATTATTTCCATTAGATAAAAACTTTTATAAATCCGCAGTCATTGAATTTTGCAAAAAAAAAAAACATTTCAAAATTAATTATTTGATAAGGTCGCGCTGAGGCAGAGATTACTCAATACTTACCTACTACGTAACTTGAAGTGCTGATCTAGGCTAGGAGATTAGACAGTGTTACTGAATGGTTGTAATATTGTTACTAGCTCAACTATAAGTATGTACCTACCTATATAAACGGCTTACAATCAAACACTTTGTAAAACGTCTGGTTTTCAGTAGGGATAGCGCTGTAGAGAGGGCATCATAACATATTACCTAACTACTAACATAATCTATTAAATTATTTATATTATCTTTCAGGTCAATAGACACCTAACGGTCTGCGTAATAGGTAGAAACCGATTAATTTTTAAAGGAAATGGCCAGCAATTGTTACTTTCAATAACAAAGGATTTATATGATCTAGCCGTTGAGAGGCATGTGTTTACTACAGATATAAATAGAAATAATCAGTTTAAAAGTCGGTATAATCTTGCATGTATTTAATTAATTTATAATTCAATAATCATACGTCATCTGCGATATAATATTTAGTCAGCTAGAAATAATTAGTGTCCAGAGCGGAAATTAGTGGTTTGAGTGTGTCTGGTGGCTGCGGAGCGGATGCGAGGACAGCGGCGCGGGCGCAGCCATGCTGTCAGTGACCGCGTGGGCGTCCTTGCCGTGTCCGACGCAACTAAACCACTAGCCACTGCTCTTGTCGTGGACCGTACCGAATATATTGTATCTACTTGTAGTGAAAACTTGGACCAAATAAGCCTTAATAAGTTACTCTACTACTACTCAACGCCCGATCGAATCAGGCTTATGCTAGTTAGAGCTATAGAATCTGCATGAGCTGGTTCAGTGATAGCGGGCGATGCGTTCACTGCAGCCGTCGCTAACTCGCTATCTTCATTTCGTTTGCATTTTTTTTATTGAATTTCAATTACACCAAAAAATCTTTTAAATGCAAAAAATATAATTTGCATCTTATAAAAATTATTAATAACTAAAGCATAAAGGTATATTTAGAAACATATGTTTATCTTTTTCAAAGTGAACCACAATTTTTTGTTGACTATCTAAGCACCAGATAATATAGTAACAAGACAAAAAACTGAACTAATGGAATTTATTGACAAAAACTTGAGCACTTGTCACACACGGGTGTGAAATGCGAATATAATACTTTATACATGTTTATTAATGTGACATCGTTATTGATTGAGCATAAGTCGAACTTCTTATATTTTTTGTTTATAAAATAATAAAGAACACTAAAATCTATATCTACCAATTCCATTCTCGGAAAGGCCCCGTGTCCGGGATCAACATTCGTGCAGGTAATTACCGAGAGCCGATTCCCTTAAGTAGCTGATTTTAAAATGAGAATCACGTCTAAACGGCTAGTCATAATTTATTGGAAAAAATATATGTTATATTAGACCATTTTCTTAATAATTTCATCTGAGCAAATTTTGAGTTTTATTCGTATAACATAGTGTAATTAATTTGTAAAGTTATGTGTAAAACGGACAAAAACACGACAATCACAACAAAACCGCTTGGCGTATTTTAATGAAATTGACACCATATCAATTTAATTATCTACATTTTGATCTGAAGCTTTTTTTTTAAAGTCATAGAATAATAAGAAAAGTAAAAAAATCTACTAAATTTCGGGTCGCGCGGGTGAGAAACGGGGGCGCGTTTTGTTCCCTCAAGGTCGTTGGCGTTAGTCGTCGTCTTAAACCCCTTCGAGAATTTATTCTAGTAATTAATTGATATGTTTGAAAAGTAAATAAAGAATCTATGTTAGTAGTGGGTGGAGCGGTAATAGGCGCCGCCGAACGTGCGGAAGCTAACAAAAATCCGCTATGAAGAAACAAACTGACCTTAAATTAAATCTAAAAGTGAATATGAATGTGACCTTTAAGAAAAAATACTCTACAAATACAAAGTAGGTACATATTAATTAAGTAATCGATTTGCAATGTTGGTAATTAATGAAGAAAATATGCGAATGAAATTAGCCCATAAAACATAGACTTCGATAATCGATACATGACTTATTATGGTGTGACCATTACGAATATTTTATTGAAATGTTTTACAAAACAAGATGTCTCAATTAACTCATAATGGACTTAGCGCGCAAATACCATGAACTTCGAATGTAGCTTTTGTGACGCATTTAGGAAATACCAGTCGGGCGTGGGAGTCCCTGCAATTTGTTCCTACGTTTTTCGGCTCTACTTGGAAACAGCATGATGCTTGCTGCTAAATTTGTCTATGGGCCCGTTAAAAGTTGTGTCCTACTACTAAATAAAAGGTAATTTGATGACTTGAGTCCAGCAGTTTTTTTATAGATCTTTTGATAGACGTTTAAATGTCTGATTGATAGATAAATCTGTAGAAGGTGTAGCGTCGCATGCATGGGTGAAGTGGGCCGGTCCGTAGGCGCGCACTACACGTGCGCGTGCCGTGACAGTGAAAAACGCGAAGGCCGCTAACTTGTACTCGGACAAAAACGAAACGTAAATAACACGTCAGACGTATCAGTGCACTAAACCATTAATCCTAATTTAGTTACCTGGGTATTATATAGGGTTAATCAATCTTATTCACTAATTAGATTCTGTCGATAGGCGCATTAGACATAATTCTGTAAAACGGATTCAGGTTCGGATCAGGTTTTATGTGCATAAGCAATTTTTTTTTTTTTTTAAATAATTCTAATTAAAAGGTAGGTTTACCTATCTACTTAGATATAGGTACTGTTGCGTAGACTCTACAGAAGCCCATTATTGAGTATTGGGAGATCAGAGATCCACAGGGATTGATCTTCGGCCCTACTTTGATTTTAAAGAAATACCTACCTAGTTTAATATTTATTTGTATGCCACGTTATACCTACTTTGAATTAGCAAATCTACAATTTTAAACAGCGTGATAAAAATTATACTTAGCACAATATCTAGCTTTAGCTATCTATTGATACTCCGGTAATTGCACTATTATGGTTCAGACGGTACGGTAATGAATTTTCACACCACCTGCTCGACAATCTCCAATTACATATCATGTAATAAAAAAAAAAAGTAAAACATTACCTCTTAAGGGAGGTAAACTTGTATGAAACTCCCAAGGGAGATAGGTGAATTTTGAACGACAAATTTGCGTGGAAACTCGTGGAAAACTCTAAGTAAAATGAATTCACAAAAAAAAAAAAAATGTGCTGTTTAACGCTAAGGAGTTCGGTTGTATGGACCATATCTTGAAAACTGCTGATCCGATTTTGATGAAACTTGCCGAATGCCCTAAGTTGAGAGATACCTAATCCACTAAAAAAAGAATGGTCACGATTCGAAAGTCAGCAGTTTCGGAGAAATGCGTAGACAAACATACACTTATTAAATTTGGCACACGTGTTTAGAACACCACTTAACGTTTTATTGGACTAATGTGTCCAACTTCAATATTTTCTTTTGATTTATGTTAATTACAAAATAAATACTTAATTTATGGTGCCCTGGCTTTTTATCGTCTCGCAGAAGATATGAAAAGTAGTGTATGCTCTTCTGGGACAAAGCCTGTCTTCGTCTTCAGCAGGTTGAACCCCTTGCTTCACTCAGCCTAGCGAGCATGGGCGTACCCAAGACATTTGTGACAAGACATGATAAATTATGTCATGTCTTACAATTTATCTTAAATGCTAGCACGGGTCAAACATGTGACATGTTTTAAAGGCGCAACATGCATACTTGTTGCTGCCCGGCGAGCACGGCCTACTGTGACATGGCTTGAGTCACACATTTCATCGCAGTTTGGGCGATATAGCCATTTTGTCCTAAATAATAGCACCGGCGGCGTGAGAAAATTTCCTGACGTTTATTTGGGACTCATCGGGTCTTAATTGCTTATACGGGCGCACCCATTTTGTCACAAATGTCACATTTTGACAGATGATTTAGAAAAATGTATCACTTTCGTTCGGAGGTGGTGATAAAATTTTATAGGTGAAAAAATAATAATTTTGCTTCTAATTACTGCACCAAATGGCAATAAATTCATTTTGTGTGTGTGATGATCAATGCTCAGTAATTAATTGAAATGTTACAGGATTATTAATTAATTTTATATTATTACTTTTTCATAATTGTATTTTTTGTTATTGTTGTTCTTATTTTTATTTTATTATTATTTTTTATAATTATTTTCTTTTGTACCATATTCTTCTTACTTTCTACATTTTTAATTATTTCTTAAATAAAATCCCCAAAAAACATTAAACATATAAAAAAATTGGCCCACCGGTATTATATATCTTTCTTATCTTATATATCTTTTTTATTAAAATTTTCACAATAATTATATCTTTCTAACAAACACCTAATATGTTATCAAACAAACAAAGAAAAATAAAGTGTGCATAAGTCTATGGTTGTGGGTCAAATATTAATTTGTTCCCAACAAAATTAAAAAGTTGTTTATCTGTATGAACGGCATACTTTTTTACGTATTATTTTATTTGGTCGTCTATTCAAATCATGTCGCACTATGAAGTCAACAAGAAAAGCATGTCGCGCCTGTAAACTATGTCACATGGTTGTCCCGTGCTAGCATCTAAGACAAATTGTAAGACATGACATATTTTATCATAACTTGTCATGACCGTAGTTCAAGTCGAAAACCAAGCAATTAAAAATTAAAAAAAACTTATAAATTCATGTTGGGATGTTGCTAACATGTGGGTAGCCAAGGGGAGGCTAAATTTTGGTTATTTTTTGCCTAGGACATACCGTTTTCGAGATATCATTTTGGAAATATAGAGCGTTTTATGCAAAGTAAAAAAAGATACGGAGGCCCATAATTCGGCTACAGTGCGTCGTATGGCTATGCTTATGGTTTTTATGGCCAAGATTAAACCGAAACTGCAATAAAATTGGAAAATTTCCGAAAAAGAAAAAAAATAACGTCAAGAAGTTATGCCACAAGTCAAGAAAATATCTCACGCCGCCGTGCTAGCTTAAATGACAAAATGAGTTTATCGCCCATACTGTGATTAAAAGTGTGACTTAAGCGATGTCACAGTAGGCCGTGTTCGCCGGGCAGGGTCTCTACATAACTCCCTCGCTCTCGTTACGCTCAGGGTTCAATAAGCCGCCAGTGGCGTAAGACACTGCTTTATTCCCTTGGTGCAAAATCTACTATTACATAATAATATATCTATTCCGTATTTACGTAAAATGATTAAACAGTAGACGCTAAAAAAGTAAACTTAGGATTGTGAAGAGAGATGAGCGTTCCACAGGATACGATCATCGGCCCCTTTTTCTTGCTAGTAGCGCTACTGTTCTAATAAAAATGATAGTTTGTTTCATCTATAAAATACATTGTTTTTAACTATTAAACTATAGACCTTTTACAATTAACAATTAAAATACTGGGCAAGGCAATAGGTACATAGTAACTTTCGTAAATCTAAATTGGGGGTAGAAATTATATATTAATTATTCAGGTACAGGTATCACGTCAGCATTTCCCAATATAAAGTCTGTATTTCTGAGAATTCGGAATAATATTAATTGATACCAGGTGCTACAGTATGTAATTTGATTAGGCTGCAATTTGCGAAGGGCCTTGGACTTATAGCTAACAAAAGGTATGACATAACGTGTAGGTAGGATTATGAGTTCCGGTAACTTAAATTACTGTTCTAGGGAGCTAGATTAACTAGTTTTTTGAACTTTTGTCTTCATCATCAGCCTGTTAATGTCCTCACTGCTGGGACACAGGCCTCCTCATAGAGAGGGAGTGGGCTATCCACCCAGTGCGGATTGGAAGATGTCACATGTCTTTGAATTTTTGGTTCTAGGACACGCCGGTTTCATCACGATATTTTCCTTTACCGTTTTGAGAGAAGCTTTATGTTAACCAGTATTTAGTATCTGTAAATCGTTTCTTGAGATGACCTGTAACTAAATGTTGTTCTAACTTCGTGACTCAGCGTTAAAGTTATTGCTGTAGTTAACTAAAATAGCTTGTCTATATGCATACCTATTGTAATGTTCGATAGGTACTACGGCATTAAAAATATTACAAAAAAATGTTTGTATGGCTTAGAAACATCTCATAAAATCATAAAATCCAGGTCATTATATATTTAGATCCACGCTTTCATTCATTCTGATAGATCTAGGTATTTATCGATCTTTAAATAGTGATGAGAATTAAGAAATTTTAACTCGATCCTTTAAAGAGAAGCATGCAGGGCTAAATAAATCTTATTGAATGTACATTCTAAAAGCACACTCAAGAAAAACCAGAGTCAGTCGTTAGTTTAGACTTGCGCGAACGATTAAGGGCGTTTCTTTAGATAAAAGTGCTCGTCGAAGGCCGCCTAGTGCGCCGCCTAGTGCGCCGGACAATGCGCGAATATTGAGAACTAATTGAACGATTGTGGCAACTGTCGCACCTGCGTCACGTCGTGTCTCCCCACAATACATATTATATTATAATACGTAAAGAATCTATTTATCATGTCATTGAAGTATTGTACGAACGCAATGACTTGCTTGTGCAGCGCTATGATCACAAAGTAGAACATATAAAAAGTGATCAAAAGAGCAGTGCTACAGATATTGATGTAGATTTGTTGAACTTAGATGAAACTCATTTATATACTAAGAACTTGGATGATTTGATAAGTAGCAACTGCATGTATTGCAAGACTTAGCTGATAGAATTCTAGGCTTTTCCAAGACTGGCTGCTCAGATTTTGTGTGACTCCCTTGACCTCACGACCAGTGTTTTAGGACCACAGCAGGCTTAAAACCGCACAAATAATAGTAGCTGGGGTAATGTAATCGCAAATTGCAATCGGCAAAATTATTTGTGATGATAATAATGGTCAGGTGATCAGCCAATTTAGTGTTTCCTCGTTAAATGGATTCATCCTGTATGCCTGCTAACTTACCTACTTGCTTTTTTTCATTGCACTTGATAACTACTTTAGCAATGTATAGTCCGTTTATTCGTGTACTCCTTACTATATCGACGATCAGCTCGTACATATCTGTTTGAGCTGATCACATACCTATAGACTGTATAGGTTTGTAATACTAATAAAGTTTATCTTTTCCAACAAAGACAGCCAGATTCAGAGTTTGAACTTATCAACGTATTAATCTACATACTTAACACTTTAAATATTTTGCTGTCCTATGATAAGGAATGAGCAGCATCATAGGGCATTTGTCTGTAAAGTGATTTATTTAGTAATTCTTTGTCTTTATTATCCATATAAGGTCTCCGGATAGTGGACGGGGAGCGAGCAAACCAGTTCTGATTTACCAGATCGTGCGGTATTTTAAACTCGAATGCAAATAAATTAACCCATGATAAAGAACTTGAGAGCACAAAGAAAAGATGGTGCATACCGATCTGTAAGTATTGTACTTTACTATTCAGACTTGGCATTGGAGTTAACATTACACATATTATTTAGCTTCAACATTATTTTACGATTGCAATTACTGCAATAAGTAATGCGTTTTATTGAGTTTAATACAAAGTTAAAGATTATAGATCTATGTGTGGGTGTTATTTTTGTAAAGACCTAATTGAACTTAAATACGGTTTCTAAAAGCAATTTCGCAGAATATGATTTGATTGTTTGTAAGATTTATTCAACTGATCGTGGTCTTTTAAAGTAAAGCGGAAACGATGTGAAACTTTAATTCTCCTAATTGCAGCTATGAGTCGATCGTGTGTTTAATTACCCACATTTAGCAATTACCACTGAAGATTAGCCTGCAAATACATGTTCTGGTATCTCCTTTATTAGTATGTGGGTCTTAATTTACCTAGTGTATGCTCTAAATATTCATTCAGATAACCTAAAACATAAAAACGTTAAAACAAATATATTCTATTCGGAATGTTTAAAGTATCGACTTGATGTACAACTGATTACCTGCTTCATATGGTAAGAATTTGAGTCAGAAGTGTCAATTATTGGTCATGAAAAGTTCGCAGATCCTTTATCAGTAAATTATCGACTTAAATTTACGACAATACATATTAAAGACAACGTAAATAACTGTCTTTAGTTAATCACAGGGAGGAGTTACGCTTGCCATCTGATGGTTTAAGTTAAACTGATATTATCGAAAATAAAGTGGAGACTGTAAGTTAATATTACGTCCATAAATAAACGAATACGCCTACCTGATGCCATTTTATAAAAAGACCAGGAAGTGCTCTAGACCCGTTTCGCCCTCAGCTGAAACGAAATTAGTGTGCGAGCCGATCCAGTTTGTTTAAAGATCACTGTGACATTTATCATACAAATAGTTTTACTTTTACGAAGGGCGCTTTGTGGGTATCTATCTATAGCTAACCGTTTCTATTTTTATTTAGTACCTGGGTTTATACGGTAAACTACTCTGACTTACATACGTTTAAGTAGTTGAGCCTGCGTTGTGCGAGTGCGAATACCTTCGATTTCAAGTTCAACAGTAGACTTTTTGCATGTCTGGCATTCAATGGGGAATTGCAACTATTTGCGAGCATGATCGCGCTCACATATTTTAACTTATTGCATAATGACATTATTCAAGACTAGCTTTAAATAAAGCTGAACCTGAACGAAAAAGTAGATGTCTTATTATAATATTTTGTGGAGGTAACTATGTGAATGTATTTAAATGTTATTCATCAACCTTGCTGCTGTGACATGCAATTAAAAGTGTAATAAAAATGCCCGCTAAGTATGTTTGCACTTTATTAGCATAACCAAAACGTTTTGCGACTTTTTTTCATATACCTAAAAATTAGTTTTTTTTTTTTTAAATATGAGACCCATTATTGGCTCATAACTTTTTAACACCACAAAAATAGATTTCGTCTTTGGTCAGATAACAACAATAAGTTGATAAACTGGCTGTACATACATATACATAGGAAAGATTGTACTTATATCATATTTTAAATTTGTTTTTTGATGTTCTTTGTAGAGTTTATATTTTAATTTTAGTTTTAACATAGTTGTTTAATATTTAGAAGCATGCTGTGGCCTCATATAATTGAAGGAGTGCACTAATCGAAACTGTATTTCATAAGACATTGTATTTTATGTGTACATCTTTCATTGGAGGTCCTAAATAAATAACAATTTGTAGATAATGGTATGCGAAAGGAATTTCACTCTGACCTAAATGGAGGATGGGTCATATAATATGGTTATATGTTCCTAAGATGAATGAAAAAGTCAAGCAGTAGTCTGGTATTTAACAGTTAGCTAATATCCTTTTTATTTTTAAATATTGCAATTGTATTTTAAACTGAGCGTATGTTACTAAGAACAGTTATAGGTATGTGTGTAGTATATAAACATTTGCCGACGAGATTCACTTACGACGATGAAGAGAATTATGAAGTGAACTCGATTGAGGAACCAGGCTTAAGATGAAGGTTGAAGGCCAGGATAAGTGTGCGCTTGGGCACAAAAAGAAATTAAATAAAGAACTAATAAATAAAGAAAAATAAATAAGTAGGTACCAATCCTCCCCAAGTTATAAATTATCAAATCAACCGTTATCTTCAGGCGTCAGAACTTTTACTTCTTTGAATAGCTTTAGATCTGCAGTGCAAGTTACCGACCTAGACTATTAGGAAATCTATGATACAAGATACGACCTTTATGTCAGGGCTAATAGCTACATAGTAGGCGTATTATTATAACCTAGGTACGTTAGCCTGTCATAAAAAAATCCGTAACAAATGAAGGCCTTTTCTCCGAACCTATACCTACGCATTTTGATCAAACTAACTTGTTCAAGTATATTGAGAACTAGATCGGAAGCTCGAACCTAAAAGTTTGATCTAAGGATAAAATAGTTATTATATTTCAAGACTAACTGAACAAGCAAGCACTAGTTATTTACTAAGATATAAACTTAGTTAATTAATGCGTACATAACTTACGTTTCTGTCACGAAATCTAAAGTTTTGAACGCATTTGTTTGTTTACAATATTCAAATGCCATATTTTTAAGACAAACAGGTTGTAATGTAGGATGAAATATAAATGATATCATACCAGAAGAAAAATCCATAGTAAGTTGTAACTCATTTCGTAGCAGGACAACGCCGCACCTTCACTAACACACTAGTTAGTCTACTGTATCGATAATGACATGTCCACTCTGACGGGAACTACTAACAAACACATCTTATTGACAGAAAACAAAGGAGGCGTTATGTGGGGCACATGGGGCAGGCGGGACAGGGCAGCTCCAGGTCTCGATGCAACACTAAGCGAGTTCCTCTGATTCGCTATTCGACACGAAAAAGCGATTCGCTTCTACTACACGAGTGGCCTGCGCGCGCGCCGCGATCAACTACTCCACTCAACAACAGTACTCGTGACCTTAACAATTAAGAATTTATTTTATTAATGCACTTTCTTATGACGTGTTACGCCGACGGCTTGGAATATGTCGACGTCTATGATGAGACAAAGAGCGTTTTGTAAGGTATTAATTTATTGTATTAGGTAGTTAATTAATATATTTTATTGATAGTTGAATAATTTATACAATAAACAATGATCAACTCTTTTTCTTTGGTAAAGAATGTAGAGAGATAGACAGTTAATAATAATAGTATTAATAAATAACAGAAGGGACTGATTGCACTAGTGTCCATAATAAGGGTCGTGCTGATGCTGCGGCTGCGGGGGCGCGTACTGGGGCTCTGCGTACTGCGGCGCGTATTGTGTCTCGGCGTACTGGGGCTGGTACGATGGAGCCTGCAAAGATTAAGGACACAATTATAGCTTAGAATAGAATACATACTTTATTATGCCACCACTAAATTAGTTGCACAACTCTTTTACAAAGAAAAATCTTTTGGTACAGTGGCGATCTTATCACTGACATGGATACGAGCATCTGTCTGTACCCAAATTCAGATTAACAAAAACTAGCAAGTCTTTTCATATAAACAGTATACTCGTACTCTTTTATAACAAGTTGCCAAAGTCAGTTATAGAACTGACCGATGGAAAGTTCCAAAGCTACATCAAACGTGTCCTTATTAAAAAAGCATATTATAAAATCAAGGATTATGTTGAAGATAAAAAATTTGGCTTTAGCTCCTTCTGCGGATGCGGCTTCCCTGGTAACTCATAAACGGCACAAATATGTGGATGTCTCTAACTATTCTCAATCTCATTAATTCTTTGTTTTTTTTTTCTTCTTTTAATTAGTCTTTTTACAATGGTTTTCAATCATCTTCATAGCCCTTTGCTAAGAATAGTTACAGCACTGATAACAACATTTGTGCCACATGTTAAATTTAGTCCTTTTACATTTTATTTTTGTATAGATTCTTTTACCGATTGTTTTGTAAATGTGTGAACATTGTAGGCCTTCTAGATGCTTGTTAACATTTGTTAACTTTTTAATTAGTTTTATTTTCTTTTGTTTATCTAATATGTAATTATTTTTTTTTGTTTTTCTTACGACTTATTGTCGGGCCTACGTTGTCCCCCCATATCTGTACTACTAATGCTGTTACATGCAAATATTGTAAAACCAAACCATTTTTTAAAAGAGTAACCATGGAGTTCCTGCCGGTTTTTCTCCATAGGAATCGACCAACCCGAACCGTGCACCTTTTATCGACGTTTTATAAGTACCCATGTAGGCCTATATGAAATAAAAAAATGATTTTGATTTTGTCAGACAACCTTTGGATTGACCGAATGAACTAGAATAAATAAAACTTTTAACAATGAAGATAAACCAAATTCAAAGTGAAAAATAATATTTTAGGAAGTCGGTGTCTTAATGCCTATCGTTTGTCGTTTTTCGATGCCGACTTCCGAAAAGAAAATTAACTTTCAGTTAGAACTGGGTTTATGAAGAGAGTTATGTACGAGTAATATAGGTTTGTTTTGGTTTTAGGCCAACTATGAAAGATCTAACATGGCAAAAGGAGAAGTTCATAAATTTGTAAAACGGTCTTCATAATAACTTCAATTTACCTGAAACTAATAAGCTTTTTTGACTCAATGAGGAAAATATATCTAAGCATAGTCATTCTGGTTAAATCCTTTGTGGTTTAGTGTCTCACTGAGCTAGATTCACTTATCGAATACCTGTAACTAACTACTGGGTATCCACCTAGCAGGTATAGGTAAACTATATTATGTATGCATCAGTTCGTAGAATAGTTATGTATCAAAAGCACGGAAGGGAGACTTGTATTACATCGTATTTACTATCTGCAAGTCGCCCACGACTTTGACGTGATTTAATTGCTTACTTATTACTGATTTTATGGTATGCAGGCACTACTAATGATTTCGTGTTGCAGTCTCGCCGAATATATTTGACCGCACGAACCGTGCTTCAATGTCGGATTGTCGGCGTTAAAAACATTAAGTATCTATTTAATACTAAACTAGAAGTTGCTCTGGTATATTAAGGCGAGCCATTCGTTGCATTTACAGTTGCTATGCAAACGTTACGAACACATCTAGACGTCAATCATTTCAGCTCATGAACCTCTTTGGACATAATAATGGTGACTTGCCCGTCCTCATGTATTTACTGTCATCGGATACCCGACTTACCTGATAGTTATAGGCAGGTTTCTTCTTCTCCCCTTCCCCATGATTATGTTTCTTCAACGCCAAGCTTGCCGCGACTAACTCCTTCACCTTCAGCTTGGTCATCAGGAAATTTGCAGCCAAAGCCTTGTTAAACGCTTTCAGTTCCTTGATCTTCGCCTTGACTGCCCAGAGTCCATCCTTGAGCAAGTCCAGCTTGCCCAGAGGCATCTCATTGTCCTCCTGGTACTCGTCATGATCTTAGGCAGGTGTATCGTACGCCGCTCGGAGAAGGTGCTGATCTTCATCATCGAGATCCGCGTAGCGTGGCATGTTTCGACAACACACTATGGGATGAAAATCATTTATAAGTAACTAGCTGGCCCGGGCAAACTTTGTTTTGCCATAAAAAGACCAAACATTTATCTACCCTACCTACCCGACCCTACACTACCCTACCCTACCCGACCCTACACTACCCTACCCTACCCTACACTACCCTACCCTACCCTACCCTACACTACCCTACCCGACCCTACACTACCCTACCCTACCCTACCCTACCCTACCCTACCCTACCCTACACTACCCTACCCTACTCTACCCTACCCTACCCTACACTACCCTACCCTACCCTACCCTAACCTACCCGACCCTACACTACCCTACGCTACCCTACACTACCCTACCCTACACTACCCTACCCTACCCGACCCTACACTACCCTACACTACCCTACACTACCCTACCCTACACTACCCTACCCTACACTACACTACCCTACACTACCCTACACTACCCTACCCTACCCTACCCTAACCTACCCTATGTCCTTCTCCTGGTTCTAAGCTACCTCCCTGCCAATTTTCAGCTAAATCGATTCAGCCGTTCTTGAGTTATAAGTGAAGTAACTAACACGACTTTCTTTTATATATATAGATATATTAATTGTATTTTATGCGTTGAAATCAATAACATAGATGACCATTAATCACTTTTAGAATCGTTTAGCGAGTGCCAAGTGATGTGATGATTAATTGCACACGTTGATTTACTAACGATTTGTTATTTAAGTCATTGTAACAATGTTTTAGTGACTAATAAACAAGTAATTAATTCCACTCCTCGCTAACGATACGTTCATTAGCACCGCATGGTGCTAACATATTTGGATTGATACATCACTTTAAATTACGACACGTATTGAAATATTGCACGAAATGTAAGCAATAGATACTTACCGGAACTGATGAAAAGTATGAAATAAATGAATTTGATGCACATTTTCGATTGATTAGAGGATCTAGTGTTCGCACGTTTGTTCAAATGAGCTGGCTTCCTTGTTCCGTTTGTTTGAGGTAGATTGTCATTGACTGTTTAGTAAGACTACCCTCAACTTTAAAAATAATTTGCAGTGAAAAGTAAAGGTAGTGTCATACGATACGCACGATAAGTCATAAATAACATAGACTAATATATTATTGATAAATAATACTCAAATTGTTTGAATATGCAAGAGTATTGTTTGTTGTAAGATGCCATTGATGGAAACCTAGTTCATCTAGTTTTTACAAGCTTTTATTTAACTTGCAATGTATGTATGTACCTAAGTGTTTTCCTCCACCGATTAAGATGAAATTTAATGTATACACGTTTAGTTTGGATGACAATGCATGGTTAGCTAAGTGACGTCATTCTAAATCCAATATAGCGGACGGCCCAAGCTGGTGGACTAGTAATTTTTTGTGCACTGCTTTGATATGGGTATCAAATGAAAGAGTTTGCTGAGAAGAATACGAAAAAAGCTTGTTTTATAAAAATATTTTAATGAATATTTTTTATATTATTATGTAAGGTACCTATTTATTTGCGCACAATCAATTAAGTCAAACATCATTAAATTAGCGCATGGATCTGTGGTTGTGACTGTGTGTATGTGTGTGTGTCATTGCCTAATTTCAGGTTTTTTGCTATTTCTCCCGTTTAAAAAAGTAATGTTTTATCTACACTTCGATCGAGGTCGAATCAGTGATTGATAGCGCAATTATTGGTTCTTGTTCGAAGCATTATTCTTACTGTAAGTCACATTATCATTGAACATAATTAGTTACGCGTATATTATCTAGATAAATCATACAAAAACCAACAACTGGTGGTCAATAACATTAAGTGATTATCTTAATTATATCATAGTGGCCGTATCGATCGGGTGTGTCGAAAAAATCGGAAAAATAAAGCAATTACTTGAATTATGTACATATTTATTTACTGGATGCGGAATAATAAGCAACGTCATGGGTGCTACATGTATGGACATGCTGATTTTAAATAGTAATTATAGGTTTCTAATAATTATAAATAATAACTTATGACATTAAGTACATAGAGGAGCGACGCAATATGTTTGTCCGGAAAGAATTTGAGTACCGAACGTTATAATCAATTTTATAAAACTACATTACTTTTGTACTAGTGAACGCCCACGACTTTGGGTGGAATAAATAATATCGAATTTTAAATATCTTTTATGCAGTCTTTCTAAGAATCTGTTCAGAATTTTATTGAATAATATTTTAGTTACAGGCATCCGGTTAGTCGGGGAGAACCCCAAGATAGTTAGAAAAATGGTAGATTGATTGATTTCAGATACAAGCGATAATGCACTAATACAATGTGGATACAAAAATACGACAACAAACAAATTGAGTCTATTAAATAAGTCTTGATTTCGAATTATGAAAAAGTTGTCAAAAATGACCTGACGTCACACAAAACCTACATCGCGCTAGCAAAGTTCTCCGCGCGATTTTAACAAATACAACGGCACGTGAACAACAATCGGGCAGTTGCCCGACTGTTGCCCGACTGTTGTTCACGTCACGGACCAGACAACACCCGTCTTGTCTGAGGATCCTGCCTTTTCAATGGAGGTTTCGGCACTTTACTCCCTGTGTCGAATTCCACTATACTGGTGATCCTCGACAGTATACAGGTATGCGGTACAGGGTATAAAGTCCCACTCGCGTGAAGTAGCTTTGTGTGACGTCACGTCGTTTTTGTAGTTCGTATGTGGCGATATAGATACCACGACAAAGTTTATTTTTAAGCTAAGTTTAGGCTATTGTATTGTATTTTGTACATCTGTAATATTATGTATTACCTCTTATCTTTCAACGCACTAAACGGATTTTTATAATTCAGACATCGTGAGATAGGTCTTGACCGCCCCAAGCAAGTGTACTTAGATAAGTGACATTAAAAAAAGCGAACTAAAATGACATAAACAAGGAGAAAATCATGCTGTGCTGTCGGAGGATACATATTCGCTAGCTGGCTGACCAAAACCAGATGTATCCTCCGAATGCACAGCATAATTTTCTCCTTGTTTAGGTCAGTTTAGTTCGCTTTTTAAGCAATCGAGTTTTTCAATGTTTCAATTAACCTTTTTTATTTACAACTTTTTGGTTATTTATAAAATTTCCCCGACTGCAAATAAATAGTTCGTTTAAGCAATCGGGGTTTTCTCATTGTAGTAGTTTTATAGATATATATTTATAGTTTTGGTCAGCCAGCTCGTGGCTATTCTCCTACTGCACACCATGGCTTCCTTCTTGTTTATACCTTTTTAGTTCGCTAAGCTATCGGGATTATTGGTTTTAATATATTTTTTTTGCTGACTGGGAAAGTCTACTTCATTCGATATTTTTATGAAGTTTAATTTACTGTCGAATTGATGCCCGCATTATATACAGACCCAAACCGTTATAAAATATTATTTAATATTGATACCTAAACGGTAAGTCATCTTTCTTTTTAATAAGCCACCGAAAGACAGACGGACTGCCTATTCTTAGCTTAAAATAACTAAAAACAAACATAAAATTAATTTAATTCAATTTACTTTTAGCAATTATCTGAACTAGCAAGGATAATAAAGTTATCCTAAACTGACTTATTTGTTGTGTAGTTTAAAAAAGATAAAATCAGTTTACGGCAGAACAGAGCATTATTGATTAAATATATACTCGTATTCATATTTTATTTATTTGTAATTAATATCGCACTTATAATATTATAATGGTTCTATAAATAAGTTCTTACTTCTATTAATTGCACTGTAGAATTAGAAAATATATTTCACTAATAAATGAAACACTTTCAACTAATGTACTACATTAGGATATTTTCTGCTTAGTTTTACAAACAAAATGTAAGTTCATATAATAAGTAAAAAACTTAATACTTAATATATTTGCTTGACAAAGTAATGGAAGACTTTAACTAAAGATAGGAACGCCAAAAACATGGAATAATATTTAACATCGAGTATTTGCGACGGATAACATAAGTCGTTATAACATTCTTAAGATAATAACTACTTCCTTGTCGTACATACAATTATATAGTGGCTACTTAATGTGTAACATTTATCTTAAAAAAAACTAAATTAATGAGTATGTAGTGAGCACGTCAGCCAAATATTTTTGGGTCGATTGTTTTTTTTCGGTCAGACGTAATTGTTTTATATGATCCTGTTGCCATACTTAAAACACGTGTAGCCAACAATTTGGTGCGATATTTCCTTATCAAAAATATTTTTCTTATAAGAATCTTTAAAATGTTGGACGAGGACGAAAGTCTTTGAAATTGATCCACTTTTCTCGACTAGATGATAAATAAGGATATAATTATGACATGCTGACCCACTAGAAGGATGTACTTGGTATGCTTTATCAGTGAATATCAATTGATCGATCTGATCGAGAACTGTTAATCGATTGTCTAACAGAAGTACGTAACAATTACGACGCGGCATCGTAGCGTTGCGTATCAGCAATGCGTATGCAGAGTTTTGTCGTAACATTACGTAGCCTTGTCGTACCATTGCCATAGCTGCGTCGTAGCGTTGCCGTAGCAGCATCGTAGTGTTGCCGTAGCAGCGTCGTAGCGTTGCCGTAGCAGCGTCGTAGGGCTGTCGTAGCAGCGTCGTAGCGTTGCCGTAGCAGCGTCGTAGATATGTTGTAGCCGCGTCGTAGCATTCCGTGGCAAAGTCGTAGCATAGCCGTCGAATTGCGTAGCAGCGTGGTAGCGTTGCCGTGGCACTACGTAGCAGCGTTGTAGCTGTGCCGTAGCACTGCATAGCGACTAAGTACCTTTGCCATAGCGTAACGAAGCAGCGTCGTTATAGCGTTGCCGTAGCTGCATCGTAGCTTTCCATAGCAGAGTCGAAGCGTAGCCGTAGCATTATGTAGCAGTGCCGTAGCACTGCGTAGCGGTGTCGTAGCTATGCCGTAGCCATGCGTAGCGGCATCGTAGCTTCGCTGTAGTATAGCGTAGCAGCGTCGTAGGTGTGCTGTAGTAACTCGTAGCGTGGTCGTAGCATTGTCATGGCGTGTCGTCAAATAGCAGATCAAAATATCAACATGCTGACTACTTATTTGGATGCTTACATTTATTGAATATTTTAGTATACAAAAATGATGGCTATGACTAAGAAACACACTAGTTTTACATTGTTTATTTGATAATAATAATAATTTCATGTTGATAGTTCAATACAAATTAGTGTACTGAATGTTCGATTTATTACCAACCGATAAAAATAACATTCGATTATCTTGATATTTCTAAAAATGTTCGATCAATTAGGTATTCGATATGGCATAGCAAAGTGCACTCCCACTAGAGATATACAAAGTCTTTCGTTCCTGGAGATGACATAAAAATACTTCATTCCTTCTATGTCGTCCATGTTTAAATATCGCGGCTTGTTTCAAAGACAATGAGCTAATAATTAGAATGACATCAACCACCGCTATGAACTCGCTATTATTGACCTAGACTTGTGTAACATCATGAGTTTTTGTACCTAATAAAATTCATCAAACTGCAGCCGAGTTAACGATTCTTAAAATCACCAATGCTAGTTGGAACTTACTGTTCAAATGATTGAACAGATCGTCCCATTCGTCACATTTCTCATAACGCCCAGTTTTATAGCAACAACACACACTAGGCGGTTAGGCTGACTATAAATTTCACAATTTGTATGAAGCGATTCATCTCAATAGCCCAGAATGTAGTGTTTCAGAAGAATGATGAAAGATGTAATCAATTTCGCGTCCTAAAAACTCTGAGCGTTAAGAGGCCAGCAGACGAATTTTATGACATTAGAAGGGGCCACTTTTTACAACGCTAGAACTGGGGCCGTACCATGACGTTTTAAAATTATCATGGATCCATCATGACAGAGAGACGGAGCTATTTTTCTTGTATAACTTCATCTCTCTTTTACAGTGGAACTATGATAGTTTTGACATGTCATGGTAAGGCGCCTAACGTGTTCGCAAAAAAGCATTGCTTTAGTGCGATCATAATCCCTTGTGTCACTCGATCTGCTAAGACCTCACTCTGATGTTACCTAGTTACTCGCTACGTTTTGATAAACTCCTGTCTCTGTGTGAGAGTGGCCACGCACACGCACACGCACACGCACAATAAGGAGCGCGTCAGGTCTAGAAGCGAGCGCGGCGCCTCGCGTGTCACAAGCCCGCGCGCGCTTTATATATCTCGTCGTCCAACTCGAACGCAGGGTCCGCGTACCCGGAGTCGTCGTAACGCAGCGACCTGCAAACAAACCATTGTTCATGGGGAACTTACTAATCCGAGGCAATGTTATCTAAGCTACTCAGATACATTTTCCACAAGCTCGTGCACAATAATTTGACTGATTGTGTAGTATAATGAGACATCAGATTTCAGTACGATGTTCCGCGTACGCAGAAGGGTTGGTCCAGTCTTTGGCAACCATATTTATAACTTATATCCGTGACCGATTATTGGTGTTTGGAGCAGTCGGTGTCAGTTCAGATCTAACTCGCTATCGAGATGGGTGAGCATAAATTGGTGGAGGCAGCGGTATCAGTCATGACGCAAAATGTTACGCAACCAGGTATTGTGCTGACAGTCTACGATGGTTTAGTAGTTTGTAGGTCTTGGTAGAGGTCCGCTGGTCGTTTGTTTTTCTGGTGAATGAGGAGTCGCTCCTGCTTGAAATGACTGTTCACTCTGTAGCTATATATCTACAGCCAACCTGTCAGGGGTCCTGGTCCGGCAGCGCGAGGGGGGCGGCGAGCGCGAGGAGGCGCGCAGCAGCGCGGGGTCGTCGTAGCGCCGCGACACCACCGTGAAGTCGTGGTGCGCGTCGATCAGCTTCTGCAGCCGCGACACCATCTCGAAGTCCGACACTGACGCCGGCACTAAGATGCCGAGCAGCTTCGCTATCGAGTTTCTGAAACAGCATTATTCAGATTGTCAATTTAGGAAGAACTTAGTTAGAAGTAGGAAGCCTGCTCCTAGCCAACCATGAAGCAACGCAATCGTTTCTTGGTAGCTAAAAATGTGTAGATCTATTTTTCTCGTTACTTGACCTAGTCACTCCTCTCATCCTTCTCCCTCCATACGTACAGCAAAATTCCAGTGTATATCGCTACCAGCGAAAAGGATTGGAAATTGCTATCAACTTCATGGATATTTTATTGAATATAAGCTTCTAAAGACAAAGATATAGATATAAGCTTCTAAAGGACAAACCTGAAGCTGGTGAGCTGTGCCTCCCTGCGTTGGCACTCGGCGAGCGCCTCCTTGGTGCGCGCCAGGTCGTCTCGCAGGATGGTGAACTGGTGGTCGCTGGACGAGCGCTCCTGCTCGAAGGTCTCTCCCGTCGTGCGCACCTGCTCCTTCAGCACGTTCACCTTGCGGTTGTAGCGCACGCGCAGTAGATCCGCCTCTTCCAACTTCTTCTGGAGCTCTTCTACCTTCCGGGCCCGTTCCAGTGACGTTATCTGTGTTTCAAAGATAAAGAATGTAGGCGCCGCTGATGACGCAGGCTTTGAGCTTATTTCCTTGGGCAGGAAGGTTTAAGCACTTGGTTACGTTGCCGCCATCCTGTTTTATTACCTAGTCAATAAAACGATTGCCTCCAACTTTAATACGTTCCTTTTTATTTTCGTTACTACACTTTTAATATTATTTTAACGATAGTAGATGGTCTGTAACGTTACCATAATCTCTAATATAAGGCAGTGTGGGATACGTAAAGCGTGATGTTTCGAATAAATGAATATATTTTATAAAGTTCAACTGCAATAAATGAGATCATGGTTCTGTTAAACAAATCACTTCAGCCTTGTATGCAAATTAGGTATTCCAGTAATTTGCTGCCTAGATTTACTTCACCTACATACAATTGTTACATCATGGGTTTGTCCTTAACTTCGAAATCCTTGTCTTCCTACAAGCCAAATGACCGCATACAAGACTCCTGGGCAATCCAGATATTAACTAAAAATAATGACGAAATTCTTTCTTTGTTTCGAATAATACGGGCTTTTGCAAAAGGTTCTCTCGAAAACGTAACAAACCACGTATAGTTAGAGGGATACCTTATACTCAGCGGCGTCCACAAGTTGCGCGTTGAGGTCGCGTATCTGCGCGCGCGCGTCCGTGAGCTGCACTTGCAGCTTGTCGCACTGTCGCGCCAGCTTTTTGTTGCGCGACACCGCCTCGTCGCGCTCTGCCTGGAGCACGGCACGGACGCGGCAGCTTTCGTCCTGTTCGTTACAGTATGGACCAGGAAAGATCATTAAATCAACTAGATGTTTTGATCGGTGAAGGAAAAATATAGTCGAATATAGGAAAACATGAAATCTATTTATCAAAATACAAAACATTATGTCATAAGCACAGTACGCCGCAATTCATTTGTAACAAAGTCAGTTTGAAATAGTCTCGCATTCTATTTAAACTCCGTATCTACTAAGTAAGGCCAGCTCAGGTTCAATGTGTTGGCTACTGACGTACGGCCAACAACAACTGTATCTACTCAATTATCTCTGAACCAATATTTTCAACCACAATGATTTGTATCAATCACACCATATAAGTCTGCGTTACATCTAACAATATTGAATAGTTAAGAATTCTTCATTCCAGCACACACCTGCACACTAAGCTTCCGCCGTAGTAAATCCAGGTGCAGGTCCTTTCTCTGCAGTTGCTCCCTTAGAATCCTTATTCGTCTTTGTAACTGGTAAACTACGGCAGTCTGAAATTCGACAGCGATGTTACAGTTCTACTGAGTGTCAAAAGTTATTTCATAAATCAGCGCTGTCATGCAAAATGAGTGCGTGACTGTACTGCGTTTGTTTCGATGCAGACATACGACATCGCGTGAGCTGCTGACTGTACATTCCAAGTCCAAGTCAAAACTGTTAGGGTTGCTCAAAACTTATTTTATTTTAAATCTACAATTAACACCCATCTATCTATAGCATGCTGCATGACCAAATCAATCTTTATAAGATTTAGGACTACCATAAATTAGCAGATTATACAATTTTTATGAAATCACAAGTTTGTGCTTTTATTACCCTGCTACTGATATATACAAGGTTAATGCCATGGCAAGTAATTATTGAATAAAGGATACCTAAGCCCTGAGCGTTCGCATTTATTCGTTAAAAAAACCTTTACTTCTGTTCCTAGTTACATCAGTATCCCTAGGCCACATCTGAATGATTTTTCGATAAAGCTTCACACGCACTAATAAGTAGGTACTTAGTACCTGGGCGACCGAGCTCTGCTCAGGTGGAAATAGAGAAAACGACGGTTTCTAAAAATGAAACCTAGCTAGATCGATTTATCGCCCCCGAAACCTCCAGCATTCTTTTTAACCCAAAGGTTGACTGGTAGAGAATGCCTTGCTCCATTAAGTCCGCCTATGTATCACCATTGTACATGAAGTTTAAATAAATAAATAATAAATAAAATCGTTGTAGCCGTTTCCGAGATTCAGAATATATAAATACAAGAAAAACCTCGTTTAGTTACTTTTAAAGTCATCTCATTTTTTACATGTAGCTAGCGAGGAGTACCTATAACTACATACATGGGTACTACCATCTACCATGTACGAGAAGTACAAACAAGCATTTATATTAAAACTTACATGAATTGTTTTACAACGTTACTGTCTCAGCACAGCGGTGATCGAGACTTAACCTAGATGATGCAGGGATGGGTACCTCTACTTAGGTATATAAATCTAACTAATGAAAATGTACGTATTAATAAATTAAAATGTATAAACTATTACATCTGTTCGTTAATGAAATGCATCTACTTTATGAAACAATAAAATATTAACCTTATTATAGTTATGCAGGATAACTGCACGTAGTGATTCTAGTTACAGTAAAATTGCGTGAAATTAGTCATTATTGTTTAATAGTGCTAATTTACTGTGCAGGATGAAGGATGCACGATTCATTCAAATGCAACTGAGAATATTTTTTTGTTTGTGGTTTCGCCAAATTACTGTATGACTGCTCAATTTTCTATTGAATGTAATCAACGTCATTCCAATTGGGTAAAGTGCAAATCTTACTTCTTTAAGATAAGGCAAGTCATGGAAAGATCTTTCTCTTCGCAGTCTGGGCAGCGTGCCATAGTATCCGTAATATAGCATCTACACAGAACACATACGGGTTAACACACAAACACACAGATGACAAACACTTTGTACAAGTTGCAACATGGCCTGTACACGTGAACAAGTGTACCGACACGGTAAAGGTGAAGGTAACATACCTACTATTGTACATGTTGATACACTGCTGAGGTGGCGCACCAAAGCGGGTTAATAATAGTAGTGGAATTATCATAATAATTAAATACAAAATAGTTAGAAGTATAATATAGGTGGAGTTACCTGGTGGATAAGTAAGATAGGGACACTCAGAAAGTTTTGCGAAACTAAAAAAAATTGTTCTATACGTACATATATTTTTATTAAATCTTTTCAAAGTACTTTCCACCAGCCTCTATACAAAGATTCATGCGCCTAAACCAGTTTTCAAAACACTTTTTCCAGTCCGCCGCAGACACCTCGTTTACAGCCTGCTCGAACGCAGCCAGCGCATCTTCCGGCGACGAAAATTGTATCCCTTTGAGCTGATTTTTTATTTTTGGGAATAAAAAGAAGTCACACGGTGCTAGATCAGGGCTGTAAGGAGGGTGACCCAGGAGTTTGACTGGCGTGCTGTCCAGGAAGTCCCTCGTTTTGAGTGCGGTGTGCGCAGGTGCATTGTCGTGGTGGAGCAGTAGCCCGCGGAGCCCTGTGTTTGGTCGCTTGTTGCTTATAACAGAGAAAACTTCTGGCAAACATTTGGTAGTATACCATTCGGCATTAATGCTTCTTTGATCCCGTAAGGGAATTGATACCAAGTGGCCAGTCAAATTAAAAAAGCTAGCGATCAAAATCTTACCCCCGCTTCTAGATCGCTTCACTTTGGTAGGCGTTGGCTCATTTTGAAACACCCAAACAGTCGACTGGCGCTTGGTTTCTGAGTCGTATTGATAAATCCAGGACTCATCACCTGTAACGATGTCGTAAACACGCCGAGACGAGCCTGCTTCAAATTTGTTAAGCATATCACGGCACCATTCCACCCGGGCCTGCTTCTGAGCATCGGTGAGGTTGTGCGGCACCCAGCGTGATACTATCCTCCTCACGCGAAGATGGCTGTGTAGAATCTCGTGAACGCTTCCCGATCCAATCTTCAATATGTGTTGAATCTCCTGATATGTAATTCGCCTATTGTCTTGGATTAAATTTTTCACTGCTAGCACGTTTTCTTCGGTAACAGCCGTCAAAGGGCGACCGCTTCTTTCGTCATCCCCCAAAGTTGGTCGACCGCGCTTGAATTCGTTATACCAACGATACACGGTTGCCTTGGAAGGGCCTTCATCCATGAATGCCATTTGAAGTCTATCGTACGATTCATCCGGTTTCAGGCGACACTTGAAATCGTATAAAATCATAGCTCTAAAATGTTCCCGGCGCAGATCCATATTTCAGTGAGACACAATACTTTGAATTAACTCGCAAAAAATGTGGAGGGAAATTTTGAAATTGGAACTTACTTATTTTTACTTATAAATAATCATATTTTCGAAAAACATTATAACTGGCCAGTCTCCCATATATAAAAACTTTTTTTCGCAATACTTTCTGAGGGGCCTGGTATGGATACACCTACATTGACAGTAAATAAATAAATAGACTTTCACAAATATCAAGCTTATTCTTGATATAATACACATACACACTGTAGTGTCAGTTCCGGTAATTAAATATTGAACTGAGCTTCCTGTTCCAGTAATAAAGACCCATAACGCAGCAATTGTTACGTAAGCGTCTGCTCAGCTGTCGGTGCCACCACCTGCACCTACTGACACTAACCTTGTCGACAATCTTATCGCTCTCCAGCCTCGCAAGCTGCTCGGCGCGGTGTATAATAGAATCAGTGTGCAATTCTATTCCGATGTCTTGTGTTAACTCATCCATATTGAGTGTTCTACTCAGACGTTCTAGGAAACCAACAAACTGTAACAAAAAAAAATCGTGTGTCTATTCATCATAAAGTATCTAATTGAATGTAGACAACGTACAACTCTAGTCACAGAACGTTTTTCCGTAGGTGCAACAAAATCAAACATTTAAAGGGCAACCAAATCGAATCACGAAAAAAACTGCGGCTTTTCAAACATCTTCCACTAGATAACCATGCGGAGCCAGAAGAAGCTCTCAATGGCCCGCTAACACCCACCTTAGCTCAATCGGATATTAGGGCCGGCTGCGTACCCAGATGGCCTTCTTCAGCTCCAAGTTATAGGGACACACGCACACAGGTGAAACTGCACTATCACAGACCTGCGCGATGCCAAAGCACAGCTGCCTTACGCTTTCGGTAGGTATATCTATGTTTTGGTCATAACAGCTAGGTGCCTATTAGGTATTAACATATTTAATAGTGGAATTATGAACACGACAAATAAGATCACGATTTAGCTACCTTCGACCGCACTAGACTTTTATTTCAATCCATGACGAGCTTTGTATTGTGTAACTGCGGCAATTATACTCACGTTAGCTTTATCTTTGCGCAGGTTCTCCCTTGAGAGTTCCTGGGAGTTCAGTTCAGACTCCAGCTTGTGTAATTTAGCTTCGAGCATGTTTCTCTCATCCTCCAGTATACGCACACGCGTTGTCGCCTGGTCGTGCATGTGTGCCGTCCTGCCCAGCTGCTGAGACTCCATACCTAACTTATCCCGCAGTGCGTCTATTTGCTACAATTAAATTAATATCACAATTAATTTTTTGGTCTATTGATATTTCTACGCTATGTAAATTCAACTACTTAAACCCTCTCTATTGAGCTTAATGAATTGTTTTGGAAAACTCAAATTTTTGGAAGTTGAGGCCGATAGGAAAATTTGCAGCAAATTTATTTTTTGTTCTCATCACTTAAATAAAAAAAATTTATGTTTTGGGAAGCCATTGGTATGAGGTTTCTAAAAACTTTCTTTTGGCGTCGTTAAATGAGCCTTCCTGTATATTTATTTATGATTTAGTTTGATACTCACTACAGCTTTGTCTTTATTATCACTTAAAATTTCTCGAATTCTATCTTTAATAGTACTTTCGTGGGCCTCCACAAACCGTGTCGGCAAACTCAGTAAGATGGCTATCGACTCCATGGTGTTACGGAATTCTGCGTGTAGCCTTTGATATTTTTCATCTCGATGCCTCAAATCCTCTGAAAGAAACATTGATTACAAACATTATGGAACATAACATAATTCTTTGTTCATTTGCGACACATTTATGAAATACATACCTTTAAGCTGAATTATAATAGATTCATTCTGGTTTACGTTATCAGTAACAACATTTAGGTTTTTGGAACAGTGTGACAATTTCTCTCTTGCTTCATGCAGCTCCCGTTCGATAACTCTGTTTTGGACACATAGAGATTCTTTTTCTTGTTTGAGCCTCTCGAGGTCGAGAAGTTGCACTGATATTTGCCTTTGTAACATATCCTTGTCAGTGTTAGATCTCTCTAGTGCATCTCTACAACTCCTCAGATCTTGTTCGACGGTTGACAAATTTTCTGTTGTATTCATACATCTGTTTTTAAGTCTAGTGATTTCTTGAACGAGTTCAGCGGCCTTTATAATCAAACTTTCCGGTGAATGGGTGTGTGCGGTATCACAAAAGTCCGATTCCAATGCTCCTGACATACGTCGAATGAGATCGTGAAACTGACAACGAGCATTTTCTTTTTGTTGTTCTTCACTGTGGCATTCTAATTCAAGAGAACGCAATTTCTTCTCTAAATCTTTGATCTTTTCTTCACAGTAGCGATTATCTCTTTGTAGGGTTTGCACTGTGATCTCACTTCGACCATGCGACGTTTGGAGATTTCGCTGTATCTCTTCGAGATCTTGGATCTTCTTTCGAAGAGATGAAATAATGGCATTTTGGCGAGCATTCTGTTCACGAAGATGATCGATCTCCACTTGCTGCTCAAGTATTCTCTGATCTCGAGATAACATTTGATTTTTTAAGTCACTGTTCTGCAATAAGTACAATATGCTTTAGGAATCGATCTAATGGTGGAAGACTTTATTATTTTACTTTTAGGTCTAAAGTAATGGCTCACTTCAGATATCAGCTTATCCCGCTTGTACTGGAGACCGGCGAGATCACTTCGAAGACTGGTTACTATGTCGTTACCAACGTCTGCGTCCATCTGAAGAAATTTTAATCCGTATTTATAATTTAAGATCTTACTATACAATTATTTTGATCATTGATTAGACATATATATTAAACACATGTGTTAAAACTGAAAGACTTACAAAACTCCATAGTGAACTAGATCTTGTTATACACTAGAATCTAGTGACTAGACGTAGACAGTACAAAGAAGTCAGTTTTTCGTGACGAGCAAAAGACGACTAGTGTAGTAAAGTACCACTCCTTGCTTGAAATGTAGCGTGATACGGCTCGAGGTTTAGACTTACCGACCGAGAGTCACGATATCTTTTTCACCGACCTATATAGGCAGGTACTTGCAAGCTTTGCAATTTACATAAACGATGGGGAGCGTACCCCAAATTACGATTTTTATGGACATGATAATTGGTTGGATTGTGATATAGTTGCGATGTCATCACGGCCATCTAATCGAGCGCTATGTTGGGGCAGGTAGACGACGAAAACACGGAAATGTTTATGAAACGGAAGCTTGTAATCTACGTCTTGGTTGCTCTGTTACGTATAGGAACGTATAACAAAAGGCATAGGTACTTATGTTTATATTCCACGAGAAATCCGTGCGAGGTACGGGACGATGCACGCTACCACCCCCTTCAACGAACATTTTTCTAATTCTGTTTAAACCTATCGACCTTTTGATTTACCCTGTTTAGGCTGATAAATTATTAGATTGAGCGTTTTATTTAGTGTGGTAAATGAAGTACCTATAACTGTCAAACTGAATATTACGAGTGCCGATCGTGGTCCTGGGTTTCCATAGCCGGGATGAGCAGACGTATTCGCTTTTCTCTTAAGCAGACTGGAGTCTAGATTTTGCCCGGATACAAATAAGTACAACAGACTCCACGCGATGTGATGCGACGACACGAGGGACTTATGACACACCTATACAATACTTAGTATCTACCTACCTGTAGTTCTGGTAAAATCACGGGACAAAACTGTAATGTACCTAAATCAAATCATTTATTTCTTTGCAAACATGGGTAATTGGTACATATACGTAGATGTACGCTTTTAAATGCTAAAGTCCTCCATAATCTAACGTCGCAGGGACATGCAAAAAATATTCAGTTCTAAAATTAAAATCAAATTAAAAAACCGGCCAAGTGCGATTCGGACTTTGCACATTAAGGTTTCCGTACCAAACCGCAAAGTCAAGTTGGTTGTAATAAGAATATTTTTTTTTGGTGATTTCTGAGAAAGTTATTTAGAGACATCGTTTTATTTTTCCTGTAATCTTTACATAAACTTCTATCACAGAATAATTTCAGATTTTTCTCTATGCAAACTTCGGAAAACCTGACGTATTTTTTTTTATATTTTTCATCAAAAGTCGAAAAATATGCGGCCTAAATAAATTAAAAAAATATTTGTGAATGCGCAAATAGCTCACTTTCATATGGTACCCCATCGAATTTATAAGACAGGGGTTCTTATAAATTCGATGGGATACCATATGAAAGTGAGCTATTTGCGCATGCTTCAGCAGATATTGCAAAAAAAAATCTTTCTTATTTGCAAATTAGTTTGGTTAACGTCATTAAATTCTTATTTCGTTTAGTAGCCTTTATTTTTTTTATTTACAGTAATATTTTTTAAACTATATTATAAATGCGCGGGACAATACCAAAAAATATTTTCTGCATTTGCGCAGTTTTACATTTCACATGACATACCTGGTTAAAATATTGAGTCCGTATTGGATTTCCTCTGACTGCCGACAGTTTTTTAAATAATTGCATTGCATTTTTTTGCATTGTTTGTTTTTTTGATTGCTTTTTACAAACAAAGCTGTTTTCAAAATATATAAGAACGGATGGAAAAGTAAAATAAAAAAAAAAAATTGCCTACTAAAATTTTACTGGGCAGTAAAATTATAAACCTAACATTACACACCTTATACATTTCTAATTTCTATTGCATTCTAAATACCAGTTCCTTATCGGTAGACTTATTCCTAGAAAATAATGAGTCTTTACACAGGTGGAGAGCAAAAAAATAAAAATAAACGCTAAATGTAAAACTCTTTTTCAAATATGTAGTTGTGTTCCTATCAATAAATAACTAAATTTATATTATCATCGTTTGTTGCGAGACTCGAATCGAATTCTTGTGAGCACCTGGATCAGTCTTCAACCAGTATGTAGGTACTGCCTGACACTGTCCACCAGATATCTACACATACAGCGCTATCAGTTAACAACGCATGTACAATAGCTTCAGTATAATTATTTAAGATAAAACAATGTAAATAATTACCTCGGTTGGAGTTTTGCTGCACAGTGCTTCGTAGACTTTCCAATTTTCAGCTTCTTCACTTCCCTTGTCTTCTTCCATTTTGATTAGATCACAAAACAGTAAAAGTTACACATAGATACATCACCAAACACGCTGTGACTTTATGCTGTGATAGTCTACACAGTGATTGCAGCGTTGCTATGGATTTTGAAAACGTCAACACAATAAAATAATCGATTTATAGATGGGGAAGATTTCCACGTTAATGTTACGGTCAGGGGGGTCAGGTGTGGTTACTAAAGAAGGTAGGCCAGCCTGTAGTATTCTCCTTCATTTTCTGTGCTATGAAAACCTTATAATAACAAGGAGAAGCAGTCGGTATTCTTTCAAAATGCATTGTGTGGCCGAGCGGGGCGGTGGCGACGGAACAAATGTTTTGCCATTGACATCGCCCTACGGTCTGCAGCCTTACTGCGTAATTGAATTCGACAAGGCAAAGTGTTTGACCCCATGAAAGAGTATGAACAATTGACCAATCACATAGACGGAACTCCAAATCACGTCTTTCGTCTCGCATGTTTCTTTCATGGGGTCAAACCCTTTGCCTTGCCGGATTGTATGTAATTAGGCTGCCGGTCTAGGCGGTCAACAACAGCGGTGCTCGTTGCTCGTTTCGTGGCGGCCTACTCAGAGGCGTAGCAAAAAAAAACTGGGGCTCTAACTAAACTGTTTAGGTTTGATCAAGTCAAAATATAAATATACTACTCAAAAGAAAAAGGGCCACCTGAAATTTATTAATTTATTCAATAGTATCCAAATGATTCCAATGACACTGACTGAAATTAATTAAAGTAGGAAGTTTTACAAATACATACGCTGCGGCAGGTTATACAGAAGACGAAGATTATAACCTGCCTCTCTGTTTAGCGTTTGTGAACTACGAGAAAGCCTTCGATTTAATCGTGACTTTGGGCTGTACTACAGTCTCTCCAACGGTGCCAGATTGACTACCGGTACATTGAGGTAATGAAGTGTTTGTACAAAAATGCCACCATGTCCGTCTTCGGGATCAGATCTCGGCACCTATCCTTCTCCAGCGCGGTGTGAGACAGGGAGATGTCATTTCTCCAAAACTGTTCACTGCTGCGCTGGAGGATGTCTTCAAGGTGACTGGAGGGGGCTAGGCATCAACGTTAAAGGCGAGTACATCATTCATCTTCGGCTTGCCGACGACATAGTGGTCATGGCTGATACCATGGGGAGCCTCAGTACAATGCTCGATGACCTTAGGAGAGCTGCCGAAAGAGTGGGTCTTAAAATGAACATGAACAAAACCAAGGTAATGATGAATGCCCATGTAACACCCACTCCTATCAAGATCAGAGACTATCTACACTCGAAGTTGTAGACGATTATGTCTACCTGGGACAAACAGTTCTGTTGGGTAGGTCTAACTTCAAGAAAGAGGTCAACCATCGAATCCGACTCGGCTGGGCGGCGTTCGGGCCGTTGCGCTGTATCTTCTCGTCCAATTTACCGCAGTGTCTCGAGACAAAGTCTATGACCAGTGTGTTGACCAGTAGTTACCTATTGGACCGAGATGTGATCGCTCACAATGGGCCTCATCAGAAAGCTTAGAGTCATCCAAAGGGCAACGGCGAAGGCTATGCACGGAGTTTCCTTGAGTGATCGCATCAGAAATGAGGATATCCGCAGAGGAACCAAAGTTACCGACCCCGAAGAATTGCGAAACTTAAGTGGCAGTGAGCAGAGCACATTGCTCGACCGGATTGCCGAAGGGGCTGAAAAGTTCTGGAATGGCGACCGTGAATCGGAAGACAATGCGTTGGAAGGCCTCCCACTAGGTGGACCGATGGCCTGCAGCCTTATTGCGTAATTAATTCGCCAAGGCAAAAGGTCAAAGAGTATGAAATATTTACCAATCACATAGACAGAAATCCACACCGCGTCTTTCATATCGCATGTGATTGGTCGATTTTTCATACTCTTTGTTCTTTGCCTTGCCGAATTCATTCCGCAATAAGGCTGCCGGTTAAGGTTGCGGGAATCCGCTGGAGGCGAGACGCACGGCATCGGTGAATGTGGCGACGGAATGTGGTAACGCCAGGGGGAGGCTTATGTTCAGCAGTAGACGTCTTCCGGCTAAAATGATGATGATGAGGCAGTTTAGATAAAATATAACCAACTTTCAATCGCTTAGTTTAAAAAACAAAGTAAAATAAAAAACCAGCCAAGTGCGAGTCGGACTCGCGCACGAAGGGTTCCGTACTTGGTAAATTGCGATTTTAAGTTTAATAATTTTCTTATTTCAGAAGTTACAGGGGGGAGGTACACATTTAACACTTTGGAAGTGTCTCTCGCGCAAACTATTCAGTAGAGAAAAAAAGAAACCTCAATATCATTTTTAAAGACCTATCTTCAAAAATGTATCTACTTCTTATTCTAAAAAAAAAATAGTAAAAAATTCGTAAACAAGGAAAAAATCATGCTGTGCTGTCGGAGGATAGGTACATATTCGTGGGCTGGCTGACCAAAAAATGGTGTATCCTCCGCCTGCACAGCATGATTTTTTCCTTGTTTACGAATTTTTAGTTCGCTTTTGAAGCAGTCGGGTTTTTGGATTTTTTGATTTAACTACTTTTATTTATAGTCAAAGTCAAAGTCAAAGAATCTTTATTGTGAGACAGCGGTTACAGAGTTGTTATTGAGAGATTTTTGTGTGCGTTTGCACTGCTCCACCATGTTAGGCATACAATAGTTTGAAAAAAAATATTATCCTAGATATAAGTTTATGTGATATGTGTTAATTTAATAGAATAGAAATTTCAATTGAAATAGAGACTTATTTTGCATCAAAACATAAAACCAGTTTGTCACTAGCTCATCACGAATCTGTCGGACAAATATTCATTGTCTATTTACCAAAAAGTCATGTAATTTTTTCTTAAAATGTTTGATGTTTTCAATTTCTCTTATTTGCTTAGGAAGCTTATTATAAATTCGTGAAGACATTCCGAAGAAACTTTTAGACAGTAGGGCTGTTTTTGAGGTCATAATATTTACTATTTTGTCGGCATGTCGACGGGAGTGCAGGTTAGCAAATTTTTCTCCATTGGTTTTTACGAACGTAGCGACCTCATAGATGTAGAGGGCTGGAAAGGTTAAAATCTTGAGCTTTTTAAAATATGGCATACAGCTATCAGAGGCACGTATACCACAAACAGCTCTAAGACATTTCTTTTGCGCCCTAAAAGCGAGTTCCCTGTCTGTAGCATTCCCCCAATAAATCAATCCATATCTAAGCGTAGACGTTACATAGGCATGACAGGCGACTAGTACTGCTGCTTGATTTACAATCCTAGATAGTCTGTATAAAGCGTAAGAAAATTTATTAAGTCTTTTACACACCGTTTCAATTTGCGTTTTCCATGACATATTTTTGTCAATCCATAGTCCTAAGAATTTGATGGTATCTTCTTCCTCTATTTTTTTCATTTCATAATTTACATTTAATGTCAAAGGGGTTTTTCTTTGGGAATAACTAACTATTTTTGTTTTATCTAAATTAATTATAAGATTATTACATGTTAAACAATTTATAATGTCATTTAAAGTATCGTTTATGTCATTTTCAAATGTGTTATTGTCAGTCGGTGAAAATACAGCAGTGCTATCATCAGCAAAAAGGACTAACGGAATTTTTACGGCTCGTGGTAAATCGTTGATATAAATAAGGAAAAGCAAGGGACCCAATACACTTCCCTGCGGCACGCCATATGTAACTTCGCTTGGGTTTGACGAATATTGCACTTCAGTTTTTGTCGCAATATAAAGCCTATTTATTTCAGTTATTTGTAATCTCTGGCTTAAATACGATTTTATCAAGTCTAGAGCATTACCCCGTATGCCGTATCTATACAGTTTTTCGATCAGTAATTTATGATCCACATGGTCGAAAGCTTTGGTCATGTCCATATACATGGCCGTTACTGGTGTCCTATTGTTCATATTTTTGTAAATCCCGATAAGAAGATCGTAGATGGCCATATTTATAGTGTTGTTCTTACGAAATCCATTTTGTTCATTGACAAAAAGATTATGTTTTTCGAAATAGTTATAAATGCTATTGAAGATTACTTTTTCAATGATTTTGGAAAAAATAGGGATTAAAGCTATTGGCCTGTAGCAGGAGATATCCTCCTTGTTACCCTTTTTGAACAGTGGCTTGATGATTGAGACTTTTAGCATACTGGGAAATTTTCCGTTTTGGATGCATAGATTGATCAAGTAGCTTAGAACCGGACTAATGGATTGCGCGACGTATTTTATAATTGACGTAGATATATTATCGTATCCAGTACTGTGTGTATTTTTCAAAGATTTTATTATTTTTAATATGTCATTTGGAATTGTAGGACTCATAAATAAGGAATTAGAATTATTATCAATCAATGTCAGTGTTTTATTATAATGGGATTTCAAATAAGTCAATGTCGAAGGATTTGTAGGTTTAACAAGATTTACAAAGTAACTATTAAAAGCTTCAGCAATTTGTTGGGGATCCGTTATAGATTTTCCATTTAGATTTATTCGTACAATTTCTTCTTTAGGAATGTTATGTTTTGTGGAGTTGATTATCTTCCAAGTTGTTTTAGTTTTATTATTGGATTGTTTTATATTGTAGTCATTTTGCGATTTTTGAGTCACGTTAATTATTCGCTTCAGCCTTGAAGAATAATTTTTGAATGTATTATGATCTGATTTATTTAAACTGATTTATAACTTTTTAGTTAGTTTTTTTTTCGAATTAGATACATTTAAACATATAAGTGTTATATATTTTTGAAATCACCTCTTAAAACACTTTATTTTGATACCCCACACGATGGGTTTGGAAAAAAAAAAATTTTGGGCCCCCACAACATGGCACCCAATATCCGCCATTTTTCTATTGTCCAATTTTAATGTAACCTATGACACTCGCAAGGTTAAGACGCATCGATTGACGTAAGAACCATCTAAATCGGCCAACGCGTTTAGTCTCTGGAACGCCATATAGGAACAAACATACATACATACAAACATACATACTTACATACATACATACATACATACATACATACAAACATACTTACATACATACATACGTAGACTGATAAACACATTACCCTCCTTCGGCAGTCGGGTAAAAAGGAACTCGGTTCACATGAAGATACGGACGCCAATATCGACGATGTCGAGCAAGGATAAGCTGCGGTCAAGAGTGATTTTGGTATATTTTAGATCATTTACTACCAGGGTCTGATTTACCCACAGGCTAACTAGGTTATAGGCTGGGGTACGAGGATCAAGGGGGCACCTAGCTTGCCTTTGCTCAACCACTTATTTACAGAATAATCTTTAGTTTGAAAATTCGCAAATAAAATAGTAAAGCACGTATTACATTGTAAGTTTTCCTGAACACGGTTTGCAAAACATCTTTGCTTCCTATCTATCTAGTTCTAGTGCGTCGCTTATTACACTAGTTTAATTAATTGTCGCAGTCACGCAGTAGCGTAGTTACCTACTTTTATTAGGCTATGAGAGTCATGGTGGCACACAGCGAAGGGTGGTGCAATCCAGTCCTATCAGCCTAGCAAATATTTTTGAGAAAAACACTACTGGGCGCTTCTAGCCTGCCGCCCCGTCTTCTTGATTATCAATACAAAAGAAAACAGGGTGCCATACATTTTCAATCTCCTTTATCAAGACTTTTTGCATGAGTCGACACCGTAACTCCTATGAATAGAAATGTAGAAGATGCGATATCCTGAGATACATTCGTTTAGAATTTTAGATGACCGTAAAAATAAAATTTTACCCATAATAGGCGAGATCCTTATAAAAATTTGATCTGTCTGCAGCATTATTGCGTAATAAATTGCAAAGAGTATGAAAAATCGACCAATCACATGCGAGATGAAAGACGCGATGTGCATTTCCGTCTACGTGATTGGTACATTTTTCTTACACCCGAATTCATTACGTTACGCAATTAGGCTGCAGGTTAAGCAACGCTTGCCAAGGTCAGTCCGTGGAAGGGTGACCATCTTTACATAGCGAGATGCCGCCGTGCCTCGGAAAGCACTTTAAGAGGAAATATGGGCAGAGAGCGCCGACTGAATTTCCTTAGTAAAAAGTCATAATTCGAGGTTTGGCTCTCGTGTATTTCCTCCTCCAATATAAGACCAAAATAAAAGATATTCCATAAACTGGTAAAGTAAGATATATACTATGTCCCTATGTTTTCCTTTTTTCATTTATATTTGTAAAATTTGTACACTAAGCCTCTGTTGACAGCGCAAATTTAAGCATTTTTTGAGGGTTCTAGTGCTTCTAAAGATAATGTATCATCAAAAAGAAAAACAAAGGGACATAGAATATATCTTCCATTTTCAGTTTATGGAATATCTTTTAAATTGGTTAAATATTGGAGGAGAAATTAGACGAGAGCCAAACCTCGAATTATGACTTTTTACTTAGGAAATTCAGTCGGCGCTCTCTGCCCCCTTTTCCTCTTAAGGTTGGTCACATTAATCTATACTAAAAAAATTAAAAAGCTGAAGATGTTGTTTGTTTGAACGCGCTTATCTCAGGTACTACTGGTTGGAATTGAAACATTCTTTTTGTGTTGGATAGTCCATTAATCGAGGAAGGTTACAGGCTATATAACATCACACTACGACTAATAGGAGCGGCGCATAAATGAAAAAAAAAACTTAATTAAAAAAATCAAAAAACCCGACTGCTTCAAAAGCGAACTAAAAAGTCGTAAACAAGGAAAAAATCATGCTGTGCAGGAGGAGGATACATATTCGCCGGCTGGCTGACCAAAATCTGGTGTATCCTCCGCCTGCACAGCATGATTTTTTCCTTGTTTACGACTTTTTAGTTCGCTTTTGAAGCAGTCGAGTTTTTTGATTTTTTTAATTAAGTTTTTTTATTTATAACTTTTTATTTAGTTTTTTTCGAATTAGATACATTTAAACATATAAGTGTTATATATTTTTGAAATCACCTCTTAAAACCCTTTATTTTGATACCCCACATGATGGATTTGGAAGAAAAAAAAAATTTGGGCCCCCACAATATGGCACCCAAAATCCGCCATTTTTCTATTATCCAATTTTAATGTAGCCTATGACACTCGCAGGGTTAAGACGCATCGATTGACGTACGAATAATCAAAATCGGCCAACGCGTTTGGTCTCTGGAACGCCACATAGGAACAAACATACATACATACATGCATACTTACATACATACATACTCACATACATACATACATACTTACATACATACTTACATACATTCATAGACTGATAAACACACACACCCTCCTTCGGCAGTCGGGTAAAAACGTTGCAAAACGGGAAAAAATATTCCTTTTTGAGAGCTTTCGTTGCGTGCGCTGCGTAAGCGGTTAAAGTTACGCAACGTTCATGTATGTAGGGTAGGTAGGTAGCCAGTTGACGGGAGCGAAGCCGCGGGGACAGCTAGTATAATTATAATATAGCTATTCTAGCTGTGCCCGAGCCTTCGCTCCCATCAACTGCTTACCCTAACCTACTTACCTTTCCAGTTCTCAACTACCCTCTACCTACCATTTTTTTTTTCTAGGGTATACTTTCGCGGAGATCGGCACCGTCACCGCCATTCAGAAAATGACGTCAAATGCACAACGCCATCTTTCGAATATGGAGTTCAACTCTCCGAGTATCTGAATTGCGTGTTGTGATTACTTGTGATATTTTACTTCTTGAACACTTTAAATTCATCTAACTTTTGAAAGAGATGAAACAAAAACTAAGTAATAATTCAAGTTATGCACAATTTTTATGTAAATATAAAAGTTATCTACATTAGTTTCGTATATTTTAAATGATGCACGCACAACCAAACAGACAAAAATTCCAAAAAATATGTTGGATAGCCTTTAACACCCTGGCAATATTTTTTGGAAATATTTTCGATGTACAAAAACGACGTTTCTACAGATTTATTATATGTAGGTATTGATTACCTAACAAGAAGAGAGACGACAATAGTTTATATTAGTGTATTTACAATGAATAGCTTCTGTAGTGTCATCGTCGTGTCAGTATTGTTTTCTATGTGTCCGTACAGTCGACAGCACGACTGATTTTGGTACTAGTGTTAAGAAAATCCTAAGATAATGATTTTTCATGCCTGCTTTGTCAGCTTATAGCTCTCTTATACCCCATGGATTTGGGTAGGATTATTTCGCTCGTTCTAAGCAATCGATCGGCATACAGTTTGATCATATCGATTTCATTTTTTTAATTTTATTTATCAGTCAATTATCGTTATACCGGCTCCTTTTCAAAAACAACGTTTTCAAGTATAAAAGCTATCTTTAAATTACGCATACAGTTTAATGAAAGTGTTGTGTTCGATGTAGATTCAGCAGTTAACTACTGGTGAACTAAGCGTCTTCTTGAGTTTTTTTGGTCTTCATGGAGTCAATTCCGCATGGTCTGGTCGCTCGCACGAATGCCTGTATGTCGACCCTAATGCAGTTTGTATGGGATAGTGCGATGGAATTTCGCGGTTTTCGAGTGGTTAAACGAATGTACCGACTTTCTTGAACTGTGGTAAGTTGTAACCCAAACCACAGATGACTTAATAGTTACTACGTAACCCAAACTCGCGACATCTATTGACATTATTCATCTCCTGGTACCGGTTCCCGTATATATCGATAAAATACGCCAGGCAATAAAATCCTTCTTTCATACCTACACAATAATTGACTCGTTATTACTTTTATAAAACTGTAATTTCAGTAAATAGTTTTTATTATATTTAAGAAAGCGCCTTAAGAAAAAGTATTATTTTATGGCTCTTACAATTTATTTAGGCGTTTAGTTTGTTACAGTTTTACTTTGGGAAGGTTATCCTATCGTGCATTTATTTTAGTAGAAGCTAGTATTATATTATCTGTGGTAGAAGTATGTATGTGCCTGAAATAATTGTTCTCATTTAGCGCTCCACAAAAATGTAACATCATAGAAAAGCGATACTTTCAGAGAAAATAGTAAATTAACATTAACATCACCAACACAAACCCGAAGATTTTTGCAGTGTCCTTGGATGTGACAATAAAAATTCAAATAGGTGCGTAGTTTTTATGCCGTTCTGTACATTTTTCCAGAGTTAATACAGGCATAAATAAACAAACAGCTGATATTTTTTTCTTTTTTGTGAGTTGATTTTTGCATAACCGTTCTTTGATTGATACCTAATACCTGTGCAAAAATAATGGCTGGTGATTGAAAATCTTATATATAAAATTCGTGTCACAATGTTAGTTACCATACTCCTCCAATACGGCATGACTGATTTTATGAAATTTAAAAAGCATATTCAGTAGGTCTGAGAATCGGCTACTATCTATTTTTTAATAGGTAGGGTAGTGTAGGGTAGGTAGGATTGGTAGGATAGTGTAGGTGGGGTAGCGTAGGTTAGGTAGGGTAGGGTAGTTAAGGTAGGGTAGGGTAGGCAGTGTAAGGTAGGTAGGGTAGGATAGGTAGGGTAAATGAATGCTATGGTGTTTTTATGGCAAAGCGGGTCAGCTAGTTAACCTATAATATTTTGTCAACCCATTATTACAAACTGTAATTTTTTAAGCACTTTATGGAGAGATTATAAACTCTCGATAAAATGTAAACTGAACATTTCGAAAAGAAAAATACGAGACTGCACCAGTCTACTATCTATTCGTAATTTCGTATAGGGCCGGCGCCCACTGACTGTATGGCAAGGGATTTTCCATGGACAAACGATTTTCACCCTTATTCTAGTGAGATTAGCGTTGAAATTCCTTTATTTGTACACGAATAGACCGAAATCGGCTGGACAGCAGCGTGCGTGATCGGGAACATGTCCATGACTACCGCAGGACCCCGATGGCAAACGCTTCCATATTTGGTAAATAATTACTACTCAATTGGTACCAATTAGTACTCGAACAACGGAATTGGTACCTTAGTAGTTTTCGAGAAAATCGACTTTGAAGGTGGTGCTGCGGTAGTCACGCTCCATTCAGCAGGACCACCATGAGCGCCGAAAACGGGGGCATGCTACAGCTATTCTAAGTATACAAATAATTACAACCCATAAATGTGATCCATTTCGTAAAAAAAACAGAACTGAATCACTTTTATTTATCGAGAAATCAACGATGATAACTTTCGCTCGCTCGTTCAGCAGGACCACGACTTTGAATGTTGATTCCAAGTTGGAGGAGCCTGCGACTTTCCTCAAACCTACATAGAAAATTACTACCCTGCAAGATAAAATTGATACCCAAAATTTACAACTAGTACTCCAGTAGTTTACGAGATATACCATGCCATTGGTGGGGTGGCGGTAGTCACGGTGTTAAATTTTCATTTCAAGATTTCCCTATTAAAAACTCTGTGATTTCTTCCCAAATTTATACAAAAATTACTACTCCTAAAGAAGTTATAGCGATCAAACATTCAGATACCTAAGTGTTGTATTTTAAGAGAAATTAGCTTTCATTACTTTTCCATACTAAAACTCCGCGTATAACCCGACCAAATTAAGTTGGAAATGGTATTTAGCTGTTAAGATGTATACTCATGCACTTATTTATTTTATTTATTTATTTATTTATTTCAACCTTATCACATAAATCTTTACAGGATTACACCCAATACGATTAATGCGCTAAACTACAGTAAACCATTTTACATAACAGTAGTATCTAAACAAATTTTAGGTTAACTTAATTACATAACAAATTTTATTTATAACTAATTCTAAACAATGCACTCTTTGGAATTCACCCAGAGTACAGTAGAATAGGTCCGTCTCAATAGCCACAAGGTTGAGCGTGCGGAGTGCGCGCGTCAGCGGCGCCTCTCTTAACAGGTTGGTTCGACTGCGCGGCTCAACTAACATAATATAATAACACCAATACGATACACTTAGTTCGCAATAAACGTTTTGACTTTGACTATAGTAATAACAACAGTCTATCTATAATTTTTAAACAAACTGTGTACCTATGTACAGAATAAGAAAAAAGAATATCTATCGTTGCCCAAGGCCTTTATATACCTTTGTTAATGACGTGGGTAGGTAAGGTAGGTAGTTGAAAAAAAAAAAACTGCAGTAAAACTGCTTGCCAAAACAAAACACTGCAAAGTGAAAAATAACTTTGTATTTAGAAGTCGGTGTCGAAATACGGAAAACAATAGCTACCAAAGACACCGACTTCGGAAAAGAAAGTTATTTTTGGCTTTGAAGTGTTACACAGTCAAAAGTATATTTCTTTTCCGAAGTCTGTGTCCTTGGTAGCTTGTTTTGGAAGTCAGCTTGATATTACGGTTTAAAAGTTGTTTTACTGCAGTAAATTAGGTTTTTAATACGTAGGTACTTAGGCTAAATAAGAAATATTCGAATAACAACACAGAAGTTAGGTACTTACAATATAGAAACATAATTATTCAACTACCTACCTACCCACGTCATTAACAAAGTTATTATGGGCCTTGGGCAACTATAGGTATTTTTTTTCTTATTCTGTACATAGGTACACAGTTTGTTTAAAAAATATAGAATGAGAACTGTTGTTATTTCTATTCCGACATACATAAACTTAAGTGCACGAGTATACATCTAAACAGCTCAATACCATTGATAACTTAATTTGGTCGGGTTATACGCGGAGTTTTAGTATGGAAAAGTAATGAAAGCTAATTTTTCTTAAAATACAACACTTAGGTATCTGAATGTTTGATCGCTATAACTTCTTTAGAAGTAGTAATTTTTGTATAAATTTGGGAAGAAATCACAGAGTTTTTAATAGGGAAATCATGAAATGAAAATTTAACACCGTGACTACCGCCACCCCACCAATGGCATGGTATATCTCGTAAACTACTGGAGTACTAGTTGTGAATTTTGAGTATCAATTTTATCTTGCAGGGTAGTAATTTTCTATGTAGGTTTGAGGAAAGTCGCAGGCTCCTCCAACTTGAAATCAACATTCAAAGTCGTGGTCCTGCTGAACGAGCAAGCGAAAGTTATCATCGTTGATATCTCGATAAATAAAAATGATTCAGTTTGTTTTTTTTTCACGAAATGGATCACATTTATGGGTTGTAGTTATTTGTATACTTAGAATAGCTGTAGCATGCCTCCGTTTTTGGCGTGTACGTTACCCCAACAGGAAAGTGACTCCTAGAGAGATATGAGTGGAACGTATAATTCGTGCGTAATCTGCTGTGAATGTGCGCCACTTGAAAAATAAGTGCGTGTCGTCGTTTTTGAAAAAGCGGAAAAATAGGTTCCTGCTAGGGTAACGTTGTTCCAGCAGGAACATTCTAAACGAATGATCGGAATGAGAAATATTGTGCATGGGCAGAGAGCTTATATTTGTGCGAAAATGTGCACCGAAAATATTACTTGTGCGTCATCAGGTTTTCGAGATATTGCTTTTCCTGCTGGGGTAACGTTTTGCAGAAATGTGTATCTCTAAAACCATTGTACGTGCGCCTGTAGAATAAACACACACGAGTAGCTCTTGATTTGTGCGTATTTGTGCCGGAATTAGATTTAAGAAAATATTTATAATTTTCAAGTAAATGCGCGTATTTCGAAAACCCGAAAAAAATTCGCAGCGCCTAAATGAGAAAACGTATAAGCTCGCTGAAAACTGTATTCAGTCCATCTTGACGCTTGTAATAACAATAAAAAGTTTCAAAAGCATACGTGCTTGCGGCATCGAATAATATTGCTAAAAGTCAAAACGAGAGTGTCATAACTTTGACGGCAGATAGATAGGTGTAAACCACAAGTATGTGCGTTATGTCAAAAATATATAGTGAAAATATTCAGCTTGGAATGTTTCGCATTTAGTAGATTTAAACAAAAAACTAAACATATAAACAATGGTTGATTATCCGACCAAAATCAAATGACTACGAAAAAGCGACGGATTCAGACATATCGATGACCTTCTTAATTGGACGTATTAAACCTAAGCTGTTGTCCGTACAGTCGCGTTCAAACGTTTGTTGGTATGACCTAATTTTGGGGAATAATTAAAAATACATTAAATGCACCTTATGACCATAACAAATGAAAGAGGTTGTAAATGTAGAAATTATTATTTTTATGCTCTTAATTTTGTTTCTTAAAGTGGCATCATCATGGCATCAAATCACAGATCAAATTCAAACCTATTAATATTAGAACACATAGTTCAATCTAATTATTTGTACCGTGTGTAGTTATTATTATTAAAAATCAAATCAGTTTTTCATTTACATAAGTACTTAGTCTTAGTAATAGGGTGCCGTTTTTAACCTTTGGGTACGGAACCCTAAAAACTCAATGCTAATTTATCTAGCCTACGGCTCAGATCAAGTAAAAAGTCAACATGGAACGTTGCAAACAACAAAGTGACGCTGGTTCAAACTATGCCTTGCCGTACAAATACACAATTACACACACTCACAGCGAAATTATGCCTTAGCTTGTCATTCGAGCTCACAGATAAAATAATAAAGCTCAACTGAGAAGCTAAGGGGTAGTTTCGGTGTACGTGTAATTGTGTATTTATACGGCAAGGCATAGTTGGAACAGGTTTCACTATGTTGTTTGAAACGTTCCATCTTGACTTTTTATTTGATCTAAGGCCTACGGTTTAAATCAATGTAGATACCTACGTTGTTTTTTTTTACTGTTGTGTTAATTGGCTTTTTGTAAATAAACTGTATCTGTAGGTTATTTTTTGTAGTAGGAATTCACCACACAAATCTTGAACATTTTTTTTAAAACAGTTTCTATCAAATTTTTGGTCACTACTTTTTCTACTAATGTTATAAAGGCAAATGTCTGGATGTGTCCACAAAATACTGAATATATTTTAATGAAATTTGGAATAAAGAAGATAGGTTAATACTTTTTCTAATGTACTTACCTAATCAAGTGCAAGTCACGGAAACAGCTAGTAGAATACGTATAATCCAATAACAAGTTAATTTTTTTATAACTTTTCAACCTCAGTGTACTCAGGCACAACACGCTACAACCGGTTCGTGAGTAAAGTTAAGAAGGTCATCATTATGTATGAATCCGTCGCTTTTTTGTAGTCATCCGAATTTGGTCGGATAACCAGCCTTTGTTTACATGTTTAGTTTTTTGTTTAAATCTACTAAATGCGAAACATTCCAAGCTGAATATTTTCACTATATATTTTTGACATAACGCACATAACGTAGTGGCACCTTAGAGCATTTACCTGTTAAATGCTCTAAGAGTGGCACCAATGATCGACAAGAACCAATAACCAACACATTTTTTTTGATCCTATAAAATAAGAGTAGGCAACCGATTTCTTACTAAGCAAACATTGTTCCTTATACAGCATACTTTTGACTAGCTTCCATTGAAATTTGAGCGTAATCCGCCATTTTCAAACAAAATAGAGAGCGCGAAAACTGAGTGCGGCTAGAAATCGGGTGAAAATAGCAGAATTCCTTATAGAAATCCTTAAGGAAGTGGGTAATTTTTTTTTGTTAATTATCCTAATGTAATGTGACTTCCTGGTATTTGATGTTTTCACGGGTTATTAAAGGACTAAAGGATCGATTTTTGTTATAACGGAAGTTTAAGGTTATTTTGATAATAGTAAATTGATGGTGTCGAACACTGGTTTTCAAAAACTGACTTTTCCAATAATCGACACGTGTCGATAATAATTTTTTGAAAAATATTTCATGTGACAAGCGAATATAGATCTTTTTGTTTTGCGTATTTGGTAGATATTTGAAATAGATTTATCAAAGTCGAGCTACCAGTAATCGACAGTGTCGATAATTGGGTAGTAATATGTGTCGATGATTGGTTCTTACAGGTGGCTCTGAAAAATCTCGAAAAAAGATACCCCCGACCCATTAGAAAAAGCCGCGCGTTGAGGCTGTATAAAATGGTGAAAATATTTCAGTTGCATTTCGGAGTACCTACGATTCCGCTCCATGATAAAATTTGGGGAAAACGACCATACAGTCATTATTCTTTGTGCATTGTCACAAATAGCACCTGACGCTTCATTTAACAAATTTTTGCTCATAAATGATATTGGAGTCGTTACTAATATTACGTATATTCTGCAACCGATGGACTAAAGCTCATTGGAAAAAAGCCGTGACACAACAGAAAGTGGAGAACCTGGCCACAGTTTGTCGGAAAGAGAACTTTGCTCCTGTGCTGCAAAAAGGTTTCGCAAATATAACAAAAGATTGCGTCCAAAATGGATTCCGAGCGGGTTTTTTTTCCATTTGGTCATAATTACATCGATATGTCTGAAATTAGACAAACCGAAAAAGAAACCGCGACTAAAACCAATCCGATCCGAAGACGCATTATGTCATTCAAATTCATTTGATGCTCCTACAATGTCAGACACATTGAGGCGAGGTATCACAGACCGATTTATCTAAAGATCCTCTAATGGAGCAGCCTAACAATATCACCAAGACTAATATTAACCAACTTGTTTTAATACCGGAACTTACTTCACCGATCGGTTCACATAATTCTAGTAACAGGAGATACCCAAATTCAAGACTAATCATAGCGGCACAGTTGATACAATAATCGACCAAGCACTTCCACCACCGAAACCTTCATTTTCATCTGGTTTCATCTTCGCAGTAGGTACATAACACCACAAAAGAAGTATTTGGAAAATGCTTTTGGAGTGATTGTTCTATCTCCTTTCAAGAGGAGTTTGTTTTGGAAAAAAAACCACCAACAGTAACAAGTAAAGCTTGGAAATATTGTACTGTGCTGGTGGAATTTCATTACGAGAAAAATAAAAAACAACAAGAAAAGAAAAAAGAGTAAGACAGAATAGAAAAAAGACATTAAAAGTACAGTTAACCAATGCAAAGAAAAATAAAAGATTAAGAAAGCAAAGAATACCGGTGAAGAAGGTTTGACTTCAAAAGAGTCTGATGTGGAGATTTTATACGTGTAACTGTCGATAACTGGATGTTGATTATTGGAGATTCAGTGTCGATGATTGGTGATTTATACACTTTTTTATTTTATTGGATTTTTTTCTAGTCTATGTATAGTTAATAAAAATAATACACCCTATTCTTATCTCAAGAATATACTTTACAATACTCAATTGTTACTTTTGGTTTAAAGATGACTAAATGACTTTTAATTTTATAAAGAAGCCCACTATCTCCTAAAAGTGTCGAGCATTGGTGCCACTACGTTACTTGTGGTTTACACCTACCTATCTTGGGTTGAGTCGGTTTCTTGTATTTTGCCGTCAAAGTTATGACACTCTCGTTTTGACTTTTAGCAATATTATTCGATAACGCAAGCATGTAAGCTTTTGAAACTTTTTATGGTTATTACAAGCGTCAAGATGGACTGAATACAGTTTTCAGCAAGCTTATACGTTTTCTCATTTAGGCGGTGCGATTTTTTTTCGGGTTTTCGAAAAAGCGCAATTACATGAAAATTATAAATATTTTCTTAAATCTAATTCCGGCACAAATACGCACAAATCAAGAGCTACTCGTGTGTGTTTATTCTACAGGCGCACGTACAATGGTTTTAAAGATACACGTTTCTGCAAAACGTTACCCCAGCAGGAAATGCAATATCTCGAAAACCTGATGACGCACAAGTTTTATTTTTGGCGCACATTTTCGCACAACTATAAGCTCTCTGTCCATGAACAATATTTCTCATTCCGATCATTCGTTTAGAATTTTCCTGCTGGAACAACGTTACCCTAGCAGGAACCTATTTTTCCGCTTTTTTTCAAAAACGACGACACGCACTTATTTTTCAAGTGGCGCACATTCACAGCAGATTACGCACGAATTATACGTTCCACTCATATCTCTCTAGGAGTCACTTTCCTGTTGGGGTAACGTACTCAATCGATGCTCATGGTGGTCCTGCTGAATGGAGCGTGACTACCGCAGGACACCTTCAAAGTCGATTTTCTCGAAAACTACTAAGGTACCAATTCTGTTGTTCGAGTACTACTAATTGGTACCAATTGAGTAGTAATTATTTACCAAATGTGGTAGCGATTGCCGTCGTGGTCCTGCGGTAGTCACGGACATGGTACCAATTAAGTAGTAATTATTTACCAAATATGGAAGTGATTGCCGTCGGGGTCCTGCGGTAGTCACGGACATATCGGGAACTTGCGCGGTATCTTGTCCTACTTACCAGTGTCTCAAGACGACAGTCTATGACCAGTGATTGTTGCCAGTTATGACCTATGGCTCTGAGACGAGGCCGCTCACAATGGATCTCATCAAAAACCTTAAGCCACCCAAAGGGCAATGGAGAGGGCTACGGTCGGAGTATCCTTGCGTAATTGAATTAGAAATATAGAGATCTGCAAGAGAACCAGGGTTACCGACAAAGCCCGCAGAATTGCAAAATTTAAGTGGCAGTGGGCAGGGCGCATTTCTCGCAGAACGGATGGTCGATGGGGCAGAAAAGTTCTGAAGTAGCGACCGCGAACTGCAAGACCTTGCGTTAGAAGGCTTCCCACGGCCCACCTGGTGGACCGATGATCTGGTGAAGGTTGCGGGGATACGCTGGATGCGGGACGCACGGGATATCGGCAATTGAGGCGACGCTTGGGGGAGGCCTATGCCCAGCAGTGGACCTCTTTCGACTGATATGATGACGATGCGACCGCGGTAGAATGATTCGTGCTGTCAGCCGGCCCATAGTCATCATATAAGCCGAAAGACGTCTACTGCTGGACATAGGCCTCCCCCAATTGTCGCCACATTGACCGGTCCCGTGCATCTCGTAACCAGCGGATCCCCGCAACCTTCACCAGGTCATCGGTCTACCTTTAGGGAGGCCTTCCAACGCAACGTCTTCCGGTTCGCAGTCGCCACTCCAGAACCTTTCTGCCCCATCGGCCATCCGTTCTGCAAGCAATGCTCTGCCCACTGCTACTTAAGTTTGGCAATTCTTCGGGCTATGTCGGTAACCCTGGTTCTCTTGCGGATCTCTACATTTCTGATTCGATCACGCAAGGAAACTGGTAAGTTGGACGAGAAGATACTGCGCAACTGCGCACGGTTGGCGCAGTGGTTGAGCGATTGGACTGCTGCGCTGCGTGTCGCGGGTTCGATTCCCGCAAGGAACAAATATTTGTATGACCTACAGATAGTTGTTCCGGCTCTGGGTGTTTGTGTATTTATATGTTTGTAAACGCACCCACGATACAGGAAGAAATTCCATGTGCGTGTGAACTGAGGGACCACACTGGTAATTTGCAAAATAAAAATCGCAAGATTTAGTAGTAGATTTAAAACAATTGTAGAACAAATCTGGGAATTTGTAAACAAATATATTAAAAACTACAGCCCTTAAAGTGTGGTCCCTCAGTCCTCACAGACCATCAGCCAGATCTCGGGCAGTATCTGATAAATTAAGGTGTTGTGACTACAAACTTTTAGTAAAGAATTTGTAAAGATATTTACTAAATAACAGATCACAAAGCATTATAGACAAAAAAATATGTAACGGCTAAACTGTGGTCCCTCATACCACACAAGAAAGATAAATATTTTAGTGAATATTATCGAATCAAATAAATAAACTCGTTCTTTTTCTACATAAAGTTTTAGTAAGAGACTTGAAACATTTTGTAAAAGAGAGATAGAAAAAAATATCGACGCAATTTGAAGATAGCGATTAATAAAAGTGGTCCCTCAATCCTCACATCCACTGACATATATATGCATGTACTAGCTGCTAGACGAGAGTGATATCAGAAAGACTAGTGTACTTAACTTTTAGTAAAAAGTTTCTACTAAATAATAGATATCTAAAACTGTTTATTTCTTACCTCTTAGCTGAGATAATATTATTTTTTTATTCCTATGAAAATAGATAGAGTAGTGTGACCACACAATGAAACAAAATGTAGACAGTACTATTATATTTTATTTAGTATAGCATTATATGAAACGAAAACAATGTTGAACTGTTAATTTAATGTTATATTACATGGCCAGTGACTTTAATAAAAAAGTAGGTACAAAAAAAAACACTAATACATTTATCTAAGTAAGTGAAATTTGCATGTAGCATAATTAATGTAAGAAATGTTGATCATCATAGCAAAAGAAACGCTCATTCATATATAAAAAGGCATCGGTAATGACCAAGACCACCTGGGATTAATGATGGAATGAATTCTAATGCGCCCATGATTTTGTAGGTTTTGTTCTTTACTGTTATGGTAACTGGAACATTAGTATGATAACTTTTTTCAGTGCCATTCAAATCGAATTATATTATTTTTGAAAGCTCGTAATTGTTACTCACTTGGTCATTACAAGTGGAACAGTTCCTGTTTCCTTTATCGATGTTAATTGCCTCTTCCAAAATATATATGCCAAATATTTCAATAATATTTATATTTAAGGGCAAAAACTGCAACGTCTCTTTTAATTAAGTTTATTGGCAGGACGTATTTAAACACATTTTAGTAAAAGTTGCACTGAAAAAATATCTTAGGAGTAAATGTTCAAATGTATATGTGATACTACACTGGCAATCATAACTAATATGGTTTCCTTTCTCGTTTAATGGACTAAAATATTGTAAAGCAATTTTTGCCCTCATTAAATAAATCATCGTTTTTAGATTCAATGTCGCAGAGGTTCTTTATATATTGTAGAATTAAGTTAAGCTGGTATATTCAAGGTCAGAGGTTGGAAACAGGACTGGGTGGTCCTGCCAAGACTGGTGACAAGCTAATCATAAGAAATCTTGTCGCTGACATGAGTTTATGCGTCATGAATCAAAACTGATATCAGATGAGCCGACTTCGGCTTCTTACCCCCGGGACAAAACGAATGACCTCTGGAGTACCTGCAGTTTTCGGGATTCCGAACATCTTTCAATGGATTCCATACATATTTTTTTAAAAACGTCGTGTTTTGGAGAGGAACTACCAAAGGCGGTTTTGTTCTTCCAGCGTGGATTCCCGACGAATGGCTATTGTCGTTTTTTTTAAACTTAGGTTACTTTTTAACGTTTCCAACTTTTATAACCTTACGTAGATCATGTTATGGTATCGAACTTTACTTGAATGCTTAAAATTAAGCCATCATAAAACCGGTTGCAACTGCGTTGAAGATTAGGCACGTGAATTCAGCTTTTAACTTTAAGCCTTTTCTAAATACCACTTTTATGATAAGTTAACTTAATATTTAAAAATAATTAATACTATATTGACTATTACGGTTCTTCCTGGTTTAAAAAAATATGTGTTTTACCTTTTTTTTTTGGTGTATTTATTTTTTAAATTTAAAATTATACGTTATCGTTGCGTTAAAAAACTTTTATTTTTATTTTATATCGCTACAATAGGTACGTACTTGCATGAGTAGGTATTGCATAAATTTCGTTATTTTACCTAATCAGCTTGCAGATGGGGTTTCTTCGCCGGCACTTTTATTCCTTGGAATTATAATTTCCAAAAATAGTAAAAGACACGCAAGGCGCCTCATACACTTGCAATAATATTATGCGAGTAAACAGAGCATTTTCAATTTAACCGGGAAATACAGTTTTTTTTGTAACAACAAAGAGGTTGAAAAATTGCCGCTGAAAATCCATAGACATTTTTGGGATCAATAAATGTGTATAATAATCCTTAATTAAGTCAAACAAATATAAGTCAAGCACACCATAGCTGTCAGGTAGCATGTTATTCTTGGTCAACGTGCCAGCAGCAAAAAAGAGCAAGCAGTTGAGCACACGCATAATACCTATGACACCACCTCACCTATCGGCCATTAATATTATGTGTATTACACGTTATTATAATATCTAAATGTAATAATTACTTTAATTAAATTCATTAAGTAAATTATATCGGTTTTATTCGCATCCTCGACTGCAGCCGTAAGTAATTACTTGTTCTCAGTTTCCTGTTTTATTTATCCTAATAAACACTATGCGCACGAAAAAGAAAACCACTGAGCTGATACACATTAAACATAAATTAACAGTTAAACAATGTTTTCGTTTCATTTAATGCTATACTAAATGAAGTATAATAGTACCGTCTACATTTTGTTTCATTGTGTGGTCACACTACTCTATCTATTTGCATAGGATTAAAAAATAATATTATCTCAGCTAAGCGGTAAGAAATACACAGTTTTAGATAACTATTATTTAGTAGAAACTTTCTACTAAAAGTTAAGTATACTAGTCTTTCTGATATCACTCTCGTCTAGCAGCTAGTACATGCATATATGTCAGTGGATGTGAGGATTGAGGGACCACTTTTATTAATCGCTATCTTCAAATTGCGTCGATATTTTTTTCTATTTCTTTTTTACAAAATGTTTCAAGTCTCTTACTAAAACTTTATGTAAAAAAAGAACGAGTTTATTTGATTCGATAATATTCACTAAAATATTTATCTTTCTTGTGTGGTATGAGGGACCACAGTTTAGCCGTTATATATTTTTAGTCTATAATGCTTTGTGGTCTGTTATTTAGTAAATTTCTTTACAAATTCTTTACTAAAAGTCTGTAGTCACAACACCTTAATTTTTGAGATACTTCCCGAGATCTGGCTGATGGTCTGTGAGGACTGAGGGACCACACTTTAAGGGCTGTAGTTTTTAATATATTTGTTTACAAATTCGCAAATTTGTTCTACAATTGTTTTAAATCTACTACTAAATCCTACGATTTTTATTTTGCGAATTACCGGTGTGGTCCCTCAGTTCACACGCACATGAAATTCCTAGTAGGGCAACGTTTTAAAAAAAAAAAAAAACTTTCGAACGCTGCCCAGCCGGGTCGGATTCGACGGTTGACCTCTTTCTCGAAGTTGGCCCTACCCAATTGGATCATTTGTCCCAAGTAGACATAGTCGTCCACAACTTCGAGTGTAGTCTCCAACCTTGATAGGAGTGGGCCCATAGTGTGACAGTAAAATTGAACAAACATCCCCTCATTGGTCAGTTTGGCGCCAGTAGGTAAGGGATCAAACACTTGGCAAATAAAACATATATTTACAAAAAGAAGATGTATTAAGTACAAAAAAGGTTTACAATACTGAAGTTTAATTTGTATACCGCTTCTGTCTACGAATTCAGTATTTTCAAGAGGCATACATTTACAGTTACCATTTTTACCAACGAGTTTGCCACACAAGTTTGAACTTGAACAAGGCCATGAGCTTAGCTGGTCACGCGGTGATGCCTAGCAAACAGTATTTATAATAGTTATACAGTTATAATCAGATCTTGAGCATAATGTTGAATACATTTATCAAACCTTGAATGCGAAGCGAAATTGTAATTAGGTTGCGCTATCAGGAATGTTCTTAGGACGTTACTACGAAACAAAATCAGTAGGAATGTCAAGAGTAATGTCAATGTCACTTAACTAGCTTAAATCTAAAGAACTTATAATAAAATGTATGCCTGTGGCATATTTTTATGGAAATCTAATAAGGTAAATAGGTTTTAGCCTCTGACAATTTGTAAATGGACAACTTTTGACACATTCCAAGAATGAGTACTTAAATATTTATCAAAAATATAACGTAAATAGGCTTTTGCCTTTGGCAATTTCTATAAGGTTCTTTATACACATTCCAAGACAGAGTACTTTCTTATATATCAAAAATATAAAGTAGGTAAATAGGCCTTTGACAATTTTTAAATCGTCAACTTTAGACACATTCCAAGAATGCATATAAAAAAATATGTAACTTAAGACAATTCTACTATTCGATAGTTGGCTAATAAAAGCCAATAGCGGTCACAATGGCAAGCTTAATTCACATTAAGAGCTATTAATTAGTAGTACGCGCCTTAGCTAGACTTCTGCCTAATCTGAAAGCGATGAGATACTACACTAATGGCAATAGCCGAGCTGAAATGTGACCAGAAAACTAGTGAACTATTAACAGTACCATTTCTGTCGAACAAAGTAAATTAAATTGTAGTTTAGCTCTTCCGGAACGAAAATGTTCCTAGCTACTTATAATATCTCTCAATGGGACCGCGCCGTTAAGACTACACTACATACGACTTTCACTCGGTGGTATGTCATGTGACTAGCACATACTTAACATTAAATAATCAACAAAGCAACATAATAAAAAAAGAAACTAAATAAACATGAAAAAATATCCACCAACACGCACTGGGCCCGCGTGGTGGATTAATGCCCATTCCCTCTCTCACAGAGAGGAGTCCTGTGTCCCAGCAGTGGGAACATTAAAAGGGTGGTGGTGGTGGTGGATGAAAGAAAAATACCACATGAATAAGGTAGGTAATCAAAACAAACATGTAAAAAAAAACAAATGAATGAGGTAATCAACACAGTACCATGGACTGCAAAACTAACCTAAACAAAAAAATCATGTACTTCAAACTAGTTTCTGCTTGGCAGTCACTGTCTGCAAATTAGAAAGAGAAACTAAGGTTTAGTATACCTTATAATTGATACTTCAATGCTTCTCTTAAGGCTAGCAGCTCAAAACCCTCGGTCAGATGTTAGTCATATAGTGACCACAAATGCTGGGCAGTTCAGTTTTTCTTTCAAGTTTTATAATATCTAATTATCACAAGGTTAAGGCACAATACGATATGTTTTAAACATAAGCGACATTTTGGCAGAGTATAAGGGTCAGTACTCTATAGCTTCGGACGGCGCGAGCAGTGCTCACTGCTACGAGCTACGACTACAGGAAGTACAAGGTGTCCGTGAGAGTGTAATGTGGCGGGCTGTGCAGACTGTTGGCCGCCAGGAACGCCAGTTTGTGCGCGTACTGGCACACAGACGGCACTCGGACTTGCGACGAGCAATTGAAGTACAAGTGGGTCAGCTTGTAAGTCAGCCATTGCATCTGAAATCAACAAATGCGTTATAACTTTTCATACGATAAAAAACATACATGCAAAATTCGTAAGTAATTATTAGTTTCCTGAGCAAAGTTGAAGGACCACATTGAGAAATTGTAATTAAATTTCAGTAATTCATTTTATTCTAAAAGTTGTTAAGACTTTATTCCTTGATACTACAGTTCTAAATTACTGTATTATTCATGCAACGGTTCCATGTGAAGCATTACAATAAGACGGTTTTAAGAGCCTAAGCAAAAAATCTTTTTTATTTTTTTCTTATAAATTAACCTTTTTGGTTTATAAATAAAAAAAATATAAATTACCCGATCAGGATGTAGTCCAGTGGTGTCCTCGATAACATTGTAAGATGTTGGTGAGATTGTACCTTCACGCACATTCTGAGACACCAGGTAGAAATCATATCTGTAAATTAAAAAAAAAAAAAAATAATTAAAATCTTTTTTTAAACAAGTATTTTTCGTATTCTTCTCAGCAAACAAAATGGCAGTGCACAAAAAATAATTAGTCCGTCATATTGGATTTAGAATGACGTCACTTAACTAACCATGCATTGTCATCCAAACTAAACATATATGCAAAATTTCATCTTAATCGGTGGAGGAACACACTTAGGTACATACATACATTGCAAGTTAAATAAAAGCTTGTAAAAACAATATATTATTGTTTAGCATACATCCCACGTTTACCAAAGAATGTCAAAAATGCGTAAGGTTCGGTTTACCAATAAGAACACTTAACACAGTATTATTTTCAAAGGGCAATGCCCATTTTTGGCCACGAAACGCCCAACAATTTGTTTTAGTTAAAAAAAACGATATTGTTTTATATTTATTAATCGCGGTATTCATTTAACGAAACAAGATTGCAACATTTTTGCAATAAAAAAAAGTACCGAAAAAATCAAATGAAATAATGTAATCATTGGTTTGTGGGTAAAATAAAAAGTGTTGCCAATTATTAATTTCATTCAAAATATACTGGATTATCTTTTATTCAATAGATTTTTTATGGTGTAATTATTTTAGTGCCAATATTATTAGTTTTTTGCGATTATTATTATGATGTTATGATAATTAAACAAGCGAATTGCTAGTTGATATACTATAAATTCTTTAGATCATAACAAAAACGCTACTGCACAATTTAACTGTCATTCTTATTTTTTTTTTCAAAATACATTAATAACAGAATTATAAAACCGGCCAAGTGCGAGTCGGACTCGCGCACGAAGGGTTCCGTACCATTATCGCAAAAAACGGCAACAAAATCACGTTTGTTGTATGGCAGCCCCCCTTAAATATTTATTTTATTCTGTTTTTAGTATTTGTTGTTATAGCGGCAGCAGAAATACATCATCTGTGAAAATTTCAACTGTCTAGCTATTACGGTTCATGAGATACAGCCTGGAGACAGACAGACAGACAGACAGACAGACGGACCGCGGAGTCTCAGTAATAGGGTCCCGTTTTTACCCTTTGGGTACGGAACCCTAAAAAACTAAAATAAACATAATAATAATCTTTGGGGCGCTTTCAATTCTGAAACGCTGATTGTTTTATGTCTGTTATGTGGCAACATCGAATCTGACATTATGACAGCACGGTTATCTGTCATATGTGTAAATCAGTAAATAACTAAATAATCACAACCCGTTTGCATTTCTATTATTTTGTTTGTTTTGTTTGTTGCTGGTAGAAGTGCAATTAAAAAGTATTGTTGCAATTGTATTCTCGGCCTTCGAACGGTAGGATGCGGTGCCCATATTATGACAGCAATATGGTATTTGGGTTGGGCACGGCATCATGCTGATGTTTTCCCTCCTGCTCAATTTCTGGATGATGTACTAATTGTTTATGATGCAAATGATGTATAAGATCATTAAATACATAATAGATCTAAAAAAACTGGATAATATACGTATTTATTATAGAAAAATGATTGTTAAAAAACTGTATTTGTGAAATAAAAGACCATTTAATATCTTAACAATCCGGACTTTTTTCTAAACCAATTCCTATACCGATTAATTCTTTAAATAGCATATTATCATTTACATATGCTTTTATATGTGGGCACCCAGGGCCAAAGTGTCTATGGACTGTGGGCATTCCCCTTTATAGATGACACCCGCGGGAAGATCGAAGGTGTTCTATGTTATAGGGTTTGCTTTCCGCACTTAGTCATTCAGGTGTACCGTGCGTGGGCTATGGCGGCCGTTGGGTGGATTGTTCCCACTAGCCCACCTCCTTCCAGAAGCTAATTAGGGCTCCTGGTTTTCTTAGAACTTTTGTGCAAGTTCTGGGCGACCCAAGGGTTTGTGTTTTTATCTGGGTGATCCCTATCCCTGTGCTTTCAAAGAGAACGGCGTAACGGTCGATCGAAGGTGTTATTGAGAGTATTGAAACGCAAGACTGTTCATTATTTTCAGCGGCGTCAAATTCACAAAATATTGATGGTGACCGGAAATAAATTAAAATGTCGAACTGAGGCAATGGATCTGAAGAATTTCATTCGGTTGTGATTAAGTTGTTGTTATAAGTTAAGTGTTATCAGTTACTCAATTAGTGTGCTGATGTAAAAGCGTAAAGAAAGATCGGTGTCGGAATCGTTAAGGTGGTTTAACACCGGCGAGGCGTGGATGGGATGGACGAGAATTGTATGACAAAATTTCTATACACGCCCTACCCATCTTTAGTGTAAAAGGTCATGCGTGAGGATGTGCGAGGCGAGAATTGAAATATTTGTTATAGTACAATATTGAACTTTATTGCTTTAAGAATAGAGTATTTATTTACTTTGTAAATATGGATATAAATCTCGCACCGGTCCTGAAGTGCTAACTCGCGAGTTCGCTCCGGCCATCGCAAGACATCGCTGCATACTCTCTCCAGCTCCCAGTGCTACTTACGAGCCGGCGCGTCACATCGCGACTGGCGAGGCAGCGCTGGCCATCGCGAGTCGGCGCGGTGTGACGATGGACATGTTTCCGTATAAGAGGTAAACGTGATTTCAATTCTCGCGCACCCCATCCGCGCCTCGCCGGTGTAAAACCACCTTAACAGGTGTTAAACAAAAAGCGCGAGTTTATGTATGTTGGCACAACGAACCGTTCCGGTTGAGTGACGACGTCATCGATGACGGTGCCGGGGCGCGGGTTCTCGCCAAAGCGGCCGCGGTCCAGGAATATGCGGGTGTTGATGCGCTTAGAAACGATTATGAAGGCCATTTTGTACTCAGCCTCGCCATAAATTTCAGCCAGCTTCTTTTTTATTTCTGCCACCTAGAAAGAATAATATAATATTGCTTAGAATCGCAAATTGACATCATGGATACCATAACCCATTGACACTTGGCAAGTCGACACAAGTTTGACTAAATAGTACTGAATCCCGAAGATTTAAGTTGGTGGCACTATTGTACATGGGTCACACCGAAAGTTTTTAGATTTGGCAGTGGTGTCGCATCCCATACAAAGAAATTGTCCCGACGTACTGTACTGATTATTTGTTGTACATCGATCGCGTTCGGTTCCGTTCCACGGATATAGATGATGATCTATCTATCGCCGTGGAACGAAACGCGATTTACAAAAAATAATCGGTGTAATGAAAAACGCTGGTTACGTCGGCACGGTTTCTTTGTATGGGATGAGGCATCTGTATGCTAGCTGTATTATCTGTGGATTAGGCCAGTAAGAAAAGAAGATTGGTATGTCAGTCATTGTTTACCAGTTGTCTTGGAAAATGTTAGTCAGCAGCGCGCAAGAAGCAGGATTCTTATTAACATTTTCCAAGACAACTGGTAAACAACCGTCAGTCCGTCTGGCTGACCAGACGGACTAACGAATATTTGTCTATGGAAGTTATGGCATTCGTGAGTCATCCTCCTTACAGTCTCGACCTAACACCTTGTGATTTTTATTTATTTCTTAAAATAAAAGATAAACTTAGAGGAATTCGTTTTATGAACCCTGAAGATGCCGTGGCTGCGTTTGAAAAAGGCGTGAAAGAGATCCCTAAAGAAGAGTTGGCCACTGCTTCAGCCAATGATTCCATCACATGCGACGGTGTTTAAACAGTAACGGAGACTACATCGAAAAGCAATCAAAACATTAATAGGTTTCTACATCATTCAGTTTTCTAATTTCTAAAAACTTTCAGTTTGACCCCTTGATTGCAAAGAATATAACAAATTTTCTTTCAAAACAATTGAAGAACAAAAGACAAGACACAGACAAGACAAAATATATTTATTTCAACTGGGCCACCAAGCGGCACTTTTGAATGTCACAATTTAAATTTAAATGGAATACAAGTTGATTCTACCGTGCATTCGGAAAGTAGCTAGTTATGGAGAAGAATGCACAAGAAACTCCATACTTTTTAAATTTACATGGAATAAAAGTTGATTCTACCGTGCATTCGGAAAGTAGCTTGTTATGGAGAAGAATGCACAAGAAACTCCATACTTACTCTTTAAAAAAAAAAAAAAAGATTCTACCGTGCATTCGGAAAGTAGCTTGTTATGGAGAAGAATGCACAAGAAACTCCATACTTACTCTTTTAAAATATTTAGGTACATGAGTACATACATTAATAAATTCACATATGTGAGGACAATGCACCCAGAATAGCACTACACACTATACTATGTAAAGGTATAAAGAACACAGGCGAAGTATAAGTTTCAGAGAACTCGGTACACATTTAGATCTGACTTCTTTAATTTGTAAAGCCGTTATCAAGCACTTTGATTTCTTTCATTTTTATTTTCTTTTATACTTGACTTACCTCGTGACCGTGCACATAGGGAATCTGTCCGTCACCAACGCCGTCGCGATAGATGAAAATGCGTTGTGGCAAATTACCCTCTGCAAAATAATAATTTTACAAATGTTATGGACTTGAAATGGGACGATTATAAACTGAAAGTATGATTGCATAATTCGAGATTTAAATTGTAATAGTACTAAGCAATCCTTTCAATAAGTAAGATTTTTGGTGGGAAGATGAACTATTAAAAAAAAACTGGCCAGATGCGTGACGGATTTCGCGCATTTAGGGTTCCGTGCCAAACCGCAAAATCAAGTTGGTTGTTATAGGAAAAATGAGGGCAATTGAAAGATCTGATCTGATGTGTTAGTGAAATATACGTAATAATATAAATACATTCAAAAATTCCTAAAAATAGCTGACTTAAGTGGTATTTGATGCCTTTGTTTTCCAGTATTTTTAAAACATAAAAATGCAGTATTTATCTACTCAACGAGCTTTAAACAACGATACGCCACTCGATATAGTCAAAATTTTTGTTTCGCGCCCCCTTTTTGCCGTATAGAAAAACGTTTAAAAAAAAGTTGTCACAATTAGTATGGCTTTGGGTCAAAAAGATGCATAGACTGTGAAAATTTGAAAACTGTAGCTCTAACCGTTTGGCTGTAAAACTAGTGGTACAGCCGACGGACACGTGAGTGACAGCAATAGGGCTACGTTAAGACCCTTTGCCTTAGGGTACGGCACCCTAAAAAGTAGTCAAGCTATAAAATTAGACCTAGATGAAAATAGTTATTTATGCTACAAGTGCGGAAGGTAGGTGATTTCCGATGAGTGGCATTTTTATTCACGAGCGAGCGAAGCGAGTGAGTGGATAAACCGACACGAGTCGGAAATCATCTTACGTACGTGTATCATACAACATTTTACTATGCATTGTGCGAGGAAATAAATAAATTAATAAAATGGCGGGCTTATTCAAGCGCGTTCAGCATATCCACAGATTAACTAATAGTGCCTCGGGCATATCTACTGCGCATGTGCGAATAGCTGTCACATCGTAACGCATTAAGGCACGAGCAAAATATACGTTCTGCCAAACATATTTAATGAATATTTAAAATTAATTTATTGATCAAAATCAAAATTTAGAGTAATTAAAAACGCCTAAAATAAAGTATTAGTTTTATTTTACCTTTTATATGGATGATAATCTGTACATAACTAATTTTTAAAACTTTTCTCAAATAATAAAAACTCTATGCGTCGGGCTGACGTTGGAGTTATAAATTAAAAAAGTACAGGAAAGTAAAAAGCACTAGTGAAAAAAAGTGTCACTTTCCGCACAGTTTGGCTGCTTGGAAAACCGCTCTTTTCGAGGACATGCATTGTAAAAATATTATCATTATATTTGAACTTGTGTACAATATAGAATTAGAATCCAAAATATGTTACCATTTAGCTCTCGATATCTGCGCAGGGCTGCACCGATGTTGAAGCCCATGTGAGCACTCATCTCCTCGCCGGACGTGTGCGAGTTGACGGCGGAGTAGTAGCGCGTCAAGTGGCGGTCCAGCGTGGCCACGAACCCGCCGAAGCTCTTCTCCTTGGAGCGAGTGTCGTGGCACACATCGTAGCCTATCACTAGGATACTCTGCAGAGGGATATCTACCCTCCATGGGGCACCACCAAGCTGTAAATTATCAAAACATATTTTTAATTTGCTGAACTAATTTGTTAATTTGGTCGAGTCGCTCGGCTCAGCGCTCGGCCGTCACTCCGTCAGACTCTACCAAAGACAAGCTCGCGGCGACCGACAGCGTCGTCGGACAGCGCGACTCTAAAACAGCCTAAAATGAAATTAAGTGGGAAAATGAAAGAGTGTAAAAAAAAAATGAAACTAGCGCCCATATTTAATTTGTATTCATTTATATCTGATTACATTCTATCGATCGAACTTATTTTATTGTTGACTAGCGGGCGCCTCGCTGTTTCACCCGCTTAGTTCCGGTTCCCGTGGAAATGTTGTTTGGCATAACGTTTTCGCATAACTTTTACCAGCATAATAATACATGTCATTTGGTCTAATTTGTTTTGCCATAATTTGAAGTTGCATAAATATTTATTCATCATAATAATTTTATCAGTACTTATTTGAACGTCGAAAATTAAAATACCTACGAATAAAATGTCAATTTTCAAAATATCACAAAATTTAATATTGATTTGAGTTGATTGAAAGTTCTTTTACCTAAGCTTAAAATGTATAATAAATATACCTATTTGATATAAGGACCCAAAATAATAAGGTTAAGGTGCGGCGGGGTGGCCTTTGGGCCACCCTTGAGAAAATATCATTATGCTTATATGATTATGCATCATTATTATTGTGCCAGCAGTATTTATGACAATATACATTATGGCTCAGCATTTATGCCTAAAACCTATGGCTAAACCTTATGGGTAATGATCATTATGCTGAATTTCGTTATGCCAATGTAAATTATAGGAATATATTTTATGCTTATCATTAGTAAAACGCCCGTTTCTATACTTTAGGTATGGAACCCTAAAAAAAAGCAATCCTATGATTATGAATATATAAATTAACCAGTTTGATTTTGTCGACACTAAAGATTGCCCTAAGGAGCAGGACCAGCATGTTTCCAAGCATTTTATCTTGAATATAATTTGTAATATGCTTGTTTACAAAGAGTGCTACTATCATTTGCATCCTGCTAATTAAAAATCAGAGTTTAGTTATTTTAAATTGCATTTAGGAAATACATAGATCAGGCATGAATAATGCTTACCTTGCAGTTAATTTGAATAGCAACTTTTGTAGCAATTGACATAGCAGACTTGGAAGTCATGTTGCGAGCACATACAACTTGCGTGGGCACAGCACGGTCTACTGTGCATTTCTTTTTAATTGCCTCATACCTGGAATAGAGATAATGTTGTAGGGAATTCATAAAAGGAACGCGGACGAATTCGCGGGCAACAGTAACTAAATACCTAAGATCCATTTTACTCAAGTTTATAATGTTTGAAGACTCACCTGTCCGGGAACTGGCGTGCCAACGTGCACAGTATCAGAGCAGGATTCTTTCGAGCAATGGCGTTCTCGCAGGCGTTAGCATATTCCATAGGGTTGTCACTTCTGATGGTAACTGAAACAGAGTATAATTAATATTAAACTTCTGCAGTCACGGATTTTGTGTATTACTTAGATTGTATAAGTATCAGCTTTCAATAACTAATATGATTGCATTAAGCCAATAGGTTTCCCAGCTTAAGAAGTGTGTTAAATTTGATTGGTAGTGCATGTGAGCTTTTTTGATGTGCTTAAGAAAATCTGTGTCAGAAAAGTGTGAGTTATGTGTCATCTGTGGCAATACTGACCAAGAGTGCATTCCCACAAAGTTTCAATAGAATATGCAGCCAGTTTAAACAAGCACTATTTTAATTTATAACAAAGAAAAATATTTTATTATCATTTTCCTTTCACAGAAGATGCTGAGAATTGTTGTTTTGTACACTGAAAAGCTGTAATGTGTAATATTATATTGTTTTGTATACAAGCACTATTTTAATTTATAACAAAGAAAAATATTTTATTATCATTTTCCTTTCACAGAAGATGCTGAGAATTGTTGTTTTGTACACTGAAAAGCTGTAATGTGTAATATTATATTGTTTTGTATACAAGCACTATTTTAATTTATAACAAAAAAATATTTTACTATCATTTTCCTTTCACAGAAGATGCTGAGAATTGTTGTTTTGTACACTGAAAAGCTGTAATGTGTAATATTATATTGTTTTGTATACAAGCACTATTTTAATTTATAACAAAAAAATATTTTACTATCATTTTCCTTTCACAGAAGATGCTGAGAATTGTTGTTTTGTACACTGAAAAGCTGTAATGTGTAATATTATATTGTTTTGTATACAAGCACTATTTTAATTTATAACAAAGAAAAATATTTTATTATCATTTTCCTTTCACAGAAGATGCTGAGAATTGTTGTTTTGTACACTGAAAAGCTGTAATGTGTAATTGTTTTGTATACAAGCACTATTTTAATTTATAACAAAAAAATATTTTACTATCATTTTCCTTTCACAGAAGATGCTGAGAATTGTTGTTTTGTACACTGAAAAGCTGTAATGTGTAATTGTTTTGTATACAAGCACTATTTTAATTTATAACAAAGAAAAATATTTTACTATCATTTTCCTTTCACAGAAGATGCTGAGAATTGTTGTTTTGTACACTGAAAAGCTGTAATGTGTAATATTCTATTGTTTTGTATACAAGCACTATTTTAATTTATAACAAAAAAAATATTTTACTATCATTTTTCTTTCACAGAAGATGCTGAGAATTGTTGTTTTGTACATTGTGAAAAGCTGTAATGTGTAATATTCTATTGTTTAGTATCAGAAATATGTTACTTACCTACTTCAGGTCTGGGCATCCTGAAACCCACAGCTCCAGCTGTCTTTATGATCAAGTTAACGAAAGCTTCAGTGTCGGCACGCTGTCTTTCGGGTGTAATAACAATCCAGGAAGGCAGTTGTGCGATATCAAGTAAAGGTTTTGACCTCATGTCCCTGGTCCAGCCTTCGGTCGTGTCACCGGCAGCGTACCGATGGTTGTTGCCCTGCACGATATTTTCGGCCGGAAGTTGGCGACCCTTGAATTTCACTAAATCTTGGGACAGAGTAAGTGCCCAGCTACCCATTTCCTAAAAAAAGAAAGTTATTTAGTTTTGATATACACCACATTTTCATTTAATTTTTTTCAATTGATCAATACACATACCTTTACCACTTCCTGAGATTTGGTCAAACGTTGGTTGAAAGCCAATAGCTTTTGAATACGTATATCAGGTCCGATCTTGGTGTGCACGTCAAGGGCCTTCATGAGCCTGAAGTTGGCGCGCATCTCGTCGGTGAGCCCCGTCTGGCGGCACAGCTCGGGCACCAGGTACACCAGCTCGGGCATGCCGGCGCGGATGTCGCGGGGCTTGGAGCGGGAGATCAGCATGGGCTGGCCAACATCATTGATCCGGATGTTATATTTCTGAAAGTAGGAGTATAATTAAAAATCTAAGTACCATGACGAGTTCCTGACAATTTCACGAACTAATAATAGATAATGGCTATTAAAAGTCATACCTTTTTATAATAATCTACATAAGTAATAGTTTCATCCCGCGTCTTGAAGGTTGATCTTGGGGATTCCTGCCATGAAATATCGTCGACTCGATAAGTCTTCTTATTATAATCGGTCATCACGATTTTTCCTGGAATAATCATAAAACATTTTTGTTAGGCTTGTAATAAATCACGCTTAACTTCAACTTCATTCAAGAGATCAAAGTCAAATATATTTATTTCAACTAGGCCATTCGGCACTTTTGGACGTCAACAATAAAAATTTACAAGTACCTAATATACGTAAAAAATTATTCTACCGTCCATTCAGAAAAGGACAAGAAACTCCATATTTAGGTACTCTTTTAAAAAAAATAAGTGTTTTACAAATTTACATAAGTACATACAAAAATAAATTATATATCACCACATAAATTAAGATAACGATTATTTTCGTAATTAGTAGAAAACCACTACTTATATCCAAAAAAATCTGATTTATGTATTTCCTTGACCAACTTTATTAATTTTATAGAGAAAGAATAATAATATATATTTTTTAATCATGTTTTAAATTTTACAGTTAGTATGATTACAAAGTTTTTAGACAAAATGATTGTGATGATGAATACTTCTAATTTTTATAAAAAAAAAACAAGTTTTTTTGACATGCCCAGATTCGCCAGAATTTGGACCCTGCTGAATCACTTACCAACGACGTCTTCCAAAAATATTTTTTTATAGTTGTTGCCCTTTGTTGCTGCATACTCACTGAGCATTTGTAGCACAGTATCCAGACGGAGCACCTATAAAATAACGAAAACGTTTGATGGAGTTAAAAGTAACATTACTTTTGCAAGATGAAAAAAAAAAAGCTAAGCATACAGATGCCTTACCTTGTGCGTTATTTCTGTTACCATCAACAGACGATCCTCATATTGATTAATGGTGGTCTTATATCCAGGCCAAATTTGTAAACGAAAATCTGGGATGTCCACCTACAAATAATGAAATGTCATAAAATGCAATTGAATAATTAATTGATCCATCCTCATGTGCTAATAAGAATCATAAAAACATACCTTAGCTATTGGATCAAAGAAGTCCCTGCCCATCAGTTGCAAGTTCAATATTTGGAAGCATTTCCTGATTATTATGTTAAAGACTTGAATATAGTGGTAATCCCCTGGGCTTACAGCACAAGTCAACTGTAAATAAACCAATTAACATAAATAATTTGTTGCAAAGCTAATACATTTTTTTCATTTCAGAAATAATTGATAGTTCTTAATTATTTATTGTCCACCAAAAACAATATTACATACTGTGATAATAAAGTACATGTACAAAGGTGAGCTTAAGTCAATGTTGAGTTTTCTTACAGCAAACCCTAGGGTGACAGAGAAAGATGACATTATAGAAGAGGGCAGGATCCAGTGTACAATTTAAAAATAACGTAAGACGAATTAAATAAAATATACTTACATAAATACATATTTTTATATACATACTAATATTATGTCAATGCGCAAGGAAATGATCTTTAATCTTCCTCTTGTAGTCCACTTCCAGAGAAGGGCTGTCGCGTAGAAAGTGTGGGAGAGTTCTGCATAAGCAGAGAAAGAGCCATATTAGTGGCTGGAAGTGTATCGTGGAGGGCGAAGGAGAAGAGAAGTGGCAGTGCTGCATGGTTTACCCTTCGGGACAAGGTACTGAAAGCGTTCACGAAGGTATTGAGAAGAATTAGGATTGTGCTGCACAATCCTAATTCTTCTCAATACCTTACAGAGAAGGGAAAGATAATGGGTATCTTCACGACGCCGAATCGGCAGCCACTTCAATCGCCGAAATTCCGGCATTTGCAGAGGCCAAAAATGAAGCGGATGTAGAAGTTCTGCAGTCGCTCGAGTTTATTAAGGAGTACCTCTGTTGCATCTAAAAAACAGACATCCGCATGGTCTATGAGCGGTAGAAAAAGGGATTGTGCAAGAGTAACCTTAGTGTGAAATATCTTACCATTTCACACAGGTCTTGCACAATTGAAACATTTTTGGAAATGTTCAAGGAACTGAAAAGAGTAAAAGACCCTCTTACTCACATCAGCAATATGAACCTCCCAAGAGTCCATGTTAACATCTAGATTAATAGGACTTTTTGAGTAATGTATGGGCACTGCACATTCAGTACCAACGGGAGAGACTGGTGATCGAATAGGCGGCCGTCAATTAATAATATATCATCATTTCAGCCGAAAGACGCCCACTGCTGGACATAGGCCTCCCCCAGGCGTCGCTACATTGACCGATCCCGTGCGTCTCGCAACCAGCGCCGACACGCGCAAAAACACTACACGCCGCTTTTCGGTTTAGAAATCGCGCGTTTGACAAAAAATAAATACACGTGATATCTTACTACACGCCCTCCCCCCTTGTGATATTTCGTAGTTTTTGTTAAACCCCCTCCTCCTCCCCTTTCACGCCTTACGTGATTAATGGACGGTCTAGGTTGAGCATGTATCTACCACCAACAATTAACGGTTGCCATTTGGTTGGGTTCAGTAAGATATGTAATATTTATTTATTTACTCATTAATTATTATAACACCTTTACAGAAACTTCCAAGGCGATGTTATAACATGCATATAAAACATTAAAATACAATACAAATCAATCGTTTCAATAAGACATTCCCATACATTTATCATTATTTAAATGGTCAGACCTTTTTCAATAAAATTTTGCGCTACTTTGACGAATCTCGGCAGGTTTTGGCAAAATATATCTGCCGATAATGTTACAGTATTTATCAAACGTATGACTCGCGTCATAAGGGTAGACTTAAGTAAGTTAGTCCTAGCCAGCAGTACGTCTAACAGAGCTGGGCGGCGGCGTGCGCCCACGCACCCGTCCGGCGCGCACAGCCGCAGCGCCTCCAGCACCTCTGGGTGGTGCAACAAACCTAGTAGTACGCTAGCCACATACTTGACCAGCGCAACATCTCTTCTTACTGCCAGCCTGGTATATCCAACCATGCCCAGGACGAAAAGACTCGGGTACATGAGGGGATAAAAAGGGTAAACTCCATATTCTTTCAAATACAGAAACCTCTCAAACTTGTTTTGTATTTTTCTAACATGAGGCTGTACTTTCCCTCATGAGGATTCCAAATAATAGCACATGTTTCCAGGTGGCTCCGTACCAGTGCATTATACAAAACTTTGACAGCCGCCGTATCGCTAAAATCCTTACATTGTCTCAAAATGAAACCGAGATTTCTGAAAGCCCTGCCGCACACCTCAACTATATGTTTGCGGAACGTTAACTCCGGCACCACCTGCACGCCCAGGTCCCGCACCTGTGTGACGCGCGGCGTTACCTCCGTGTCGTGTGATAATGCAATGGAGCACGCGCACGGCTGTAACTCATTACACAGCACTTATCAACATTAAAATTAAGTTTGTTAGTTTTGCTCCATTGGACTACACTGTTAATGTCTGACTGGAGCCGATTACAATCTGCCTCGTCTTTAACAGCTAAAAATAACTTTAAGTCATCAGCAAACAGCAGACACTTCGCCTCTTTGACTACTGTTGGCAGAAGATCGTTGACTACCAATATAAATTCCAATGGCCCGATATTTCTCCCTTGACTCACCCCTGAGTACGTGTAGTAAGGGTTGGAATGATGTCCTGCATACTCGACTTACTGTCGGCGCTCGCCAAGGTAACTAGCAAAGAATTTAAGCAAGTGCGGCGTGAATCAATTGTATAATGTTAAATTTTCAACCAAAAGCTGTTATTGAGGTTATTCTAAGTTAAATTCGCTACCTTTAACATATATTACCAAAACACTCGTGGATTGCGATCTAAAACTCAGGAATTTTATTGTAACTTAGTGTGTTCAAATTATGACGCATTAGTATTAACCGAAACCTGGCTCAATAATTGTATTCACAGCAGCGAACTTTTTGACAAACGCTACATAATTTTCAGACGTGACAGAGAAACTTCTCGTTTTCATGCTAAAAAAGAAGGAGGAGGTGTCTTGGTCGCTATATCGAAAAAGTACGCTGCTAACAGACAATGTTCTTGGGAGAGTGGGTGCGAGGACCTGTGGGTCACTGTGAGTGTTGCGCCAGGCTTCAATATAGCTATTTGTGCTCTTTACTTGCCTCCACCTGTGCATTATTCAATTTTAGAGCACTTCATGGATAGCTATAATGTTGTAGCAGAAAGAAATGATTATTGTACTATTCTTATCGGTGACTTCAATATGAGCAGTATGGATTGGAATCAAATCACTAGCAGCGATGTTACTTACACCTGCCCTACTTTCTCAAGGACTAATTCTAAACTAAATCAGGCCCTTCTAGACTTTATCCACGTAAATAACCTCAAGCAATATAACAGTGTATGTAATGTTAAAAATAGAATTCTGGACTTGGTTCTTGTAGACCTTCTCGAATGTAAGGTGACTGAAGCCCTTAATAGTCTGACAAAGATAGATCCGTATCACCCTCCTCTTGAAATTTCTCTAAGCCTTAAAGTAAACAATAATTTAAAACCAGAACCTAATGTTAGATTAAACTTCAAAAAAGCCAACTACTCTGCTATTAAATTAGATCTAGAAAAAACCGACTGGCATACATTACTCTCGGATACAGACGACCCCAATATAATGTTGGAACAGTTCTACACGGTACTTTTTCAGATCATAGAGCGATATGTCCCATCGACCTTGGTTAAAAGTAATTCGCGACCACCATGGTACACAAAAAAGCTGGAGAGATTACTGCGTGAAAAAAACAACTTAAGAAGAAGGTATGGTACATACAAAAACCCTATGGATAAAATAGCCCTTCGTTGGTGTAGTAAACGCTGTGACAGATTGGCAAGGGAATGTTACAACTCCTATATAAGTAGCGTAGAACAGAAAATAACAACGAATCCCAAGTTTTTCTGGTCCTTCATTAAGTCCAAACGGGGTGTTACCAATGCCTATCCAGCTTCAATGTCAAATGGCATCAGCAAAACTTGTAATGGCAATGAGATGTGCAACATGTTCGGGACCTACTTTTCTTCAGTATACAATCCAGCTACCCATGCCTCTAACGTAGTCCAAACTTCGCCTTTCTTTGAAAGCCTTCTTTCCAACTCCGATAGCTTTTCCTTGATCCAGATTCCAAAGGATAAAATAGCCAAGCATCTCAAAAGCTTAGACATCTCCAAAGGTTCTGGCAGCGACGAAATTCCCCCTAACTTTATCGCAACTTGCGCTGACCAACTGGCAACCCCCCTATGCTTGATTTTTAACAAATCTCTCAGTGCTGGTATTTTCCCTAAAAAATGGAAGCTGGCAAAGGTGGTACCGATTTATAAATCAGGCGCTGATGATTTGGTGGGAAACTATCGACCTATATCTATCCTTCCGACATTTGCCAAGGTTTTTGAAGCAATAGTATGCCCCGACATACAAAACTATTTTAAGAAATATCTGTCTGACCACCAGTATGGCTTTACTACTGCAAGATCCACCTGTAGTAATCTAGTAGCTTTCGTTGAGGACATTGCTGCTTCACTTGACTCGAACCAGCAAGTTGACGCCATATACACTGATTTCAGCAAGGCTTTTGACAAAGTTTCCCATGAAGTGCTGATTCAAAAACTTGCTGCGTACGGCTTTTCTGGTTCTCTTCTTAAGTGGCTGCACTCTTACCTAACGGATAGATCCTTTTATGTTGTGGCCAATGGTTATAAATCTGAAACCATGATCATAACCTCCGGTGTTCCACAGGGTTCCCACCTGGGCCCCGTAATATTTATTATCTTTATTAATGATCTTCCTTATTGCTTCTTTAACTCCACGCCATTCTTATTCGCCGATGATTTGAAAATAATCCGCGTTATAGATTCTCAGGCTGACTCAACTTTACTTCAGGATGACTTGAACAGACTTTTAAACTGGTGTAAGGATAATAACATGCAACTTAACGTAGAAAAATGTTCCCAAATTACGTTTACTCGCAAGTCTAACTTCATTGATTTTAATTACAGTATGAATGGTACGTACCTCAGTAAGGTTGATGTGATCAGAGATTTGGGAGTCCTTCTTGATCGTAAATTAACATTTATTCCCCACATGGATAACATCATTAAAAAAGCTTCAAAGACACTTGGTTTCGTGTTGCGTAATGCTAAATGTTTTCGAAAGCCTAAAACTAAGATTTATCTTTTTAACTGTCTCGTACGTACTGTATTAGAATACTGCGCGGTTGTGTGGCGTCCCCACTATGCAACACATAGTCTTAGGTTAGAGAGGATCCAGAAAAGATTTTTATACCATCTTGCCTATTGTGCGAGATTAGCCAAAAAAGTTCCGAGCTATGCAAAACGTCTTGAAAAATTTAGCATAGCTTCACTCGAAAAACGAAGAGATAATATAGATTTAATTTTTCTTTTTAAAATACTTCAGAGTAAAATAGACTGTCCCCAGTTGTTAAGTAAATTTAATTTTAACCTACCCTACAATTATCCGCGTCACCCTGTCAAACTGTTACGTCCTCCATTCCGCAAAACTGTATCGGGATCCAACTCCCCTATCCCCAGACTTTGCAGGCTTTTTAATAATTGCGATGAATCAATAGATATTTATTCCACAACACTTCAAAAATTCAAGCGCCTAGTCCATCAAAAGTAGTTACCATATTTGTATTTATTTTTCTTGTCATCACTGTACCTATTGTGTTTCTAAAACTACCCACTTGTTGTTGTAAGTGTTATTTCTGCACTATTATTGTAATTTTATGGATGTTGTAATTTTTTATTTTTGCATGCTGTGTCTATCGCATCATATTGTATACTATGCTTGTATCATATTGGTTGTATTACTAGAATAAACAGTATAACAATTGTAGATAGGCCAATAAATAAATAAATAAATAAATCCCACAGCAGCCAGCTTGCACAAAAGTACATCGTGATCCACAGTATCGAAGGCTTTCCGGAAGTCAAAATATGCCACATCCACCTGCCCTCCCGCGTCAATAGCGGGCGACAAGTAGCTAACTAATACTTAACTACTTTATAACATTAGTAATAAAAGTAATAATTAGAAAAGAAAACGAAAGCGAGATGTTTATTTTTTTTCATTGGGACAAACCCACCCCGCACTATTCCCAAACCACTGCAACTCCTGAAAGCCAGAATCAACAGTGGTGACCACCACAAAAGTGCAAATTAATGTAACTGTCTTGGACCCCACAACGAAAAGAATAAAGGAGGAGTTGGAAAACAATAAAATAATATTCCACTAAAGCGTGATATTATGGTAAATAGTTATTTAACCTAACATTACTCCTATGGTACACCCTCTGTTCGCCAGTTATGTTAAGTTCCGGCTAAAATAGGGAGCATACCTTTTGCCATTAAAAAGGCACACTCTGGGCTGCTTCTGAGAAATCCTAGAAGGATAAACCCAATAACACATTGCCCAGCCGGGGAATCAAACCGAGGACCTCATACTCAGCAGTAGCGCTTGTGACCACTAGACCAACGAGGCAGAAACAAACAACACAACAATAGGGTATTTTACTCTATGAATATATTATTGAGATAGTTTAGGCAAAAAGCAGTTGGAAAATGTTAGTTTTAGTTCATAAATAAATAATAATAGTAGCCGCCATGTTAATAAGTCATACGGCTGTGTAAACTAAAAACTGTCAACTGATCGGCGTATCGGCGTCGGCGCATGTCTCCATAGCCAACTGACGTCATAACGTCCACTGTCCAGCATTTTCGTCAAACTACGCGCGAAATTTGATAATGTAAAATTTAATTGTGAGGTACTAAACAATTGAATAAAAATTGCGTTTTTTTTAGTGGCATACTAGCACCATAGTATTAAATTGAGACACTTAAAAATGAGTATAATACACTATTGATAGTTAATAAATGAATATATTTAGACTTATTTAACCTGCTTCACATTACCTTGATCATCATTGTCATTTTTTTCCCATCAGTAGTCCTGTCTGAGTATAACTCTAATGGTTCAGGGTTTAATCTCTTTACAGTATATAATACTGCTCCATCAAATAAGTACCTTTAAAAAAAAGAAATGGTCATGGAAAAATTTAAGAAAACTAACCATAATCAGATAAGAACTCATGTTACTACACTTACCCTCCAAGGGTCTTTGAGTGGACGCGCAATAGGCCTTTGCGAACTGCTGTATTATCCTCCTCTGGGGAGAAGTCCACATGGTACTGATACAAAGACCACTGGGGTGTTGTTTGTACGGTGAAGTAGTTGGCTTTTAAATCTATTGGTACTCCCGAGGTACCTGTAAAGTAAATTGTATGAAGTATTTTGCAAACTTTAATATCTAAAATCATCCTTAGCCTGAAAGAAAAAGGAAAGTACCTACCATGGTGTATTTTTTTTTGTCTAGACTAATATTATAATGAGACATACCTACTACTACTACTACTTGAAAGTAAAATGCAAAAATATATATAAATTTTTAATCAATTCAACTGCTAACATTAGTACAGAGGTAGACCTTTTAGAATATTAGAAAAAAAAACAAACCTTGCTTTGATGCGAGTTTTGCTGGGCGAGTTCTTAAAATGGTTATTTGTTCTGGTAAAACTCTTCCACCTCCTCGGCGAGACCCACGACCAATCACCATGGCGCCTGCATCACCACTAGCACTTGGCTGTGGTTGTCCAGCTTAAATAATATAAACATTAAATTATTATTACCTCTTGTAGGAAACAGTTTTTGGTTGAATTAAAATTATTTTCATTAATATTATTATTGCCTCACCAATTCGCATGTCTTGCATGCGCTGTTGTACATCTACATCACCAGGATGTTCCTGATGGGTTGTTGGTGTAGATCTGTGTGAGGCCCTGCCTCCCTGTGCAGTTGGTGCAGGTACACCAGCTCTGACTGGTGCAGCTGGTGCGGGAGCACCCCAAGCTGATGGTGGTTGAGGGCGAGGCCCTGCTTGTTGTTGCTGGGGAGGCCTCTGAGCTTGTTGTGGTGCTTGTTCACCAGGTCTACGCGGAGGCGGCCCAGCATTATCACCGCCTCTACCGGCCCGCCCACGAGAACGTCCTCTCCCAGGTGGTGCAGACATCAGCAGGACTTGACCGACACTGTTTATTTAGACATAACATTTTAATTAATATTGTAAACATTTATATTCTGGCCATATCATAGCCATGAAGATATAATATTTACTAACGAAGCTCTGACAGCTCTATCAGCTGACAGTAGTGGTGAACAACTTTTGTAATTTAAGTTCAATAATCTAATCTTCTAGTCCCATGACCTTGGATATTTTATATTCTTAAACTATCCTTTATCTTGTACTAACTCAGTAAAAACGATGTATTGTGTGTAAACACAATATTTTATTTTATATTGAATTCCTTAATATTTTTGTTGTTGATCTTATTCATCTAATTAAATTTATATGAGCATTACAATAAGGGTACATTAGTGTACTAGTAATGATCATTTTATAAACATTGCAATATACCCGAGTGAATAAAATGTGTTCTATAGTCTTGTCACCACTTTTGACAAAAGTATCTGCTTCTGTGCTAATTATTAATTTACTTTAAATTAATAAATTGTATATAGGAATATAATATTTGAGTTGTGGTTGTCGTGGACGTTTTCCGGCTGAAATGATGTTCCCACTGGCAACTTATAAGAAATTTTTAATTTCTCACTAGTGGGAAAATATATCCCTACAAGCTGGGATAATTTTTTAATTTACCACCTGTGGTGAAAGCCGGTATTATAGTAACTGGGAATTTTGAATGAAAACAAGGTTCCATGGAGCTTTTTTTTTATGTAGTTACATTCTCTAAAGAAACCTATTGAAGATGCAAATATCTTTTCAATTGACCTTAACAATTATAAAGTATCTGTAAATACTTTGAAAGAATTGCAGAGTTTATCATTTGATTTTTATAAAAACACTAAACTGTCCTCAATCATGCCTGAAGTCATGATTGCCTGATTTCAATAAAATTTTAATCAAAGGTATCTCTATAAAAAGTTCCTAGGCAGAGTAAGCAGGAAAAGTATCTTTTTAAAAGGATAGATTTACTTAAAGATAGTAGTGATGAAATAGAAATAACTAGAGGAATGAGAGTTATTCACATTTTCTGTTGTTTTCCAAAAAGAGACAGAATCAAATAATAAAATTTAATATTAACAACAACCCATTCATCCATACTGATATTGTAAATGCGAAAGTACTGCTCGGTTAAAATAACTGTGCACTTCGACCCGCCAACCCGCGCGGCGCCCCGCGGTCTCTAGCGCCGAAGCGAGAGTCGAAAGTCAGAGTGACTAGAAAGCGCCAGGTGCACAGTTTTTTGGCCGAACAGTAACTGTTTGTCTTTAACCTTTTCATGAATAAAAGGCTGAACCGATTTAGATGAGGTATGGATATAGCTTTAGAGCCTGGTAAGAAGTTTTAATCCCGGTCATGTGTTTCCATGGGATGATAAAACACTCTTTACAGTAAGACCGATGAGTCGCTGCCCGTCTGAAGTTAGCGCCAATGGTTGCGCAGCACATAATAGTTCTCGCCAAACTGCTGGGCCGCCTTGTAGTTGGGTTTCCTACTTTCCTATGCGCAAGGCACAAATCGTTGCTGTTATTGTATGAGATTTCCGATGCGCAAGCCACGGCGCGGTGCTGTTTTCGTAAGAGATTTACAACTGCGCAGCATTGTAGCCAACTTCAGAGCAGGGCGGCCAAGAATATCGGCGAGAACTATACATGAGCGGTGACGAGCGAAAGTTCGCAAATCCTACTGCCTATGTACAGACGGGCCACGACTCATCGGTAGGTATAACGGGCAGAAGAAGCTATATAATAAACAGTATAGGTAAAATGGCCACCCTATTAACTAGGTATAAGTACATAAAGTATATCATACTTTGAGGAATCAACAAAGTTGCCATTTTGCCAAGCACATATATAATTCATACCAACCTATATTTGTGTAATTAAAACTTCAATCAAACTTGTCTGTTGGCCGAAAAGTAATACGTAAATAAGGTATAAACTAAGTTAGGTTTTAAAGCGGCCATTTGCCGCAGGTTACAAATTATTTTTAAAAAAATAGTTGCATATTCGTTTTTATTAAAAAAACGGGTACCTACCTGCACCTAGCATACTAATTTCTATTAAGAAGAATGGAGCCTTCAGCCTTGAAACAAAAAGTGCTTACGTTGAGATAAAGACCCAACTATCATATTTCTGTTCCAAGAACGCTGCGTTGGGTTGGGTAGGTATTGCAAAATTTGCAAAATTATAAATTTATGACATGACAACCGTTGCGATCATAAACTATATGAAGGTGGCATGAGAAAAATGTTCATAAAAGCATCAATTTGTTTTTATCTGATACTAAAATATATAATCATGTATACTTATTTAGTTGCAGGTAGTTATTATATATGAAAAACACAAAATCGACCGTTAAATAGTGGCGAATCCAATGCACGTTACAAAGGCAAGTTGGTTCGTCTGTGTATAATTATTCTATTAGAGATATCAGGTATACTCACCACAATAAAATAAGTTGTGACGCCTGTAGTTATTTAACCAAACTATCAAAATATTATGAATATATGAAGGTAATTTACGCCGCCCGCAAGTTAGAGTCGCGCCACCAGCGAGAACGGAGAAATAAAATGATTGAAATCCACAGATTATTATAAGAGCGAGAGAGCTTACTGCCAGTCGCTTGGGGCTGCCAAGTTTAACTACTGAAATGTCCCACCTAACTAATTAAATAGTGTCAATAGTGTGACTTGGATCAAAATAAATATAATGTTCAGTAGTCCCCAATTTTATTGGCCGGTCTGAATTTAGCTACAATAGTAAATCTTATAGTAAAACAGCAGCGCAGCCAAAAATATCGGGTTTTGCTGTATATTAAGTTACAAACACGGCTGGGAGAGGCATATTTCCAGCAGTGGACGTCTTTCGACTGAAGTGATGAAGGTTCAAATATTAGTCTGAGGTTCAAACATGAAATAGGTAAACTAAACAGATGGCGTATATAGTGGCGTATATACACATCTACTTTTTTTGAGTTCCGTACCCGAAGGAAAGGAAGGAGTACCTATGAATATATTTGGAATAATATAATATACCTATGAATATATTTATTATTACGTATAATTATTCTACATTTGGTACAGAACCCTAAATGAGCGAATTCCGGCACGCACATGTCGGATTTTGTCACGTTCTACAAAAGCGAGGATCAAAGATTTTCTAAATATTCAAATTTAATTCATGGATGCAATTTTACGTTTTTTTGCGGATTTTATCGGTTTGCTTAATAGACGTATAGACTTCAATAGATATTCAGGGATGAAAATTTACACTTCAGGATTTCAGGATATACTTCATAAAAATCAGCTAAGTGGAAAAGCCATGCATTTGTGCCGGTGTCAATTTGAACAACTTCCAAAAATATCATTTGTGCACCCGGATTGGTTGATGGGAAATAAACGTTTTATTTTGTAAGAAATATACAAAAACATGTTAAAAGTACAAGATGAGCAGCTGTTCAGATGTGAAGTACCGTCTCACCTTTACAAGGATGCCCAACTTTTTGTCAGCCAGCTGAGCCCTACTGTTTTCAACTGGTGGTAGTGAGGGGTGGCAAAAGTTCGATTCAACTGACTTAGCCAGAAGTCAAAAATCTGGATAAATTGAGTGACATTTAGCGTTCTCGCCCAGCATGGTCAGTGCACCGACCTACCTATCTTTTAACCCAAATATAGATTAGCACCGTTTGAACGTATGACACAAAAAAGCGGATGAAGCATATCCGGCGTAATTACAGACACAATAGAAAAACAAGAAAACAGACGCCGTATAAAGTCACGCAATGGCAAAGAGGTTTTTTTTTATATAGGCTCGCCTTTGACCACTGTCTCGCCTGATGTTAAGTGATGACCTGGTCGAAGGTGAAGCACGCTTGCCTAGAAGTAACCAATTCACTATTGACTTGAAGACCCCTAGGTTGTCGTAGCTATCTGGAAACAAAGACGAGACGAGAAGCAGGGATTTCCACTCCTTAGCTGTACGCACAATGAGAGTATTTTCAAAACGCTTTGTGCGTATGGGTGGGATATCCACCATGTACCGATGGCGCATTGCCATACGTCTTGTAGTCCGATGACGGAAAGGGCTAGGCGGAATCTAATTGTGCAGTTCCATCGCTCACTCCCCGAAATGTAACCGATAGAAAACCGAAAGGTGTGCAACTCGTCGTCGGTATTCAAGGCTCTGGAGCTTTGAGTCAACCAGCGCATCGTAGCCGATAAGTCTCTTGGCCCGTTTGTCAATCGACTCAAGTGCATCAAGTTGGTACCTGGCAGATCCGTCCCAGAGGTAAGAACAGTACTCCATGCATGACCGAATTTGCACTTTATATAAGTTGAACAGCTGTTCAGGCGTGAAGTACCGTCTCACCTTCGCAAGGATCCTCAACTTTTTTTCAGCCAATTGAGCCTTTGCCTCAATGAATGGACCAAAATTGAAGAAGATGAGATGAAGACGGCACGGTTACACCAAGGAAGGATAGAGCCGGTTGGAATTGACTCTTTTTTGCGGAAAAAGACACGCCTGGATCTTAGCAGCATTGAAACTGACTAGATTGGCATTGCCCCATTCGGAGACTGCCTCCAAAGTCAGGTTCAAGCGCTCAACCATGGCCTCCCGAAGAGACAGGACTTGAGGCCTAGTAGCCAGCGTTGCCAGAACGTAACTTTTGTTACATTTTACGTAACTTTTGACCGTCTCATGTAACCTCCATGTAACATGACTCAAAATGTAACTTTTACGTAACTTTTAGGACTTACTAAAAATATTAAAATATTTGCCCGCAAACAGAAAATAATCGTGAAATGGAACGCATCTAAGAAAGCTTTTGTTCGTCGTGTTGTCCATGAAATGGTGTTGTCGCACCTAGCACCTAGGACCTGACTTTATTCACTCACTTACTCACGTGTATTTGTAAATCTTCCTACCCGCTTACTCCGGTGAGCGAGTGAGCGTCGTGTTTTGTTTGCTAAAGTTTTATTATCTCCAAAGAAGAGCAATTAAATACGAAAGTTAATATCTGTGGATGTATTTTTATTTATTAAATTTATTTCGTCAATAGTGTAGTGATTGCTTTGGCCCGCCCGCGCGAAAATTCGAATAGTTGGCGCGTTCCGCTATCTACAAAGTAGAAAAAAAAATAGTCAAATTGTAGTATTTTATTATTTTAGTGTCGTTTTCCACCTAAAATAAGGTAATGTAACTTTTCTCATGAAAATGTAACTTTTTGAGATGTCTCATGTAACATTTGACTATCTGCCACTGGCAACACTGCTAGTAGCCCGCCAGACACGTATCTCTCAGCAACAGTGCTGTCGTCTGCATACCCAAAGGTGCCGGGATTTAGCAGGTCATTAATGCAGCAAGGACAATATTGCCGAGAGCACTGACGCTTGAGGCACTCTGGCGTTAATAACTAACTGACTGGACGAGCAGCCATCGATAACCACTCGGATGGACCGATCCCTCAGGAAGTCTGCAATCCAGTCACACATACCATTAGGCAGACCGAAGGAAGGAAGCTTACCAATAAGGCTCTCGTGCCAGACCCTGTCAAAGGCCTTCGATATGTCAAGGGAGACAGCAAACGCCTCCCTGTGTTTCGCGATGGCCTCACTCCAGATGTGAATGGCATACGCTAGAAGATTCCCAGTTCCCAGGCTTCGGCGGAAGCCGTATTGGCGGTTACTAAGAAGGTCGTTGTCTTCTAGGTATGCCAGGAGCTTATTATTCAATACACGTTCCATATTCTTACAGAGGATGGACGTTACTGATATGGGCCTGTAGTTGGCCGGGTCAGCTCGACTACCCTTCTTGGGCACGGGCTGGAACGTAAGCTTTAGGTTTGTAGTTAACACAGCACATCAGTCAAATAAGTCGTTGGTTTTTCTTAGTAATAGCAGTAGATAAATAGCGATGTCACATGTTGTCAAATGTCTCATTTTTTGAATTATTAACTGCATTTGCAAAATGTCACAATTTTCACTTATGTCAATGCATTTCTATAAGCGTGACGTGATTTCTATAAGACCCGCAGAACTGACCAACGAGCCGTTGTTATACGCGGATGCGGGGAGAAACAATAATAATGGTAAAGTGACAATTTCAGCCTCTCTTGATGAATAAGAAAACTAGCGTAACTATTGTACATCCACACATCCACACACACACATCTATCCAAACTTTAACATTTATAATATTTATAAAATTTTCCCCATAAATTTGAAAAATATCACGACTGACAACCCTTTTTCATCATACCGTACCGGTACGGATACGGATACGGCACAGAAACGAATTCTTTTTTTGGTTTATGTGTTTGGTTCTGTTTCTGTGTTTTAGTTTCTAAATTGATTGCCCAAAAGTGGGGTTTTATGTCGGACTGGTCTGTATATTCTTGGACTGTGACCCTTATTAACTGACTTCCCAAAAAGGAGGCGGTAAGTCAATGTAAAAAAAAGTTTAATAAAAAAATAAAAAAAACCCGACTGCTTCAAAAGCGAACTAAAAAGTCGTAAACAAGGAAAAAATCATGCTGTGCAGTCGGAGGATACATACGCGCGAGCTGGCTGACCAAAACCAGATGTATCCTCCTCCTCCTTCTTTTGTTTGAAAGGGTATACTTCCCAGTTGGTCCCATGATGACTATCTTGGAGTAATCGAGGGATCTCCTCATTATTATAGGCATACATAAAGCGATTTTTGTATTTTTATCAACAATGCAATCATTTACACTCAGAAAGTGTTATTTGGTGAAATGGAACTGCTGAAGAAGACCACAGATAGCCACTGGAACTCCTTAATGCTTAGTATGTCACGGGTTTAGTGTCTATGCCACAGAGTCGGCGGAGCCGGAGCTTCTATTTCTGAATGCAGGGTCTAAAGTAACCTAACACGAAGGAGATGACGGGAGCTGAGTTCGCTCACTTTATCTCCCGCCTTCTACAAGCTCCCGAGCTCGCTTTGCTCGGTCTTACACCGATTCATTGACCATAATTTGTTATTTTAATGTTGACATTCGTTTTATTATAGAATAGGTGCATCCCATCTACCATCCCCCTACGACCCATCGTTGAGGCCGGATTGGTCAATTTTTAAAAGCGCGCCAATTTGTCTGCGCCTCTTTGAACATATTTTCATAAATATATTTATACCATTCCCCCTATAAAAAGCTTATTTTATTCACTGAAAACAGTGAATAAAAAGCACTTTTAATCACTGTTTTGGAGTTTGAATTTGGAACACACCAATGTATTAGACGTCCGACTCAATGCTATGTAACCTCCTTGCGCAAAAAATACTCGATACAAACTTCTTGTGCAGAGAATATTCGACTTTCAAACTCCTTCGATTTTAATTTTGAGTTTTTTTTTTATAATTAGGATTTTAATAATGATTTTGATTTTAGTCTGGGATATTTATTAAATAATTATTTGGATTGTAATTCTTATATTAATTGCAATGGTGTTTAATTATAGTTAATAATTATTTAAAGTAACGAAGGTGGTCACTGGCCCCTGAAACACAGGTAACAGCACCTAGCTCAGGGGTCAGGGTTTCACATTTTTTGTAAATTTTGAAGGTAATAAACCATTTATTTATTACTCGTAATATTCCTTGTGCTTTTCGCTTAGATCTTGCTTTTTCTCGATGTCATGGTATAAAATATCGTATGCAACTCTTGAATAAAACGGATTTATATCGAGGGCCATGAATCACTCGCGTCGCTCATGATTCTAACACTTGAATCACTCGCTATGCTCGTGATTCAATCATCATGAATCACTCCCTACGGTCGTGATTCAGTCGTTAGAATCCTTCACTTGATCGTGATTCATCTATGGCCCTTGCTTTAAATCCGTCTTTTTTTCACTAGTTGCATAATATACTATTATATTTGAATATATGATAGACGGAGTATAAGCGTGAATAAAGTGCATAACGCCAACGACCTTGAGGGAACAAAACTCGCCCTCGTTTCTCACCCGCGTGACCCGAAATTTAGTAGTTTTTTGTACTTTTCTTATTATTCCATGACTTTAAAAAAAAAGCTTCAGATCAAAATGTAGATAATCAAATTGTCTTTGATATGGTGTCGATTTCATTAAAATACGCCCAGCGGTTTTGTTGTGATTGTTGTGTTTTTGTCCGTTTTAGACATAACTTTACAAATTAATTACACTATGTTATACGAATAAAACTCAAAATTTGCTCATATGAAATTATTGAAAATATGGTCTAATATAACATATATTTTTCCAATAAATTACGATTAGCCGTTTAGACGTGATTCTCATTTTAAAATCAGCTAGGTACTCAAGGGAATCGGCGCCTTAACTCCTTCATTATCCAAACGCAAAGGAATCGCAATTTGATTTTACATTATTTCTTTTCATTATCTAAATATATATATTATATAAATATTATTTCATTATATGTAATTTCGATAAATCGTTGTACGAGCCAACGAACGAGCTGCGTGAGGAGTGATATGAAAGAAAAGGGAGCCAGTAATAACGTGACGGGGGACAGGACGGTATGGAAGAAGAAAACGTGTTGCGCCGACCCCAAATAACATGGGATAAGGGCAGGAAGATGATGATAACACCTTTACTAGCCTACGCGGCACGGCACATGGCACCGCGATTTTCCTCATAGATGGATTTGAACAAATCTCGGTTCGGACTCCGCCCGAATAACAGAATAACTATTGAAACATCGGCAAAATTAACGAAAAAGAATTATAAAGATTTTGCGATTACAGCGCCATCTCTGATACTTGATAGAAACCAAACGGATAAAAACAACCATGGCGTTTTAGGCTCGTTCCGATAGATGGCGTTGTCGAAATTCTGAAATTCAACCCACAGAGTACATTAAAATATAGGAGAATTCATCCTATGTGTCTATGTCGCAGTCATCTGGTTAAATTAGCCAGCTAAATGGACGCCTAGGCCACGGCAAACGACGCGCACCAGCCTAGACCGATACAAATTGAACTAGATTCATTCAACGTTTAACAAATTGGTGTAATGAAAGTCAGCCCTTTGAAGATGACTGACCAAGACACAGCCAAGCACAGATTACCTAAGTGATTCAAATTTAGTTCAGTTTTCTTGCGCTTCGCTCAAAAGTTCAGAAGTTGCGCTAACTTGGCTAGTTGTCCTTCAGCCATTTATTTATTTTTTATTAAACAGCTTAGGCGTCCAACTGCTTATTAAAACAAAGTCAGGTGTAAAAGTAACTAATACACCATTTTCCCATACATTTGTCTTAGGTGGTATGAAGTCCGCCGAGATAGTAGATATTATGTATGTATATTTTAAATATTACTAGCTTTTTCTCGCTGCTTTGATTGCATTCAATAGATACTTAATTAGGTAGTTACCTACGTATAATTTTTCGACACATATTTAAGTAGTCAAAATCTTTTTCATCCCACCATCTCGGAAAGAGTATTTTTAATCTTCAATATCTGAGTGGAAAAGCCGTTTTTATTCACTAGAGGATAAAGTAAATTGAATTTAGAACATCGTGTGCACTAAGTTTGTGACTTAAAAAAAACATTAAACCTATTTACTGCTACCTCTATGGTGCCGAATATATCATACAACTTTTTTTTAATTTGTTAAAAACTCAGACTCGGAACCTTCTTGGTGTTCTTTTTTCAATTTGCTTTGTACGCGGTTCTAACCATCTCCCTCTCTCTCCAACATTCACGCCAAGGGAATCCGATGAATCGGTACAACTATTAAGTATGACAGATAGTTTACCGAAAAACAGTACACAAGTGACTAACACCAATATTACAGTACCAAACAAAAATATTACACTCAATTTAAATAACTGTAGCAACGTTACTTTAAAATTTTCTTAATTATACCTTAGTATTATTTTGTTATAATTTAAAGATTATTCTGTAATACTTACCTGTCATAATGTAGTAATTAATACCTAAACTGAAATAAAAGTGTACCTATCTTGTGATTGTAAAGGTTTTTTTTTTTGCATTTAGTCATTTCCTCGCTGAGGTGGAATGAAAAGTTACGTGTTGCACTCGAGTGCAAAGATTTTTCACCTCGTGCTCTTTTGATTCCCTCGCTAACGCTCAGGATTCTAATTTTGCATCACTCGCTGCGCTCGTGATTCAATTTTACAATCCTTCGCTTGCTCGGTCATCAAAATTGAACACGCGGTTAAAAAGCAACTTTGCACTCTTGTATAACAAATAACTATTTTTTAATTAATTAATTATTTATATGAACACACCCGTCAGCAAAGTATTCTCTCAAGCGCCTTCAATGACTTTCTATATTATAAGATATTCAAATTAGCCAGCTGATGTAAAGCCGTTTAAAAAGCTGACTTAAAAATTTATATTTTAAAAATTCTTAGACAAGATTTCATATAATCTATGATGTCAACTCGCGCGTGAAGGCGCATGCACTTAAATGGACCATCTTCGAAGGGCCATAGCTCCCTAAAGTGTTAATAGAGCTGCGGTTTAGCTTGAATTGTTGTAAAAGGTTAAAAAAAATAAAAAAAACCCGAACATTTCAGCCCAGCTCACAAGCAAGTACGATTTTGAGAAGGTGTGGTGGGCTGGCTCGTTGCTAGTTGCTAGTTGAATGAGGTCGCAGGTGCTCATTTCCAATCCCCACTCGGAGAGGTCCTTCTCTACCCCCCAGCCACTTTTGCACTTCATGGTAGATGCGGAACGCATGGAAATCTTCGAAGGACCATAGCTTGGTCACTATAGGGTTCATAAAGCTGGTTGGGCTTAAATTGTTGCAAATTAATGAACTTTAAAAAAATGTGGAATTATGTTTGTCGAAAACGTATGTGTACGTACGTAACGAAAACATTTAAACTCACATACACAAGATACCCAGATCCGGAACAATTAACTGTAGGCCATATAAATATTTTTTCCGTGCGGGAATCGGACCAATCGAAAGAACGATCGCTCAACCACTACACCAACCGTGTCGTCAATCATATCTTATCTTTACATACATATTAATTTTTGAGACCAATACGAGAAAATGTCAAAAAAAAGACAGTTTTTCGCCTGTTTACACATTTGGATTAACACTACCCTAACTGGCCCATACAATAACTAAGATGCAGAACTACATCAAGCTTTGCGATTTTAATGACGATTTCTACTGGGCTATTGTATTTCACTGGTCACAAAAATATATTATTCTAATTGTTGCCAACCCTAAATGTAACTAACTAGTGCTTATGCTGACTTACTTACCTTTTTTTTTATCTATATCGTGGGTGCGTTAACAAACATTTAAACTCACATACACAAGATACCCAGATCCGGAACAATTAACTGTAGGCCATATAAATATTTTTCCCGTGCGGGAATCGGACCAATCGAAAGAACGATCGCTCAACCACTACACCAACCGTGTCGTCAATCATATCTTATCTTTACATACATATTTCATTGAAATAATTATACACTATTAATAAAAATTCAAAAGAAATTTCTACTATTTCACAAGCACAAAACTCTTAGCACCCACTAGTTAATATTTATCTGCTAAAGGTTGCGCTGGATGAATCATTTTAGCTGATTATATTTTTTTAAACAGAAAAAATAGAACAACGTAATGATTACCCTTAACTGTATGCAACATTTACAAAAAAAAACAAAGGTATTTAATGGTCATTTTCAACACAAAGTGAGCCTTATTACATCGCGTTTAGGGCCATAAACCGAGCTGCAACATACGTGCGTAATAACATTACACACTAGTGCGTAATAGAATTATCCCTACAAAGTTAAATTAGTACCTTTCTGCAAGTTATTTGCGAGTAAACAGAGCATTTCCAATGTTAACGGGTAAAACATTTTTTTTTTAGGAACAACAAAGAGGTTTTATGCCGCTGAAAAGCCATATACATTTCTGGAATATATAAATGTGTACATCCATAATTAAGTCAAATAAACATTTATTATTATCAAATTATTCATAATTCACAATAATGTGTTATAAAATATTAAAATATTTGCATTTGTCACTTAAAATTATAATTTTGAAGTGGGCTGTATGTTCACTCACATAGCATTTGGCGCATGGAAAATAAAAGTTTGCGCGCCATTACCTATAATTTTCATGTTTTTTTTTATCGTTTTGTCAATCAATCTGCCTAGCATTTTCCCATCTTCATTGGAGTCGGCTTCCAGTCTTACCGGATTCAGCTGAGTACCAGTGTTTTACATGGAGCGACTGCCTATCTGACCTCCACAACCTAGTAACTGGGTAACACGATACCTCTTGGCTAGACCGGTGTCAGATCTAAGGCTTCTGACTACCCGTAACAACTGTCAAAGATCTCCAAATGACAATCTGGACCAACGGCTTATAACGTGCTTTCCGTGGCATGGAGGAAACTAGGTATGTTGAAATGGTCACCCATCCACGGACCGACCTCGTCAAGCGTTGCTTAACCTTGATGATCGACCAGTTCGGCTGTTATTATTTAGCCACGAGCTCCTTGCTGTGTGGTAAATTATTTAAAAAATGTCAAGTTTACGTGCAGAAGATGAACAATTGATAAAGTTAACCCCGCCAGAGATAGGTACTATGAAGCACAAAATGCAAGCGATAAACCTTATCGCCGCAAAAACTAGAGAAAAGTGCTCAGCTGCCTACGATAGCTTCCTACAATGGAAGAACAAGAAAAATACCCAGTCATTTTCTGAAAATGTGTTTTTGGCGTATTTCTCTGACCTCGCCAATACATAAAAGCCCACCTCCCTGTGGTGCATCTATTCCTGGTGGTGCCCAAACACGGTGTTGATATCAAAACGTACTGTAACCTGATGGCATTTACGAAGAGACGGCTCAGATGGATATAAATAATAAATAAAAAAGCTTTATTTCATTCCATGCAAACAATTACAATGAGTATATCATAAGTCGTACAGTTAAATTAGCAATAATTAAAAATTAAAAAAATATTATATATAATCATTATCATTATAAATATTAACCTTTTTTTTTAATAATAATAATTGAAAATTGTACCAAATAACAATTGAAAATTGTATTAAATAATAATTGAAAAATTGAAATTAATAATAATTGAAACATTGTATTAAAAAATAATTGAAAAATTGAAATTAATAATAATTGAAACATTGTATTAAATACAAAATTGTTAAGTATAAATTATATTTATAAAAGGTGATTAAATAATTATGATAAAAATAATATTGCTATCCATTTTTATGTTTGTATGGATCCCTTTCGGGTAAAAGCCTCCTCCAAGGAATTCCACTTTTCTCTGCGTTTTGCAGTCTCTAGCCATCTACGGCCCGCTACTGCCGTTATTTCGTCTGCCCATCTAGCACAAGGCCGGCCTCTCATTCTGGTGCCTCGCGGTCCCAACCATTTCATAATTCTCTGTGTCCATCGGTCGTCGGTATACCTGGCCACGTGCCCTGCCCATTTCCACTTTCTTTGAAGGCAGAAAGTAAGAGCATCGGTTATTTTTGTTTTCATACGGATGTCTGCATTTCTCACTTTGTCTTTTATTTTTAAGCCTAGACAACTTCTCTCCATTCTTCTCTGAGTAGTCTGGATTTTGTTTTTAGTTTTTAGATCGAATGTCCAGGTTTGGCATCCGTAGGTGAGGCATGGTAGAATTGCAGAGTCCATAACTATCTTCTTGGTAGGCAGTGGAAGCTGCGATTTGAATATTTCTTTATGAGCCCAATACTTCTTCCAAGTGATCGCCACTCTTCTATCTATTTCTTCAGCACCCCTTCCTTTGCTAAAAGATATCTGTTTGCCTAGGTAGACGTATTTATCTACGAATTCGAGAGGGACATTATTTATCGAGATGGGTGTCTCGTGGTGGTTAGTCATGGCTTTCGTCTTATCTGGGTTCATTTCTAATCCAACTTTCGCACTAGCATGGTATAGGTCGTTTATCATTTTTTCTAGTTTTTGTGCCGATTCCGAGAATAGAATGATGTCGTCGGCGAATCTGAGATGGCTTAGAAAATGCCCGTTTATGCTGATGCCCTGCGTAGACCATGGCAAGTTTGCCATTATATTTTGTAAGACACATATGAAGATTTTTGGAGAGATCGGGTCGCCTTGTCTCACGCCCCTATTTATGTTGATTTTCTCCCCGATTCTATCTAGCTTGACTCTACTTGTACTGTTGGCATAGATGTTTTTAAGTATAATTATATATTTTTCATTTATGCTCTGTGATCTTAATGCTTCCCAGATGCTGTCATGTGATATAGAGTCGAAGGCCTTTTTATAATCAATAAATGCTACATACAAGGGTCTGCGAAATTCCAAATATTTTTTAATCACTTGGTCGACTACTTGAATATGATCCGTCGTACTGAAACCGCTTCTGAAACCGGCTTGTTCTATCGGCTGGTGTGCGTCTATGTCTAGGGATATTCTTTCCAACAAGCATGAGGCAAATAATTTGTAAAGGCAAGGCATGAGGCTTATTGGGCGGTAATTCCCTATGTCTGCCGGGTCGCCTTTTTTGTAAAGCAAGATAATTTCAGATTCGGTCCATAAGGGCGGCACAGCTTCTTCTTCTAATATCTTGTTAAATAAAAGAGTAATTGGCGCCAGTAGTAGAGTCCTTGCGACCTTGATGTGCTCATTTGTGATACCATCTGGTCCCGGACTTTTCTCTGATTTAAGCTTCATCATTTGTTTTAGGATTTCAGGCTCTGTGAACATTGGAGTAGGTGAGATTTCTATGCATTGGTTATCAGCATTTAATTGCTTTATTGAGTCTGGCTGGCTATACAGTTTTTTGTAGAACTCCGTTGCTGCATTTAAAACCTCAATTCGGGACTTACTATTGGCAGAGCCGGGCTGTAGAGATGGAATCCATGTTTTAGTCCTATTCAGTTCTTTGTAAGCTTTTTTGGCGGATCTAGATTTTTCGAGGTGCCTTTGTATAGTATTAATCCTGTAGGTATCGTAGCATCTTCTAATTTCTTTGTTGGTACTTTTGTAGAGTGATTTAAGTTTTTCTTTGTCGATTTTGCTCAATTTAGGCTTATTTTGCAGTTTGTTCCTTTCTTTCATGAGTTCTATCGCCTTATCTGATAAGATATTGCGCTTTATTAACCCTTTAATGGATTTTAAACTTTCTACTATAGAGCTTACGATTCTTTGGCAATATTCTTCGGCTTTATACGTTTTATTTGTAGTTATAAGTCCAGGAATATCTGTATTAAGGTTTTCGAGATAAACCTCTTGCTCTTTTAAAGTTTTCATCTTTCCTGGTGTATTTGAAAAATTGCGCCTACATTTTCTTTTTGTCTTCACATTTATTGTAGCTCTCAGCAATCTGTGATCCGATCCGAAGAGGAATGACGCCAGTATTTTGTAGTTTAAAAACAAGAAGATGTATATATTGGTCGGAAATCTATCGTTTTGTCACCAGCTGACGTTGAAAAGTTTCGAAAGTGGCTCCGGATAGTCAGTACCTAGCAACAAAAGTACGTTGAATATTATTAATCTAAACATATCTAAATTTCTTTGCAGGTTTCCTTAATATTCGATGTTATTGTTGCTTGTAGAGGAGAAGAGCTTTATAATATTACAACAAAGGATGTAGAAATCCGAAAGCAGACTATATTAATAACAAGTCGAATATTAGTGATAAAATAACGGAAGCCATTAATTTGGAGCCAAAGGCATAAAAGTTTTACCCTGAACCATAACCATGTACATCTTGTAGCATGAGTTATTTGGTTCCTACTGTTCTATGATTTGCCTTTGTCGCCGACATTATCTCTACTAAAGAAGTGGCAATCACCAATGTAACACAAACTGTGAAATTGCCATCCAAATCAATCCAATATCGCTTTGAAAATAGTACGTTCATCAATTGTTTTAATAATTAAACGATTTAAGCAATACATGTTTGTTTTTCCCTCGCAAATGTGTTGAGAAACGTCGTATGAAACTCGTGAGCTCTGCATCTGCAACCCACAGCCTCATATGTAATGAGCAACTTAGCTCACTTGAAAGTTATCACACCTTTTATCTTAGTTTCGGCTCAAATAAAATATATTATTATAGGTTTGAAATATATATATTAATAAGGCAAGTTTATCGAAGCAAAAGTGTGAGAAGAAATAAAATAAAAGAAATAGAGTCCACTTAAAGGTTCTAAAAAAAAAGAAAAGGTATTTATCTAGACTAATTTAAGAAAGAGGCAGCGTTGAAATATTATGAAGGGGTAAAATTGCTTGTTTGCTTGTAGGACGAAATTTATTTTACGAACTAGCTTCTGCCCCCGGCTTCACCCGCGTGAATGTCGAAAATTATCCCAAGAGAACATATTCCCGGAATAAAAAGTATCCAATGTGCTATTCCAGACCATAATCTATATCTGTGCCAAATTTCATCCAGATCCAATAAGTAATTTTTGCGTGAAATAGTAACAATCACACACACTCACAAACTTTCGCCTTTATAATATTATTAAGTAGGATAATATCAGTAGGATACAAAGCTTTGTGCTATGCCATATACCTGCTTTTTCGATATATTCGATTTTTCGAGTTTTCCGCAAGAAAGCATGCGCGGATGAATGCGGTGTGCGCGGGGCACTCGATGCTAGACCAAACCTTTATCACAAACCATGTATTTTTGACACGGGGCCTTAAAATACGTATGTATTCATACATACGTGGGACACTCAGAAAGTTTTGCGAAACTAAAAAAAATTGTTCTATACGTACATATATTTTTATTAAATCTTTTCAAAGTACTTTCCACCAGCCTCTATACAAAGATTCATGCGCCTAAACCAGTTTTCAAAACACTTTTTCCAGTCCGCCGCAGACACCTCGTTTACAGCCTGCTCGAACGCAGCCAGCGCATCTTCCGGCGACGAAAATTGTATCCCTTTGAGCTGATTTTTTATTTTTGGGAATAAAAAGAAGTCACACGGTGCTAGATCAGGGCTGTAAGGAGGGTGACCCAGGAGTTTGACTGGCGTGCTGTCCAGGAAGTCCCTCGTTTTGAGTGCGGTGTGCGCAGGTGCATTGTCGTGGTGGAGCAGTAGCCCGCGGAGCCCTGTGTTTGGTCGCTTGTTGCTTATAACAGAGAAAACTTCTGGCAAACATTTGGTAGTATACCATTCGGCATTAATGCTTCTTTGATCCCGTAAGGGAATTGATACCAAGTGGCCAGTCAAATTAAAAAAGCTAGCGATCAAAATCTTACCCCCGCTTCTAGATCGCTTCACTTTGGTAGGCGTTGGCTCATTTTGAAACACCCAAACAGTCGACTGGCGCTTGGTTTCTGGGTCGTTTTGATAAATCCAGGACTCATCACCTGTAACGATGTCGTAAACACGCCGAGACGAGCCTGCTTCAAATTTGTTAAGCATATCACGGCACCATTCCACCCGGGCCTGCTTCTGAGCATCGGTGAGGTTGTGCGGCACCCAGCGTGATACTATCCTCCTCACGCGAAGATGGCTGTGTAGAATCTCGTGAACGCTTCCCGATCCAATCTTCAATATGTGTTGAATCTCCTGATATGTAATTCGCCTATTGTCTTGGATTAAATTTTTCACTGCTAGCACGTTTTCTTCGGTAACAGCCGTCAAAGGGCGACCGCTTCTTTCGTCATCCCCCAAAGTTGGTCGACCGCGCTTGAATTCGTTATACCAACGATACACGGTTGCCTTGGAAGGGCCTTCATCCATGAATGCCATTTGAAGTCTATCGTACGATTCATCCGGTTTCAGGCGACACTTGAAATCGTATAAAATCATAGCTCTAAAATGTTCCCGGCGCAGATCCATATTTCAGTGAGACACAATACTTTGAATTAACTCGCAAAAAATGTGGAGGGAAATTTTGAAATTGGAATTTACTTATTTTTACTTATAAATAATCATATTTTCGAAAAACATTATAACTGGCCAGTCTCCCATATATAAAAACTTTTTTTCGCAATACTTTCTGAGGGGCCTGGTACACACTATATCTACCTACCTACCAACATAAGAAGCAAGTAAGAACTTGGTATTTCAAATGACCGGGAAACTAACATGAAAAACGACTCTAATGTGGTTTTGATGTTATCGAAAGAGCTGTAAAAGCACCAGTGTATTTTCTATAGAAATTAATGGTTGTGTGACCGCGTGACGAATCGCCAGGGTTGACTTTCAACCAGAGGGTGGTTGCTATGAACGTAAGGTATCGTATATAAACATTAGGTAGGCTGCGGGTCAGTAGTAACAGAACTAGTCGCATTACTGCACTAGGCAGGTTAAAGTTAGTAACTAGCTAGTTAGGTAGGTTAAGTTACTACCACTGCCTATGCGACGAGCGGCTTACTGTATCTATGTAAGTAGTATAATATAAAATGTGATTAATGCGTTAATAATATACCATGCGAACCCCATTTATTCTTAAGAACACTAATTCGTATTTTAGAGAGACATAATTTAGTTATTAAGTAAAGTAAAGTGATTTAAATTAATAGGAATAAATCCTACAAGATCGTGAATACGATTATTATTTAAGTACTTTAACTTTCACAGTAGCTCGCTTTATAACTTGCAAACATATTTTTATGGTGGAAAACATATTTTTCTCGAAAAATAAACCGAGCAAAATACAAAAAAGTGCAAAAATAACTTTCGTTTCGGAAGTCGGTGTCTTTGGTACCTCTTGTTTTTATCGTTTTTCAACACCGACTTCTGAAACGAAAGTTTTTTTTGCAAGTCTTTGTGTTCAGCTTTATTTTTTGTGATGTTTTTTTATTGCTCGCTTTAGTAACCCTATCACTAACATGTGAGGAAGTTCTTTAATAGTCGTTCCTTTTGATCCCAGAGACGGTGGGATGAGCCGCTCTGCAGAGCAGTTCAGGAGCACCAAATTGCCACTTCTGCCTCTCCTGCCGTACGCGCTCGCCTGCTGGCTGTGGGTGAGTGGAAGTCGGGCCTCTGGCTTCACGCACTTCCGTCGTCGAACATAGGCACCTTGTTTGACGACACTACTTTCCGCCTCGCTGCTTCCCAACGTCTTGGCGCTCCCTGTTGTACTCCTCATCGTTGTCACTTTGGCGAAGTTGTCAACAGCCTCGGTCACCACGGTCTTCATGCAGCCGAAGTGCGGGTCGCATACTCGCATAGCGCGTCACGGAAACTTAAACGACATCATCCGACGTGCTCTCGTCGCCGTCGGCGTCCCGGCCGTATTGGAACCCCATGGCCTGGCACGCGACGATGGCAAAAGACCGGACGGGATGTCTTTGTTTCTATGGAAGATGGGTAGGCCTTTAGTGTGGGACGCTACTTGTGTCGATACTCTTGCGCCATCCCATCTTCCTAGCTCGTCGTGCTGTGCTGGCGCTGCCGCTGCGGCTGCAGAGAACCTCAAGCGGCGGAAATATAATAACCTCATTGGTAGTTATATTTTCGAGCCGTTTGGGGTTGAAACTCTTGGTCCGTGGGGTCCGAGTGCTCACGCTTTGTTTAAGGATCTGGCCAAACGCCTAGTTGACACTTCGCGTGACCCAAGGGCTGGCTTTTACCTTGGTCATAGAATTAGCATTGCCATACAACGTGGCAATGCTGCCAGTCTTTTGGGCACATTACCAGTGGTCAACGATGGAGAGGAGTTTTTCGACGCCATATTTTAGTTAAGTGTATATTTTTAGGTTTAGTTAGTGAGTAGTTTTTGGTTTAAGTGTATATGTTTGTAGTCTTAGTTAATTAAGTATTTTATAAACTGTATATACTTATAATAAAATAAATATTAGAGATAATTAATTCAATAAAAAAAGAATGATCACGATCCGATAAGTAATTTCGGAGAAATGCGTGGACAAACATACTTAAAAACACACATACATACACTCATTAAATTTGGCACACGTGTTTAGAAGCCCATACAGAGTAACATATGTGAGTATTGTGCAATTCCAACAATATTTTAAACATACGTATCGAATTGATTACCTCCTTTATTATAAAATTAGTAAAAATATTTAGTGTCGATCCAACAACGACCGAACCAACTGCGTTTAAATAAATCAAAGTAGGTAGGCAAGAAGGTAAGCAGTATTTGCTACTACTAACTTCAACGACGGATATCTGTCTGACCAAGGATTGTGAAAGAAGACGTATTTTAAGTAGGAGAGGCCTTCCAGAATTAAATATTTAAGGATTTTTTTCCTGTTGGTGTGGCCACGGTAACGAACGGGCTAATATAACTTCATGTCTGCGCGCATAATCATTTAATTATTTTCAAATTTCCTATCAATATTATTGTTTCATTGCTTTTCTACACAAAACACATCTGACGGCTAAGGTTTTAGGCAATAATCGATGTGTATTAGGTGAAGCAAAAGATCGATATTGCCGAGATAAGAGGGGGAAGAAAGCGCTCAAGTGTTTGCTTACGTCTAATGGGAGGGTGCTGGTATTGCACTGATGGTACTAAATACAGACGGTTACTAATAAAGGGACCGGCTATTTAGCAGTTTAAAAAGAACTAACTTTACTTCACTATCCTCAATATTGCGCAATATTATTGCGTAAGTAAGTTGGGCAGGGCAAAGCGAACAACTCCATGAAATAGTATGACAAATTTCCTTTAAATGTTTTCGGTATTTTCTAAATAATTTTGAAACTATGAGTTGAATTCACATGTCCTTTCCATGACCTATCTTTTTATTTACCCACTTTTGAGTGTATTACGCAATACGAAAGTCGTTATTTTAAAGGTGTCGTCATCCTTGCCTATACGTTTTCTTTGCCGTATACTTACGCAATTAGGCTTCCATCCAAACTTTTGCATTTATAATATTAAATAGGATTCGATATTAGTAAATATTAGTGAATTACTAAATCAGTATGGATGTTTTGGCCCAGGAATTCCTTTGACGTTTTCATTTAAATTACCTTGCATTTGTCGTTTAAAGGCAAGGTCTATTTGCTGAAATAAAAGCAAAATTTATTAATATTCAGCAAAATTAAGAATTAATAAAGAATTGAATTAAGTATCTAATTATCAGTTGCTAAAGAGTTCAGAGTTTTTATGAATAAGTTTGTTTAATATAAAATTAGTTTTTATTTTTGTTCTAAATGAACGTGGGTCTTACAGTTTTGGTAAAATAATTTTTTCTTGCTGCTCTTTTTACCCTGACTTTTCTTCCGAAAGTATTAGCTTTTAATACACGACTAAATAATCTTCTTTTTAACCCCCGACAAAAAAAGAGAGGTGTTATAAGTTTGACATGGGTACCTGTAAATTTGTGTATTTGTGATTGTGTGTATGTATCTGTCTGTGGCATCATAACTACTAAACGGATAATCCGATTATGATTTTGTTTTCTTTTGTTTGAAAGGTAACGTTATTGAGATTGTTCTTAGCTATGTTTGATAAGAATCGGTTCAGCCGTTCTAAAGTTATGGGCGTTTTACTGATAACCGAGTGTTTTCGCAAGATATGGTGTCATAATTACGTGTTCAATAGATTGTCGATCGTAGCGTGTTTACTACTTGATACATTATGTAGCATGAAATAAAAATGTGTCGAGGGTTTTTAGGGTTCCGTACCCAAAGGGTAAAAATGAGATTATAGTTCTCGCCACACTTCTTGGCCGCCCTGAAGTTTGCAACAATGTCTGCGCAGTAGTAAATCGCATACAAAAACAGCACCGTTTCGTGCCTCGCGAATCCGGTAAACCAACTTCAGGGTGGCCCAGAAGTTTGGCGAGGACTATACTAAGACTCCACTGTCCGTTTGTCTGTCTGTCTGTCACCAGGCTGAATCTCATGAACCGTGATAGCTAGCCAGTTTAAATTTTCACAGATGATGTATTTCTGTTGCCGCTATAACAACAAATACTAAAAACAGAATAAAATAAATATTTAAGTGGGGCTCCCATACAACAAATGTGTTTTTTTACCGTTTTTTGCGATAATGGTACGAAACCCTTCGTGCGCGAGTCCGACTCGCACTTGGCCGGTTTTTTTTAATATTGCTGGTTCTATAGTATCTCTACCACTTACCCGGTTTTGAATATAAAATAAAAAGGATCTTATTTACTTGACACTGCTTTAAAATTGTACTTTTTAACTCCGGCATTTTTATTAGCACTCGTTTTCTTTTTGTAACGGGAGCGGACTCTCCCTCATTGTTGAAAATTTATTTAAATTCTTAAAAGAATATTCTATTTTCTTTGTCTTCTTACGCTCCTTGAGTTTCGGAAGTCTTGAATGAGTTGGTGAGTTTGTTTGTGAGTAAAATAGCCAATTTCTGTTTTGGTGTAAATTGCTTAGCTTGGATTTAAGTTTTTAAAGCAAATATATACTAAGTTAAATGGTAATATTTTGGTCTTTTTTGTTTTTTTTTAATACCAATCTTCCAATTAACATTGGTATTTAATTTGGCATACTCATAAACACTTGGACAAATAAATCGAAAATGCCCAACAAAACCTGATACCTTATTACAGAAGGACTTTTCAATCTGGACTAAACAATAAGGCCGTAGAGCGAATCACCGCGTCATATTAATTAAAATCTATTCCCTTCGAAGCTACCCCTTAATTAAGTGCTAGTAGAGTTTTGTACGTACCCTTCCCCCGGGAGCGGGTGACACGGAGCCGCATAAAACATTCATACCCTAAAACCGGTTAATAGCCACAGTTTAGAACGATGTACGCGAGTGCCACGCTCTCACCCCGGAGCGTTTATGTTGCGATTCATTTCGTATGCTTCGTTGGAATGACGATATAACTATTTATATCGTCTGTATTTATTAGGTGCTTATCTATTTAGTTAGATACCTAATAAATCAAGTGACCGTAGCTATAATATCACATTTTAGTGACGCGTCGTTATATGGAGCGAGTTAAAGATAGTGAATGGGAAGGAAATGATAAACAGAGCATTATGGTAATCACTAGTAATAGTACTCGCCAAACTTCTGGACCGCCCTGAAGTTGGTTTGTCGATGCGCAAGACACGGATCGGTGCTGTTTTCGTTTGAGATTTATTATTGCGCAGCCATTGTAGTCAACTTCAGGGCGGCTAAGAAGTTTGGCAAGAACTATATCCTAAATTTTTCCTCTTTGTTTTTACCGTTTCATCTATTTAATTTTTTTAAATATAGTTTTTATGTTAATCATTAGTCATTAGTCATTAGTCATTTATTCATGAACAATAAATTTGTATCTGAACATTTACACAAAATAAATAAAATAAAATCAAATTAGTCACAATAGGCAAAAACAAAAACCATTAATTTTACAATTCAAATCAATTACATACATTCCATACAAAACAATTATAAATTATAATAACAAAAAAAAATAATTTATAAAACAATTATTAGTTATTTACTACAAATTATTTTTGTTAATTTATAGTAGGTTCACAAACAATACCCATTAATATTACATTTCATATTCTATTCATACGTTCCATAGATATCATAATCACTAAAGGAAAAACAATAATAATATTAAGCACTACAATTCTTCAATGGCATACAGACATTTGTTCAATAGGAATTGCTTCAATTTTGTTTTAAAAGAACTAGTGTGAACCGTGCTTTTCAGATCCAAAGGCAACCTGTTAAATAATTTAACTGATTGGTATCGTGGACTGTGTCTAACAACATTGAAATTTGGATTAGTCATACATTTAAGGTCTTTTCTACGGGTGCCTTCCCGCATTTCTTGTTCTTCTGTAGTTTCAAATTCATGAAGGTATTTAGCCAAGTTAACCAAAAGTACATGGACATAAATGCTTGGAACTGTGAGTATGCCTAACTTTATAAAATGTTGCCGGCAACTTTCTGTTTGGGGGATACGGACTATAGTCCGTATTGCGCGTTTCTGCAGAACAAAGGCTCTTTTGATATTATAATCGTAACTGTTTCCCCAGTGAAGTATGCTATACCTAATTTTGGACTCGACTAACGCAAAATATACCAATTTCAGTTGCTCTACACTGATTTCGCTTCTCAGAGCTCTCAAAGCATAACATGCGGATGATATTGCAGAATCCATTGCCTTTTCAGGTTTCCAATTTAGCAATTCGTCAATTCGCATACCTAAAAATTTAACTTCACTGACGAGCTCGATTTTGTCTTCATTCATTCTAATTTCCATGTCATCTTTATTCCGGGCTGTCGTTCTAAATAACATGATCTTTGTCTTTTTGATATTAATAATTAATTTATTCGCAGTGAACCAAACATTAAAAGCTTGCAAAGCTTTGTTAACTTTCTTTGTCAGCTCTACTATGTCATTAGCTGCTATTATGGCATTTGTATCGTCAGCGAAAATTACTATTCCAATGTCCGGTAAAATTAAATTCATATAATCAATCAAATCATTAATAAATAATATAAATAAAATAGGTCCTAAGATGGATCCCTGTGGGACACCCGTTGTGATTCCTACAATTGCTGATTTGCATGCATTTTCGTAGCCATTTTCTTGTATTTTGTCAATTTCAACAAACATTTTTCTGTTTTTTAAATAAGAAGAGAATAATTGCAGGGTTTTACCTCTTATACCATAATGACTCATTTTTTCAAGGAGTAACTTATGGTCTATTGTGTCAAATGCGGAACTCAAGTCTAGAAAGATCCCTGCAACTCTCATTTTATTATTTATGTTGTCTGTCACTATATTTAATAAGGTGTATATGGCATCTGAGGTGCCAACACCTTTTTGGTAACCGAATTGTCTATTATTCAATACTCTATTTACGCGTAAGTGAGATAAGAGCCGACTCTTTAGGATTTTTTCAAATATTTTTGACAAAACCGGTAGCAAGGAGATAGGCCTGTAATTTTTAGGATCTGTCCTACTACCCCTTTTGTAAACAGGTATTACCTTTGCCATTTTCAATTGGTCCGGGAAGATCGATTCCTCAATACATAGGTTGAAAAAGTCAGCTAAATGTTTGGCCAATATTAGGATGTGTTCCTTGATTACAGATATCGGGATCTCATCGTATCCACAAGAAAGTTTGTTTTCCATGCTATTCACCACAGTATGTATCTCCTTTGGCGTAGCTGGAGATATTTGCATTTCACTGTAAAGGAACTTGATTTGTTTTCTGCTTACAAAAACACATTGCCTGATCTACTCTATTATCGCTAGAGACATATTTGTAGTCGAATTGTTTTGCTAGAATGTTGGCTATATCATCTGGATTCACTATCAACCTATCATAAACTTTGAGCCGTAACAGCGGGGGTACTGTTTTAGTTTTATTGGTACAATTTTTCACGACTTGCCATACTTCTCTACTCAGGTTTTTAGATCTGTTTATTTGCATCATTATTGCATGTTTTTTAGCCTTAGTGATGACCTTTCGATAAAGACTGATATAGTTTGTTTTATACTTCAAAACGCTTGATTCGAGATGATTTCCGTTACATGCACATAAAAAGCGTTTCATTTTGCTGGAAGTTCTTATTCCTTTAGTGATCCAACCTGACTGTGATTTTTTCTTAAGATTTATTTTACATTCTCTTGTTTTGTAGCTATTTCGAAACAATTTATAAAACGTTTTGAGAAATGTATTTATTCCCATAGACGACCAATTTTCTTTGAGAATTCCCTGTGCAAAAGAGAGCCCATTTTTCTTATTGATTACTCTTTTATTTACGAGAATAAACGGAGTTTTTTTATACAGAGACGATACATTTGGAAGCCCAAGATCAGCAAAGATACCAGCATGCCCGTCTGCCAAGCCATTATGATCTACATCACTACCTAATATTTGTGAAACGGGCAGATTGGTCAAGATATTGTCAATGCACGAATTACTACTGTTCCGACTGAAAGTCACAGAATCGATCAAATACCTGAAATTATAACACCGTAATAAACTAAGAAATTCAGTACGTTTTTTACTGTCCACTAGCAGATCAATGTTAAAATCACCACAGATCACACATTTCCTATTGAACAAAAAATCTAGTAGTATCTCAAGTTTTTCTAAAAACTGAGCGAAATTTTTGTCAACTGGATTGCGATAACAGCAACAGATGTACAAACCAGTTTGAATATCTTTAGCACCACATATTTCGAAACATTCTACTTTATACAACTTATTTATAGCTTCGGTAATTTCAGTTTGCCTATCAACATGTGCTAAAATTAAACTGCCTCCTCTTTTTTATTTTTTCTTGTATTGTACGAGACTAGCTTGTAGTTATTCATATTAAAAATCTAAATAAGGTTGGTACTTAAATTATTATGCAAATCGCTCAGATTAAAAATATTCGAAATAAAACATTGAATAAAGCAATAACATTAGCAAGCCGCTAATCCCCGGCCGACGACATCATTGCAAACAATATATCTGCAAATTAATCAAAGTTTGAAATTATTTAAATATTGATTTAACTCCAGTAAGTAGCGGGGCGGGGGCCGGCCGTCCAAATATTTGCTGTTGGCAAACAGCAATATCGTTGCGCCTCCCGGCTGTTCCCGACTGCTTCCTCATTCCCGATGTTCGCTCAATATGATAATGACGGATACGTTGTACGAATGCTGATGTGTGTGAAGTTCGGCTTAGCGGGGGATTTTATTCAAATTGCGGATAAACTGTTTCAATACCGACTGTTATTGTTAAATAGCACTGTCTGTATACGCATATGGTGCAATAATTAACGGGAATCGTATCTATCTCCTCATACATCTTACAGTAGGAATATCTAATGGATAATGTCCTCCAATAAAATCCATTATATATCTATTGTGACTTATCTTGACCAAGTTTGCATTTGTGCCCGGTTGCTGACAAGTATCATCAGCCTTATAATGTTCCCACTGCTGGGACACAGGCATCCTCTCTGTGGGAGAGGTAATGGGCCTGCCTAAATCCACCACACAGGCCCAGTGCGGGTTGATGAATGTCACACTTCTTCGACTTTTTGGTTCTAGGACATGCCGATTTCCTTACGATGTTTCCCTTCACCGTTTTGAGAGCAGTGGTGATGAAATAATTTACACAAAGTAAAGCGTCTGCCTGGGCTCGAACTCAAGACCTACGATACGGGGGCCGTTAGACGTTGATGGTAATATGCTCGTCTAATTACATGGGACTTAACATGCTACATAAATGGTGAAATGTGATTGCTCTGTATTTACATCTGCCCAATCCTTCGGGGGATGCCTGGTGTTATGTTATGTATGTGTATCTATGCTTACTAAGCTTATGAATAACAGAGCGGTGTGATACACATGTGGCTAAATCTTTTAAAACGAGTCTAGTTCATGATCATGTACTGTAGAATTTAATTATTGAAATTATGGAGATGCTTTTAATTGCAGTCAGTCAGAAAAGTAGGAAGTCTCAAGTCCCCAGTCTTGCCAAGGGGTATCGTGTTACCCAGTTACTGGGTTGTGGAGGTCAGATAGGCAGTCGCTCCATGTAAAACACTGGTACTCAGCTGAATCCGGTAAGACTGGAAGCCGACCCCAACATAATTGGGAAAAGGCTAGGCAGATGATGATGATGGAGATGCTTTTAATTGTTGATTTATTATGATGTTAATTCGGAAATGTGTAACTGAGTTTCGTGTCGCAGATTCTGGTTCATTACCGACTTACAAAAAAAGGAGGAGGTTCTATGTTCGACTTTGTTTGTTTTTATTTTATTTATTTATTTTTGTGTATGTTCACCGATATCTCTGTCAATTGTGGACCGATTTCGAAAATTCTTTTTTTGTTTGTAAGAGTATGTTTCGAAATTGGTCCCATTTTAATTTGGTGAAGGTCTGATGAAGAACTTCGGAGATACACAACAGAACTCTTCAATAAATAACGGCAAAACTCTCGGGATTGCTGCAATCGCATGTCTGTTTGTTGTTTATACCATTTCATAACATAACATCACGCCAGTACGCTCTAAAGGGGTACACAGATCTCTCATTTCACCGGTTATGTTCAAGTTTCATATTATTCGGTTAATCTATTCTGGAGTTATAGGGACCTTAATAAACAACTTGCTATTAGGTAGGCAAAACTAAAAAGGGAAAAATAAAAACTTTTTTGCAAAAAAATACTACCGACTTCCAAATGAAAAACTACAAAGTGAAAAATAACTTAACTTTTGGAAGTCGGTGTCCATATCGCAAAAAAATGGTACCTACGAAAGACACCGACTTCCAAAAGTTAAGTTATTTTTCACTTTGTAGCTTTTCATTTGGAAGTCGGTAGTATTTTTTTTGCAAAAAAGTTTTTATTTTCTATTATTATTGGTGATCATTTTATTCATATAATTATTTTCATTTTATTCTGGCGACAGGCTACTGGAACAACTTGCGACCCACGGATGCCCCTCAAGTTAAAGTGGAAAATTTATAAGTACGTGATTAGACCTGTCGTACTGTATGGATCAGAATGTTGGGCTGTGAAAAAGATGGATGAAAAGAGATTGCATGTAGCAGAGATGAGAATGTTGAGATGTATGTGCGGAGTGACGAGAATGGATAAAGTGAGAAATGAGTATATTAGAGGAAGTTTGAAAGTGGCGCCAGTAACAGAAAAGTTGAAAGGAAACCGTTTGTCCTGGTATGGTCATGTGATGAGGAGGGTTGAAACGCATGTTACTCAAAGAGTTATGAATATGGATGTGGATGGATGGAGAGGGAGGGGACGGCCAAAGAATAGATGGATGGACTGTGTGAGGAGTGATATGAAAGAAAAGGGCGTCAGTGATGGAGTGACGGGGGACAGGTATGGAATGGTATGGAAGAAGAAAACGTGTTGCGCCGACCCCAAGTAACATGGGACAATGGCAGGAAGATGATGATGATTGCCCAACCAGCAAAAACTAGGCTTACAACAAACTCAAGACTACAATTTTTTCGCTCTTACATCACTCCTATATAATTGTATAAGCCCGGATTTGGGCACCAATTATAAGCACATTTAGAGTAATATCGTTCTCATTTCAGTCTAATTGAATGCTGTTTGCACTTACAGTAATCTAGCCAAAATTAATCTAAGCCGACTTAGGCTCATATTGCTTTTACATAAGTATCTTGTAAACCTGCATAGGTTTTTATTGGTCTAACATCAGCATCTTTTGAGACAAAACAAGCTTATTTTGATTTTACGTCAGATCAAACTTCGTGTGAGTGCTGCGATACTTATGGTTTCACAGTTTTACAATGGAAGGAAAAACAATAAATGATAATTGCAATTAAAGTTGCTGTGAAGTTAATTGTTATACTAAAGCGCCGTAATTATCAAGTGCGTGTATTTAAGTTTTACTGTAATTATTCGCATTGGAAAATATTATTTACTGTTAAGTAGACCCTATTTTACGCTTCAAAATTCATACGCCTTATTAAATATGGTATTTACTGATCTCGTTTAATAATTTTATTTGTTAATTAGTATTGATAGTGTCGCCATTAGTGCAGCTGCATTTTACAAGCGCACTATTAGACTATTGTTACAAGATAGGGCAGCGCCATCTAGTGTCGAGTAGAAGAACTAAGTAGTAACTAGTGGCGCCATCTAGTATCAAATAGCGGAACTAATGTTCTCGAAAGTTCGTGTTGAGTAGAATTTTCCAGAATGTTCGAACCGAACATTCTGGAAGTTTCTAGTCGCTTCGGGATCGATGAGTTCAAAAATCGATTGTTCTGGAAGATTCTCGAAGTACCTAGAACAGTATGGAACGTTCTAGAAACATCTTCCGGGCTATATAAAGAGCGGTCGGGTTCGTCGTGAGTCAGTTTCGATTGAGAAGCGATACAGAGCGATCAAAGCGGAAAATAGTGCGAAGTAATAGAATTGTTTAAGAAGTGTTTTTGTAATAAACAGTGATTAATTGAAGTCTGCTGTTTAAATAATTTATTCCTGAACCCCAGCTCGTAACACTATTATAAGATTGTTTACTCTAATTTTAGCATTTGAAATACTAAAGATAACTCCATATTGAAATAAATTGGGGTTCCTCGCAATTTTACATAAACCTTAAACCACCAGGGAGACAAAAAAACAAACTTAACATTTAATACCATTATGCTAATTAAATTTATTTTTATTCAAGGGACAACGTATGTGATGTGAAATGGTTGTTTATATGGATATAGATCGTTATTTGGTCCAGAAAGACTTCCGTATGCTAAAACATTTAGCATGGCCTTGGAAAGAAACACACTTCTTGTTGAGCGAAATAAGTCACGGATATGGGCACGAATAACACTTTATATGAATCAAATGAACATAAGAAAACTTTTACGCTACGATTTTTTTTGGTGTGGACATTGCTCTGTGTACACAATTTATAACCACTATATCGTGAACACAATTTATAACCACTAAAAAGACGTGACTACTGTAATGAAAACATGACAAAATTTAAAAACTGCTTAAATGATTTATCATTTTCTGACATTTATTAAAGCAATAATCCTAATGTAGCATATAAATCTTTTCTTGACATATTTTCATTATTTTATAAATTGTGCTTTCCCGAAATGAATGTTAGAATTAATACGATGAAAAAACCAAAATGGGTGTCACGTGGTATAAAAATATGTAGTAAAAAGAAAAGGCAACTCTTATGGCAATACAGACTTAAACCAAATCAGATTAGTAAAGGAAAACTTACTAATTATTCTAAACTATTTAAAAAAATTGTAAAACTCACTCAAAAGGCTCAAAATAACTACACAATAAATATTTCGGATAATAAATCTAAAGCTACTTGGAAAATAATAAATAACTCAAAATTCATCATTCCAAAAAACTGCATTGACAAAATTCGTGTGAACAATGACATTATCTCTGATCCAAAAGACATTGCAGATGCCTTCAATAATTACTTTGTGGACAAAATCAATCCTATAGCAGGATCTGGGGATAAAGTTACAGCATTGATAAATAAAAGAAAAGACTCTTTTTTCCTGGCCCCATGTCTGCCAATCGATGTGTTTAAAATTATAAAAACATTAAAAAACACAAATAGTGTAGGATATGATGGTCTATCAACAAAAGTGATAAAATCAGTAGCAGGAGAAATATCAATGCATCTAAGCCATATAATTAATCTTTGCATAGAGACTGGTGTTTTTCCTGACGCACTCAAAATATCTACTGTTAAACCATTATTTAAAAAGGAAAATAAAGAGCTAATGCAATTTTATAGACCTATATCTCTTATTAGTATAATATCAAAAATATTTGAAAAGTATTTATATAAACAGTTATATACCTTTATCGAAAAAGAAAATATACTCGCTCATGAACAGAAAGGGTTCAGACATGGTAAAACCATAAACCTGGCACTTTATGATTTTTTACATAATGTCATGCCAAACGTAGATACAAATATACCTGTATGTACGATATTCTGTGACATGACACAGGCTTTCGACCATGTCCGTCACGACATACTAATTGAGAAATTAGAAGCATACGGCATTAGAGGTAATGTCTCCAGCCTTTTTAAATCTTATTTGAGCAATAGAAGACAATTTACAGAAATTTCGGCAGTAAATGGAGGCAATAAACATGAAGTTATTCATAAATCAAAAGAACGTGTAGTCAAATTTGGCGTACCACAAGGCACTGTCGTAGGCCCACTATTTTTTATACTTTATATTAATGACTTACCTAAATGTATTGACCACCCTATGACACTTTTTGCCAATGATAGTACCATTACGATCGCTTGTAAAAATAGAGACACTTACGAAGCTGATATTAACAATTCTATAGGTTCAATGATAAAATGGTTGCAAAACAACAATCTTAAGATAAATCTTGAAAAAACGAATATCATGCATTTTTCCCAAAGATTAACCATTCCAAATGTCCATGTACACTATTGTAATAATAACATAGACAAAGTTGACACTAAAAAATTTCTTGGAGTAACTATCGACAGTAAATTAGATTGGAAAGCGCATACGGAAACCTTAACCAAAACAATTAGCAATTCCACATATGCTCTGTACAAATTAGCCCCGATGTTAAATGTTGATGCGCTGCTAACTGCTTATCATGGCTTAGTGTCCTCTAAGTTAAGATACGGAATCATTTTTTGGGGCAATTCAACAAATAAAAATGTAATTTTTAAAACCCAAAAGAGGTGCCTTAGAACTATGTTTGGACTTCGTGTTACCGAAAGTTGCAAACCGTATTTCAGAAAATATAAAATCTTGACCCTACCATCCTTGTACATTTTAGAGACCATCATGTTTGTCAGATCGAACCCACATCTATTTCCTCTATTGTCAGATAAAGTGAATCGAAATAGGCGCGACAATAGCAAACTATGCATTCCTAGATCTAGGACAGCACTATTGCGGAAATAGTTATTTATGCTACAAGTGCGGAAGGTAGGTGATTTCCGATGAGTGGCATTTTTATTCACGAGCGAGCGAAGCGAGTGAGTGGATAAATCGACACGAGTCGGAAATCATCTTACGTACGTGTATCATACAACATTTTACTATGCATTGTGCGAGGAAATAAATAAATAAATAAAATGAAATTAATAAAATGGCGGGCTTATTCAAGCGCGTTCAACATATCCACAGATTAACTAATAGTTCCTCGGGCATATCTACTGCGCATGTGCAAATACCTGTCACATCGTAACGCAATAAGGCACGAGCAAAATATACGTTCTGCCAAACATATTTAATGAATATTTAAAATTAATATATTGATCAAAATCAAAATCTAGAGTAATTAAAAACGCCTGAAATAAAGTATTAGTTTTATTTTACCTTTTATATGAATGATAATCTGTACATAACTAATTTTTAAAACTTTTCTCAAATAATAAAAACTCTATGCGTCGGGCTGACGTTGGAGTTAAAAATTAAAAAAGTACAGGAAAGTAAAAAGCACTAGTTAAAAAAAGTGACACTTTCCGCACAGTTTGGCTGCTTGGAAAACCGCTCTTTTCGAGGACATGCATTGTAAAGTATATTCTGTATGGCGCCAATTATTTATAATACATTACCAAAATATTGGAGGGAATATACAACAAATAAATTAAGAATTAGTTTAAAACGCCTTTTATTAGAGAAAGTCTATTACAGCACTGACGAATTTTTGACTGATAAATTAATTTGACTTGTGTGAATTATGCAGATTTTATTTCTAATTACTATGACATTTAATTGACTAATTTTATATACATTTCTTTGATGAGTTGATGACATAATGCTGTAGTATATTTTAATTTTTAAGTTCTAATTTGGATTATTGATTATTTGTATAATGGATAAGTTTTTTAATTACTTAATGTTTACTTGTTATATTTGTTGTTAAGGCAAAACATGACAGTGATAAATTTAATGTAACATCTTGCATGCCATGTGTGTGCATACTCATGTTTTGAACAAATAAATGATCTTATCTTATCTATCTTATCTTATCTTATCTTATCTTATCTATCGATGATGATTGTGAACAATTAATATTAAAAACAACACCCAGCCTAATTACTTTATCTTCATCAGGCACGTAGCTTGGTTATTCCTCTCGCTGTTTTCTCTTGGCATTTGCAAGCAAAATGTGTATTTTTTTTATAAAGCATATTTCATACCTTTTTTAACTGATTGTGATGTCTAAAATATAATACATAATAATATTTTAGATATCTCAATCTATTCAAATTTTGTTAACATGTGATATGATATATATATATTTCGCCGCGTAGGCGTGAATTTGCTAATTTATTATCCTAATTAATCATTTTAAGGGTCGATGTCTATTTAAGTTGGGTTTTGAGTTCAGCGCCATCTATTGGCTCACTGTGGAATCAGGTATTAATCTGTTCGAATGATCATTGTTATGCTAATTTTAATGTTTAATTAATACGAGATGTTTAAATAAAACAGGAACACTTATTGTAGGACTTTTGGATTTGTTCTCATTTTAACTATTCCACATTTGACGAAGTAAATGTGTTTGATTATGTTATTCTTATTAAGTTGTCAAACAATGGCGGATGTTATAATTTCTATGACCAATAACCAGATTTAATAATTTAATACGAGAACTAAACAAATTTGAGTAAATGATTAAATACTTAGAAGTCATATGACTATTTTACACAGCTATGTAATAATGAGAAACTTTCTAATTAGTAAGATTGTTAGATCACCGGCAACTTGAATAGTTTTGTTATTAGATGACTATTTCAATAATAAACTACAAACCACTTTGTATTTGTGAGTATTGAGGTTGTTTAATGTTAAAATAATTAACTGATCAGCATTTTAGTATTGTTTGCTAACTTTACTCAACTATCCAAGTAATTAGTGTCTAAACAAAAACATTAAGGAAGCCCCGCCCACTTAGAACGCGCATTGCATGGCGCGTACGGTGCATGGTGTGTGTAAAAAATAATAACTGTAAAACTGTTTAATAAATCTGCTAATTGAATAGATGTTTGAAAACCTAATAAACATGTAACGTTAATTGTCATAAAGTGATTGTGTAATCTATAAAAACATTTAAAAAGAGTATCCTGGAGTTTCTGGCTAGGTCTTCTCCAGCGACCGACGAAAGCTTTGTGACCTAGCAAGCCACACGATGTGGTTTTAGCTTCAAGTTCATTTGAAAGCTCAAAGTGCCTGTAACTAAATCAAATAAACACTCTTGAGTTTCAATCCAGTGTTGTGTGTTATTAAAGTAACCCGCTCCAGTCAAGAATAAAGGAATTGCCTCTAGACATTGGGGTTAATGATGGCGGTCCTATGATTCGTAGGTACTTCGACGTGACATATATATATCATTGCTGACTGGTCTTTGCCTCGATCACGCCTGCTGGAGATGGATGAGGTCTATATATTTTAATAATTTTGATTGATTCCAAAGATAATGTTCAAGTTTTATTACTAATTACTTTCATTGTGTGACTAATAGTTACTTTGTTTTTTTTAAAAAGAAAAAAATAAATAAAACGATACGAAAATCTTTTTCTTTTTTTTAAAGTATGTAACAGCGGTACAAAATACAAGTTTTGATAATTTATAAGACACTCCTTTGCATTTTATGTTAGAAACTTAAACATATCGGTTATATCGTGTTTAAAATAAATAACAATTCATTTAGTTATGCATGTGATATGTTAAATTTCAATGCACATTTCTTGACATAATTTTTTAACTCGAAAGTTTTTTCATAGTCGGTTTCGTCCTCGCTTGAAGATTCATCATCAGTGAAATCACTTGTACGGAAGCAAAACATGCAGAACCCTCATTGATATTTTTCTCAACACTTTTTTGGCCTGGTAGCGGTAAATTTGTTTTTCTTTTGAACATTTTGTTGTACTTCTTAACAACTTTTCTCATGTGCCACCATTTTTCGTAAGCTTTTCCAGTTTTTGTAATCAATTGTTATTATTAAAAGTTTTTAATTTTAAATAAAATATGGCCAGTGAAATATTACTCTTAAAATGATTAAAATTTGTATTCTCAAAATCGATCTAAGATCAAACGCACTTATATTGGTCTTGTCTTTTGTATTGTAAATATGTTGATCCAAAATCACTCTAATATCATACTTATCCAATAAAGTTGATCTTACAATAGATTCAAATAAGATTAGAAATGCACGTACTTACAGTGCTCTTATGCAATGTTGATATTAGTCTGACATTCTTACAATAGCATTTAGCAAGTCTATTATAAAATCAAACGAGCTTAGAAAATATGCATGTAAGAGAAAGTTATCCCAAGTGCAATTAGTCTTAGTAAAAGCTAATGTAGGATTATGTGTCTTACAATAGCTTAGTAATATACTCTTATATACATATATGAGATTTGATTATGAGACTGAGTAGTCTTGAGGCCATACCGGCTTGTCTTAAAGTAATATATGATCGATGGCATGTTCAAAAACAATTATAAGAGCACTTTGAGCCTACCACTCTTATAAAGTGTGGGTTCTGAGACTATTTTGCTAGTTGGGTGGAAATCATTTTATTGTAACAGTAATAAATTTTAGTGGATATTGCAAATTATATTTGTACGTGTAATGGCAAAACATAAAGAGTCACACACTGCTGTGTAACTTATGTTTTACAAATAAAGTTCTGATTCTGATACAAACCACCTCCTTCTGGGCCTGTCGCATTGCCGTTTGCTGCTCTTTAGGACACAGTGTGTAATAATTTTAGCGCACAGCTTTTCAGCGATAAATATGACCTGCCCTGCTGTTCCATTTAAGCTTAGCAGCCGTGGGATTAGCGATTTGAGTTTTGCAATGAAAAATAGATCTCAATGCGATTAGTGACTTTATCAACAAAATTATGTAAAAAATTAAATTACTTGACACAAAAATGTATACAAGAATCGGGAGTAGGAAGTAATTGCATTTGGTAAATACAAGCTACGCTGCAGATAAAATCTACTAATAACTGAAAGTTCATTAAAGTGTTTGGTGTCTACAATCCTCTGTTATCTTCCCACACAGCACTGTTTATACCTACAGAGCCAGTAATTATAATGGTAACATTATCCTATTGTCGCGTCTCCCTAATGATTCGTCACTTTTAATGAGAATCCCCCAAAGTTATGATGTATTAAGTTTTAACTTTGCTCTTAGAACAAACAACTCTCATAATGACAAAGACGTTAAATACAACGATCGTATTTTTTATACAAAATTATGGAAATGGGATGTTTTGAGAAAAAAATGACTGATTTAAGGTCTCTTGCAGAATTGAGAGGGTTCGTTGATTTTTTACAATGCTTACAACAAAAACCTAATATTATAAATGCGAAAGTTTGGATGTGTGGATGTATGTTTGTAACTCAGTCATGCCAGAATGGCTGAACGGATCTGGATGAACTTTGGCACAGAGATTATAGTCTGGAATAGCACATAGGCTACTTATCACCCCGGTATACCCAATGTTCCCGTGCGCTAAGAAAACACATCAAATGCGGGCGAAGTCGCTGGCAGAAGCTAGTTACAAACATGGCGACAAACATATCAGCTTAATGAAAACCTGAGGTTCTAGACAGAGTCACATTCTATCAGCAATATCTATTGTCGACAACTTAATACGTAAGAGATTGAACACGTTACATTTCGGTAGCGTTTATCAATTCCGTTCGTTTTGGACTTTTTGACGGTCGTCATCGCTGCCAGCATTTTTGTTTTTTTTTAATTTTGTAAAATTTGTGTAATTGCATGGAATAAAGGCTTTTTGTATTATTTTTTAATTTTATAATTTATCGCTGCCAGGATATAAAATTGTTTAGTTTAGATACTCTGGTCCGCCAATTATCCTAGCATATAGCTTAGTTCTGGTCGTAGAATCATGGCAAAATTTAGAATTTGGTTTCCCTCGGAGAACAAACTAGTTTTTCCAAATGAATTTGGCGCAAATTGAAATAGCACTATTCCTACCGAAAATAGAGAATTAGGTAAGTTAAGAATATACAGGTATATTTAGGAACATAAGGAATATTACATGCAAACTCATACCTTTTGCCCATTGGGGTAGGCAGAAACTACACAACGCTGCAACGATCCTTACAAACATCCATATCTACACTTTTGCTTTTATTTCAGGAATCTCTTTCTTCAACAGAATAATAAAACCCTAAAAATAATCCAAACAATGAGTTGCAGTTTTTAATGCAGCAGAAGGATAAAGATAAACTGTCGAGGGGAGAGAGAGAGGGTGGACATTGTGAGCGGATCATCTTTAAGCTCAGTATCGACGCGTCAGAGTTTCGCCGCGCCAGCAAGTTCTCGCAGAGTAATGGAGACTTATGAGTGTGGACGTCCCCGTCGCTCCCAACTCGATAATTGTCATCTCGCATATTACGAGGAAGAGCTCGTTAGTAACTGTGATGGTATAACTGACGTTGACACATTTGAATGCTGGTGTTTTTAATTGGGTTACGAGGGTTTTTTTTATAATTACTCAAAAGTCGTCTGGTGATTTGATCTTACTGTACAAATTCATGTAGTTCAGGTTATTTTTAAACAACCTTGCTCTCTCGTCAACTATATCATCACCACTAAAAAGAATGAGGTTAAAAAAAATACAGTCGATTTGAGAACCTTTATGAGTTGGTTAAAAAGTTGGTTGTTTTCTTTACTTTTTAAAATTCGCAAAGGTATAACAAATAATAATTAGGCAGTGTATATTTTAAAATTTATATATATAATAAGTAAAGGCAGAAACGTAAACAAACTAGTTAATGGCAATGTCACACCAACGACAACCCCACTTCAAGTCCAGAAAATTACTGTCCATTCCAGGTTGCCTAGAAGAGATCGCGCTATGCGATAAGGCCGCCCATTGTATTTGTATTAATTTTAAGTTTTTTGTTATATTTGTATTTTAAGGTGTACAATAAAGCATATAATAAATAAATAAATAAGCGCATTAAAAATTGTAATAAGTAAAACAACCAACGAAAATCTAGTTATGTGAAGTTAATTAATTAAATTAGATAAGTAACTCAAAAATAATGTAAAGTAGGTAATTAGTAGGAAATAAAAGGCTTTTTATTTATTATTTATTATTATATAGTTTCAAATTTATGCTCAGAATTTCTTAATTTGAAGTTAAGTATTTGTAAATTTTAGTCTGAAAACCTGTGAAATTTTGTCATTAAGATGGGGTTTGACACGTTCTTAACTTCCAACACTCAATTCAGAAACCGCCCTTGGTTTCTGAGGAAAAAAGCATACCTCTTTGCAGTTTAAGTCCCCTTCATAGAGGTTTGTGTATCGGGGCTCTAATGCGAGTACATCGTTCCGTGTGAACGGGCGTGATTCATCAGAGCCCATTCACGGCGATCTCTGGATTCAGCTGCGGTTTAGATAGAGATGAGGGTAAGAACGATATTTCAGGAGCACGAAAAAAGTTGGTGTTAATTTTTATTCCAAAGCCTGCCTTGTCGACCTGTGTTATAGCGCCTTTTATAAGGGAATGAATAATATATGTGGGAAGTAATCTTATAGTTGGTACAGAAAATGTAAAGAAATAATTTGTAAAGGCTTAGTTCTGTTTAAAAAATTTGGTTCCTCCTGATATTTAGTAAATACATGCGGCTAGTTTTTTCTAACTGAATCGGCAAAAGACGTCCACTGTTGAACAAAGACCTTCCCATATCAGTAACTAGCTTGTCCCCTCGGTTTCGCTCCCGTCACCTAACCGTGCGAATTTACGGAATAAAAATAAGTTTAAAAACTCGGTGATATATTTTATCATCGAAAGATAACCTCCTGCAAACAACCGTGACGTGTACCTGTGTGTTTGTGTATCTGTCTGTGGCATCATAGCTCCTAAACAGATGAATCGATTTTGTTTTGTTTTTTGTTAGTTTGAAAGGTGACTTTATCAAAAGTGTTCCTAGCTATGTTTGATGAAAATCGGTTCAGCCGTTCAAAAGTTATGGGCGTTTTACTGTTTGAATCGGGGTATTTTTGCAAGATATCGTGTCATAATTACGTGTTCGATAGATTGTCGATCAAAGCGAGTCTAATATTAGATAAATAATTGTGTAGTTTAAAATACATGAATATTACTTGTTGTATCTTATTGTTGTGTGTTACTCTTTAGTTTAGATGCCAACAAATATCAATTATAAAGGCTCCAAAGTGTCGCAGCTCTACGTTCGACAGAGATTTAGTCGGCGCGCCGTCGACACCGCGGATTACCGTGATTTCCCGAGGGGACGCACCGAAAAGACACCTCGCTTGCATCCACATTATTACTTTCCCATACCCTGGACAGCTGGTGATGTGTGCGGCACTCGTAATTATTTCGTGATGTAATCATTACTGGTGCTTCGGGATAAATGTCAAGATGTTAGCCTTAATTGCTGGCTGCCAAGGGACTTGTGGCAGTACTTGTGTTTATGTTTTATTGTTTTTGACATAAGTAAAGCTAGCATAACCGATGGATTGAGGATTAAGGAGGATCATAGAGCTCTAATAAAAATCTTTAATGAATTTTCGTGTGAATTAAAGAATTAAATTATGAATGTGATTGATTGTGATAATGCATGCAGGCAAAATACACATTTCATGAAATTTCAAGCTTTTATTTCGTTTCGTCTGAAACATGTTTGATTCTCGTGACAATGCAATTTTAATTTAAAAAACTTGTTTAAAAAAATATATTTCTATATAAAAGCCAAAGAAATACGTATATGGTCTTTGATAAAAACTTGTTTTTGACATAAGTATAATAATAATAATACAATACCATAATCAATTAATTATGCTAGCTATGGACGCTAGGAATAAAAATGTATTGTGGAGTAAGGAGGATCATAGAGTACTAGTAAAAATCTTACAATTTCGTGTTATTAAAATTATGATTCATTAGGTTTATGGGGGGGGGGGAGGGGGGGTGAGGTTGCCATAATCGCCACGCTGGTAGGCGGGTTGGCGATCGCAGTTTGTTATTTAAGTGCACAGAGAACGCTGCTGCCCATTCTCTGGTGTGTCCCTTAGTCGCCTCTTACGACACCCACGGGAAGATATGGGATGGTGAAATTCTTTACGTCCGTCACCAAACCAAGTTGATGTTGAATGCCCATGTTACACCCACTCCTATCAAGGTTGGAGACTCTACACTCGAAGTTGTGGGCGATTATGTCTACCTGGGACAAAGAGGTCAACCGACGAATCCGACTCGGCTGGGCAGCGTTCGGGAAGATGCGGTATCTTCTCGTCTACAGTACCACAGTGTCTCAAGACGAAAGTCTATGACTAGTGTGTGTTGTCAGTGATGACATATGGCTCTGAGACGTGGTCTTTTACAATGGTCCTTATCAGAAAGCTTACAGTCACTCAAAGGGCAATGGACAAGGCTATGCTTGGAGTTTCCTTGCGTGATCGAATCAGATATGTAGATATCCGCAAGAGAACCAGGGTTACAGACATAGCCCGAAGAATTGCCAATTTTAAGTGGCAGTAGGCAGGGCACATTGCTCGCAGAACGGATGGCCGATGGGGCAGAAAGGTTCTGGAATGGCGACCGCGAACCGGAAGACGTTGCATTGGAAGGCCTCCCAGCAGGTGGACCGATGACCTGGTGAATGTTGCGGGGATCTGCTGGTTACGAGATGCACGGGAACAGTCAATGTGGCGACGCTTGGGGGAGGCCTATGTCTAGCAGTGGACGTCTTTCGGCTGATATGATGATGATGGTGAAAATTATGATTGTGTTCACCTAATTATGATAATGCATAAGGCACTTGTCCCACCGCCGATGAGTAAGCGATTAGCTATCGACTAATCTCGCTGAAGAAACGTCCCGTGTCAATAAAAGAGACACATATAGTAATAGTTAATTGCTGGCTGTTCACACTGCTGGCGAGTATTCTCTCACCACAAGTTTGTCGCGACAAGAGCTATCAAAGTTATGCTCACTCAGCGATAGACCAACACGCCGAGAGACCAACCAGCGCGGTCATTTCTACCAACAGTGCGGCCGCCCCTAGCGAGTGGTTCGAGTAATCGCCCGTCGCACAATAACACTCGCTTATAGCCGAGCAACAAAACTGTCGGAACTACACACTCGCTACTCGCTGCTTGCCAACTCGTTTTTAGTTTCTAGATTTACTCGCTACCTACTCGCTGATCGTCGGCGGTGAGACAAGTGCCTAGGGTGAAAATACACATGCCTGTAATTTACAAAAATGTTTGCAAGTAACTTGCATGCCATCGTGCCCTATTAACTTCTAATTGGATGAATGTCACAATGGCATGCAAGTTACTAGCACACTTTTTCTTCAGTTACAGGCATGTGTATTTCCGTCGCAAGGATAGTAAAGAAAAGTATGTAGAGCCACGGGGTCTCATTGCTAAGAAAGAAAATTTGGTTCAAATAAATCTCACTAGATGGCGCGACATGTACACACAATTCAATAGAATTGTGTATAACATTACATTTTTCTGGAATAGAACATAAAAATGTTATGTTCTTGTTTAATCAACTCTCCTAAGTACAAAATTATGGAATATTGGGCTCTTAATTCACATTTCAAAGATTATTTGAACGGATCAGTTAAAATTGATGCCAATAGATGGCGCATTTTTAAATTATTGAGGCATTCCACTCGATTGTTAAAATTTGCATTGTAACACATTTAGATGCAAAAAAACTGTAAAATCGTGCAAAAAAATACTTTAAAACGAACCTTCACTGTATTTAAAGAAATAAATATTCACGAACCTAGTAAACCCTTTTACTTGCAATTCGCTGTTAACACCATCTATTGCCGTGAAACGGGATCGAACGCGATTGATGTACTTACAAAAATAAGATAGAAATAGAGAAAACGCTAGTTACGTCAGCACGGTTTCTTTGTATGGGATGAGGCATCTGTATGCTAGTATTATATTATCTGTGGTAGAGCTTTGACAGTCGTTAGCGGTAGTCAGGAGCCAGAAAATAAATTTAAAAAAATAATCTTACCGAGGATGTTTTCTAGATACTGGGTTCTGGAGGTCAGCTAGGCAGACGCTATATGTAAAGAACTGGTGTTCGGCTGCAAGCAATTAAACTAGAGGCAATCCCGAACATAGTTGAGAAAAGCAATGCATACATTTATTAAGTAGAAACGTGTTCTGCATCACAGTCACGCAGAAAACAAATCATTTCCCATCCAGCAATTTGTTTCGCTCATCGTATCGTAAATAATAAATAAAGTATGGCCGAATGAACATATTAATGTTTGTGATGGAAATAAAAACATCGATGTCCACCCTCCAAGGCGTCGACAATGCATGACGAGGCGACATCCGCCGGAACTTACGTAACGAGGCCGTTGTTCCGTACCCCGCGCTCCCTGCGGAACCCCGCGGTACACTGCGAGTATTTTCCCGAACCCCACTGAGATTATTTCGGGATAGCATTCAGTGGTCCTCAATGCCGCCATGGTGATGAATCCCGGTTCATATTAATGACTTGTCCGCAGGCAGTCTGCGGGGCCCAATAAGCACCCATTCACAGCCGTTATGAATGTAATAGCTCTTAATAAGCTCGGCTTTGGTTATCATTATTTTAATCTGGTACTTATTGTGTTTACAAACAGCGCAAACTTGATTCAAGAAAGAAAACAAATTCTATCTACCCAATATATAATTAGAATTTGTTTTCTGTTTTTTTTAATGTTTTCGTGATTGAGTAAAAATAAATTTCATAGGTTATGGAAGGATTTCAAGTTTTTCTTGTAAATTGGTATTAGGTAGGAACCTAAATTATGAACCACTAACCTAAGAAAAACCGTAGAATAATCGAATGAGACAGGTAATCTTACTTAATATTATAAATGCAAAGGTTTGGATGAATGGATGGATTTTTGTTTGTTACTCAATCACGCCAAAACGGCTGAACGGATCTAGATGAAATTTGGCACAGAGATAGATTATAGTCTGGATAGCACATAGGCTAAGGCATATTTTTTTATCGTTATAATGCTCCCTTGGGATAATAAAACACGTTTCACGCGGGCGAAGCGGCTGGCAGAAGCTAGTGTTTCATATATTCAAAGATGTCATAAGTTTTTAATTTTTCAGGACAATCATGGTTGCTTATCAACAGTAAAACTTAATTTTCCATTATAACAACGCTCGTTACACCTATTTAAAATAAAAGAAAAGCGCGAAAAAAGCAGTGTGTTTTTCCATTGTAACTCTTGATGTTCATAAATATCTACTAACGAGACAGCGGTCCTCATAATATCACTGAGAGCATACCAATTAGACCAGCTTATGGTGTAAGAGGCTTTGCAGTGCAGAAACTGTCGGTAAAACGGTTGGTAAGCTGCTACGGTCGGTATAGTATGAGATCCCCCTGCAGAAAACTACAGGAATTTTGGTTTGGTAAAACTTTATTTATAGTAGAATAGATAACTGCATGGTGTATCTGCAACTAGGGTCTTCGTTTTTTTTTCAATTTCACCCTACACAAGGAATTTTTCTTGTATCATGAGTGCGTATTCAATATCATCCAGCTCTCAGTTAGCCGCCAGTCATGGGTTGCCAGGTTTAGTAGGTAAACTGTCAACACACAAATTGCGATTAGCTGAGAGCTGGCAACTTTTTTTTTCCCATTTTCTACACCACTCTCTTCCAAAAGGCGTTGGATTCACTTGTTAAACTTGTATATTGGGATTATTATATGTAACTAGCTGTCCCACGTGGACTATCCAACACAAAAATATGTTTTCAATTCCAACCAGTAGTTCCTGAGATTAGCGCGTTCAAACAAACAAACAAACAAACAAACAAACAAACTCTTCAGCTAATATTAATAATAGTATAGATTAAGGTAATTGCGGCTAAATATTTCCATGCAATCCAGCAGCAATCTATTCTACTATCCTTGTATCATTCATGAAAATTAAGTTTAATGAAAAACCAATATACCTGCAGATTTTCGCAGTGAGCTCTTAGGTTAATTACTATTAATTATACCACACGTGCTTACGTGGTGTACTCCGAAAATTTTATGATTCTTGACATGCCAGATATAGTTCTCGCCAAACTTCTTGGCCGCCCTGAAATTGGCTACAATGTCTGCGTAGTAGTAAATCTCATACAAAAACAGCACCGTTTCGTGCCTTGCGCATCGGAAAGCCATGCTGCTAAATCCCAGGCGTGTCTTTTTTCCGCTAAAAAGAGCCAATTTCAACCGGCTCCAACTTTCCGAGATGTGACCGTGCCAATAACTGACCATCTTGAGGGTCTTGGCGTTACGTTGACATCGACTCTCAATTTTGGCCCATACATTGAGGCAAAGGCTCAGCTGGCTGCCAAAAAGCTGGGGATCCTTGCAAAGGTTAGAAGGTACTTCACGCCAGAACAGCTGCTCAGCTTGTATCAAGCGCAAGTTCGATCATGCATGGAGTACTGTTCTCATCTCTGGGACGGATCCGCCAAATACCAGCTTGATGCACTAGAGTCGATCGAAAAGCGGGCCAAAAAGCTCATCGGCGATAAGGCACTGGTTAAGTCAAAGCTCCAGAGCCTTGAAGATCGTCGCCGAGTTGCCAGCTTTTCGGTCTTTTATTTATTTATTTATTTATTCATTAACACATACATTTGTTTTAACAGGTAAGACCCAAGCTAACAAAAGTAGTCATAAATTGTTAATTATACAATCCCAAACTATATATACTAAATATAGAGGCACAAGTTATACAGTGGACAACACACTAAGTGTCACCCTCTGGAATTCCGTCAAAGAACAATAAAATATGTCTAAACGCAGAGAGATGCTATTAAGTATTCCTACTGCACGAATCACTGGTGCAAACTTTAATAAATTTGTACGGGTTGCCGGGACTTTAAAAAGCCCCTCCCTAGGTCCTAACCGTAGCCTCCTGTTTGGAACGAGCAATTCCAATGATTTTAATATTTGTGGATTATTCAGCATGCCACGAAAAACCATAAAAACATATTTTGCAAGAGCGAGGCCTTACCTCCAACTTATAGTACCCAACCATCCCTATCACAAAAAGAGTTGGATACATAAGAGGGTAGAAGGGATATACACCAAATTACTTCATATATAGGTATCGGGTAAATTTGTTCTGCATCTTTTCCAGCATCAGAGAATACTTCACTTCATAAGGATTCCAAATGATAGCACTAGTTTCCAAGTTGCTTCGTACCAACGCATTATAAAGTGATTTCACTGCCGCCATGTTAGTGAAGTCCCGGGTTTCACGCATGACAAAACCAAGATTTTTAAACGCTTTTTTGCACATCTGCACTACATGCGCACGAAACGAAAGATCCCCAGTAAAAGTAACACCGAGATCTCTCACTAACCCAACCCGCGGTATGACATGACCGGCCATGCAATAATCGTGACGTCGGGGTACCACGGCCCGCGTGAAGGACATTATGTTACACTTCGAAACATTGAAGAGTAGTTTATTCTCTTCACTCCACGCTACCACCCGATCGATGTCTCGCTGGAGCATTCCGCAGTGTGACTCGTCTGTGATCCGTAGGAATAGCTTGAGATCGTCAGCAAATAATAAACAGCCAGCGTCTTTAATGACATCTGGAAGATCATTTATCATAATAATAAATTCTAAAGGTCCTAAATTTGTGCCCTGACTTACCCCCGTAAGGGTGAAATACGAGTTCGAGGTGTAACCTGCATATTCTACCATTTGCCTGCGAGCTGCGGTTGCCTAAGTAGCTAGCAAAGAACTCGAGGAGGGCTGGGGTAAAACCGACACTCGCAAATTGCATGATCTAATTCCACCAAGCCCGTTTCATCATCGGACTACAAGACGTACGGCGATGCGCCATCGCTACATGGTAGACATACCACCCCTACGCACTAAACGTTTTGGAAATACTTTAATTATGCGTACAGCTAAGGAGTGGAATTCCCTGCCGGAGTCTGTGTTTCCCGATAGCTACAATCTAGGAGTCTTTAAGTCAAGAGTGAATAGGTTTCTTCTAGGCAAGCGTGCTCCACCGTCGACCACATCATCGCTTACCATCAGGTGAGATAGTGGTCAAGCGCGAGCCTATAATTTATAAAATAAAATAAAAAAATACCTAATTTCAAAAGGAATCAATTTGTAGTATTTATTTACTTTTGATATTGATTCGTGGGACGCTTTGAAAGCATATTTTCAGTACGAATGTGGCAGTTATTCAGAGATATAATCGTTTTTCGTTTGATGTGGTTCCAATTTTTGATTTGCCTGGAGGTATTTTGGTAAGATACTTTTATGTTTTCTTTTGAAAGCGGTTTTAATTATGTAGTGATTTACTAAGGTAAAAAAATGGTGAAATAACGTAGATACTGTACAGTATTACGAGCACAACTGTTCCTAACAAGCTGAAGTAACATAAAGTTAAAACTAAAACGCGACTACGAGGAAAACTATGTAGATCACATCTCAAATCTCTCCTTAAATCCCATCCACATAAAACCAGTTACTATTCCTATTCCTTCTCTGTCCATGCTGTAAGATTGTGGAACTCACTTCCGCCTAGCATCAGAGATTTAAACACTATCTCACTCTTCAAAAAACGTTTAAAAGAGCATTATCTATCCTCTCAAGTCTGATCTTTATTTATATATATGTGTATGTATATATATATATATTATACATAAGTATCTATATATTTTGCAGTTATGTATTTATGTTTGTATATGTCCACCATCACACTATTTGTGTAGGTGCGCTAATTTTTATATCTTAGTTTATGACGTTCACTTTTCTTATTTTCCTGTTCTCACACACTATTGTCTACATTTCTTTTTAATTTTTCCTTTTCGCGGGTCTGCTGGCAGAAATTTCTTAAGAAATAAGCAGTGCCCTTGTGCTCTTTTGTCTTGATGTGTTGTCTTTATGTATTATATTGTGTGTGTACATTAATTATTAAATAAATAAATAAATAAAACTACGAAAGGTACAACTACAGGTAGAACTTATTATTATTTTAAAACAATTCATATTTTTGAACTCAGAATTTTGTTATTTTTCATTTGATTGGGCATCAAATGAAATAGGACTAAATTCTGAGACACGAAAGCATAAATTGAATTTCAGAGTCCTCTTTTTAGGGTTCTGTACTCAAAGGGTTAAAACGGGACCCTATTACTAAGACTCCGCGGTCAGTCTGTCTGTCTGTTACCAGGCTGTATCTCATGAACCGTGATAGCTAGACAGTTGAAATTTTCACAGATGATGTATTTCTGTTGCCGCTATAACAACAAATACTAAAAACAGAATAAAATAAATATTTAAGTGGGGCTCCCATAATGGTACGGAACCCTTCGTGCGCGAGTCCCACTCACACTTGGCCGGTTTTTTATGTGTCGTGGCTATATTGTTTTTTTCTGTCAACCATAAAAACGAATCGATTGACACGTCATTCATCAAAATCGGTTTAGTAGTATAGGTGCTAGGGTTGGCAATCCCTAAATACATACTGCAAATTCAGATCCCTTTATGGGTTGGCCGTAGTCGGGTAAAAACTGCACAAAACATTACTCACTATAAATTACTCTGCGAACGAGGTACAATATTTTACGACACAGCATGATGCAAAAAAGGGTTGTAGGCGGCGTTCTGATTTTAATCAAACGGATCGAAATGCCTACTGTGCAGTTTGTTCAGGGAAAAGGCATTTTTAGGGATGTTGCTATAATCCATTTATGCCAGTTTCACTAGTTATATTTTCGTAGAAAAATCCTGATTTTTTAAAGGTACCTTAGAGCAGAGCTGGGCAAAATACATGATTTGCTTTAATTATAATACAAAATACTATCTCGCGTGTATACTGTCTTTCCTTTCATTTTTAAAATCCATCCAAAGATTGTCTTGAAAAGATCGTTTGTAGCGATAAGGCCGCCCATAGTAATCTTTTCTTCATCTATACTTTCTGTAACTCATATGGTGTACATAATAAAGAGTATTCTATTCTAGTCGTGTATTTGAAATACAAAACAAATACAAACAAATCACAAAATACAGTCGATCATAACTAGTGAAATTCGTACTAATAAACTCAATTCATACACAGGAGTTTCGTGAAAATAACCGTTTGAAATGAAAATGATAATTTTCAAGATACTTGACAATTTGACGTACGCGGTCGCCATTTTGCTAACGAAAGCTATCTCGCGCTATTTTCTGCAGGACGCCTCGTTGGTCAAGTGGTCGCAAGTACGACTGCTAAATGAAGAGCGCAATTATCCAGGTCAGGCAAAGTGTTGTTCGGTTACCATTTTTAGCGATCCGTAGTCAACAAGGAACACTTATGGCTTCGCCATGTCCGTCTGTCCGTCCGTCCGCTTATCTCAGATACTCTTAGTACTAGAAATCTATATTTTGGCATGGATATACATATTAATCACTCCGACGAAGATGTAAAAAAAATCTCGTCTATCCCATAGTGGGGGTATCGTTGGAAAAGCCATTCAAAAATATCACGGGACTGTGAAAACCATTTTTTGATTCAGGAATCGGTTTGCGTAAAATTGCCTCCTGCCAGCTAAATGGTTGCTTTTGGATATGTGACAAAATTCACGGCTGAAGTTTATATAACGAAATTAAAAGGAAAACTAGCTATAGTTATAATACATATTTGCGGGCTGGTTGACCAAAATCTGGTGTATCCTCCGCCTGCACAGCATGAATTTTTCCTTGTTTAAGACTTTTTAGTTCGCTTTTGAATCAGTCGGGATATTTTTTTTTGATTTAACTTTTTTATTTATAACTTTTTAGTTAAGTTTTTTTCGAATTAGATACATTTAAACATATAAGTGTTGTATATATTTGAAATCACCTCTTAAAACCCTTTATTTTGATACCCCCCACGATGGGTTTGGAAGCAAAAAAAAATTGGGCCCCCACAATATGGCGCCCAAAATCCGCCATTTTTCTATTGCCCAATTTTAATGTAGCCTATGACACTCGCAGGGTTAAGACGAATCGATTGACGAATGAATCATCAAAATCGGCCTACGCGTTTGGTCTTTGGAACGCCATATAGGAACAAACATACATACATACATAGACTGATAAACACATTACCCTCCTTCGGCAGTCGGGTAAAAAGTAAGGTAGGTTTCCGAAGAAGATTTTTGTAATAAAATCGTACATTTTGTATTTAAATATCAGTGTTTCCATCACGACTATCATAAGAGCTAAATCCCAGCTATAAACAGACAGTAATAATTATGTGGATGGCGTGACAGACAGACAGGCCGACGGTGTCGCCGTGCGGCGTTAATGGAGGCGAGCCATTACTCACATAATTATGCAGCTATCGGATATTACTGATCTCTGCTTTTAAAACAGGTACATTTAATGTAGCGTACCTTATAACTTCTGTAGGTAAAGTTATGTTTAAAATCATTGCCCAGTCCTGATATTTCTCAGCACATTAATCTAGACCCGGTAAAATGACTTCTTTAAACTTTAGGAACGGACTGTGATAAGAGATTAAGAGCTATTGAAATATTTTGGGAACACTTATTCTTAGCGTTAGTGGAAAATGGACTTCACGCATTTCCAGATATTGGTTAATTTATGACAGTTAACGTATAAAAGAATAGCGGCCGCGACTTATATGTTGTAGGTCATGGTTTCAAACCCAGGCAAGCGCTTTACTTTATAAAAAAAAACCACCACCACTGCTCTCAAATCAGTGAAGGAAGACATCGTGAGTAAACGTCGATATCCTAGAAACAAAAATTCGAATTCATGTGACATCTATCAAGCCGATTGTTCCCACGTGGTGGATTACGGTCCATTCCCTCTCATAGAGAATTCCTGTGTCCCAGCAGTGGGAACATAAAAGAAAAATCTAATAATAATCTGCTCTTTTTATTTCTTAAACGCACAATACGATAACAAAAAAGGAGAGGAGAGAGAGTGAGTCCAAAAGTGGAACGGAAAGACAGAATAGGCTAACGATAAATACAGCATTTCAGCCGAAAATCTTCCACTGCTGGACAGATTTGACTCCATGCAGTGGCGTATCATCCGGGTTTGTATTTTTCGCATAAGTGACAGATGTATACACGTCATATACATCTGTCCCTTACACACACTCATAATAACCTTACTCTATGAGCTTATGGTCACCCCCCAGGTCACCGCTCCACCTTGTGGGCAGCCTTCCACCGCTGCGTCTTCCGTAACATGATCGCCGCTCCAGAACCTTCCTCCATCCGTTCTGCGAGCAATGTGCCTTGCCCACTGCACATTCTTCAGGCTATGTCTTTTACCTTGGTCTTTTACATTTCTGATAAAAACAACACTTATTCGATCAATGTTACTTTGTCACTTTGTTAGAAAACAAGGCATGTGTTAATATTTTCCCCTTCAAACTATAATTGGCACGTTAGCACCCAATATAAGAGCTATAATAAATAATTTTCTGCTTCCAATTTACTCGGCGTGAAGGTAATTCTGTTTTTATGGCGTCAATCCCCTTATCTCAGTTTCCAGTTGAGCAGAGGTCCCGGCGAGTCGTTTGCTAGACTTAACTAAGATGTGATTGCAGTAGTAGTGATGTTTTGTTTACACTTTGTTGAGCAAAATGTTTAGTGCTACAATATTAAGTTTTCTTTAGAAAAATATTTGTATTTTGTTAGAGTACAAGTTGGTCTGGTTTTCAGTAATTTACGGTTTTGAATCATACAACCTATAGGAATACAGACTGAAGTCTCTATAAACTTTCCTCAATTTAATAAGAAAGAATGTACAAAACATATTTGTGAAGTAGTTTTACAATGTTTTATTATGAATTCAATGGAAAAATGTTTTTCAACTGAACAGAATCCATTTCTCGGAATCGGGTACCGAGAAAACATAAATAGTATTTTTCAATGGAAAAATATCTGAACAGGTTTCCTGTTTAACAGTAAAAATTGCGAACAATATGACGAGTGGGGATGGGAAGGCGGCGGGGTGGTCCGCGTGGGAGGGTTGGGGGGAGGGAGGGCAGGGGATGTAAACACAAAGCTTCAGCGACGCCGGCAGTCACGTGGCGCGCCCGCCGGGGGCGCATCACTCTTAAGGGTGGAATCGGGAACAACACTATCTCACCACAACAACATTCCGTAAAACACTTCCACCACACCAACGGAACTTCTTATCAAAAGTGTAATTTCAGTTATTTTGCCCATAAGAGTGATGGCCCCCGGCGACTGTTTCTTAAAGCTGAATATTAATAATTAAAAAAAGCATATCGAAAATAACATTTCAAATCAATGTTTACGTATTGAATTAGAGTAAATTGTATATAATACAACAACCACTCTAAAGAATATCAATACAGCAACATATCAAACTAATTTTAACATATCTTTTAATCAAATATCATAAATAATAATAAATACTAAATTAATTAGAATAGACTACATACATATACTAGTTGTAATTTTAACGTTGTGTAGCGAAATATATTAGTAGGTTTAAACTAAGGTGTATTGGAAAATCATTATATGAGGTAAGAACATCTAACTTTTCTATCGTAACTTTGTTTACTTTCTGTTTATTTGTGAACGTGATATAAATCAAAGTTAACTACCAATGTTATAAACACATAAATAAATTTATTTTACTAGAAAGACGACTTTTTCAGGAACTTTTTGAATGTTTTATTAATTACAGTTAAATTTTCAAAGGAACCCTGTGTGTCCTCATGAGTGCTAATTAGCAGACACAATAGAAAAACAAAACGAACATAAAGACGTGAAAATAAATTTTAATTTTACAATTTCTTAATGAGAAAAGTTAACTGACTCTTTGGCAAATTTCAAATGTACCTAATTACTATGAGTAACATTACTATGAATAACATAACTATGAATATATACGTGGGACACTCAGAAAGTTTTGCGAAACTAAAAAAAATTGTTCTATACGTACATATATTTTTATTAAATCTTTTCAAAGTACTTTCCACCAGCCTCTATACAAAGATTCATGCGCCTAAACCAGTTTTCAAAACACTTTTTCCAGTCCGCCGCAGACACCTCGTTTACAGCCTGCTCGAACGCAGCCAGCGCATCTTCCGGCGACGAAAATTGTATCCCTTTGAGCTGATTTTTTATTTTTGGGAATAAAAAGAAGTCACACGGTGCTAGATCAGGGCTGTAAGGAGGGTGACCCAGGAGTTTGACTGGCGTGCTGTCCAGGAAGTCCCTCGTTTTGAGTGCGGTGTGCGCAGGTGCATTGTCGTGGTGGAGCAGTAGCCCGCGGAGCCCTGTGTTTGGTCGCTTGTTGCTTATAACAGAGAAAACTTCTGGCAAACATTTGGTAGTATACCATTCGGCATTAATGCTTCTTTGATCCCGTAAGGGAATTGATACCAAGTGGCCAGTCAAATTAAAAAAGCTAGCGATCAAAATCTTACCCCCGCTTCTAGATCGCTTCACTTTGGTAGGCGTTGGCTCATTTTGAAACACCCAAACAGTCGACTGGCGCTTGGTTTCTGGGTCGTATTGATAAATCCAGGACTCATCACCTGTAACGATGTCGTAAACACGCCGAGACGAGCCTGCTTCAAATTTGTTAAGCATATCACGGCACCATTCCACCCGGGCCTGCTTCTGAGCATCGGTGAGGTTGTGCGGCACCCAGCGTGATACTATCCTCCTCACGCGAAGATGGCTGTGTAGAATCTCGTGAACGCTTCCCGATCCAATCTTCAATATGTGTTGAATCTCCTGATATGTAATTCGCCTATTGTCTTGGATTAAATTTTTCACTGCTAGCACGTTTTCTTCGGTAACAGCCGTCAAAGGGCGACCGCTTCTTTCGTCATCCCCCAAAGTTGGTCGACCGCGCTTGAATTCGTTATACCAACGATACACGGTTGCCTTGGAAGGGCCTTCATCCATGAATGCCATTTGAAGTCTATCGTACGATTCATCCGGTTTCAGGCGACACTTGAAATCGTATAAAATCATAGCTCTAAAATGTTCCCGGCGCAGATCCATATTTCAGTGAGACACAATACTTTGAATTAACTCGCAAAAAATGTGGAGGGAAATTTTGAAATTGGAACTTACTTATTTTTACTTATAAATAATCATATTTTCGAAAAACATTATAACTGGCCAGTCTCCCATATATAAAAACTTTTTTTCGCAATACTTTCTGAGGGGCCTGGTACATACACAAAGATGTCTTACAAAATAATAATAGACCAGGTACATACAAGTGACGAAATACTGGCACTAGAAAATTCTGTCACACAGATTTCCAGCCCTCACAAAAATGCGATTGTATCACAAATATTAAATACTTTGGTAAATAACAAGAAAAAGGAATATCAAACTAAAATTCTTTATACAATAAATTGTCATGAGTTGTGCAAATCGTGATGGTAAGGGCTAGAATTCTTTTAAATATTCATCAGAGGCTTTTCCGCCGCTTCACTTCGTGACCTCGTATCTCATAGGAATCTTGCTTTTTGCAGGATGAATTTAACAGTCACTCAGTGATTAACATACACTAGCTTTTAATCAGTAAGAGAATTCTCGTAGTCAGATTATAATTTCTAGAGATTACCTTTTATAAAAAAACAATTGGACCATTTCATAATATTAGTTTAGATACAGTAGATATCAGGTACAGTGTAACTCCTTGTCATTAGAGCTGACACAAAGGATTTCTTCTTATGATGAAGTAACCTCAATCCAATCTTCAATTTCGTTCATATTTTTTGTTGTTAGCATAGCTTGATAATACGTACAGTTAAATAGTACAGACGTAACATTGGCAGCGAGTTCGAATCCAGCCTGGATTCGAACACGGACCACGCGGAATAAATTTTTGTTTTTCGCAAAATAAACATATGTATTTTGTTCTTGCTTTAAATAATTATAGTGGCGATAGTGTAGTTTTATTACAGTGTCCAGTATTCTTTACAAATAATAACAAACCAATAATTTACCACTTTATAATATTAATTTAGTAAATTAATGTGAATGTTAATGTGTGTCGTTTTCGTCATTTTTATCGTTCATAAATTATATTCAATTGTAGTTTCAGTTCATGAATTTTTTTGCTGTTAAAACGGTATCATTTTTTCTAGTTTTTGATTAATATTTACACTTCAATTAAATCTGTAGATGATTAAATAGAAGTACAAAAACAATAAATCAACATCTGGGAGGTCAAAAAATTCGGGGAATGTTTTCCTTAAAAAGAAGATATTTAAGGAAAATATACGGCAACTTTTGGACCTGTCTATGTATTTCAAAAGTATGATATTAAGTTACTTTAACCCTGTGCTTTTCAATTTTCAACCTAAAAAACCCCAAATACACGAATTTCTATTTCTAAAACTAGGATTACTTAATTGAATTTTTGTTCTAATACCAATCAAAATTACTACTGCACAAAGCAGCAATAAAAAGTCACTAACAAAAGCTGACAAGCTCTTACATCAGATAAAAATAATGTTGTTTTGTGTACCATTTTATTTGGATCATGATATTAATCAGTATGGAAAGCTTTCTCGTCCCCCTAAACAGTGAACGTATCTAATCTAATAACGAGCCCGCCCCTGAAAACGTTTCAACTATTATACGTCAAGAGTTGTTTGCGTCGGCAAAACGTTAATAGAGTTATTAAATTTAGCGTTAATTTATTCAATTTCGGGTGAGCTTTAGAGACAATGGCTGGTAGGGGCGGGGCCCCGGCTGGCGCCGCCTCTCCTCACCTGAAATTTCATTAACATATAGCTATTTATAACAATGGTTGCTATGTATCATCGGTCGATATTATTCGTATTGGAAAAGAGGAAATGAGATGCAACACTGATCGGTCTCCTTCCTCAGCGTAGGACAATGGTCGCTTTCAGGTTGTTACTTTTTTGTGAGTATCGATTTTCACCTGGCTCAGGTAGACTAGAAAGCTTTTAAAAGCTTTGGAAATTGTTGGAGACCTAATATGAGAATGAGCATTTTTCAACAAGTCAGTCGACGTAACGTAACGTAGGTTTCTCATAAATGGTTTTTAAAACACTCATTGCCACTGATCAGGCCCTTTTCCATTTTTTATTAGTGATAGGGTTTGCGTTTAACTACCATGTCACCTGATGGTGAGCGATGGTGTGATGGACGATAGAGCAACCACACCATCGCTTGCCTAGAAGTCAAGCGATGATGTGGTTGCTGGCTTTGTCAGGTTATCTTGGCTTATAGACCCCCAGGTTATAGCTATCAGCAAACACAAACAGGCAGGGAATGCCACACATTAGCTGAAAAAGAAAACCCATTAAAAATATTGCACAATAGTAAATTTTTCCTTTTAAGTTTTGCTTTTTAAAGTGATCAGTGTCTTGGCCTCAGACAACTCTTTAGCCAATGTATTTGGTCACCGTCGGACGCTGTTGGATGCTGATAAAAAGATATGTATCTGTGATTCTCGTCAAAGTTGTTCGATACCTGTATATACCTGTTAATTTGTTAGAAAAACCATTAAACCGTTCAATGATATTAAGATGAATTTGGTAATAAGCCAAAATCAAGGGCCAGAGGATCCAAATGGGCAATCCACTTGAAGTCAGATGCAGTTTGAATTTCCATTTTCCTATTTAAACTGTTCATCATGATTTAACGATTAGTAAAGTTGAAAGAAGTAAGATGAAGGAAAACATTACCTCTATTACACCGAATTTCATTTTACTTGAAAGTTAATTATTTGTGTTAGTATATAAGTTTATAAACAGAAAAAAACTTTTTTGCACAAAAAAACTAACGACTTCCAAATAGAAACACTACAAAATGAAATTTAACTTTATTATTGGAAGTCGGTGTATTTGGTAGGTACCAGTTTATTTATTATTTATTTATTTATGTACACACAAAACACTTAAAAGAGAAAGTACAAATAAAGAAAGTATAGCACAAAGGTGCTGCTTATTTCTAAAGAAATTTCTTCCAGCAGACCTACGACAGGAGAATTTGATAAGACACATAGACACAGTGAAGGATCGTTATGGACACCGACTTCCAAAAATTAAGTTATATTTCTCTTTGAAGTGTTTTTATTTGTTAGTCGGTAGTATGTTTTTTCATTTTTTTGTTGTACCTAATAGGCAACTTGCCTTTAGCACAGATAATATAATACTAGCATACAGATGCCTTATCCCATACAAAGAAACCGTGCCGACGTAAATAGCGTTTTTCATCTGATTATACCGATTATTTTTTTGTAAATCGGTCTCGTTCGGTTCCGTTCCACGGCGATAGATAGATCACCATCTATATCCGTGGAACGGAACGAAACGGAACCAAACGCGATCGATGTACAAAAAATTATCAGATTAATCAGTATAGAACGTCGGCATGATTTCTTTGTATGGGATTAGACACCACTAAGGTACCTATAATGTCAGAATAGATTACCCAAATACCATGAAACTTGAACATAACTGGTGAAATAAGAGTGTATCAAAGTGAACTGTACACATCTGTGTACCCCTTCAGAGCGTACTGGCGTGATGCATATGACATGCGATTACAGCAATCCCGAGAGATTTGACGTCATTTATTGAAGAGTTCTATTGTATATCTCCGAATTTCATCATCAGATCTTCACCAACCTTACATATAGGAAATAGGACCAATTTCGGACCATACTCTTTCAAACAAAAAATAATTTTCAAAATCTGTCCACAATTGACGGAGAAATCGGTGAACAAAAAATAAAGAAGAAAGCCTTTTTGGAAAGTTGGTTAAAAATAGAACGAGGAGCGAGAACTTGAATAAAAACTACACAAAGGCAAATTCTGCAAAAAAAAATAAAGTGAAAACTTCTTGAGCGATTTTGGTTGGGCCAAAAAATATGGGCTCGCGTCAGCGACATGCTAATGGGATAGCGTCATTGACATGATAATGTGACGTGTGACGGAATTACTGTGAACGTTTTAAGTTTTCACTTTAGTCGGCAAAACCCATGACAGCCTATTTAATTTGCACGTTTTTTTTACATAATGTCAATCAAAGTATATATTTATAACCACCAAATGCCAAACATAATTTCCATACACGAAGAGAACTGTTCTCACATTTCCACACAAAAATTTAATAATTCAGCAACTGCGTATTTTCTATCAGTGAGTTCTCAATAAATAGCCGAGGGTTTAGGGGTATTTTATTGCTTCGCGAGCGAAAACTGGTTGAGTCGCGTCCCCAAGGAGCGATCGGTTGGCAAACATCGCAATCTGGCACTGGAGGATACGGATTGTGGCTCCGTATCGCTTTCCACTGTTGAAATTCAATACCAAAATAAAATTAACATAAACGTTTTCTTTTTACCTTTGGCTTTGTTGAGTTAAGTGGGTTAAAATGCATGTCTGTTGAGTTTTGTGACAAAGGAATTGTTATTAGTCTTATTATGTTAGTATGCGATCTACATGGCAAGATTATTCATCATTGTTTACTCTTCATCAAATCAAAGTTGTAATGTGTCATTCTCCGAATAATTATATTTTGTACCATACACAAGACCAAACCATTTAAGCAAGGGGTCAATCAGGTTGAGCAACGTTTTGATGGAATTGATATGAAGCATGATTGAAAAGACACTGATTTAATTACCTGAGCACTTGATTCTGAAACTAATTTAATTAGCTTGCTTGATGAACTCCTTAAAATTGAATCGGCACGTGTATGAAGAATTTAATAAACTGTGTCCTGAGTTATTTTCGGTTGACTTCACAATTTTCTATATTAAATCGTGGAGCGGCGTGGGAGCGGTTGCCATGATACCTTAGAGGAGTTAATAAGTCATAAATAGAGAGCTGAAGGGGGACAGGGCGATGGAATATGTGTGGGTGTGAAAGAGAGGGGTGTGTCACCCCAGGTAGTGGTGGTGATAGGCAATCGTCTGGAAAAAGGTGCTTTTGGAGGAGCTATGAGGTGTCACAAAATTGCGATTTTCGACAATATAGTTGTCTGTTATCGACTGAGTGTTACATTATTGTCCTTAATGTAATTCCAAGCGTAGTATCGTTTGTTGATAGGTGACTGAGCAATCACAAATATTTCTGTACTAAAGATTTCTTCTAATAATGTATTGTAGGTATTGGTATTTTCCGTTCAGTTTCTTGTTGGTCATCTTATAGCGTTCAGCGTCTTTCAAATGATAAATTTGCATTTTCTCGGCTTCATAAGAATCTGACATATGAACATGAAAACAGAACTTTACCTACTAATGATTTCTAACCAGAATATTTACCAAAATCGATTTTTTTCTTAACTTTAGCTTGACGAATGAAGGTTACATTGAGTACCATTTTACGTCAGTAACGTTAAACCTCACCTATGAAAGCGGTTCTTTACCCTTCAATATCTAGGACAGGCTGAAAGTCTCATTGTTTCTGTGGAGGGTCATCGAAATGCGCTTTAAAGCGGTAAGTGACGGAGTCGATAAGCGCTGAGTGCGCTGTATCGACGAGTGGTCGATCTCTGGCGAGTGCTGCCACTTGCCACTCATAATACTTGCCGATAAAATCACGTACGACATGCTTGAGGATAAAGTGTGTGCCATTATTGGGGAAGCCTTAAATTCTGTTTTTAAAGTTAAGAAACATGCATATCATATACCTATTAGTTACCTGCAAAAAACTGTTTCGAAAAATTACTCAACAATTTTAGTAGTTAAAACTACTTCTACAGTAATAATCAAAGGCACATATGATGCAGTAATATAATCAGTTCTAAGTTACTTTTTACAAACAGAGTTGTTTGTCAACTTACGATTATAGAATAGAATATAATATAATATATATATATTCGACACAGGTACAACACAACAGCAACAAACATTGAAACATGGGTAAAGACAAATTGCGCTGAATGTGGCATACCGAAAGGGTTACCAGCTCAGCATTTGCTGGGTATCAGACACCCAGCGCTGGTTTTCAGTTGGCACCCCGCAGCGACACACGGATGTATCATATCGTATCGGAATATCTGTTCCCAAACTGGTTGTAAATGGAAGGCATTTTGAATCATAATAAGAAAATGCTTCTGGTTCTGCTTCTGGCTTCTGGTCCATGCACCGGTCTCTAGGTGTTTCTATGCTATTCCTTTATCTTTCTTCTTCATATGTAAATATGAGTGTAGCTTGAAAAATGCCTAGCTTACTTACACACTTTTAAAACAGCTCTATACATGTCAATAATGTGTTAGTATTTACTTAAAACAGCTTAAAGAGTTATTGACATCTATTCTCATGAAAAAAAAAACTATTCGAAAAGAATAATGTACTTTGTCTAGAAATTCGCGTTAAAGAGCTTGGGCCAAATTTACTTCCACTGAATATAAACAAGTTAAAAATAAATAGCAAGTTTTTTGGTTATTTATTTTGATAGTCATTGCGGAAGTCCATCTTACGTAAACGAGCGCTGCGTAAAGCAGTAACTTAACAGGATTAATTTTTGCTTCGTCAAGTTTATCCTCATTTTAGTATGAGATATAAAATTCCCTTCAATAATTTAATTTATTGCATCCAATCAGTTTGGACTGACGTCATTGAAACTCGTAATAATCAAGTTGCTCGCTCAGCGGTTTTATAACTATTTAAATGGATTGCGATTCACCCCTAATCTGACGTTTCACGGTATAAAAATATACATTAATCGTCCTCTAAGAGGGTGGTCTCGCTTCGTAAGCTAAATTTATAACAACTCCAAACTAAGTTCACAGATTTTTAAATTTTGTCGTTCTTTGTGTAACGACTTTCTTGGCAAAAAAGGATACTCTGCATAAAATTTGAGTTAATATTTCTTGTGTACTATAAATAAACCTTTATTCTCAAAGTAATTTCACATCGATAGTTTGTTAGGAAACACACTGACCAAAATATAAACATTTTCTTTTAATCTCATTTCCAACATAAAAAAAAAAACAAGGAAAAGTTAATGAGTTGTGAAGAATCGATCGAATCTCTGAAAAATAACTCTCGTTTCAAAGGCTTAAAGGAGCTCCTATCATAAAAAAGTTAAAACGGCAGATTTAGATTCAAACGCGTTATTCAGCGAGCGTAGCAATATGAATCATGGACCGGAGCTACGAAGCGCTACGACGTGCTACGACGTGCTACGCAGTGCTACGAATAGTTTTATGGATGACTAGCTTTGCTCTGACAGGATTTATTACAGTATGAATATATTTAGTGAATAATAGCCCTGTCGTGCTTCCTTATAATAGAGCTAGTGAATATTGTAGATACATTGTCTCTATGTTTTATAACTTTGTTTTAAATTTTGAGTTACATTTTTTGTCATCTTAGCAAGATCGAGAAATCATTGCATGCTTTTGAATTATCAGATATGCTTACTATATAAATATGAAAAATAATTTTAAACTGTGCACTTAAAAAACGCATTTTCATCATGTTTCTATAGTTGTGTGCCTATTTCTTGTATTCTTATTATATTATTTTAAAGATATATATAGATAATTATAATAAAAACTAACGATTGTTATTTATGTGAAATAAAAATTAAATGAATTGATGGGTATCGCTTTAATAATACAACAAATGTAAAAAATATACATTTAAACAGGCATACTTGCGTGAAAGGGGCTTCTAAAAATAACGGCTAGAGCAAAAATTATTTAAACAAATCTTTTCTTTTTAATCAGATTTCATTCAAAAGAAAGCAAATAAAATCTAGGGGAAAAACGTTCCCCAAAATTTGTAATATCAGAGAAATATTGTACCGCATCCATCTGAGGATGAGTTATGGTGGCTGAGAGCCATGGCTTCGGGTGCGGTGGACCGCAGCGACTTCATTTGCGAGCTCCTCTGTCCGTGAAATGAAGTCGGCTCGATATAGCGATCATGTTATATCGGTATCGGGTGCGGCCGCGCATCTAACTGAAACGATTATAACCGAGCTAATGCTTTCATTATGGGGTTTGAAGTTATCAAGACATATTTGAAATTAAATTTGGTATAAGGTGTTTTATTTTTCGACGGTATTTCTGTTTATCGCAAGTGTTACCTGCTGTGTATGAGATATTGGGTTCGATTCCCCGGTCCGGCTGGAATATCTCAGTAGCAGCCCGGAGCTAGGACTTGTGCATGGTTGCCTCTGATTAACCCTTCGGGGAATACAGATGCGATGTTACTTATGTTAGTTTTTTGGGTTCTGTATCCAAAGGGTAAAAAAAACTTAATTCAAAAAATCAAAAAACCCGACTGCTTCAAAAGCGAACTAAAAAGTCGTAAACAAGGCAAAAATCATGCTGTGCAGTCGGAGGATACATATTCGCGGGCTGGCTGACCAAAATCTGGTGTATCCTCCGCCTGCACAGCATGATTTTTGCCTTGTTTACGACTTTTTAGTTCGCTTTTGAAGCAGTCGGGTTTTTTGATTTTTTGAATTAAGTATTTTTATTTTATAACTTTTTAGTTAGTTTTTTTTCGAATTAGATACATTTAAACATATAAGTGTTATATATTTTTGAAATCATCTCTTAAAACTCTTTATTTTGATACCGCACACGATACGTTTGGAAGAAAAAAAAAAATTGGGCCCCCACAATTTGGCACCCAAAAACCGCCATTTTTCTATTGTCCAATTTTAATGTAACCTATGACACTCGCAGGGTTAAGACGAATCGATTGACGTATGAATCATCAAAATCGGCCAACGCGTTTGGTCTCTGGAACGCCATATAGGAACAAACATACATACATAATACATACATAGACTGTTAAACACATTACCCTCCTTCGGCAGTCGGGTAAAAACGGGACCCTATTACTAAGACTTCGCGGTCCTTCTGTCTGTCTATCACCAGGCTGTATCTCATGAACCGTGATAGCTAGACTGCTTTGTAGATGGGCTCGCGCTGGACCACTATCTCACCTGATGGTAAGCGATGATGTGGTCGACGATGGAGCACGCTTGCCTAGAAGTAACCTATTCACTCTTGACTTAAATACCTCAAGTTGTAGCTATCGGGCAACACAGACTCCGGCAGGGAATTCCACTCCTTAGCTGTACACATAATGAAAGTACTACCAATACTTTTAATGCGTATGGGTGGGATGTCCACCATTTTAGTCCGATGATGAGCTAGGTGGAATTAGATCATGCAATTCCATAGCACACTCCCCGAAATGCGACAAGCTGGTGACTCGGCGATGATGTTCAAGGTTCTGGAGCTTTGGCTCGACCAGTGTCTCATTGCCGATGAGCCTCTTGGCCCGTTTTTCGATTTACTCTTGTGCATCAAGCTGATATTTGGCAGATCTCTCCCAGAAATGAGACCGGTACTCCATGCAAGACCAAACTTGCGCTTGATACAAATTAAGCAGCTTTTCTGACGTGAAGTACCGTCTCACCTTCGTAAGGATCTCCAACTGTTTTGCAGCCAGTTGAGCCTTTACCTCAATGGTCCAAAATTAAGTGTAGATGTCAACGTAACGCGAAGAAGCGGCAACATGGAGCCGGGTGAAATTGTCTTTTTTAGGGATCCGTAGTCAACAAGGAACCCTTATAGTTTCGCCATATCTGTCTGTCCGTCCGCAGCTTAGGTCAGAGACTCTTAGTACTACGAGTAGAAAGCTATAGTTTGGTATGGATATACATATTAATCACGCCGACAAAGTGCTAAAACAAAATCATGAAAAATGTTTCTTTTTCCTCGTCTTCCCCATGGTTTGGGATAGGCCATTCAAAAATATTACGGTTATGTTAAAACCATTTTTCGATTCAGGGATCCGTTTGCGTAAAATTAAGCTTTCAATTGCAAATTGTTGTTAGAGTCAAGTGTCTCCCCCTGCCAGCTAAATGGTTGCTTTTGGATATAAAGAAATTAAAAATAAAACTATCACAGCGACCAATCGACCAATTTATAAAATGTACTATATCATTATCATCATTATCATAATCAGCCTTTTTTATGTTCCCACTGCTGGGACACAGGAACCACCACCTCGCACTGGGCCCGCGTGGTGGTTTAAGGCCCATTCCCTCTCCCACAGAGTGAAGGCCTGTGTCCCAGCAGTGGAAACATTAAAAGTCTGATGATGTTTCCTTATTTAGTTAAAAACACTCATGATTTCATTTAGTATACAGTTTTTAGGGTTCCGTACCCAAAGGGTAAAAACGGGACCATATTACTAAGACAGCACTGTCCATCTGTCTGTCTGTCACCAGGCTGTGTCTCATGATGCGACTCGCACTTGGCCGGTTTTGTAATTAAATTGATATCAATTGTATTCTATGAATATATACAAAAAAACAGTCTGCCCTTCGTTCCTATCTAAGTTATCTATTTTTTATATCGGTATAAAATACCATGGTTACACAAAAATAATATCAAGGTTGTGACGTAGTTTATTTGGCGTCTATCTGTCTGTCTCACGTTTATGTAATAGTCCTGTGGTTTTTGGCAAAGTTAGTCAACATTTCAGCATCTTAGTACCTAAATAAGGTCAGTTCGATTCTGGTGCTATAATATTGCCTTTCCCTTACTTCAAGATTTTGAAAAATCTCTTGAAATTAATGGTGGCAGTTTGATTTGTTTAGATTGCAATTTCATTCGAAAAATAAACCACCAGTTGGCGCTATGGTCCATAAATATAAGCTGTTTAACGTTATTATAACGCGCACAGAAGCAAAGTTTGAATTAAAATTCATTTCAAACGCCGTAAAAGTGCGATTAAATATAAAAACGAGTATGTCGCGGTTTTTCGTAACCCCTTTTTTTCGGAAAAAGATGGATAATATTTTCCGAAACATAAACTCTATTAAAGCAGTGGTTGCTAAAGCCCGTTCCTATCTTAATCTGCCATAATTGGAAAATATTCACAATAATAAAAATTGCAAATAAACTTACGCTAAGCCAAAATACTATGAAATTTGACATTTTTAAGACCTTAGTCTACATCAGCGCCCCTAGAGAAAAAATCAAAAGCGATAGCTTCTATTGAATAAAATCATTAAAAATGCAGGTTAAATTAATTCTTTAATTAGTCACTACGATTTGCAGTGATTTTGTTTTACTAAATTTTATTCTTTATTTTATTGAGAACAGTTTATGGTTTATGTTTTTGTGGCAGTTAAGAGATTTAATATATTTCTAACATCTGTAAACATTGAGGGTCTTATAAAAATCTCGGCACTGTTTACTACATGATTAGTAGATGTTTAATTTAATTTTCTTTAGAGAATTAGAATTTAGAAATTGTTAAACAATTCAGAGATTTTTAAAAATACCTAAGGGTGCTGATCTACTTTTAACAGATGCAGGTTAAGCTTCATAATTCAATCGATATTGGTAGTTTTAAGCAGGCTTTTATTTGCTGTTCTTTTATTATATGTCTTATTAGCATTTAGCGACTTAATATTAGATGCAGGTTTATAACCATAAGAGAGTTTCGGTTGTCAGATTTATTTTCGTGATGTAAAATTGGACACAATAGAAGTGATAAAAAAAATAGGTGCGTTGTTGGTGCGACGTTTTATTTAATACAACTGACTTTGATAAGAAAACTTTTAAGTGAATTTAGTGTTCGCTTTAATTTAAAGGGTTAGACAAACGATTAATTGTTTTTATTGCTATTAGTTAAGAATTGGTATAATATAAATAATATAAGTAAGGTATGATTAACAAGAAGTGACATGTTAAATTTACACAAATTAAATCGAATGTACGCCTGACAAATGTTACTTTTTATTAGGAATTTGTAACTTTCAAATATGAGTATCGATTACCCGAGGCTAGATAATGTTACAAAGTTATGTACTGTTGCAGCTAGTTCACTTGAGTTCCTCATGTCTGTAGGCGTTAGGCTAATGTTAGCTGCTTTGTGTAACATTGCTAAGTTTGACGTCAATAGTAGATAGGTACATGTTTTGGGACCTCCTGAAAATTTTCAGAAATGTGCTAAGCCCCGCCCTGTTTACAGCACCGGCTGTGATTCGTCGAGGTTAGTCTACGTCGGCTGTCGTAGCGGCCAATGGAAGCCGGGGCTACGCGCAGCCGTAGCGCTACGGCGTAGGGCGCGCGGGGCGCTACACGATCGACAGACCAGCGGAGCTGCTACGCCAGGGAACTGAAAAATGTAAGTACTAATTATTATATTTGTTAGAAATCTCTTTCTTTTTCCTCTGAAATGTGATATGTACTTTTATTTCGAGAGTGTATTCAAGTGGTCTGTGTACAGATATAGATGCTGGTGTATATGTAGATATATATGCTTATATATAGGTAGGTGCCCCATACTACATACTAGGTGATTATGTAACATTAGGGCGGTAGATATAGTGGCATAATTTTCAGCTACTAAATTTTTAAGGAACTGAAGTATAAATTAAATGCGGCATCCAGCTTTCCAAAGACATTCAATAAAAATCATCTGTGTTCTTTTTGATTTTTCATATATATAGGTAGGTACTTAATTGTGCAAAAATCGAACAGCTTCTTTAGAATTCTCGTAACGATTCAATTTTCAGAATAAACTGGCAAAATTTAACAAAGAAAAGAGTAAAGTATCTGCCGAGTCAAGAGCAGTGAAAACCATTTATTTTGTGTCGTTGTCTATAATTCTGTTTCATTATTGTACACTTCAGATAATAATTATTTCATGCATAACTTAATAGAATAAGTATGAAGATGAGTTATAACTAGAATCAAGTTTTAAAACAGCATACAAAGCATAAATTCGTCGCCATTTAAAAATATTGAAGTGTGAATGTTCAAGATCTATCTTAAGACATTTAAGTATTATTTCATAGAGGTGGTCTTCTTCTATGAAAGAAGACCACCTCTTCCTTCTTCTATGAGAGAAAATTACCATTACCAATATGAGAATGGCACATTATATGGTGAAAATACTATCTAGTCAGGTGGGTAAACATCTATGGTTATAATTTGAACAACAATGATTTTATTTGTAGCTCATCTTATAGTCTGCTTCTCTCGAGTTAACATGAAATGGATGAGAGCTGTGGACTTATTCCAAGATTTTAATCGTGCTCGGCCGCGATATCACAAACGATCTCTTATGTCAATTTCTATACAAAAAAAGTGGTTTCTCCTTACTGTCACCAGACGGCGCTTAACCAGTTTCAATACAGATTGACGTTTACGTTAACGCATTCCAGCGTGAGTGCACTCGCACTGCTCATTCCATTGTCACGATACCAGCTAAAGCTTATTATCAGTGTTTGTAATGAGAATAATGATTTAGTTTGCAGGTTGTCGTATAGAAGTAGCCTTCTTCTTACGAAACAGCACAATCATCTTAAATCAATCCGTACTTAAAATACAAGTCAGTTAGCATACTGCAATCTGACACTAGCCATGCTGACTAAAAGCATCTTATAGAGATTGTGTTTTCTCTCGAATTGACGCAAACCAAGTTTGTGAGGTTGTAGGGGGTAATCTATGGATCTACTGAACCGATTTTGAAAATTCTTTCACCAGTAGAAAGCTACATTATTCTTGAGTGTCATAGACTATTTTTTTAATCCCGAATACGGGTCCTGTGGATGGGCCACGGGAGCGAAGCCGCGGGGAAAAGCTAGTAGTAACATAAAAGCACACAGATCAATCTGCCTAGCTTGTGTTGTGTTGTGTGTTGTGGTCGACTTCCAGTCTATCCATATGCCTGCCAGCAAGGCTTATCTATGGTCGTAACATTACAGTGATTGTTTTTTGCAGGTGTTAGTGAAGAGTGACGTTTGATGAGGGACCTGCGACCGGCAGCATGCAGGGGCTCAACGCCGCGAAGGAGAAGGCCTCGGGGCTCTTCGCCAACAAACCCCTTCTGTTCAAGTGAGTCGCATGTTTTTGTATCCATATACTGCCAACCCAGGGTTCCTAGGCGGTAATATTGGATCTTTGAAACTTTTTATTTGCATTTAGGTTTACCTTAGTGACATATCTCAAGCAATAGGCGGCAAGAAATCTTACTAAATGAGAAAAATCATAATTTAACTTGATATGCATCACAGTCTTAAACCATGAAATACTACTACATTGAGTAGGTGTTAATACTGATGTAAATCTCTCACACAGTTACCATCGCATTGTTTCTAGCGGCATGATTTTTAAAATATTGTTAGGGCTTTTACAAAAAAATATGATAGATTGTTTTATCTTATTTGGAAAACTTACAGTTAATTGATATATTTTTTTTCTGTTAGTTAGTTTGTACGAACACTTTTACATGTCGATCATATTTTTAAAAAACTAGATGAGGTCGGCGTTTCCTATCTGACTACTCTGAGAAGAACGGCCCAAACAAACGCAGAGGTCACAGTCTCTTTTAAAGTCCTGACAAAATCTTGGTTAGATCATGTGAAGACCATGTAGACTGATGTCTAAAATGGTATTTTGAGGAAAGAACCAGCTAGATTGAGTGGACCTGCCCAGTCAGTGCACGCATTTGTCAATAACCGAGCAGCTCAACTCAGAATTTAAGGAGCTCAACGATTCAACGAACAATACCACAGAAAGGACATTCGGGTAGGCCGCATAAACTACTCAAACTTTTAGACCATTATAAGGATGCTTATAGGTCTACCAGAATCTCATGGCAAATGTGGAAATAAAAATTTGTTGTGTGCAATACTGGGGAAATTGGATTAAACGATCTTGATACTGTTTAATTTTTATTTATTTTACTTTAGTATTAAATGAACATGAAGTACCTATATTATAGTAGTCACAGCGTATCTTTGTGTCTTTGAACTTGGTCCTACCTACCATTGCGTAAGAAACAGTTTGTCATCGAGTATACTGCATAGAGTAAGCGAGATAGGATTATGTGACATACATAAGCGAGTGAAAGAGACAGTTATACAATGCTATCTTCACCTTCAACATTGACACAAAAAAAGCTACTGCTCCAACTTCTTGCAACCAATTCAGAGACACAAAGATCCACTGTGAGTATTATAGGTATGTGTATGAATAATGTTGTTATACATCGGGTTCTTAACATAGGAAAAATATATCAATTGAATATTAATTTATGTACTAATTTATTATATATCATTTAAATCATACTAATAACTTAAAACCTCATTCAGAACTAGAAAACTAGAATACGATTCCATGAACTCCAAGATCTTTGTAGTTTTATGTCATATCTCTTCATCAAAATGGTTATTTTTCATTGGCATTTAACATATTCAAAACCAATTTATATATTATTTTACATATTCAAAACCAATTTATATATTATGTATAAAGTGTAGCGGCACCGACGCCGCCACTTACGAACGAATGACATGACGTCACACAAATCCTGCATCGCGCAAGCAAAGTTTTCGGCGCGATTAGAACACATACAACAGTCCGACAACAACCGTTGGGCAGTTGCCCGGACCAGACACAACACCCGTCTGGTCGGAGGATCCTCCCTTTTCTATGGAGGTTTGTGGAACTTTACACCCTGTTCCACTTACCCCCAAATTGGTGACCCCGAGTATGAACATCAGCGCAGCCTTCGTGCAGAGCTACTTCATCGTGACGTCATCATCACTTCCTCAAGCTTTCCAGCAGCGAGTCACACAGCCAGCCAGTACCTACTACTGATGATGATGAATGACTATTCATCACCATCAGTCTATATATACTTTTTTTATGTAAGTTTTATGGCCTGGTTGCTAGGACCTTTTAGCCACGTCTTTGGATAGAGTTTTGGATCTTATATTTATTCTTTAGTATGCATTAGAATGCGGATGTAACAGATTCTAATGTTTTTTGGAGTATTTGGCAGCAAATTGTATTGAGTCAGTCTTCCCAGTAAGCTTTGCGGAGGCAGTTAATACTACAATAAAATACTCCGCTCCACTATCCCGAGATCGCTTCTGGCAATGATTTTATTAATTGTCCAGTTGCGTAGACAGTTGAGACACAAAACTACACCAATAATATATCACAATATTCACTAGGAATCAATTTGCAAATAATATTAACAGCCACTAAACTTCACTCGACAAAATCCCGCCAAAAACTCCCGTCTATATACACGTCCCACTGCAGGGCGCAGATTATTACTTAATATTTTTCTTACGACAAAGATTCTCAATCTCCGTTAAAATCAATATCTTGTCGAAGAATTAGTAACAGTTACATTACTGTTGCCATTTCCTTCCGGCCATCATTCGATGTGCCCTGACCTACGATTTACCATTTATTAGTAATGGACAGAAATAAAAATTAAGTAAGATAAATATAAAATAAACTAAAAGTATCAAAACAAGTCAGTCCAACTTACCGGTCCACTCTACAACGCACTTTAAAATCAAAGATTGAGTTTGATTTACGCCTTCTTCTTCCCTTATTTTATGATACACATTGAAAACAATATGATTCGCTTGAGATCGAAGTGGGTTTTCGACATATTCACAAAAATAACAAATTTTCAAGATAATATCAATAAATTTCAGTAGCGGTTGACACATCAAGTACTTTGATTTGACTAGTGACAATTGACATTGCCATATGAAAGTCACAATTTAAAAAAAATAAAAAATGCCATGAGATTCTGGTAGACCTATAGTCATTATAATAATAAAAAGTTAATAAAAATCAAAAAACCCGACTGCAAAAATGTAAACAAGAAGAACATCATGCTGTGCAGTCGGAGGATACATTTATTCGCGAGCTGACTGACCAAAACTATAAATATCCTCCTACTGCACAGCATGATTTTCTTCTTGTTTACATCTTTGCAGTCGGGTTTTTTGATTTTTACTCGTTTTTTTATTTTTATTTACAACTTTTGAGTCATACATTTTTTTTTTTCGACCTCTACCTTTCAACCCCTACAATATGGCACCCAAAATCCGCCATTTTCCTTTTTTTTAACGGCTCTTATTTAAGAACACTTGAGTGGCCAAGACCTATCTAACGATGACTTAATTATAAAAATCCGTCAAGTGGTTTGAAAGATACAAGGTATAGGTATACCAGAATCTCATGTTTTTTTTTTTTAATTATGATTTTCATATGGCAATGTCAATTGTCACCTGTCAAATCAAAGTACTTGATGTGTCAACCGCTGCTGAAATTTTTTGATATTATCTTGAAAATTTGTTATTTTTGAGAAAATGTCGAAAAACCCACTTCGATCTCAAGCGAGACATATTGTTTTCAATGTGTATCATAAAATAAGGGAAGAAGAAGGCGTAAATCAAACTCAATCTTTGATTTTAAAGTGCGTCGTAGAGTGGACCGGTAAGTTGGACTGACTTGTTTTGATACTTTTAGTTTATTTTATATTTTCTTACTTAATTTTAATTTCTTTCCATTACTATTATATGGTAAATCGTAGGTCAGGGCACATCGAATGATGGCCGGAAGGAAATGGCAACAGTAATGTAATTGTTACTAATTCTTCGACAAGATATTGATTTTAACGGAGATTGAGAATCTTTGACGTAAGAAAAATATTAAGTAATAATCTGCGCCCTGCAGTGGGACGTGTATATAGACGGGAGTTTTTGGCGGAATTTTGTCGAGTGAAGTTTAGTGGCTGTTAATATTATTTGCAAATTGATTCCTAGTGAATATTGTGATATATTATTGGTGTAGTTTTGTGTCTCAACTGTCTACGCAACTGGACAATTAATAAAATCATTGCCAGAAGCGATCTCGGGATAGTGGAGCGGAGTATTTTATTGTAGTATTAACTGCCTCCGCAAAGCTTACTGGGAAGACTGACTCAATACAATTTGCTGCCAAATACTCCAAAAAACATTAGAATCTGTTACATCCGCATTCTAATGCATACTAAAGAATAAATATAAGATCCAAAACTCTATCCAAAGACGTGGCTAAAAGGTCCTAGCAACCAGGCCATAAAACTTACATAAAAAATATATATAAACTGATGGTGATGAATGACTATATGTAACATGATACATTTTATTATTTTTTACAGACTTTATACATAAAGAGATTGGTTTGGAATATGTTAAAAAGAACCATTTTGATGGAGAGAGATGACATAAAACTACAAAGATACAAGTTTTTGAAATGCCAGTGGAGTTCATGAAATCGTATTCAAGTTTTCTAGTTCTGAATGAGGTTTTATAACACTCACAGTGGATCTTTGTGTCTCTGAATTGGTTGCAAGACCCCGCGCAGTAGCTATTTTTGTGTCAATGTTGAAGGTGAAGATAGCATTGTATAACTGTCTCTTTCACTCGCTTATGTATGTCACATCGTCCTATCTCGCTTACTCTTTGCAGTATACTCGATGACAAACTGTTTCTTACGCAATGGTTGGCAGGACCAAGTTCAAAGACACAAAGATCCGCTGTGACTACTATAATATAGGTACCTCATGTTCATTAATACTAAAGACATAAATAAAAATTAAACAGTATCAAGATCGTTTAATCCAATTTCCCCAGTATTGCACACAACAAATTTTTATTTCCACATTTGCCATGAGATTCCGGTAGACTTATAATAAAGAATATTACATACATACAAGATACGCGCGAAAAACAAACCTTTCCTTGCAGCCGGGTAAAAAAAATAAGGCTATTAACAATTTCCCACTTATAATAAATCCCAATTCACACGTACATACATAATGGAATGGATTTTTGTACGTTGGACATTGGCTGTCTGAATACAGACCATCAACACAAGAGATATTATAATGAAAACATAGAGAAAAACATCGTGATGAGCCGGAATGTTTTTGAAAAGAAACTGAAAGACATGGAATTTCAACCAACTCGCACTTGGCTTGCGTGGTGGATTTGGTTCATGTCTGCTGTACACTCAAGTATCATAAGCCAGACGGCATCAATTGTTCCATCGACCTGTTTCATAACACAAAAATAAGCAAAGGTCGCAAAATGAGAACAGTTTTGAAACTGCATTCACTAAAATTCGATAAAAGTCTTGGCAATCTTGGCACCATTCACATGTGACGAATCATGATCTTGAAGTAATGCGGAAAAAGATCGTGCAGGGCATTACATCATACGGCATCAACTAGGTCAACGGTATAATTCAAAAATATGCATAAGCCGCAAAATTAAAATAGCGTACATAATGCATTGTCTATAAATTGACAAAAACCTTGGCAGTTTTGGTACCCTTGGTTTTGGTAAAGATGATGCAGTGTACTGGGATAATCCCACCGCACTATTCCCAAACCACTGCAACTCCTGAAAGCCAGAATCAACAGTGGCGACCACCAGAAAAGCGCCGAGGCAATGAAGCTCGACGAAGTCCCGGCGAATGAATTTAACTGTTTTGGATCCCGCAACGAAATTAATCAGAAAAGAATAACGGAGGAGTAGGAAAAATATAAAGAACAATGGCGAAATCTTAGCTGACTTAAATGTAAGCGTCTGAAAGTGAGATATACGAAATAAATTCTATTATTTGTCTACGTTTTTTAAAGTATGCTGGATGGGCTGGTTCAAAACGGATAAAAAATCATAGTAATTAAAAAGTTATTTGATTTTTGTGGTTAATTTCTTTAGCCAAGTGTTGCCATTACATATTTTATCTGCTAAGTGACAAGCAGTAAATATATTAAGAAATTATCGTTATTGCATTTATTGCAGTAATGAGATAACAATACAGTTTATGTCTAAGTGTAGATGTTCCTTGCAGGTAGGTAAGAATATTGTAGTGTAGTAGAAATAAATGAATTACTTTCAATTCATGATTGGCAAAAAGACTAGAATCCAAGTAAAAAAAAAATACAGCTTGGTTTGGTTGTTGATGACGACCTTTTGATAAACGTCAAAGTCGCTTGGTTTAAATAAATATACTCTTTCCAAAGAGAATATTATACAATTCATGCTGAAATAACTAGGAAAGGAAAATACTAATGCGATATTGCCCTTTTACTTCCACGAAATTGAATAATATTACATATTAAAAACATTATTAAAAGTTACCCAGAGATAACCTACAAAAGTTTATGACTGAATATCAATTATTCTCGACATTCTCGAACGTAAATTCTTGCACAAACTATTTCAGAACATCACCCTGAGTTAAACCAGATATTTTTCATTTAATGACGTAGGAATTTAATCTCAGCTAAAACAATGTATGGGCACCTGCCATTGTTCTTTCCACTTCCCTCCATATCAAGCAGGAGATAGAACAAACTAGGCCAATAGGCACAAAGGGTCGTTTACAACTGGGATAAGCCCAGTTGCCTAGCACCACGGAAAAAAAATTGGATAAATATAAATGGGTCCTAACATTGTGAGCTGTTATATTTGATTCCAATAATAGATATGGCAAAAACGCTTGAACGCACGGAAATTGGTCTAGTTTTCACAAGGTCCGTATAGTAAACAACTCCTGATGCAGCCTGCAAATTATTCAACATAATACTACGTTCATTCTGCCAAAGAATACACTCCCATAAGATATAATGTTCAGATTGTACATATTCGCAGTCAGATGTAGAACACTGACATAAAGGCGAGGCAACAAGCTTGAAGGAAAATAATTTACCCTAAAAGTTACCATGTCCTGTGAGAAATTGGGCAACACAGTGATCCACCTCCAGCCACGTGCTGGACAGCCGCACGCGAACGGATGAAAAGAATTGGTGGAGGTGTCGGCCCTTGATGGAATTATCCCACCTACATTGCCATTCGGATAAAAGTTCCTCCCAGACGTCAATAGGTGGTTTAAATAATCTAGAGATGCAGTGTACTGCTAAATTCATCAAACTTCTCGTCTGGTGGTAAAGTGCTTTTAGTATTATACCCTTAAATCTATAAATAATAAATTATTATTATGAGATAAAGATTTCAGTATTCCATAAAAGTGATACTGCAATCACCGGCAGTAAATGTGGCCCAAGCCCGTGTTCTAGCCCTAGTGCTGGTTTCTGGATACTTCAAACATTTTTCTTCATCTTTGCTATGGCACCTTACTCCCTCCTCCGGCCTCATTTCATTGAACGGTCTCAACAGCTGTAAGAAATCTGTGTTTTGTCACTTTCATTACGATGAGGTCGTCGTGGGGACTGGTGCCGAATATTCTTCTAATTTTTGGTCGCCTCGTATTGGCAAGAGTCTTGTGATTAAACATTTTTTTTCTTTTTTGCACGGCAAATCTGATTGACGACTGATTTTACGAGGTGCATTGAACATGACCTCTGATTATGTGTTCATCTTATGACGATTAACAATGTAATTTACTATGATCAGAACTTTCTGTGTACCAATAATAAATTATAAAACGGATAGATTTACTACTTAGCTTGAAAGAAGTGACTTTCATCCCTGGGGATCAGCTCTCGAATTAAATATTATAATATTTTTCACTTCACACTATTCTCCGTAAAAATCTCATGGAATAGGTTTGGTTTGATCAATAATTCGCTTTTAGAGTTTAGGTCACATTAACTATAAATAAGTAACTTCACTTAAAAAGGAATATTTATTTTAACTTGAATGTTGATTTATGATCTTGCTGAATTGTTTCACTTTTTAATCGACTTCAAAAAGGAGGAGGTTCTCAATTTGAAGGTTTTTTTTTATTTTACTTCAGAACCTTTTACTAGGTGAACCTATTTTAATGATTCTTTTTTTATTTGAAAGCTGATGCTTCTCTCTCTTCTCCCATTTAACTTCGGAGATATACAACAGTACTCTTCAACAAATGACGGCAAATCTCTCGGGATTGCTGCAATCGCATGTCTGTTTATTGTTTATACTACTTCATATAATAACATCACGCCAGTACGCTCTAAAGGAGTAAGCAGATGTGTACAGTTCACCATGGTACACTCTGATTTCACCGACTTCCAAATAAAAACACTACTAAGTGAAAAAATACTTCAATTTCGGCAGTCGGTGTCAAAAAACTAAGAAATATAAACAAGAACACCGACTTCCGAAATTGAAGTTATTTTTCACTTTCAAGTCGGTTGTATATTTTGGCAAAAAAAATGTTTTTAACAATAGATAGGGAAACTACTTCTAATGTTTCTTTCAATTGCGGTTTACATATTCTATCAACCTTATCAAATTCATGGGCACCCAAGGCGAAGAAAGAAAATTTGTTTCAAATAAATTGCAGTATTAAGTGTGCGCGTGTAAGCGTGTTCTTGAGTATTGTGAATTTTAAGATTTCTAGAGACGATCATACAAAATGTATGTTCTTGTTTAATTAACTCTCCTCAGCACAAAACTAAGAAATATTGGGCTCTTAATTCACATTTCAAAGATTATGAGAAACATTTAAAAGTGATTAGATTTAGATGAAGAGAGAAAGAAGATTAGCGATTGAAGCGCGGTATTAAATTACTGATGTATCAACTCGATTTTTTTTTAATTGTTTTGTAACACAAGGTACAACTTAGGTAAAATTAAACTGTAAAAGCATGCAAAAAGTACTATAAAACAAATCGTCGTTATATCATAAGAAAGCCGGCCAAGTGCGAGTCAGACTAGCGCACGAAGGGTTCCGTACCTTTATCGCCAATAACGGCAAAAAAAACACGTTTGTTGTATGGGAGCTTAAATATTTATTTTATTCTGTTTTAGTTTTTTTTTGTTATAGCGGCAACAGATAACATCGGTGAAAATTTCAACTGTCTAGCTATCACGGTTCATGAGATACAGCCTGGTGACAGACAGACGGACCGCGGAGTCTTAGTAATAGGGTCCCGTTTTTACCCTTTGGCTACGGAACTCTAAAAAGGAAAGTATTCACAAACCGAGTAAACCCTTTTTACTTGCAAGTCGCTGCTAACACCATCTATATCCGTGGAACAGAACCGAACGCGATCGATTTTCTTAGAAAAATATACAGTTTAATCAGATGAAAAACGCTAGTTACGTCGGCACGGTTTCTTTGTATGGGATGAGCCATCTGTATGCTATTATTATATTATCTGTGTCGAAGTGAAGGCTTTCATTGTGTTCTTCAGATATTTTTACAAAAACGTTAAAAAAATATTCGGAGTTTTCGAGGTTGAATATAGAATTGAAGATTGAAAACGGGATGATCATCCACTGTCTGAGAATAACAAAATGGCTCATAATAAATAATGTACAAATGGCTTTCTTTATTTCGAATTTCCCGGAGATGGAGCGTCGTTGTAACAAAAAAGTCTATGAAAACGGAGGATAAACAAAAAGAAACAATCGAAGGTTGAGCAACGCGCGGGGAATCGAAGCAATTTCGATGGAAGCCGCGAGACGATCGCCGATAATATTGACAGGCGGATAATACTTGTTGCAATCGAAATAAAATATAAGGGCGGAAACATCTCGGACGATTCTCTAACAAGCAGTTTCTACGTAGGGTCGCATTTTTGGAAAACCTTCCTTTGGGAAAAAGTAACGCTTATTAGACGCCCACGAAAAACTCAATATAAAACTCCTGATTTTTGAATTTTATGAAATGTTAAGTATTTCTCTTGTTATTGTTCTTGTTGTCTTGTTGTTAAGTATTTATAGCTTGAAAACCTTTAAATTTAAGACATTAAAGTATAGCTTGAATCGTTCTTAATGCCAACTCCTCAATTCAGAAATCGGTCGTCAGGCCTTGACAATTTGCCATATGTCTAAAATAACTAGGTTAACTACGTTAATATCATAATACGTCGCAACTTTGCCAAGAAAGATGTCAGCTTAGTATAATGTTAACAGGATTTTAGAACAGGCAATCAGTGGTACGGAGCCACGTAAAACTCTCTCCAGCGGTTCCCACAGTGCAAATAAGCTATCAAGTTTGTCATTTAGGTATAAGAGTTAAATAACTATGGCTCTAGGGGCAAAAAATAAGAAATAGTTTTAGTATCAGCAGGAGGCTTTATTGTCTTTCAGAATCCATCCAGAACAGTTTCGCATATTGCTATCTGCATTACTGGGGAATTTTGCCAACTTGACTCATATATTTAGGATGTCTGCATCATCATCAATTTCTGTTTTAGGGTAGAAGCGAACTCTGTCCTCCCATCCTTGCTTAATGTTGATTTATAAACAGCCATTTTCCTCCTTAGTCTTCATAGCCTTGGTGACTGATTTTCCTTTTACATTACCGAATGTTTTTAAATGAATGAACGGAAAAAAAACAAAAAAAGTTTAGCAATCTAAATATATCCATGAATTTTTATTACTCCTGTTATGGATAACACAACGAAAATAAGAAATCAATTTTTCCGCTGTCTCGAAATGAGAACAAAGTTCCCTCCGACAGATCATAATACCAAATGGTCCGGATTCGATAAATAATGCGATTACTGCGTTAGCTGGTGGCAGCCCTAGAGGTACAGTCGAGTGCTCAGCGCTGATAACAAACAGACATCATCCGGATTTGTGTCGTCATGCGAACGCTCCCGATGCAAGGAGCCGAGTACCTCCGAGCACATAAGAACATTGTAACGGTGATTTGTTCACAAATCTTCGAGTGTTCCAAGATATGAATTGTTTTGGTTAAGTCGGGACATGTTTATGGAGATATGGGAATGGGAATAATTGTTTGTAGTTTTTTTATGCAATTGTTTGAATTTTTAAGTAAGTATAGAGTAGAAAAATAACTTATCTCTTATAAAAACGTTAATTCTAATCAATTATTCTTAATTCTTATACTTCAGATCGTTAAGTGAGTTCATCTGTTATCTTAAATTAGAAATCATCTGAGGAATTTGTAGAGTGAAAAAGAAGATTTTTTGTAATTCTATTGTGAAACACTTTTTTTTCTAGAGTCATTCTTCCGCCATTCAGAAAATGACGTCAAATGCACAACGCCATCTATCGAATATGGAGTTTAATTGTCCGAATATCTGAATTGCGTGTGTTGTGATATTTTACTTCGTACAGTTTAAATTCATCTAACGTTTGATAGAGTGAAACGATTGCGATGAAACAAAAATTAAGTAATACTTCAAGCAACTATTTTTATGTATAAAAGTTGTTTACATTTTACGTGATGCGTGCACAACTAAACAGACAAACAGATAAACATACAAACAGACAAACAGACAAACAGACAAACAGACAAACAGACAAACAGACAAACAGACAAAAATTCCATAAATTCTGGAAATGGATTCTGTTTGATAGCCTTTACCGCCCTAGCTATTTTTTTGGAAACAATTTCGATGTACAAAAACAACTTTTCTACAGATTTATTATATATATTAATATTGATTTTTTTAATCTAGAGAAGACAATCGCCTTCTGATAACTTGACCTTTGAGTATTCGTTTTAGCCATAGTATTTCTGGCAACTGGTCAGGAGAATTAACGTAAAAAAGTTATAGAAAAATATGACATTATATACGTATAGTAACATAATTTTTCCGCACTTCTTGTAATCAAACATATCTACACAATTAAAGACACGTAACTAACTAACTAATATAGCATTTATAACAGAAAACACGATGCTAAAAAATACCTTCAGTCTTTTATCATAATTACAAGTCACCGGACAAAAAATGACCAGTCGCTTTAGCTGCAATCACACATCTGCGTCCCGCGATATATCCCTAAGGTTTTAAGCCCATAAATTGCATAGCGAGCTCCGAGCGTGGAAGGGTAGACGGTTCATTATTTAGTCCGTTTAAATCACTAAGTCCTTAAAAGACATTAGCAGGCTTTGTAGCGTTATCGCAGAACACAAAAGAGATTTAGAGCGGCAGACAAGGGGAGGAACCCGTCACTTTTTATTCAATAATATTTAGCTGTATTGTACCGTGTACTGCTTGATTGTACACGAATCTTTTAATGGTAGGATTAATATTTTAATTGGGTGCTTCAGATTTTAGTGAAGCTTATAAGGTGCCCATTAATAATCCTTTGTCTTAATGAATAATTGTAGCTATTGCGAAATCAGTTTTAGTATTTTTGTTGTGCACAAGAGTATAGTGACTTTTTAAGGCTGCATGTAGAGCTGCAATGAGGGTTGTGCTTTTATTTGTATCAAACTTACATATTTTTTTTTATAATGTTGGTATTGTCTTAATAACTCATTGTTTAAAATTTTGTTTTAATGTCATCACTCTTTCCTATATTCCAAATAAATCTAAAACGATTTATTGGCACAAATGATAAAGCTCTTAATTGTTTTGCAATCAGTACGAGGCATTAAAAGGTCTAGACAACTAAATACGTGTTCAGCACTTACGCTAATTGTTTCCGCCATTTGAATATTGCGCGCGACAATTACTCGATTGGTCCGCCGCGCGCCGCCGCCAGAGGCCGCTGCTGTACAACGGACCCCTAAATTAATTGCTCTCTGCTCACTTTGTTTTATTTTGATCAAGACAAAACTGACTGTTGAAATAGGACAATATATTTGAAGGGAGGCAAAAAAATTTAGAGAATTATTTGTAATGAGCTAATTCCAAATTCAATTTTGTACTAAGTAGCAATTTTATTCTATGATTTTTTTGCAAAAAGAAAGAAATGAATGAGAACATTAATTTGGCATAGTTGAGACACGATAATAATATGCAAAACTAATTGTGTCACATTACCTGATACATGCCTAACGGGGGCCTCTATGAGTTGGCGTCGGCTCCTCGCACGCCTTTCAAAATAATATTTATTGGATGAAATTTGATGCTGACATATTTTGCAAAGTCGATTGGTGATGCTACCTAAATGCAAAATTGGGGAAAAAATTAACTAACCGATCAATTCCGAATTCCGTGAATCGTAACATGAGTGGGGAACAAATAACAGGTAATCTACTATTTGCGTCTTTTCTTGGATGATTTCACTATCCGGGAAAAGCGCACCCTGTACTTCCTGCTATTCAATATCAAATTATATGAATGGTGATATTATTGAATATACTATTCTGTATAAGTTATGTTGTTGAGTTATATGAATAACGAAAATATTGCTTACCTATAAATTATAATTTGTTCTATCTTGTCTTCCATTTTTTTTAGGCTTACAATAAGTTGATTTACGATCAAGCTGTAATTATTATTATTAGTATAGCTGAACTGACGATATATTATACTTCTTTTTTAAAGACCTGTCTCGTCTTTAATTAATTATTTTGCCTAGAGAATTTGTCGCTTTAGGCGCAAGCTTTGTCTGGTACAGACCCTTTTTAAGATCAGTTTGAAATCTTTTTAATAGATACTTGTAACAAGAACCGTAGCATCAGTGTTCAACACGTATTTGTCTCTAATTTTGATAATATCAGCTGTTATGTTACTCAGCTTGGATTGAGCGAATACATCACACCCTATCTTGGGAGTCAGTAAGGTCAAGGTTGAATCTTAGCTGAGTTACGAAATGGATAACTTTAACGGTCTTAATTATAATGTTAACATACTTAGCGTGATAAACAAACCCCATACATTTTGGGCGTATCGGGGCGCCTAAGAAATACGACATAACAAATGAGTTCTTGGTATTACAAAAATAAAACTACTATAAACACAGCATTTGCAACGAAATGAACATGTACACGTAATTTAAGAGTTATTTAAAAGGGATCTTCCAGTGAGATATTAAAAAAAAATCCGTTACATTAAAATAACCTTGGAAAATTTCAGGTTGCTACATCGACCAGCGAAATATGATCTTGGATGTGTAATTATTAAACTTTGTGGAACAGCTATTGTATTCATATCAGAGTCAGTTTTCTATCTACAAGTTGCTGACAGCTTTGACGTACCACAGGCATTGTCTGATTTGCAGTCACTAATTGGTAAACTGTGCAAAACCTGATGGTTTACTAACAAGAAAACCTCCGATAACAATGGCTGTGTAATATGATTCGAATAGGGATGTTTCCTGGATATAAAAATAATTCTATTTAATCCATCAGTTAAATTTTCATAAAATATCGCACACATCTTTTTTGCTTTGTCAAATCAATAAAACTTGACAAAGTTAAAGCGCATCAAAGTTCAGGATGCCTTGTGATGTCACTTGTTAGTAAAAAGTATACTAAAAAGTGACGTCACGCGAAAATTCAACGCACTTTATTGTCGTTATTTTTTGTTTACGTGACAAAAGAAAAAATACGTGTCGAATATTTTATGAAAATCTAACTAGTGTGACGGACGAAAAATTATTTTAAGCCTCATCCCTATTATGAATCCTAGAGTTTCTCCATAGAGTTTGCCGTCAAAGTGTTATGTTACTTAACTAATTGGTTGTCAAAGCTTTCGCCTCAGGGCTTGCGGATGAAAATTTAATGAGGATTGCTTTCTGGGAGTGATGCGGGTGGACATGGCCAATTAACGATATATTTTGTGAGAACAGTACCTGAATAGATTTGTTGTAAAGTTATAATGATGGGTTTAAGAAAGATGACACTTTTCAATTCAAGTTTATAGACCGATGATAAAAAGTTATGTTTTAAACACATACCAAGCCCATTTTGGCGTGAGTTTTTGAGTGAGAATAGTATTATACTTTTCTCAATGCGAATGGTGTTGCCGTAACTCAATACTGGGCCAAACACAATTTTTAAACTATATTAGCAATCGCCACGCTAAGAAAATAACAATTAAAAGACAAAAATATTTATTTCAACTAGGCCATTAAGCGGCACTTTTGAACTTCAAAAATATAAATTTAAAGTTAGTAATAATTGATTCTACCGTCCATTCGGAAAAGTTGCTTGTTATGGAGAAGAACGGACAATAAACTCCATACTTACTCTTTAAAAAAAAGTATTGTACAACATTTACATACATTCATAACTTACACATTCATAATTGTATCTCTAACTAGGTACATGACGTAAGTTTTTTTAAACTTTGCCCCTCACTAGGCATTTCTTCCTGTATCGTAGGTGCGTCTACAAACATTGAAACTGACATTGAAAAGATACCTAGATCCGGCACAGCTATCTGTGGGCCATACAAATGTTTGTTCCGTGCGGGAATCGAACCCGCGACACGCAGCGCAGCAACCGATCGCTCAACCACTAAGCTAAACGTGTCGTCAATTTGTAGCATATGTATATACTTTCTCAAGTTGATAATGAAATAAATCCTAAGATTTTTTAAATTTTTCTCAAAATGTCGCATTTCTCCTCTGATCCTCCTGTCTCAGTTGTTTTTCTCTAACCGAAAAAAAAAACAACACAAATAGAAATAAGCGTGCTCCCCAGCACTAAAGTAAACTATGCCAGCTAATCGTGTCGTCATCTCTGGAGATCGATAGCCTAGAGGCGCCTCGGAGTCTGTCCGTCGGGACGGCGCGGCGCCCGCTCCGGCGGCGAACACGGCGCCTAAACCGGAGGCACGGCGGCACGGTGCGGCGCCAAGGGGACGCGAGATCCGCAAATAAATCTTATAAACCACTACTGCAATAAATTATTTATATTTGTTATGATTTCTCTGTGTCTGTATCGATTAGCCGGTTATTTGGGTTTATTTAATCAGTTGATTGATACAAGTCTTCTAAATTAGAAAGTTAGTTCATAAAATTAGATACCGTGAAACAGGGTGAATTGGAATGCCCCCTGCATTCCATTGAATGGGAATAAATATTTCAAAATTGTTTGCAGCATTACTAAAATGTTGCTGTACTCCAATAAATTCAATAATAAAAACGATGCTTTGTTTGAAACAATAGAATGGTATCAAAGTTAAAATCCTAATCAAAGTGTTCCCATTCACCCCTGTATTTCCATTCACACCGTTTGACCCCTACCTAGTTAGTTTAACTAATAAGTCTGAATCTCAGTCAGTGATTTTCAGTCTGACTCTGAATACTGGGTCAAACATAATATTTAAAAACAGTATTTGCCATCGACACGGTTAGTAATTAACTTGTACTTAATAAGATAATGGCTGGCTTGTGCTAGCAAACCTTACACAAAGAGAAAGAGTTCTTAATTTAAAAAATAACATCCGGACATTTTTGGCTACTGATTAAAAACGGTCGCCCGAACTCTATCAACGTTGACAAACATATGTATAGTCAGTACGGATAGTATCAACATCAACAGTATCATTTCCAATCAAAAATCCTTCTATCATAACAAATTAAAAAAGTCCAATCAGCCACCGCCCACTACGACGGGAAGATTAAAAAAGTATATTCATCCCTCTGACTTATACTCATTAAGGGTTCTAAATTGTCGTAATGAGAATTCTCTGTGAAAGGACACAGATTTAATTTGCTGCGTGGTCGCGACCACACAGGGTGAGGGCGGTACCTACGCCGGTGGTAATCCCACTTCAAAGGACACACTGGAATTACAGCCTCCTGTATATAGCGGTATTATATTCAAATGAACGTAGTTTGACGTGCGCGACTTAATTATTTCTGGTCCTGAACTGATATGAGGTTGATGAGTCTACTAGTTGGTTTTATTGTTACGAGAATGTATATTTGTAAATACAGTCTGGCCTACAAATAAGCTCGACGATATGGTTACGGAATGAGAGATGATCAAGATTTTTTTTGAAGTCTAAACACTGACTGAAAAGTCACAACATCTTAAAATATTCTAGAAACCCTAGATGAAGTGAAATTCTATCTGCAAAAAGGGTTGCACAAGTCCAAAAAGTTTGGTAAGTATTAACCACCTGACATTTGGATAGCTTAGCGCAAGTCAATCCAATACATTTTGGCATTTTTGATATAAGGTGCTCCCACACAGCTTTTTAACAATGTTTACAAACATTTTCTAATACAAATACATGTTAGAAAATGTTTGTTAACATTTTTAACAGCCAGTGTGGAAGCACCATTACGTTATTGCTGATAATATGTCAGTTTGTGTTGGCTTTTTTGAATATCTTAAGATGTTTTCAACTGACGAAAAAAATGATGAGTTTCTCAATTCCACATGACATGTATATTTTAATTGTTATGTATGACCACGCATAACTTTTTTTAGTGGCCCGATTTAAAAATCTATTTTTATTGGAAAGAGTCAAAGTTGGTCCCATTTAAATTTGAAAAACAAAATCAGCCCCTAAAGGTATAAAAAAGGAATAATTGATAATTTTCCCACTGAATTTTCAATTGTGAACCGATTCTGTTGAAATTAAGCAATCTGAAAAGCGATAAGAAAAACTTTTGTACAAAAAAATTAACCGACAACTGAAAACAAAAGATGTTGTTTGCTGAAAACAAAAAGATAAAAACCAAAAATCTTAAAAATGGCACCAACTCAAAATGCTAGACTACAAGTTTTACTTTTTTTTTTGCTTTTTAGTTCGTTTCGTAGGTTTAATTTTTTGTTAAAAATGTTTTTTCAAAGTCAAAGTCAAATATATTTATTCAACTAGGCCAATAAACGGCACTTTTGGACGTCAAATAAATTAAAATTTACAAGTAATAAAAATTGATTCTACCGTGCATTCGGAAAGTAGATTGTTATGGAAAAGAAAGCACAAGAAACTACATACCTACTCTTTAAAAAAAATAGGTGTTTTACAATATTTACATAAGTAGGTACATACATTAATAAATGCATACATGTGAGGACGATGCACCCAGAATAGCTGTACACACTATACTACGTACAGGTATAAAGTATTAAAAAGCATTAACAGGAAAATTTATTAATTTGATAAGTAGGAACATGGTTCTCACATACTCAAAAATATTGCAAACATAAGTAAAATACCTAATTCAACAACAACGGAACAGTGTGTAAGCAAATTAAAAAAAAATAACAATGAATACAATAACTATGAATAGGAATATTTTTTTTACTTTCTAGACAATGGTTAGAAAGTCAAAGGTCAAATGTCTTAAAGCAAGGTTTCACTTTGTCTAGAACCCTTGTGGCCTTACAAGTGACATTTTATCGACGAAAGTTTAATATTTAATTAAAATCTTTTTTTAAACAAGCTTTTTTCGGATTCTTCTCAGCAAACCCTTTCGTCTCTTTCTCTAACTAGTCTGCCATCTTCGGCCATCTGCCATATTATCATCCAAACTAAACGTGTATGAAAAATTTCATTCAAAAATTCAACCTTTTCGGTGAAGGATAACTTTAAAATTCAAGTGTAAGATTTGACCCGCAGGCTTATTACGTATCTTTTGCAAGAGCAAAATGATAGCGATTTTTTGCAATAATTGCTCTATAATACAGAAGTTTTAGAGTTGTTAGAGGTTTTTTTTTTAAATAAGTGCATTTGATAAACAGCGAGCGATTACCAACGATTGTGTAGGACCTACCATACCTACACTGCAGGTAACTCCGACTTTTATGACATAAAACGTTAGATCGCTATCGTTTTGCTCTAGCAAAGGATATGTAATAAGCCAGCGGAACACACTTACATATCTACAAGTTAAATAAAAGCTTGTGAAAAATGTTTGAGATTGCCAAGTGCTATCGATATGCCACGTGGTCAATCACTTACATTTAGGCCTTGCCGCCATCGCTGATAGAACCTCTGGGGGGTGACCACAAGCTCTTAGAGTAAGGTTATTTTGAGATCGAGTAAGGGACAGATGTATATGACGTGTATACATCTGTCACTTACTCGATATCAAAAAAACCTTACTCTAAGAGCTTGTGGACGCACGGGACCGGTCAATGTGGCGACGCTTGGGGGAGGCCTATGTCCAGCAGTGGACGTCTTTCGGCTGATATGATGAAGAGCTTGTGGTCACCCCCCAGGTCTCTGCAAAGAACGAGATTTTTTTCTTCATTCCAAATAACGCTTTTCGAATGCGTCAAATCCCCACAAAGCACTCTTCCGACTAACACAGAGATTGAGCATAAAACCGCGTGTATTTAAAACAAAGACGGATGTCTGGCGCCAACCGAGGGTAGACGTCGCGGCGCCTCTCCTTCCACTCTCGTGCGCCTACATAAACTACAATGTTACCAAATACCATAGACTACTTCTAACTGTCACGTTTGACGGTTGTTCTCTCAATTGGTATTGTTTGGGCAGATAACTTGGATAAAAAGTAGGATCATTACTTTGAAAGTGGTTATTCGAACAAAATGTTGGTGAACTCGTGTTTAGACTTGATTCAGACGACTTCTTAGATATATGCTTAATTGTGTTGGAGGAGCTCGAGGCTAAATAATAACAGCCGCACGGGTCGATCATCAAGGTTAAGCAACGCTTGACGAGGTCGGTCCGTGGATGGGTGACCATTTTCAACATACCGAGTTTCCTCTGTGCCTCGGAAAACCCGGCTGTCATTTGAAGATCTTTGACAGTCGTAACGGGTAGTCAGAAGCCTGAGATCTGACACCAGTCTTGCCAAGGGGTACCGTGTTACCCAGTTACTGGGTTGTGGAGGTCAGATAGGCAGTCGCTCCATGTGAACCACTGGTACTCAGATGAATCCGGTAAGACTGGAAGCCGACCCCAACATAGTTGGGAAAAGGCTAGGCAGATTGAATTGTGTTGTGGAAAATCTACATCTTATGAATATGCAAGGAGTAATTTCTATGTTTTTACCAGCAGTGTTTTTTTTACCAACAGTGTTGAGAATAACTTGGCACACATCCTATTAAACAGCCCCCAATTAATTCTGTCAAAACAAATTCAACACAAATACAAAAAAATAACTGTCTTCTCTGTGCGTCGCCTACTCTGTGCCGCCGATCGACATTCGTCGTTTTGTCTGCGCCTCCACCTCCACTAATGTACGCGGTGTGCAAATATTTGAGTTCGCCAAGACTTATTGATCAGGAGAGAGATCATGACGGCTCGCACTTCTCGCTTCCGTCACGTTTGGAGTGCTTGTAAGCTGGTGTGCGTGCAATTTTGCACTCTCCCCGGCCCTCGCACAGAGCTTCGGGGAAAACAATGTTTGACACGAATCGATGCACTTGTTCTGAAAAGCTGTGGAAATAGTGTTGTGTTTCGCAATCTTGTAGCAGTTGACAATAAGCACGTTTTCGGGATTGAGAAATACTCGTAGTTTCCTCAGAAAATAATATTTCACAGTAACAATTTCGCTAAATTTTTATGGCTTTTCTGCCACAACTTTGCTTCGTTTTGTAACGATTTAGCTGCGAACCATTTTTCGAAACTGCATAACAAATATTTCGCAAAGTCTTGACCATCGTTTGGATAAATGTCAAGGAAAGCTATTAAATAAAAGTTTACAAGTATATTTCAAAATCCATAATGTTTGTAGCAAAGTTAATATAAGCTGAACGTTTCAGCACTCGATTGAATTTCCGGGCGGTAACGACGTTGAGGCCCAACGCCAGCGGAAATACCGTTAATGCATGTCAATTGTTGTACCCCTAACTTTGTTGAACACCCACTCTCCAGGCAACAATACTGCTCCTCGTTTTAAAATATATCTAAACGTTTTATGAAAATTTTATTATGATGCAAACGGCATGTTTGCTAATGTTATGCTAATTTGGCGCGTGGCTTTACTTTCACTGTTATTGTTGTTAATATTTTATGTCTGAAAGAGCGTTTAGCCTCCATATAAATTGGTGTCAGTTGTTACCGGCAGTTATGGAGAAAAAAAATATACTTAGAGTAATGATTACAATGATGATATATTTGACTAACCATTCGCTGGGGTCGGGCAGCCAATAATTTTACAGAAGTTAAATCTAACCCCTTATAAGACACCAAGGTAGAAAGTGTTTCACAATACACACATACTCCACAGCCCATTATTTATCAAAATAAAAAAGTCGTGTGCGCCTTCATTCCTCGAGCGTTCATTAGGTACTTCGGCTATGTTGCCTGAAGACCAAAATCAAACCAGACGATGTTGGAGTGATGCACGTTCATGAGTATCCAACTCAGCCATACAGCATTGCTAATACTTTGAAGACCAAAATCAAACCAGACGATGTTGGAGTGATGCACGTTCTTGAGTATCCAACTCATCCATACAGCATTGCTAATACTTTGAAGACCAAAATCAAACCAGACGATGTTGGAGTGATGCACGCTCATGAGTATCCAACTCAGCCATACAGCATTGCTAATACTTTGAAGACCAAAATCAAACCAGACGATGTTGGAGTGATGCACGTTCTTGAGTATCCAACTCAGCCATACAGCATTGCTAATACTTTGAAGACCAAAATCAAACCAGACGATGTTGGAGTGATGCACGCTCATGAGTATCCAACTCAGCCATACAGCATTGCTAATACTTTGAAGACCAAAATCAAACCAGACGATGTTGGAGTGATGCACGTTCTTGAGTATCCAACTCAGCCATACAGCATTGCTAATACTTTGAAGACCAAAATCAATCCAGGCATAACATATTTGTTCGCACCGATTGTGATTGTTATTGATTGCAACTGATTGCCAGCCAAAATTTGCTAAACCTTGATCCCCAACAGACATATTACATTCACTCACACAAATTGTCAGAACATGTGATTTGTCTTTCAAAATCACTTTTGTTTTGACTGCTACTGAGTATTGCGACGGACTTCTATACTCAGTCATACAAAACTGCCTGAACTTTGAATACCAAAATCAACCCATACATTGCACATTCACTTAGAAGAATTGTATAGACCTAAATCACTTGTTTTGATTTACAATCTGTGAGATATCAGCAGCAATACTCATTAGCAGTCAAATAAAAGTATTTAGGTCTACCTAAATCACTACAGACTGACTACTACACTTGATTGCCACGATGAATTAAGACTCAGGCATAAAAACTTGCCCACATTTAGAATCCCAAAATCAGGCCAGACACCACACATTCACTCTCACAGATTGTATGGCAAAACAAGTGAAGCACGCCACAGCGCGTCACTGCGCTTTGACGCGCTGACAGGGTGAGCAGTGAGCTCAGTGAACAGTCACCAGCTTCCCCGTGTGTACACAACAAAGGGTTGCACTCCGTATTGCTTAATGGACAGTGAAGGCTGAGATAGCGCAGTGATAAATCACCGACGTGATTACCGAGCCATTATCTAAAATACAATCTCGGGGGCGACAACTCGGAGAAAGTAAAGTTGTTGATGTAATTGACGGTGACGTGCTGCCGTTGTCTTTATTAGATCAAAGTTATGGAGGAAATTTTGGTGCTGAAATCATTTATAATTATCTGAAAATTACTTAAATGATTTTCTTTTGCAGACAAGGCCCTTTCAAAACAATAAAAAAGAACTCACACATACACACCAACATATTTACAAAATGATAATTCGTTACAAATTGTAATACAATTTTAATTATGTTAGTGTTATAATATATATATAACCTTAACCGACGAACCTTTGGCTGTCTGTCAAAACTCACAGGACAGTGGTAACAGCATCCTTAACGCTACTCTGTATCTCCTGTTCCTGCTGTTATGTTCTGCATGGACCATCAAGCTCTTTCGTAGCTAGTAGTTCGTAGTATATATTGAAACCTTTCCGTTCGTAATATAAATGTCGATAAACATTTGAACAGAAATGATATTTCTTCTGTTGATGTACAAACATAAACCTATCAAAACATACGAACGATAGAAATAGAAACCACAAAATTGCATTTCTCCATGCGGGCACCCTCGGTAGTCGATCAGCGGCAAACAAATAAGCGTATTGGTACAATCGAGTCTATTTCATGCAAGCCCCTCAAGTGATGCGCTCAAAGAGAAGCCTGAGCGAGCCGCGCTCCTTTGAAACGCGCTACAAACGTTACAAAGGCTGAGCTTACTACGTGTAGATATTACGGGCTCGATTTAATGAAGCAATTAAAATTTTCAATTAGAAAAGAATTTTCTTAATCTTTTCGTGTAGAGAAAATCAGTTCTCCTACCTGTTCATATTTCAGGAATGTCTGTTATATCATATGTCATATATATAATATCTGTTGTGATTTGTGAGCTGGAGGCAAAGCTACAAGATGAAAAGATACAAAGAAAAACTAGCTCCAAAAAACATCACGAAACGTCAACTCTAAAGACAAATGAACAACGTCGTCTCTGCAATATTCATCAATCTTACAATAAACACTTACATCGCATCGTATTGAAATGTAGGCTTAGTATTTAAATGGCTTCCCATTTGTAGTCCCGAAACATGAAAATAGCGTGGCTCTCAAACAGAGAGGGGTTGCGTAGACTTAATAAAATGCGCAAAGCGTCCGCTGACAAGGATGTATGCAAATCAGGCGACAGACTTGTACGCGGATACTGAAGAGCCCTACAGCCTCCGTGGTAAACATGGCAGCGTTAACGGTGAAACACTATTCATTATCACAAAATAGTAAGTCGCGCCGCCGCTTACGTACTTTGTGTCATTATTAAGACTTGTAGAGTTGATTTTCAGCCATTACAAACTTAATAATAATCTTCTTATTTTGTATTTTCCATATATCATACCAAGTAATATTATTATTAAATGGAGTATTCATTTAGCAATAGTCTATTCATGGTCTGCATTTCATAATATTGCCTCCGCTGGTCACATGAGAACTTTATCCATCGCATATGAGTGTCGTCTCTACAGCTTCGCTAGTCTATCGTGGGCGTACTTTTAAAGTATATTGCGTATCCTCATACATACGTATGGTGAGGGTTATTGTTGTTTTTCAAAGCTGGTAACGCTTCACCCATCTGAAAGGGGTTTTACCGCGGTTTCACTTCGCCTCTAACAGATTTGTAGCTACGCATTGCACATTTAATACACGGTGGGTGCTTTTATATCCCGCGGTCGGATTTATTGAGTGTTTAGGATTCATAAAAACGTTATGTGAATTCATTATTCCAGTTTATGGGCTCTTTGGTGAATCACGATTCAGAATTTGTCTTATGACGATTATTATTTAAGATTTATGATATCACATAATTTATGAAAATAAAAAGTTAAGACAGCACAAAGTTGCAATACATCAAGTCATCTTTCGATATCACAAAGTTAAAGAACTTCGCAATAAATTGGATTATACTGTTCTAGTGTCTAGACTGCAGCTCTTAAAAGACCTCTCTTTAAGTATTTAGTTAGAACTTCTCTCATATTTTACTACAAAAGCCACTTCTCTCTCACAGTCTCTCAGATAGTTTAATGTGAATGTGTATCAATTTATTCCTTAAGAAAAGGGTCTTCAATTCAGCTCACCATCTCTTAGCAACGCGATACGATCAGATGGATGCAACTTAAATAGGCATTAAGAAACATTTTTGCAACCTCCTCCGAGATAAGGTTCTCTTGATCCCCGGCCATTGTGATAGTCATCTGTAGAAAAGTCCGTGAAAAGCCCCGGACTCATTCGCCATTCATGGGGCGATTTGATTTACTTAAGATCTTTGGCCTGATACTGTCTATTAAGCGAGTGCTTCCCGAAAGAGAACGGTCGTTTTTATAAAAGTATAATGTGATGTTCTGACCGAGATATGTCCTATATCTATCTGTGTGTCGCTGATATCTATGAGATATGGGCTCTAATAATACAGTTTATTGAGATAACCGAGATTGGAAAGTATTGTATTGTTTTGTCGTAGTTTGGGAATTCATTATGATAGACTAGCTTCAGAACTCAATATCTTATATCTTGCTTATTCAAAGTTTATATATTTATCAATAAGTAGTAGAATTGGTATGGGTTTTCGATAAAGCTCAACTTTATTTTTATGTTTTCAAATAAAAATGTAATTTGGATGGTAGTGTTTTTTATAGAGTTGGTTTACAAAGGAGGTGCATTAGAAGGGAGGGTTAACGCGTGGTTCCGGGCGAGCGGACGGACGATTTATAAAATGAGTTTGCGGTGCAACCAAGCCGTGATACCCCATTGGTTACGTCTCACTTCTTTATTAGTGACGCTCCGGCTGGGGACCTTGTGTGCTATCGATATCGATAAAAAGTTTAATAATGTACTTGTTATCGTTTCATAATGAGATATGGTGGTAATCATACTGGTAATCAACAGTTGTTTGGTACCTTTAAAAGTTATGGCATTTAATGCACTTTTGCCCACTCTAAATGCCTATTAGATTTTTTTAATAAACGGTTAGATAGCGGTTCTTTCTGTTTTAGATTTTCTGATTTTGGTATTTATTTTCCTTCGTTTTAATAGTGTGCTTGATATTTTAAGGATTAATTTTTGAAAGGGTTATTCAAATCTTTATGTTTTATTACCTCTATTATAAGTATCGTCAGTCAAGAAACTGGTGTGATAGAAAAAGGTGTTTTTTACCACAGGCGTTTTATGGTGAGCTGGCTGGGTAATTGCGTGACACAATTCCAATGGCTTTGCCTTCTAATTTGATAATTCAACAATAATAATTCTGAGATTGATGTTGACGAGTTTTTCAAACGTACGAAGCAGAAAGATTATCAATATCCTTCCAAAAATAATTTGAAAAAAAATATGATTGGATATCTGGGTATCTTCGTTGCAACACCTGATAATTGATATTCGTAACCATATTTTAAGTTTAATCTATCAAGCCCAAATATGCAAGCATTGTACAAACAACCGTTCTTTTAGACAGTTAACGTGTATTGTAAAAACGGTAGGTCTGTAGGAATGATTTTTATAGAAATTCAAGATGTAAGTGAAAGTACAAATATGCCTAATAACTAATAAAGACTTAAAATAACTACGAAATACTTTTTTTCTTCTTAAATATGAACGAAGTAAACATTTAAATAAGATTTAAAATATATTTATTTAATTAAAAAAATCATTGTTCAACAATTTTTTTATATTACCGTGCATTGTCATCCAAACCAAACGTGTATGCAAATCATCATCTGCTTAGCCTTTTCACAATTTGTTGTTGGGGTCGGCTTCCAGTCTTACCGGATTCAGCTGAGTAACAGTGTTTTACATGGAGTGACTGCCTATCTGACCTCCACAACCCAGCAACTGGGTAACACCATACTCCATGGCAAGACTGGTGTCAAATCTCAAGCTTCTGACTACCCGTAACGACTGTCAAAGATCTTCAAATGACAGCCGGGACCAACGGTTTAACGTGCTTTCCGAGGCACGGATGAAACTCGGTATGTTGAAATTTTAATGGTCACACATCCACGGACCGACCTCGACAAGCGTCGCTTAACCTCGATCGGGACCTTAACGGGTCGATCTTCAAAGATCGACCCGTGCGGCTGTTATTATTTTTAGCCACGAGCTCCTCCAAAACGTGTGTGCAAAATTTCATCTTAATCGGTTGACGATAACTGCTTTAAAATTTAGTTGTAAGATTTGATCCGAACACACTTACATGCATGCAAGCATGCATTCATTGCAAGTTAAAAGCCTGTAAAAATCGATTTGAATTCTTAGTCCTTGAAATTGATGTCAAAGGGGTCAAGCCCGTTCTTGGAGTGGTTTACTGCCCACCTACTATCGATTATTTCTCTATTCTCGAATCTCTGTTTGAATCTGTTTCCTCTGAGTACAAACATCTCATAGTCATGGGCGATTTCAACACTGACCTCTCGAAGGATAACTCAAGATCGCGCAGATTGAGAGCTATCCTGGAATCGTTCAGTATCACGCTGAATCCGACTCATCTTAATCCTGACTCAAACAATACCTGGCTTGATCTCATGCTTGCGTCTTCCGAGAATCTAGTTGCCAACCATGGCCAGATTGCGGCCCCTATCGGCTATCTAGGCATGATTTAATTTACCTGTCGTACAAAATTAAGCCACCTAAACAGCGGCCTGCGATTATGTTTCTTCGGAATTTTGCGAGATTGAACAGGGACAAACTCAATGTTGATTCCAAAGCTATTGATTGGGTCGATGTTGCTCAGGCATCAACTGTGGATGAGAAAGTGGATATATTCAACAGGTCCGTGCTTCAGCTTTTCGATGCGCATGCGCCACTCAGGGCTGTCCGTGTTAAGCGCCCTCCGGCTCCATGGATTAGTCCTGGAGTTCGTTTGGCGATGAGACGGCGTGACAGGGCTTTTCGGAGATATAGAAGGGATCGCAGTGAGGAGAACTGGAGCCTGTACAAATTGGCTAGAAACCGCTGTAATCAGATGGTAAGAGCTTCTAAACGCCGATACATTTGTGACAATGTCCTTAATTCTTCACCGGCTGATATATGGAAGTTTCTCAAATCAATTGGAATCACGCAATCATCCTCTCATACTGTATCATCTCACATGTCTCTGAATGATTTGAATAACCACTTTTCATCGTCAACTATGCTCACGGCTGTTGTTAAGAATAATATATTACTATTCGTGATATTACTTCCATGCCAATTGTACCTCGAGAATCTTTTTCTTTTTCTCCGGTGACCGACTCTGAGATCCTCAAAACGTTCACTGCAATTAAGTCCAAGGCTGTCGGCTGTGATGGAGTGAGCAGATCCATGTTATCCCTCATTTTTAAAAGTATCCTTCCCATTATCACACACATCATCAACTACTCTCTGCAGGCTGGTGAGTTTCCTACAACCTGGCGTAAGGCATTCATTATTCCTCTTCCAAAAATTTCCAACCTCACCTTATCTAATCAGTACAGACCAATCTCCATTCTCCCATTCCTATCTAAGATCCTGGAAGCAGTTGCTCTGAAATAAATATCCTCCTTCGTATCCCGGAATAACCTATTATCCCCTTTCCAATCTGGTTTTCGGCCCGGCCATAGTACAGCCACAGCCTTGCTTAAAGTTACTGAAGACGTCAGGAACGGCTTGGAGAGTTCGAGGTTGACGGTGTTGGTTTTAATAGATTTCTCCAATGCATTTAATACCGTCGATCACGACATTCTCCTGGCCATCCTGTCTCAAATTGGGGTTTCTTCGTCGGCACGGGATTGGTTTTCATCTATCTTCGTGGTCGCCAGCAGGCGGTACGTGCTGATCAGAAATTCTCTGATTGGTGCGCTCTGGAAACAGGTGTTCCACAAGGCGGTATACTCTCTCCACTCTTATTTTCTTTATTTATTAACTCTATTACTACTATCCTCAAATGCTCTTACCATCTGTATGCTGACGACCTGCAGCTCTACGCGCAATCTGACATTCTGAATCTGGATAACTGCATCTCTCTGTTGAATGCTGACCTTCTAGCAATCGCTGACTGGTCTAGCAGATTTGGGGTTACTGTAAATGTCAGTAAATGTCAGGCTATCCTTATTGGTAGTTCGTATTTTCTACGAACCTTGGACACAGGCCTTCTATCGCCGCTTATTTTCGGCAATACCGTCATTCCTCTCTCTCCTCACGTAAAAGACTAACCCTCTTACAAATAAACGCAGAATAAAGTTATACCAGGTATAAACCTATGAAAATGTATGGGTATACCTTAGTTATACCTGGTTTAACTTTATTCCGCGTTTATTAGTAAGAGGGTTAGGCCTAAACATTGATGACAAGTTAAGCTGGAATAAACAGGTCGCTCAGATTAGCCAGAGAGTCACATTCTCACTGCGGTCTCTCTATAGATTCAAACATTTTCTTCCGTCTAGCACTAAAACCACCTTGGTTCAAGCTCTTGTATTGCCTATAATCGACTATGCTGACGTTTGTAACTCTGATAAATGCCAAGAACTTCTTAACAAAATGGATCGACTTCTTAACAACTGTATTTGCTTTATTTTCGGGCTTCTTCGTAAATATGATCACATTTCTTCCTTCCGTTCACAGCTTAAATGGCTGCTTATCCGTCAGAGGAGATCCCTTAGATCCCTCTGCATGCTCTTCAACATCATGAACGATTCTCGTACTCCTGATTATTTAAAACAATACTTTAAAGTGTTGGGCAGTTCTTACGATCTTAACCTTCGAGCTTCCAAAAACTTACTTCTCCATATTCCTTCTCACCGCACTGGGTTTGTATCGAATTCTTACACTGTCTCTACTATAAAACTCTGGAACGTGCTTCCCCTTGGCATAAAAAAAGCTGAGAGTAAATTTTCATTTAAGCTTAAAATCCGGAACTATTACTTGTCCTCTCTTACATAGCTCGGTCTTCGTCATATATATTATATTTAAATTTCTGTTTCGTTTAGAATATAGTATTTATTATAATATTTATTAGTCTATTGTTTTAGAAATTATTTATGTATTTTATTAGTTAGATAGTTTAATCCAATTTTAATTATTGTTCATTTTTTTTTTTTTTTTTGGACTCCTACCACTGTTGTGTTCTTTTTAACCCAAATGTTGACTGGTAGAGAATGCCTTGCTGCATTAAGTCCGCCTATGTATCACTATGTTGTACATGAAGTTTAAATAAATAATAAATAAATAAATAAAAAAGGCGCACTCAGTTTAGGCTAAACCAACAACTTAATACACAGATATACTAAACTTATAGTGCATAACAATATGATAAAAATAACAAAAAATAAATACGATAAAAAGCAGACATCGTCACATCACTATTTCACGGGCATTTGTCGCGGGACGTCACCATTTTTCCCTCGCTGCGCCGCCATCAGTGGAAAGTTAAAAGCATTGAAAGACATATCGCGGGTTCCTTCCAAGCTCCATTGTTCTCTCGCCCTTTGTCCCGCGCCGAATGTTTTAATGTAATTGGCTTTGTGAGACGATTTTTTTACCCCACTTTCCTCGGCATGTGTGCGTAACACACGAAAAGTTTCGCTTGTATTCAGTCCACTGGGCGTATTGTAACTTAGTCTTAATTATTTGTGGTACTTCCTTATTGAACGCCATTTGTAGCTAGGTTTGATTGGAGTGCAAAATAAGGTCAAGAAAATCGTTTAGTTTTCCTTGTGTTTAAAGAAGTTCTCTTCAATAGTGCATTAATTAATTTGACATTAAATAATTTTGAAAAATAAAGTCTCCGAATTAAATTAAGTTATCTTAATCATGTCCTTAATGTACTTAAGTAAGACAAATGAACAGATTAGTGCTATAGTTTATCTAACAATAGCGTGTCATGCATATTACTACAACATCCTTCCTATTTTAACCACCCCATCTCCACTGACTCCAGTAAGTGAGTTGGATATAAATTGGGGCATTGTCTGTGAATCTGGAGCATTCGCGAGACTTTTAGACTCATTCTGCAACACGAAGAAAAATGCTTAAGTCCAATACTGTCCGTGTCTCCTTCCCGTTCATCGTATTTCCTTAAGGACAGACAAGGAGAGATAAGGATTGATTATTATTATCGGCATAGAATATTTGCAGAATAAGATAGCTGATCTTGAATGAATTCCCTTTTGTTTTCTCGCTCTGATGCTGTTTCGTTTCGCTCTGGCGCACAGGACTTAGCACTATATACACTCCTGTCACCAGAATACAGGATCAATCCGCAGAGTGATTCGGTACTTTTTTTACAATAAATATTACTTGATATTTATGTTGGCAAGTTTTTGTGATATAAATAGAAATAGTACAGCAAGATGCTTTTGTGTCGATCTACTATTGAATGAATAATGAATATTAGGTACGCCTACGTTTGGTGTTTATTGGAAAAGTTATTTTTAGAAGTCACTTGGATGACTACTGATTAGAGAATGATGATAAATATAGCAATATTCAATCAGCATTTATAAGAGATGATGAATTGATAACCTATGTGTTTTGCCCTTATCATCTAGACTTATCACTACCGGGTGACAATGTTGCATGTTTACTGCAATGAACCTGTTGCAGTAAATATTGTTAGTTAATTACGTACTTTTACAATCAGAATAATATTTTATATAACGTTTGACTAGGTAAAGGCAACAGTTGCTGCACACAGAACTCTTAAAAACCGTTTTTTTTACCGCCTTATTTTATAGGAACACAAATGTGGCCTTTCAGTAACAGAGAAGTATAAGAGAAATAATTTATAGCACCACAAATAATAATTAATAAAATAAATGAGCAACAGGTCAAACGTTTTTGCAGAATATCACTTTGAGTGAGGACAGAGGGAGCGTGGCACGCATTTCTGGCTAGTTTGATATCAGCTCCCGTCACATCACTACCGTTCCTTCGTTCCTTCGCTAAAATATACGATAAATTACTCTTGATCAATCGTTTCTTATACTTGAGCAAAGTTTGAGCACCATGACCGCCTTCTATTGTGAAATATAAAGTGTTCTTCAGTTACGAAAAAACTGTGAATCTTTCAGTGTATCCAGACAGTGCTTAGAAGAATTCTCCTCACGTTCTCTTAAGTTTATTTATGTGTTTAAAGAAATCCACAGGTTGTTGTTTCATAGTGTTTCATATCCTACGGAAACGTGGTTGAAATTCAGACTTTATAACACAAGTATAAGGTAGTAAGTTGCTCAAGAGACTTGGGGTGTGAATTCTGATATCACCTGTTGATTTCACCGAGAAAATCCTCAGGGACCATGTTTTGGAGGATACTGTAAGTATTCTCTTAAGATAAAGAAAATCGTGCGGGTTCGCCGAGAATTTACACCCTTCTAGGAAGTGGTTTTATTTGCTGAAAATACATAGAATGGCAAAATAATAACTGAAAAAGTGTAGGATTGACATACTAATTATAATGTTTTGATTTATTGTTTGACGAAATCGTATTGGAAAAAAAAACCTAAGCGAATTATATATTTAAATTTTCCTTCGTCCATGTATAAAACCATTCAAGTTTCTAAACATAATATTAATTTGCATGTGAAGTTAAAAAATACTTAGCCTGATTCAGTTTAACTATTAACAAATAAACTGCCCTTAATACGAGTTATTTTATAACTTAGCAAGGGTGCTGGTCGCAACACCTATCTGTTTTGTTTACTAATTGTAACCCTCAAATGATTCAATTGATTTATGTTAACATGCTTTTATTGATTTGAATAAATTTATTTATTTATTAAACTTTGTGATAAGCCTAGAATCATAGAACAATATGTTAATGATTATTATATAATGTTGTTTTATGAATATACCACAAGAATTTCTTTCAGCTGCCAACCATTTCTAAGAAAACAATTTAAAAAAAAACGCACAAGCGCGAGTCTGACTCGCGCACATAGGGTTCCGTGTAAACAGCTGTATATATCAAACTAATTAGGTAACATTACTAACGTTCATAAACAATGAAAGCACTGAACATTGCTCTAACGAAGGAAAAAAACCGGCCAAGTGCGAGTTGGACTCGCGCACGAAGGGTTCCGTACCATTTTCGTAAAAAACGGCAAAAGAATCACGTTTGTTGTATGGGAGCCCCCCTTAAATATTTATTTTATTTTGTTTTTAGTATTTGTTGTTGTAGCGGTAACAGATATACACCACCTGTGAAAATTTCAACTATCTAGCTATCACGGTTCATGAGATATAGCCTGGTGACAGACAGAGCGCGGAGTCTCAGTAATAGGGTCCCGTTTTTACCCTTTGGGTACGGAACCCTAAAAATTAACTTATCCGTACATTTTATAAGTTTGTCGACTATTACTCGTAATCTTGTAAAGCCTACTTATCTGTGATAGTTTTCCATTTAGTTTCGTTATATATACGACTGCTTGAATTTTGTCACATACACTAACGCACTGAAAATTAGCAATTTAAAGTTTAATTTTACGCAAACGGATCCATGAATAGAAACATGGTTTTCACAGACCCGTAGTATTTTTAAATGGCCTATCCAACGAAACCCCACACAATGGGATAGGCGAGAAAAATAAGCATCCCCTTTACGTGTACTGGTGGTGCGTTAAAATAATGTTTTTCATGGTTTTATTTTACCACTTTTTCGGCGTGATTAATATGTATATCCATGCCAAATCATAGCTTTCTAGTACTAAGAGTTTCTGATCTTAGCTGCGGACGAACAGACGGACAGACGGACTTGGCGAAACTATAAATGTTCCTTGTTGACTACGGAACCCTAAAAACAAACCCAACTATATTTATGTTACCTTCGTTAGTACATTTTTATGTGATAACTCAAATCCAATGAGGCATTTCTTCGGAGTCGCTGGTCCCTCGTCAGGCACAATAAGCCACTGTTATATTTATGTCTCCATACGTCATCGTTCCCCTCTGGAGCCGTCTCAGGAGACAGCATTATGATGTCACAGGTAGACCAATTTATTTTTATGATTGAACTGTATGAATTGAAAGATCGATACTGGCACGCTTTTGATGTAATATTTTTTTCTGGCGTTTTATTTCAAGAGGTATGGAAGTCAAGGAAGTAGTCGCAAATCATGATATTTAAATATTTTTTATATAGGATACTAATTACATTGCAAATCCATAGTGATAGAAATACAATAATTCCTTACCTATTAGTATTATTATAAATTCATTTATTAGGGTTCCGTACCCAAAGGGTAAAAACGGGTCCCTATTACTGAGACTCCGCGGTGCGTCTGTCTGTCTGTCTGTCTGTCTGTCACCAGGCTGTATCTCATGAACCATGGTAGCTAGACAGTTGAAATTTTCACAGAAGATGTATTTATGTTGCCGATATAACAACAAATACTAAAAACAGAATAAAATAAATATTTAAGTGGGGCTCCTATACAACAAACATTCTCAACATCTTTTTTTTATGTTATAGTTGTTTAGTCTAAGTTTTTTATTTTTTATGTTGTGTGCTATGGCTTGTGTCAAATAAATGTGTTTTCTTTCTTTTTTTCTTTCTTTATATTTGTGCCGTTTTTTGCGATAATGGTACGGAACCCTTCGTGCGCGAGTCGGACTCGCACTTGGCCGATTTTATACTTTACTTTCCACACAGCGGTATAATGTTGCAATCCAAAACTGGAAAAGTTTTCTATAAAATATGAAAATTTTATGATATTAATTTCTTTATAAACTTATAATAAAACTTGTTTACAAACAATTTCATCTCACATTCCAATTAAACCTTTATCTCCTTCACAGAACAATGAAACCCATTGTGACCTAATAAAATGTCTACCAGATTGACGTGAGATCGATACAAGGCTCCAGGGGCCTGCGACACGAATATTAAAATGATCTACAAGTCTTCAACGACTGTCGACGGTGCCGGTCCCCAGCTCTATTAGATCTGAGGGAAAAATCGCCCCCGGGACTCTCATTCAATTGGCCGACTGTACATTTTATTAGTTTGTTACGTTACTGCCTTATGACGATCATTGTTACCTTATTTCATTAATTATCGTTTGAATATAAGTATAATATTGCGAAGTGTGCATTGGTACCTTATTTCATTAGTAATCTTTTGAATATAAGTGTACTTTTGGGCAGCGTGCCCCCATATCCAAACTAATTAATCCATACTAATATTATAAATGTGAAAGTGACTCTGTCTGTCTGTCTGTCTGTCTGTTACCTTTTCACGCTTAAACCGCTGCACCGATTTAGATGAAAGTTGGTATGAAGATAGTTTGAGACCTGGGAAAGGACATAGGCTATATAGGTAGGGTAGGGTAGGGTAGGGTATGGTAGTGTAGGGTAGAGTATTGTAGGGTAGTGTAGGGTCGGGTAGGGTAGGGTAGAGTAGGGTAGGGTAGGGTAGGGTAGGGTAGGGTTGTGTAGGGTAGGGTAGTGTAGGGTAGTGTAGGGTCGGGTAGGGTAGGGTAGGGTAGGGTAGTGTAGGGTAGGGTAGGGTAGGGTAGGTTAGAGTAGGGTAGGGTAGGGTAGGGTAGGGTAGGGTAGATAAATGTTTGGTCTTTTTATGGCAAAACAAAGTTTGCCGGGTCAGCTAGTACCTACTATAAATGCGAAAGTAACTCTGTCTGTCTGTTACCTTTTCACTTCTTAACGGCAGAACGGATTTAGATGAAACTTAGCACCCGGGTAGACCATGTCCTAGATTACGAAATAAGATACTTTTTTTCGGGCGTATGTTCCCTTGGGATACTTTTCGACATTCACGCGGGCGAACCAGTGGTTGAAGTAGTAATCAAATAAATCATTTTGTTTATTTTCTATTAATGTAAACAGAAAAGTAATTGAAAATTAATTTACATTATTAACTCTTTCATCAACTTTAAGTGCGTATAAACGCTACTTTAAAAACGCGTGAAGTGCAAATTCACCTCTTGCAGACGCACACGATACCCACGCCAACCATTATACTACGTAATCCGGGGTATTTGCGTAATTGATATTTATAACTAACCTGGATTTGAGAACGCTTTTCCCAGGATTAGATGGGATTTGTTTGGATTTTCCTTCTTCGCGAATTCACTTCAATTTATTTACAGCCTTGTAGCTCGTCGTGAGCGCGAATACGAGTAACGTTTACTGAAGCCGTTCAGCGTTATAGCTAGACCTTTTCTTGTTTTGCATATTTTATTTGAGAAGGTTGTTTTACTATTGTTTTGATTGTGAGTAAAACATACTGGGCAGGGGCGTAGCTACCGCCGTATCTGCCGTATCAATTATACGTGCGTAAGCAAAAATTAATAAAAACCTCCTAATTTTTTTTTCGTCTATCAGTCTTGTCACTATTGTCCATAGGGGCAGAAACTTTAGAAAAACTAAAGTCATCATCAGCTATAAATGATTTAATAAATCAGTTTGCCGAAAAAAAGGCAAGGAGAGTGTATATTTAATTTGAAATGCTTGTAAAAATTTTGGAAAATTGACAGATGAATAAATATTGCTTTTAATTTTATTCATTTTTTTTTTCTTTTGTGAGAAATCTTTACCCTTCATAAGGGCCCCCAAACAAATTTTTATACGGGGCCCCGCCAAGGCACGCTACGCCACTGATACTGGGGCATTCTAAAAACAAAATTAGTAGATTTTTTTTACGTATAAAAGTTTGCTTCGAACAAAAATAAATTCAAAACGATACGTCTCCATTAGCAAAACGAAAAAAATCTACAAATGGACGGGAAATTCAAGAAACAACAGAGGCGTATCCCGGACGTGAGGTACTCGCCGCCCGACAGATTAGGGCCCAGCAAAGAGAGTAAGAATCTACCCGCCAAATACGAATATCATAGCAAATACAACGAGCTGTCTTGTTTGCCTTCCATTTTTATGATATTTGTTGTACGCTGCGAGTTGAGAGAAAATAAAATTTGTGTTTGAAATAGAAAATGTCATCTGGAGCACGTTCATCAAACCGGCTTTATATAGAAGCGATTTTATTACTCGGCTGTCAGCTCGATACGAGCTCTGCGGAAATAAATAACACAAGGACTCTATAACTACAAAGTTTCGTGACCTAATCTCATACAGATAACGTAAGACATTAATTCACGAGAATAAAGATTCACTCACAGTCAATAACAACTCCCAAGCAAAACTTAAGATCAAAGAAACGCCACTGGTTGAACTTCTTAGCAAGTAAGTTTCCTTTACAATTGTGCTCGGCGTTGCAAATCGATGAAATTATTGTTTTATTTGCTGCTATCTCTTTTCATTCGATTTCCCCGAGATCCATGAACGGTCATAAAATAAATCTGGTCATAAATAAAAGCAAGGAGACGCTAACAAGCGTCTCGGGTTCACCAAGTGATATTTCTTAGAGCGCGTCGCCATTTTTGTCATAACTCTATTATGTTCGCGAGTGTCGAAATGCGAGATCGTTCACTTGATTTATTTGTCGACTTCGTAGCAAGGAGCTGCTGCGATGCGTTTGCATGTTGTGAACAAGTGTACCTACACAATAGAGAGGTTGCACAATGTGGGACGTGAGGGCGGGTGCATCGTTGAGTTATACATATAATACTTTTACCAAAGCATTTCGACCATGGGAAAAGAAAATCAGTTATGAATAAAAAAAAATTTTTTTTTTTTTATAATGTATATTTATGTTATGTATTTCAGCAATAAAATAATGTGTAAATCTTAAAATAGAACGGTTATATTTACTAACATACTAATACGAAGCCGAAGTCTGTTAAATCTAACTCAATAAGTGCGTAGAGGTACCGAAGTGCGCGCAGCTGTAATAGGTCGTTACGTTACATTGGTTACATTTATTTATTACATGTTTTATTCACCACCCGCCGGCTCCGGATCGTTGACAGACTGGCTTACAAGCTAGTGTTACAATTTAGTCAAATAACACATTAGTTTTGCTAACAATACGAAGTAAGTGTGTTTGTTTGACTTTCGTAGCAGTGCTACGCGCTACGAGAAAGCGTAGCACGAGCTTTGTGAGCATTTTAAAATATTTATTAAATACTGTAACTTAAAACTTTACGAGAAAGTAGTGTATAACGGGTTTATCACCATTGAGAAATAATTTTGAAAGTAAAATTGTATCCTTTTTGTAAAATCTATCACAACTGCGAAGCAACTAGCGGACTGACACGTAGGTACTCGTATGATGGTCTTATTTTAATTATATGTTTATTTGTTTTGGTTAGTTTTTTAACTTATTATTTCTTATTCAAAAGTCAGCCATTTACGAAAGTCTCACGGGAGAATGTTTTGTATTTTTCACGGTTCATCAATAGTATCCCAAAATGCATTTGCGATCGGTGATCGCAGAGGGTGGTCGGGAAACAAATTTAACCGACAATTGTAAATCAATTAGAGAGGGTGGCTTTACGGGGTGTAATAGCTATCCCCTCCCGAGAGGCGGCAGGGCCGGAGTCGAACATGTTAGACTTATTCTGCTACATTTAGTATCATAGGAAAACATGGCCTGGATTTTTCTACTGAGAATGATGAAGTTCCATGTTAGTGCTATCCGATCCTACTTTGATTAAAAACGAGAAAATTTGTGTGGATGGGTGGATGGATATTTGTAACAAAAATTACTGAGCGGAATTGGATGAAAGTTTATGGATTAACACATACAAGACTTGTATCGGAGATAATTTTCGACTTTCACGCGGGCAAAGCCGCTGCAAAAAGGTAGCTATTTATAAAATGAGAATTAGTAAATTGAGTAGATACCCCACTTAAGGCTGGAGTAGTTAATTAAGTTTTCTAAAGGTCAAAGTAAATTACCAAGAACAAGTCACAAGGCCTTCAAATAGTTAACGATATTTTGCGTTAATTAAACGGGCACTCATATCTGAAGTCTTAATTAATTAAGAAGTCTCCGCGTCCCGCCCTGCCTCTGTAGGTATTCATAGTGGGGAATGTTGAAGTGCATATTGTGATCTACGCAACAACCCCCTCTCACCCCTAGTCTTGAGCCCCCTTGCTCTTCACGTCTGATCCAGGAGTTCTGTCTTCGAGAAGTCGAGAAACCTATACGAATGTTAAGATCAGTTTATTGTCACCTACATTTCGAAAACACAGTCTTTTAAAGTACCTCGAAGTTGTTCAATACGTGGGGTTGCCGGGTAAAATAAAGATCAATATTTCTCACTCCGCACCAAAAAGCCTTTCATTGAAGAGGACACAAAAGGTTAACCCTTTCTAGTAATAATTCAGGATTTCAGCTAACAGCAAGAATGTAGCGACGGAGTGCCAAATGACAAAGTTGGCTTAGAAGTTTCACTGTTAAGTGAATCGCTGACCGAGTTCCATACTCGGTCACTGATTCAATTTGCACTCAAAATTGTAAGCTTCGACTATGTCTGGAAAATTATCTGATGCACGAATTCTACAATAAACACCTACATGTTTAGCTCTAATTAAGCATGAACAAAACTGAATTTAATGCTTATCAATTTGTTAAATTAAACTTAATGTACTTCCTGGTTTATAATATAATTTCCTAGTAGGAAATGCCTAAGGCGTTAAGTACACCTTTGTTAAGTGTTTTTTTGTACTTGTGCTTAAAGTTTCAACAAATAAATCACAATGTAGCCAGTAATAGCGATCTGTATTCACCCTTTTAACTTTATCTGTGATATTATCTAAATCAATATTTAAATTCGAAAATGACTGTATCCATTAACTTTACGTAGACAAACGGGGACAAAACAGTAATTACAGCATTTAGAGTTGCGTCACATAATTATAGGCCCAGTGTATGGGGTGCATTAGTGGTACAATGAAGCGCCGACGACGCGCGGCGCGACGAGGGGTGCTCTGAAGGGGGGCTACGGTAACAAAAATGATAATCACATGTTTTTTATGAGTATATCAGGGTATACATGTCACTGCGCGAAAGTGAAGCTAGTTATTATTATCAGATTGATGTAAGAATGATTGTTAAATTTGTTGAGATGATTAAAGTTGTTTAAATTTGCAGAGTTAAACGTGTATCGGTAGAAAAGAGTACCCTTGTAAGGTTACTTAACTCTAGCCAAATGTAACCGTAATAATGTTGTCACAAAACATAACGGCAAAAATCCTATCTCAAAAATCCAATTGTCCAAAAAGCTTTTAAAAACTTGCACTAAAACCATTAAATCACCCTTCGTTTAATCGCTTAATTGCGTAATTAGCACAACATCCCTGCAGATGTGTCGGACTAACGTAACTGTTGACGTCGGTTCTCGTCCAGTCACTGCTAAACGCATTAGCGCGGGGAGCTGGCGTGATGGCTGCTGGGGCGTTGGGAGTCCTCAAGCGTCGTGTCGGACCCAAGCGCACGCCGCCGCCGCCCGGGTACCCCAGTCGGCGTCCGTCGGCTCGGGTAGCGTTCGCGCCTCGTTTCCACTTGGTTATGCCTTTTATGCGACGATTCATTACCAACAACGTTAAACGGGAGACGGGGACAGATAGCCACATTTATTACTTTTGTCAGCGGAAAAATGAATTTACACGTCGATGACTTACGCACTGCCGTTGTCGCCCACAAGTCGTTATATTCATCGCTACATTTAATGACTTTTGAATTGTGTTGTTTTGTGCACGGCTTTTGTCATTTCCGTGTATTTTGAAAGGAGACCTTTTAATCGGTAGTGCGATTGCAAGATAACAATTGTTGACGTTTTAATTTGGATGAATACGAAAAATTATCAAAGTCATAACTTTAAAGAATCTGTAGAGTTATTATTGTTTTAAAATCAATGCAAATAAGGTTCATCCAAACGATAAACGGGACCTTAACGAAGTTACAGGTTTCCCGATAAAATCCCCGTAGCTGCCGTCAAAAGTGGAGCCTATCAGTTTGCAAACAATGAGCAGTGACGCGACGTCAATGGCGGATAATTCAATTTGCCCACTAATGGGCAAGCCGAGCTAGCTCGGGGGCACACAGTCATACAAATCTGTACGGTATGGTTGAAATACTTGATAGTGTTGTAAAATGAAATATGACTGGATTGTGTTTTTGTTAGTATCTTAATTTATAATCTACTTATTAAAATTTGCTTGTACATACACTTGCTAATATGTTTTGAACAACCTATACCTTTCTGAAAATACGTGTAAAAATTATTTTCGCAATTCCAATTTATGACAAAGTTAATTAAGCTATCTTAAATATTTACACCTTTCTCATTAAAGTTTGAAAACTTCAGATTCCCACCTTTCTTTTGAGCCGGGGCCTGCCAAGTATTTAAAACAATTTCAATAGAGGTATAAAAGTTGAGCGGTCTTCCGCCTCACTGCGTCCCCTACTTGCACTTGTAGTGCACTATTCAATGGATAACTAAAGAATCTCTGACTTAAAACGAACTTGGAGAAGTTTCGAAGAAGTTGCAGACTTTCCTATTGTGGAAGATTTCAATAAAATCTTGCCTTTAATATTCATTTTGTACTTAATTAAAAATGTCCTGGTCTGAGTTTTATGTTTAGTTTTATATTAGACTTCACACTACAATTATAAAGGCGAAAGTTTGTGAGTGTGTGTTTGTATGTTTGTTACTTCTTCACGCTCAAATGGCTGGACGGATCTGGATGAAATTTGGCATACAGAGAGATTCTAGTCTGGAATAGCACATAAGAACTTTTTTATCCCGGGAATGTGTTCCCTTGGGATAATTTTGGACATTCACGCAGGCGAAGCCGCTGGCAGAACCTAGTTTAAATAAAACTACAAACAATTTATTTCGGGCACTTTTCCCATTGATAGCGATTTTGGCGAACTTTTTATGGCCAATTAGTTCTTCCCCTTTTTATCCCGCTTGTACCTGTGTATCTTTTTAACGGGAAATTATATGTGCGGCAACAAAAGTTTTCTTTAGCACCTGCAACCTAGCGTCTTTTTTTATATGTGGGCGACGAGTTAATAGAACAGCTTCAATTATATTAATTCATCATCTTTACTACTCCAACAGAATATCAAAAAACCAGCGTCAATTTACGAGCGTAAATTAATATGACTCCGAGCTACCGATAAATATATTTACTTCTGATTTGATAACTCAGCGACTAATGTTGTAAGTGAGCTACTTTATATATTTTAGAGATTCAACATCTGTCTGCTAATAAAATCAAATTCCAGCCTCAAAATTAGCAATCAAAGTTTTTCATTCAACAACTAAATTAATAAATCATATTCTTTTTTCGTGAAAGTTTGCAACACACAAATTATTCAATTAAATATAAAATAAATGTGAATTAGTCCAAGAGCGAGCGAAGCGAGCTCGGGAGCTTAGGGCACCCCGACACGGATAGGTTAGGTTCGAAGGAGATGACCGTCATCTCCTTCATGTTAGGTTACTTTAGACCCTGCAGACAGAAATAGGAGCCCTGCGCAGCGGGGCTCCGTCGACTTTATGACGTATATGACGATATAGTATAGACTATATGACGACGTATGTTCATTTGGGTAGGTATAATAGTCAATTACTTATGGTAACATTATAAATAGACGGGCGAATACATGAAATTATAGCTTTTATTGACCATTATTTGATGACAATAATAAGGAAATTTTATGTTCAAATATAGTAGATTCACTCATCAATTACTTATGCTAAAGTATAAAAATAAAGGTGACTCTATGAAATTAGAGTACGTTGATATTATTTTATAGATGAAGTTGATACACTTATTAGAAGCTAGCAATGAGTAGACATATCACAAATTTAGTTGCTTAAGAATTATCACCATGTTGCGTCATATTAACAGTAGCTTGTTTTACAATATATGGTCGCTTATAAACCATTTATTAGACGCTAAAAGTTTGTCGCTGACCTATTAATTAATTAGACAACTAAATATATTTGCAGACGAGAATGACATTTTAAAGAAGCTGCCTTAATTAGCACCCCTTTTTAACAGCTTGTATAAACTATGTAATTTTTTATTCTGTATATCTGAAAATAGGGAATAACAACTTAATTTAACCCCAGCAATTAATATTATCGTGGTATAAGTGTTTTATTATCAGTTTCCATTGAGAGGTTCGTTTCGCAGCGCAGGAGCGCTCGTACACGTTGGCAGCCCTAGTAACAGGCAAACGTTTTTAATTTTATTTTGTCGGCGAGGTGTGTCGCATCCCATCCGCTTCAATTACAGGGAAAATAGCGCAAAATAACGCGGAATAAACTAATTGAAAGTCTATAAGTCTGTGTTTGATGTTAGGGGTATTGTGCGAAACAGTTCATAGGGAGAGCTTGTTTGTTTACTGGTGATGTTATTTAGTTTAAAGTCAGTATCTGTGACACGGGAGTTAGTTAGTTCATTGGGTACTTAGGGGACACCCGCTCTGAATTGACTATTTGGTGTTAAAACGTAGGTTTTCAGGCTATAGTAGAGTTTGATAAATACTCAACTTCAAATAAAAAACACTACTCATCATTATCATCATCATCATTTCAGCCGAAAGACGCCCACTGCTGGACATAGGCTTCCACCAGGCGTCGCCACACTGATCGGTCCTGTGCGTTCCGCATCCACCGGACGCCCGCAGCCTTAACCAGGTCGTTAAGGCTGCGGTTGGCGTTGTTGTTGGTTGGCTTGCGGCGTAGGTTGCTCCACCTAGGCCTTTCAACGCTGCTTCTTCCAGTACACGGTCGCCACTCTAGAACTTTTCTGCCCCATCGGCCATCCGTCCTGCGAGCAATGTGCCCTGCCCACTGCCACTTAAGATCGGCAATTCTTCGGGCTTTGTCGGTTACCTTGGTTCTCTTGCGGATTTACTTTAATTCAGAAATCGGGGGCTAGTTTAACATAGATTGTATAGAGTGGTTTCTGCATTGGGTATTTTTATTGGAGCTTAAAACGTGTCATTTGCAAAGTCAGGCAATTCTCAATTTCAACATTTTTATTTTGAAATTACAGTTATTTGCATCATTGTACTCCACAACAAATAATGTGGACGTTAATGAGGTTTTATACTTCAAACTATTTTTTTTTTGTTGTAACTGTTTTTGTTTTGTTACAGAAATACTCAATATGAGAACTTCCACGTTGATCAGAAGGGTTACGACCAGATGTACGATGGCGAAGACTTGGAAACACCACCGTCGCCTGACCGACCTCCACCACGAGCTATAGGTAGGTTTAAATGGCCGATTTAAAAAAAAATTGCTACGTTTGTCGATGCGGTCCCACCCTAGAGAGATTAACATGAAACAACTAATATATTCTTAGACTTACGGCAGATATTGTAGCCTTGTAACCTATAAAGTCGATCGAATCTTTTACAATAGAAAAAACTCATAATAGCATCCTGTACTTCAATTCTTGTTCATATTATGCCAATGAGCTATTCATTGCCATCTGGGAAATTATGAACTTAAGTACCTACTTGAGTAAATTTACTTGCCTTTAAGATCAAATTATTGTTCCAACAGATAAGTACGTGCGCGCGGAATGTCCGTGCTTAAGCGCGCGCTACACTGTGGCGCTGCTGGCGTGCTTCGGCTTCAGCATCATGTTCGGGATGCGTTGCAACATGAGCATGGCCAAGCTCAAGATGACTGAGAAACAATCCGTAAGTACTATGAACTGTTCACCTAGCTGAAATTCTGTAATAGCGCGCGCTACACAAAGAAGAAGCAATCCGTAAGTGTGTACCACTATTGCCTAAGTTTTCTACTGCTTTTGGTAGACTAGTAGTAGTAGTAGGTAGTAGAATCGTATCTATAATAGTGAACAAACGAACGTACGACAGACCGTATGCAGTGTGTCGTGTTTTAAAAATCGTGACCGCGAATCGTGTCGTGCGGTGCCTCGTGGACAAACCACCTCTGAATATTTAATTCAAACTAATTACTTGTCACACAGGAAAACTCGACAGACAAAGCTCCATTCGAATGGACCGTCAGCGTCGAATCTTCAATAGATTCCTCCTACTTCGCCGGATACCTCATCACACAAGTGCCCGGCGGTTTTCTGGCCTCCATGTACCCTGCCAACAAAATTTTCGGCGTGGCGATTGTGACGTCAGCGATATTCAACATGGCGATTCCTGGCGCCATGTCCGTGGGCCCTGCTGCTGTAGTCATCTTGAAAGTCGCGCAGGGATTTGTTGAGGTGAGTGGAGTTGATATTCCTACTAAGATACATTTATGCTGTAGAACTGTCTCGTGTAACTTTTTAATGTCTGATGAATTTACGTGAACATTCTGTATTCTTCGGAGGGTTAGGCAGAGATCAAGTGTGTTTTTTCGGTGTTTATTATTTTAAGTCCTTCATGATAATTTATGAACACCTAACTCAAACTATGTATACATATGTAAGTTCGTAATAGCAACAAACCTAAGAGTTCTATAACATAGAATGTCTCTCTTCTTGACAATCTTACAGATTAAACAATCCATTAGTAGTTAAAACAAATAAAGTGCAAATATAGCAGATACCAGTAAATCCAAAAATACTTTCACGAACACGGGCACTCGTAATGAAGCAGTAGGGAAACATGTAGTAACGAGTGAAATGTCACACGTTTAAAATTTAGGACATTTGACGTCCCGGACGTGACGGTGCATGATCAAGCTTATTACTAATGCTCAAATTTTCAAACCGGGATCGTTTCGAATGTCCCGTTCGTCACGTTTGTGTTTCGACACTCCCCCTCTTTGTACTTTTGGCACTTTGAATGCATATTGCTATGATATTACCCTTTTTGTTCTGAAGGATGAGCTCCATTTTTATTTTCTGTAGATGTCACATGTCATGAGATTTTGAATTGCTGTTGTGTAATTCAGATTTTCAGTTCATCTATATAGTTTCTAGATAAGTTCATACAATACATTCTGTCTGTTTGATTAATTGTTGCTTCGTGATTTAATAGATTCATGATGATACGCTATTTTGTAAGGTGAGCTGAGATAGATTAGTTACTAAAGAAGACAACATGATGTCAAAAAAGAGGCAAGTGAAAAATGCCAACTGAGCAGGTTGAGTGAAACAGATCCCGAAAAAAGAAATTTAATTTAAAATTCTTCAAGTTGAAATGAATTTAAAATTACTTTGATTCTGGCACCTCCTATTTCGGTTTCAAAGGAGCGATTTTCAATGATTGCCTATAGAACGATCGGTATCTATCGACAATCGCTCTTGACTATAGTCGACATCGCTTACCGAGCTACAAAGCCTCTTCAGGATTACCGGGCCCTCCGTTACCAAGGCGACGTATTTGCTCGTCTCCGCATATCCCGGCTTAGTTGATTCTTCAATGCCACTGCTATCCTATTAAATCTTTAAGATTGGGACCATTGACATAATATAATATAGAACTCTTTAATCCACCTTTTCCTATTTGATTCAATAATAATGTAACGGTTCTTCAAAGAAAATTCTACGAAATATTTATTTCGAAGTTAAGATTTTCTTTTCTGAATGTTTCATTTGTTTGTAGGGTGTGACCTACCCGTCCTGCCATGGTATCTGGCGGATGTGGGCACCTCCCATGGAGCGCTCGCGGCTGGCAACTCTGGCTTTCTGTGGCACGTATGCTGGCATCGTTATTGGCATGCCACTGTCCGGGTTGCTCACGGATTACATCAGTTGGCAGGCGCCATTCTACTTTTACGGAGTGTCTGGCGTCATCTGGTAAGCAATTAGCTTTTAATGATAACTAATTATGCTGTAATCTTTGAACAGCTCAACACTAATGACCAAGCAACAAATCTAACAATACGTTTTATATAGATATGGCGACTAATTCAACCATTTCATTCAAGGTATGTAGTATGGCTGTGGCTGGTCTTTGAGAGGCCCAGCAAGCACCCCACTATCGCCTCCAAAGAGTTGACTTACATCGAACAGTCCCTTGGCACTGCGACACAGGCTGCCATGCCTGGATTCTGGTCGACGCCCTGGAAAGCTTTTGCTACTTCACCACCAGTAAGTTATCATAATAATCCAATCCAAAAACTCACCTTAACAAAACTGTTCTAAAAAGGGAAAGAAAACAAAGAAAATACATTTATTTAGCACAGACTAAAAGACGCACGCACTTGACAATTTTGAGTTGTTTTTCTGAATGTTTTTTAAAGAGTCCATGTGTTTTTAGGTGTACGCCATCATCGTTGCGAACTTCTGCAGAACGTGGAACTTCTGTCTTCTCGTCATATTCCAGTCGTCCTACTTTAACTCAAGATTCAACATGCAAATCACAGAGGTAACCTTCACTCACTGTCTCTATGTACACTTATATGTACACTTATATGCTCGTTGTCCCGAAAATAGACTAAGTTTGAGTGGCTCTTCCTTTATTGTATTTCGTCGTTTCAGTCTGGGTTTGTTGGCGCCATTCCGCATTTAATAATGACGTCACTGGTGCCTATTGGCGGCATGATGGCCGACTACTTGCGTAAGAACAACATCATGACAACTACCACTGTCAGGAAACTCTTCAACTGTGGAGGATTCGGACTGGAGGCGTTCTTTTTCGTACTCGTCGCTTATGCGAATAACAAGGTAAATTAAGTTTTTATTTAAACCAATCAATACTACATGCAGAGAGCAATGTTTTTATGTTACTTTTGCGTCCAGAGGTTATAAAAAAACATTTCTGGAGTCTCCTTTTCTAGACTGCCAATTTCATGGTCAAAAAATTGCTATTCGCAAGTAGAAGGTGTATGTTTTATTTGTGTCTTTTTTTGTGTATTTCGAAAAAATAAATAAATCTGTCTTTTGTTAGTACGTGGCGACCATAGAACTGACCCTCGGTGTAGCATGCAGTGGGTTCGCCATATCAGGCTACAACGTGAACCACCTGGACATCGCGCCTCGGTACGCCTCCATTCTCATGGGGCTCTCCAACGGCATCGGTACCATCGCTGGCTTCGTTGTACCCATCGTGATAGACTACATGACGCAAGAAAAGGTAAGAATACAAAATCCTTTTTTAGATAGCATTGTTTTAAAAAATTAGAAAATATACATTTTCGAGGAGACGCTCGTCAAAGTGAAATCTAAGATAAAAGTTCTTTATTTTTCTATCTGAAGATATTTTTATTCAAAGCCACCCAGATTATTCAAGAGCCGGCTTCACTAACAGAATCAGTTTTCAAAGGGAAAATGTTTTTCAATAAATATGTTCTTGAATTTTTATTAGATACTCCCCCAATGCAATAGAACGGCATCGCTTTCAGGCGCGAACTAGCGAAACAAAAGGACATTCGTCCGTGGCTAATTTAAAAAAGGAAATCGAGCTCTATGGAGTCGCGCGCGGAATATACAATGAGTAGGATTGTGGGTGCGCGACGATGCGGCACGGCGCCGCTGAGCACTTTATTATCGCCCACCGCCGCGCAACGCGCAACCTCGCGCACGACTGACTGCATTGTGCCCCAACTTACTAGATATTTGTTACAGATATGCTTATCTCAAACTTTGAATATCTCGTCCGCTTTTCGGGCGTTCGTAATGTTGTTATTGTGCTGCGCTTTTCAGAAGTTGTAACAGAGTTAAAACTGTCTTTTGTTTGTTCACATTCTGTAGAATTTCCGTTTTTATTTTTCGGACTCCTAATATAGAGAAATGCAACATATTTACAGAGAGTTGACCCAGTTAAATACACGTTTTCAAAAATACTGCACACTATCCGTTGTCTTAATATATACATTATTATAGGTGATATTAATAATAGTCTTGCAATGAAGGCGTTGACATTTCGTTCTCGATTGTTAAAAGAATCAACTGGAGAAAGCCATAACGGAGTGGCGCGCAGTGTTCCTGATGGGAGCTACCGTCCATTTTGTGGGCATTACTATCTATGCGATCTTCGCGTCTGGAGAACTACAGCCGTGGGCTGAGACCGCGGTGGAAGAGCCTCAGTCTATGAAATCTTTAGATCAAGAAACTACATTTGTAAGTATACACGAGCTTTATTTACTTTTGCAATTTTACAAACATATTTTTCATTTAAGAATCTGACGAGATTCTTCAAAATTCTGTGAGACTTCAGGCGAGTTACGCTTTGGATCGTTGCTGCTGTTTTAATTTCATGACTCATATATATCTATACTGACTTAGTGGTTCGTTCAACAAACACACACAAATCTAGCCCCGTATCAAAATTTTCTCAAATTGTAAAAACTACAAATTTTCTTCCACTCAAGACGGAGAGACCATCAGCGCCTCTGAAGGGTTCAGAGCAGGCTGGGTACGGCGCCATCGCCGCACCACCGCGGCCACCAGCGCCCGGCGCTCATGTGCCCAACAACCCTTTCGTCTCCGGCGCCCTATACCAGGCTGAACCCATCCAGCCGCCAGCACACGACTACTATGACGGGCCCGCCGCGAATGAACAACACTACCCTGAGTAGAGGCCAACGTTAACTGGACGACACGTGTCTGAGAAATCTTCTGGGTTTACATTACGACATTCCAATGGGTTTCATTAACAAAAGTAAGTTGTAGCAGCTGACAAGAAAAACGGCAATAGACATTCTGTGTTTTACCGAATTTTCCTTAGAATTATATTCTTGTTGAAGATGTCTCAATGTCATGCTGTAATGTAAATGTGTAGTTGATTAAAAGACGTGTTTCGTCCGTTATCGATGTTACCAATCATTTAATGATAATAGGTAAATATAATACTTTTACAAATAACTCTAACAACAGTTCCCGACGATTCGCCGTGTGGCTCATATTTTTATAGGAAAAGTATATTGTTCTCATCGTTAGCTTGTATGTTAAATCGTTTAGCGTTTAGGTGTAAATTGGGTTGTTTTTATCAAAATCAAAGATCTCGATGTTCCTGTTACTTTGATCGTTGAAATTACAAATCTGAGCTTTATAATAACATGTCAAGCTTGAGTTACATCTATCAGTATTAACTTACGTACCTGTTTTATTTACATTTGTACGTGTACAGGTGTATATAAATTATATTGGCATATCACAGTAGAAATATTTAAATTTGTCACTGGATGGTTTAGCTTAGTAATCAATTTATAGTTAGTTTTGCCTCATGATATCGTACTTATAATAATATTAATGGTTACTATAACATTTCTAGTCCTTGTTACTAAGTTTCATAAAACTGTTGTAAAATGTTTATAAATATTTACGAAATAATTGAATTGTTCAAAATTTAGAATTGTATTAATTGGATGCGTAAATGTATATGTATCATAGGAGTAGACATTGAAATAAAATGTTAATAATATAAAGGGAAGTAATGTAATCATTCTTGTTGGTATTTTTTATTGTTAACAGTTTATTTTTTGAATTATTTACATTAATACTGACAATTAGACGTTGGAATTCATTAAAAATTTCAATCACTTACTTATTTTTATTCGTCACGTGTAAATATTAAATAGTGATATAAAATAAATAGAATGGGAGATATATTTTGTTTAATAATTTATTTTAATAATTTCGTTAGTTTCAAATAGAGATTTAAGAGAGTTAGGCTGGTTGTTTGAAACACATCTCCCTTCCTTGAGTAACGCCTCTACGCTTGAAAATTAAAACAATTCAGAAAATATAAAAGATTAGATCACTCGCCACATAATAAGTGAAAATGATGGAGTTAGCTTTGATTGAATAAGCTACATAACGCTAGTAAAAGAAGCTCTTAGTGTAATTATTGGCTATCGTTCCAAAGAAAAATATTAAAAAATCCAAAAATAATTATACGGAAGATTTTCTCGAATCTTTGTAAATACTTAGAACATATGTAGGTTGAGGACGTAAGCATATACCCACATAATAATAATGTGATAATACATTAGATCGGATATATATTACTATTGGAATAGCATAAACATTCAGCTATTCTCTTTGAGTAACATATTCGAGTATTCTAGTAAGGTAAGTTCATAAATCAATTTATTTATTTATTTATGCACAAAATGCACATCTTATATTGCACCAACTTCTGGATAGCTAGAGCTATACTTTTTCAATTTGTGACTCTTTATTCCGCTTTTGTAAATAGATATGACAAAACTATAATAATAATAATAAAATACTTAATATAATACCTCAATTCTGCTTTTACTCTTCACTTTCATTTAAATGCTTTGTAGAACCCGTTCGGAAGAACGTTTTTTAGTATTTTCACAACTAGAGCTTAAAAATGGATATAAACAACATAAAATAAAAGCATGTATAATGCGGTTAAAAAGTAAGTATATTAATAAGTAGTGTTTAAAATCGCGTGCAAGTATAAAAAGCGAAAATATATAAGTATAAAATATATAAGATTATAAGTATAATGACAATAATCTGACAGATAGACAGATCTTTGTATGTAAGTCCCTTTAGCATTAATCACTCATGCTGCTCACTGCACAATCCCTTTTAGTTATATATATTAAGTGATCGTAAGACAATAATTTACCCTATGCCAATGCCACATAGTATATGTGTTCGGCAATATAAGCTCGCAAGTAAATATGACGTCATGACAATAATAGCTGACTGGTGGAATCTGAGACCAACGATCACTCGTTAAAATGCGCACTTATTGAATAAGGAATGAGGCAATATATTTTGAACGAAAACTTTAAAATACAAGTGAAAATAAATTGCAGATCTTCTGAAAACATTCTGAAAATTATTATAACATCTTTAAATAAAGCTTTGAGAATATTAGGTTAAATAACCTGCTATATAGTCTCTTTTCAAACTGTACCTACCTACTTTATATATTTATAACTTTGAACTTAGCTAATACAATTCTTCATGCCTTTAACTACTCCAATTGACATAAATATGAGCAAAAAACATTTCCAATAAAAACAATAAGAAAACATGATTCATATTTAACATAATAATGTTCTAAAACACAATGATAGTCCATACAATACAGAAACTGAAATTGTGCTATATTTGATTATTTTATTACATTAAACCAATATTATATTAAATTCCCAGATACGAGGGGTAAATAAGTTAAGAACTGGCAATATGACAATAAAAATAAAAAATAACATCAATTTCCCAAGATTACTACATCTTTAATAGAGACAAAAAGCGAGCAGATTTACTCTATACTGAAAACATAATGATATTTTTTAAAGAACATTGCTACAAAAAAAATACAACTGAATTTTCCTCCCTGATTATAATTTATCCTAATACAGTTAAGTCTTGTAAATATAATAAAATAGAGGTATGGGCTCTGCGACAGTGACGACAATCGTATTCAAGCTATTGTAGATACATTCGCGTAGAAGTAAGTGTTAGTTTCTTGGACATGGGTGAGAATTATCATCTCGGATCCGATGTATACTTTTGGTTACATCACACCCAAATCATTAAAATAAGATTTGAGTTGAGTTCAGTTCAAATTAAACTTGAACAAATTCTCTGCTTTACCAGGCTTTTTATTTTTGGTAATTTTTTCTAAAATATTATCAGTATAACTTTTCCAATTTTATTTTTACGTATTTTGTATTGCTAACTTCATACATCATAGAGAATAAAGTCACTTTCATCCGTTAAAGTATTTGAAAATTGTATTACATTCTCATTAAAAATTGTTACAATCACCATGCAACAAATTTTTCACACAATTTAGGACACATTTACGACAAAAATACACTGTTAAAAAAGTAAAACGACGTACAAAAATACAAACATTTTAAATATTTTCATATCAGATTAATTTAATTTTAAAATCTTTCTTAAAAACATTAAAATTATAGACTTAATTATATAGTATAAAGCAAAGTCGTTGTTTTAAATAATCTCTACGCCGTCAATTCTGTGATGTAAAATACTTTGACTAACTTGAAAGAATATTACTTGAGTGTGTAGTGATTTGTATCTATTTATAAATAAATCTTCTATTGTTATTTTAGTGATATAATCAGTTAAATGGATAATAGTCGAATGGAAAGTTATCATTCTGGGCTAGATTAACGAGGAGGTCGACTCTTAAAAATATTTTTGTTTTTTGTTGAAATGTTTCAAAGCTGACACATTTCTTATTCATTTTCTGAAGCTGAGCTGTTGTGAGCAATAAATAGTAATCGCATATCACTGAAACTTACGTTTAATATCTTACCACATAACTAGAAGCATAAATACATTAGTAGCTATATTTATAACTAACACACACAACTTTCTACTTCTCTATATTTATTTTAAGTATGTTGGCCGGGGCATGTGCATTGAATATAATAAGGGCTATTTTATAGAAAACTTATACAAACCTATGTATATTACCTATTCGTATATATTGTTTGTAATGATAATTTTCACAATGTCCAAAGCTATGGTGGAAAGGGTACGGGTCCCCCGCGCACTTGTTGAAGAGCGCACTTTTATACTTTGTGATTGACTAATACTATTAAGTGCATAATAGTTAAATAATATATTTAAATATAATATATATTTATAATAAGTTCTTAATCCAATGGCGACTATACATGTGTCCATATTATAGATATTTATAAGATATTTTTACAACTATAGTACCGAGTTACCAACTGATTTAATGAAATTGCTCGATATATAAAACTGGTTTGAGTTTTAATAGTTAGAATAGCAGTATGATATTTGTTTAATATCGCCATTGGGAAATAAAATAGTTAGGTATCTATTTATATTGAATTCGATTATTTGACAATAACTCGTTTAAATTTGTTTGGGTTACAGATACTTATATATTGTAGATTAACTTTATGGTACACAAAATATACCAAGTACAAGTACAATAACATTAACTTAAGGTGTACGATAGGCTTATGATAGGACAATAATTTTGAACGGGGTGATCTCACTCTATAAGGCTGTGGTGACAATAAAGCTTGATAAAGCGACCCTTAGCTGTAAATATATAACAATAAATAAGACAATACTATATACAATATTAAACTAAGAAATACAATAATAATTAGTAAAGTTAGTAATAATAATTAGTTCATATGCAAATACTTTAAGTAACTACTTATTGTTTTATAGTACTTTTATTATTTCAATTTCCATGACAATATGAGTCTTGATAAAATATTTATCCAACAACAAAACTTATTTAAAAAAATGTACGTTATATTATAGCATATCTCTTTATTGTATTTCATACAGATTTTTTCATACAAGTATAGTGTGATTTTTAATTCTTTTCGAATTTTATTCTTCGCTCAATTTATTTGGGAAACGGTATTATTTGTGTCGCGACGTATTTATATTTTTAATACACATATTTTAGGTATTATGATTATTATAACAGATGAGGACGGTGTAGTTAGTAAATTAGTGTTAGTAAGATAAGGTATTACTTGCACGGAAGCACTGTCACAAGTCAATTACTGATTAGGCTCATGTTTAAGGATTTGCTTTCAAAGTCCTGATAGTGTCGAAGCTAAATAATTTTGTAAATAAGTTTGTGTCGATTCTTAACAGTTTACTAGAAGAGCTATATCTTTAGTTCACAGCTGTTTTTCGTTTAGCCATAGTAGCAGAAGTACTTTGAATAGTTTAGTATTATGATAAGTTTGCAATTAGGTATCGCATTATTTATTGGAAGTTTAATTTGTAAAGAGGAATTATTTTGGTATATGTTAGGTTTAATTGCGATGGCATTGGAAATAATATGTACAGAAGCGGTGCCGGATTTGGTTATCTTGTATCCTATACTACCTATAAGCAATGTGATTTTGTCATGCAAAACCATGCTCACAAGATAATTAATAGCATTGTTACTACTATTTAACGATGTCGATGCTATTCAATATACAATTATAATTCAGATAGAGAATAGTTTTAATTAGTAAGGTATATATAATTATCTAGGGCTTTCAAAGCACAACATATTTAAGCCATACAAAAAGATAGAAAAAAAAAACAGTAACAACCTCGTTTTTAAGGCCACTCCTCTGACACCGGTCCTCTGACTCCTCAGTCTCCCACTGACAGGTACGACGGGACAATGTAGCAACAAATTGTCAAAGAAAACAATAATGCGTTGTCGCATTGTCCCATCGTGCATGTCTTATAAAAACATCTATTTAATTCAATTGATAGACTATTCCGGCACTGCGTTATAGATTTAAAGTTTTAGTTATTAAATGTAAAGTAAGTTCAGCAGAAGTTTGTTTCAATCTGGCCTAAGTATTATCGATTTAGTGTGTAAATAATAGAATGGAATAAAAGTAATTTTTATTAATTCAAGCAGTGTTTAAGCAGCGGTATACCTCAAAGCACTCTTCTTAGAGAAAATCTAGTTCCAAGAGAGTCGCCATTTTAAGAAAATGTCGACTAAATACCAGCCAAGGGAATACCGCTGAACCTAGCAAGTTAGAATATATAGGATTAGGACTAAATGCGGTATTATAAAGCTTAATACTGAATGTTAATTTGGGCTCACAGCAGGAGGAGATAATTAGACGTAAGATAATATATAATGCTTTGGAAATAATGCCGTTAATGTAAGTAATTTTACGTGAGATAGAGTGAGATCCTTTGGCAGCTAAGGATATAATAAAAATTAATATAAATATAGTCTAATTATATCTTGACAGCTCATGGCAGTCTTTGAGCAAAGTGACGCATATTCAGGGGAATGACCATACGCTTTTAGATTAAGGTTATTTTGAGTGTGTGTAAGGGACACATGTATATGACAAATATGACTTGTATACATCTGTCCCTTACGCACACTCAAAATAACCTTACTATAAGAACTTATGGTCACCCCCCTGATAGCAAATCTATATGAACCTGTAACCTCTTTTAAATTATCTAACGTCCATCGAGCTCAATATACTCCATACATTTTCACGACGATATATTAGCCGTCATTATGTCCTGTTCTTCGATTCTGTAAGTATCTTTGAACAAATATTACATCATAATCAATACCAATACTAGTGCTGGTATCTCGATATGCAAATACGCGAATCGTATGTCTTTATTTCATGCGTATTGGGGTGATACAAACAAAATAAATATTTTCTGCCTACTATTTTAACTCTTTCTTATTCCGTTTTCTGATAATACAATATGTACTGTCTTTGAGTTTTGAGGAAGGGCAATGTGTATTTGGACAACTCCTATGATACAACGATTTTTTACTTAATCTTATCTGAAGTGATTAATTAAGAGACAATAGGATTAATTAAGTAAAATGTATTGTGATCATTATGATATTTTTACTATAGATCAGTTAAATTGATTTTAATTTTAATTTACAATGTTGATAACACGTACCTACTACATCTTAAATCGACCAGTGATTAACTGACACTGAGGTCCCTACCTATTGAAACGATGTTCAAGCATTAATCTTGGTTTAAATGTGTCAGATTTCAGAGTCAGTTGTACTTAAACCGAGCTTAATATCGACAGTCGTACTTGAGCATTGTTTTTGATATAAGTCTTAAGATGTGTGGATAGGTACAAATTTATAGAGCATGTGACACATAGGTATGCCTAGCTCAACAATCGTAGATTTTTTTTATATGTAATCGATATTTTTTACATTAATGTTATTTAAGAATGTTTCTTTTATGTAGTTAATTTATAATAGCGATGTAAGAACCTAATATATTATAGGTAGATAAAAATGTAAATACTTGTTTATGTGTACCTGTGTCTTATTATTCTGTCGATGTATGCCTCTCTTTGCGAAATATATTTTTAGAGGTGGGTTGGAATGTATTACGGAAGAAAGTTTTATGTGAAAGAAATGTCATAAAAATCGTTGAAGGATTTTATTGTTTTCGATGTTTCGCTTCCGAATATTTTCTTGTTTAATTTATAAATTGCGGATAACATATTATTATTTATTACAGTTGTTTATTTGCTAAATTATCTACTAATAAGTGTATCTAAATATGATCTCAAAATTGATCTCATTCACTAAACTGATGCTGTTTTCCATACAGTTATAATATATATATTTGTTATCTCATTGTTCTGTAGAGCAAAACGCGTGTATTTCTATTAAATGTGCTTGCTGTTAAAATTGTACCCATTTGTCGTTTCGAAATGGTAACATTATCTTCCCTAATATAATGTTTTAAATTTATTTACTGTTGTTTTATTTATGACTGTATCTGTATTAGTACTTTTTTTTTCAGTGTGAAATCGTCGAATGACTTCTCCCTCTCAGGGTTAAGCGGGAAAGCGTGTCTGACTTTTACTGACTAAAACCCACCCGTATTCCTTCAGTTGCTTGAGCCAGGGCCGCGGTAACTCTCTTTGAAATTTATGCGAGACCCCCAGACAGGCATCGGCCCCAGCAGACCACGTCAGTTTTGCTGACATCTCTTTGAGGCACGCGTGGAACACTACGTGCCGTCGACTCGGGCCTGGTCCTTATCGGACAGTGAGCTACCCATTACTCGCCATCCGCAAGCCCGCGCTTGCGGTGGCCGTGAAACACCTTGCGTTTCCCGACGCCCGGGGCGTCTCCTGCGGTGGCTAGGTGCGTGAGGGCGTCTCCGTTGCGTCTCCCTTACGCGTTCCACCTCCTCCTTCGCGACCATTACTGCTTCCCAGAAGGAGGAGATAGCATGACCTGTACCAGGGCCGGACGCGAGAGGTCGCCACCGCCGATTTCCATCTTTATTACCCTGGGCACACACTGGGGTTCTAAAAAGGGTCTGGAATTGATCTCGTGATATTTCGGTAGCGCATATCAATCCCAAACATTTTGGCCTTTTTCACAATCTGTATTTTTTTTATTTATTTATTTAAACTTCATGTACAATAGTGGTACATAGGCGGACTTAATGCCACAAGGCATTCTCTACTAGTCAACCTTTGGGTTATAAAGGACAACGATGTCAATGGGTACAAAATAATATTAAAAAAAACAACTTGTACACACAATCTGTATCGCTGATTGAATGTCCCTTTGTCTGCAGCCCCTGGACTATGAGGACCGCCTCCCATAATAAATCCTTCTTATACCCACAACGTGTAACAAAATAAACGCAAAACCTGAAAAGGGGTGATTGATTGTTGATTCAGGGTTGATCCCATAGTAAAAAATGTTCATAATGATGAATACAGTAACCCCTTTTAAAGTTTTGCGTTTATTTTGTTCTAGGTTGTATAAGCTAGTAACTATTCTTATAAATACTGGCAAAAGCTAGTCATCATCATCAATCTCATCATTATCCTAAATTATTTGGAGTTTACGCAACACATTCTTTCACTACCTGTTAGTCTCCCCTTGAGTCCCTAAAACGTGGATCCACGCAAAAAAATATCCCACGGCAATGTACTACCGATCTAAACTAAAGTATCCGAGGATGCCCTAATTCCTAAGGCATATCCGCATTCCTAAGTTCATCTAAATCTGTTTAGGCGTTGAGGTGCGTCCAAACATACCTACTTGCACATTAAATTGAGAGAAAAGAAGTAATTAAGATAAAATAAAGAATGAAGATGAATAAAGAATTTGCTTTTTACTCCTTCCACCCCTATTTACCTCGGGGATCGTTTTCAGTTTATCTGCGATTCTCACACGAAATCTCTTAAGTCACTAGAAAACTTGTGACTTAAAATGCCTATACATTCCACTACATTCATGGATAAATCATTTACTGTCCAGGCTGCTCGTCTGTGGAATGCATTGCCAGACCCAATAAAACGTGCTCAATCGTTGCCTATCTTTAAAAAACTCATAAAGGAACTTTACTTGTCTCTGTGATCCTGTTCTTGTTTGTGTATTTAGATGTATGTTATTTTTTATGGTTTAGATGTATGTATGTATTTAAGTATATATTTTAGTAGTTTGTTTATAATACCTACTTAGTGGAACTACTTGTTTGATTTGAAATTTGCACCAAGGACAACCCCATATCGTGTCCAGGCTATCTCTTTCCATTCAAGGTTGCCTGGAAGAGATCGTACAACGCGATAATGCCGCCTGTTGTATGTTTGTTTTAATTAAACAAACATACAAAAAGAAACCTTAGAATTTTAAAAAATCTAAGTTCCTTTTTGTATTGTTTTATCTTGGTGTACAATAAGGAATATATAAATAAAGGAATCATAATGGTCTAATAAGCTCTCATAATTTTTTAGAATAGGATGCTGAAGGTATTGCCTTTTCGTACAATTGTTTAAAGAGGGCCCGGTAAATTACTGCCCGGTCCTCAGGTATGGTAACTAGATGCGGCAAGTGTTTTTGTGACTTAGACTTCATATTGAGAGATTATGATAGTTCCTTTAGAATTGGACGTAATATTGCATTTTATCTAACGGCTGGCAATCGTTCCCCCTGTCTCATTAAATATGAATTTATGAAATAGATCCGCCACACTTTTAAAATAAATACTTTTAATGTAGTACGTGACCGACAAAAGTTCTTCGACTGCATAGATGGTTGACAGTATCACTATATAAACTTTACCACAAATGAAAATCGGGTGATATTAAAAAACAGAACCTTTGAAATCCATGTTTAATCTTAGATTTATATTATGATATTATCACAAATTTCTTAAATATCGAAATAAATTAACACTCATTTTGAGCAACTACACAATCATATCCATAGATACAATAACGGCGGTGACTACTTCCACTAATATATAATTATTCAAAAATATATACACATATACATATTTACAAACAGATGCTCTAAGTTTTGAGTTCACATATTAAAAAGAACAATTACAATTATTAGTTAGGTATCGTATCCTATCTTTTATTGGTAAAACAATCAACAATTTAATTTACCATAATTTTCTAATTAGCACTAATCTTAGTAGGTAATTTAATTTATTAAAACCCCGAAAACAATGGCTAGCTACTTAATTTAATAAATTATTTTGGTAAGATTTATTTTTCTATTGTTTTTGAGTTAATTCATCAGCTGTATGGGGTGATAGATCTGAGTCTCCTAGATTTGCCAGGAAACCCTCTGGCGTACGGCGGTTTTGCGTTAGTGGTTACGTAGTAGACTCCCCTGGCACTGAAACGTAAAGAAAAAATATTTAAGGATCGGTTTTACTCATATCAAAATACTCAACTGGATCTAAAATTCTTACAGTGTGAGATTTTTGTAACAAGATCAGAAAGTTTAGGATGTAGAGGAAAGTGGTCAAAGGAGTCATCTGAATTACTAGTAGAGTAGAGTTAGTTATACGTGTTCTTTTAAGAAAGTTACTTTCCATGTACCTATATCGCAATAATTGTGAACCAATTAGGTAAAAGATATTCTCAACTGATATTTTAAAAACTGAATACAAACTGTATAGTTTATGTCATCATTTACACAAACTGTTTTTAGTCGCACCGTTGTCGGCAAAAGTTCTCAAAAAGCTGAAACTTCTGCAAAACATCTCCACAGTGACGTAATAGCCGCGCCGATTTACCCCAATTGTGAGCACTTACTTGTGACTGACGTGTTCACCCATGAGCACGTACTCCGAGTCCTTGGGCTCGCACCATCCGATGAGGTATGAAAACAGAGTGTTGCAGGGTCCCGCCCAGAACCCGGCGCGACTGTTGATCGACTCGATGAAGTATGGAGTCACCTTTGTGTGGTCACACGAAAGGGTTTCTGCAAGTAAATTTGCGAATTTTAGGTCAGAGTTAATTATCAGGTGTTGATAAGGAGAACAGCGCCCTCTTTGTTATATAGATGGACGTAGACACTTTTTCTACTGTGATCATAGATGGCGCTACTCTATAGCGACATCTTCAGGGAAAATGGAGAACTAAATGGGAACTGCAATGCATTTGTGTTATTGAGAGTCCATGATGAAGGACCGTAAACTGCAGGCAGGATAGTTCCCCAAGTGGATGATAGAGGGTCTTGATTTAAACAACTTTGTCTATAAAAATAAATAGGATTGGAAAGGACGATCTTGGTGATGTAGACAACTTATAGTATACTAAGGTAATGCACAAAATTGTTAATGCCTACGTATTTAGTGTACGCCTCTACTTTAAAATTTGAAGGAATTCCAGTCTTATTTCATCTGGTTGTATTGTTATCTTGAATAAGTTTAAACTTGATGTTTGAATATTAAAAAAAAACTAATAAATCTTACGGAATATCGTATCATGAGCACATCCAGGCTGACTGGAACCTCCGTTGACGTAGAAGTCTGCATGTCCGTTGGGCCCCCACTGACCCAGGATACCAGCTCCAGTGTGCAGGATGTCCACAAAGTGAGCGTCTGTATAGTCTAGGTCCCGGGAGCGGTTCGTACCCATGTAGAACAATATTGTTGGGTCGAGACCTACAAGTGAAAGAAAAGCGATAAATAGTCGGTCTAAAGCACACTGCTCTGTCACACTCTGGAATTGATTAAAAAAACGTCACATCGGGGTCACCAGGCAATAGTTAACTTAAATTGAACAGAATTAGGTGCTGCAACGATTGAATTTGCTTTGATACAAACCTTACCTTGTAGTGGCATAAAATGCTTCTGTTTTTAAAGGATTCCGCATATTTGGAAAACGTTTCAAATATTTTGGAATTGATTGATTCTATCATATAAACAGGTATATCATAGCGTGATCATAGCACATTATATCGTATGTTTGACTGACAGTGTTCCAAAGTTTAATGATATATCTAGTAGATATTATAGGTATGTAGTTATTTAAAGCAAGGATAGCCCTGAGTAACGAGGTTACATATTTTAATGAATATGTACACACTGATTTGGGAATGCCGAATAAGTAGAGGTCAAAGAACTGAGGAAGAAATGTAACTTTATTTTTAATATAGAGTGTACGTTACGTAGGATTTAAATGGTAACCTTGTTGCCATTACTTGTTCTGACATTGCATTGAAAATATTGACGTTTTAACGACTGTTATGTATTTATCTATCCATGATGATCTAGTGAGCAAATCACAACAATGTGTATAATTACTATAAAATACAAAAATAGTAGTTTCAATGACATCCAATCCCTTTTATATATATTTGTTAATTTTTGTAAAACGAGTGTTGCATAAAATCTTGTTAATCTTTGGATTCAGGAAATTATTCAGAACTGGTTTTGGTGATAACACGCTTTCAAAAAGTTAATTACTGAATTTAAAGAGAGTGGAATCAACCATTTCCGGAATTTAAATATAGCTGTGCAAGACACATAGCATATCAACATAGCGTGCCGAAATAATATACATACTACGGAAGCTAGCTGGTTACTCATTATTTCAGTTTCATATTTTAAGAAAGAAAAGATCTACAAGTCCGTGATTAGATCTGTCATATTGCATGAATCAGAATGTTGCGCTGTGAAAAAGATGGATGAAAAGAGATTGCTTGTAGCAGAAATGAGAATGTTGAGATGGATGTGCGGTGTGACGATAATGAATAAAGTGAGAAATGAGTATATTAGAGGCAGCATCAAAATGGCGCAAGTGTCAGAAAACTATATATTGTTGTATATTGATGGTAATTTAATGTTTTGTAACTTGACATTTTATTGATATTACAATTTTATTTTTTATAATGCTGTTTAATCTGATAATTTAATTGTAATTTTAATTGATGTATGTGCAATGTGAGTATCTCAATATTTATTTGAATAATGGAATTCGATAGTATTGTAATTTGAATCGTATCGGATATTAATGGTATTGTTTTTAATAATGATTTGATTTGACTAATGTAATATGAATGAATAATATTGTTTTTCACTTAATTTCTATTAATTATTTAGGGTAAGTAATAGTTCAATTTAATTTCATCAAAATTTATTTCATTTTTTATTTTATATTGTTTTATTATGATTTTAATTGATATTTTGTAAATTATGTGCATGCCTGTAAGTGAATTACTTACACGGGATCTTTTCTAAATGTTTAATTGTAATATGAATGTGTAAAAAGTCGTTGGTGTGCCTTATTAATAAATAAATAAATAAACTTGAAAGCAAACCGTTTTTCCTGGTATGGTCATGCGATGAGGAGGAATAAAACGCATATTACTAAAAGAGTTATGAATTTTAATGTGGATGGGTGGTGAGGGAGAGGAATGCCAAAGAAAATGTGGATTGACTATGTGAGGAGTATAAGAAAGAAAAAGGAGTCAGTGATAACGTGACAGGGGACAGGACGGTAAGGAAGAAGAAAACGTGTTGCGCCGACCCCAAGTAACGTGGGATAAGGGCAGGAAGATGATGATTTAAGAAAGAAAATACGTTAAGGAATACGTTTGAATTTTGCAACACATTATGAGACTGTTCCTAAATTATCCAAGGCTGATAACATTTTAGTTTTTCCTAAGTAACATAATATAGCGTAAAGTCACGCCTGTGTTTCTGAAAAGGTAAGGTAGAGTTGCAACTATAGTACACCTACATTTCGCCAATTTTAGGGTTTTTTAGGGTACCTCCTGTACACGTAAATTCCTCGTCTATCCCATGGTGTGGTGTCCTTCAAAAATATTAACTGTAAAACCATTTTTTGATTTAGAGATCCGTTTGCGTAAAATTAAGCTTTAAATTGCTAGTTTTTGTTAGAGTCAAGTGTGTCTATTGAAGAGTTGCTTTTGGATATGAAAAAAAAATACCACAGTAGTATATATAACGAAATTAAAAGGAAAACTATCACAGCTAAGTAGGCTTTACAAGTTTACGAGTAATAGTCGACCAACTTATAAATTGTACTTGGAAAAGTAAAAATGTTTCTTTTCGTTATACTAATGTTCAGTGCTTTCATTGTTTATGAACTTCAGTATGTTTACCTAATTATGTTGGTGTAGCTGTTTGTGCGGAACCCTCGGTGCGCGAGTCGGACTCGCACTTGCTCAATTTTCCTAGTTATATTAAAACAAAGAGCTACAACTTACCAGTAATCCTGCCAAGTTTCCCATTACCCAGGTAGTTGGCGACGAGGCCTAGGATATGGGCCCCTACACTGTATCCTATGGTATGGAGCTTGTCCGGAACCACCGACTTCACGGGGTGGTACTGCAGGTACTCCACCAGCTGAGCGATGCACAGGCCGGCGAACCGAGGCGCCCAATCTATCTGAAGTTAATTGAAAGAAGAAAAGATAAAGAAGATGGTCAAGAAACATTATTGGAACATGTTTTAACTTGTATGTTTATGTACCTTTTATAAGTATTTTTTGTGCATGATAACGTGTTAAATCTTGTCATTTGAACGTGTTAAAGAGTGAAGGTCTTGCAAATAAAATAGCTGTAGTGATTGTTATTAACCAGATAAATGCCACAATACGAGTATAATTTACAAATGCTGACACAATATAACCGCTTACATACTTTGTGATAGGTATAACTATAGTATCTCGTATGGATCTTGTAGGTTTAAGAATTCCATAAAAACTTTAAAAAATTTAAGTTTTTGCTTTTGAAGTCGGTTTATTTTTTTGTGAAAAAGTTTTTCTTTCTCTATTTTCAGTTTTACACATTATCAATAAAATTGAGCAGGTTCTATACTTAGGTACATAAAGGATTGACAAAATATCCATATTGACTTAATTTACACATTCGTGCTGTTTGACGCTAAGGAGTTCGGTTGTATGCTCCATATCTTGAAAACTGCTGGACTAATCTTATTAAATTTGCACTATTCCCTAAGTTGAGAGATACTCAATCCAATACAAAAATAATTATCAGGATCCGATAAGTAGTTTCAGCGAAAAGTGTGAACAAACATACATATATACGTAATAAAAACATACAAACAAACATGCATACACTTATGAAATATGGCACACATATTTAGAAGTCCATTCAGAGTAACATATGTGAATGTTGTGCAATTTCAACAATATTTCATATATGCGTGTCGAATTGATTACCTCCTTTTTTTTTAAGTCGGTTGCTATCTGTAGTTAATAATTATTAATATAATAAAATAACAATTTGTGTGTATCAATTTAATTCAACAAACACACAATTCAACACAAAAATAATAAATGATTAACTTCTTTAAAACCAGACATAGACCTAGAGACATGTCAAGTCTATTGGTTAATCTTCAGTGTCTATGACTGACAAGTATGATATTTCTTTTTCATTGCAATTACTGAGCGAAGACACCGGTTGAAAACTTCTCATCCCAATAACAGCTCAAAAGCTAATAAAATGACTCGTAGGCGGCAGGGAACAAGCCCTAAATATAAATATATAATGTGTCAGCATTCGCTGTAAGTATAATGTTGAATTTAACTAAATTTCCATACTTGTGAAAACATGTGCGTGTGATGCTCATTGTGCATTTCTTCTCCTTGGCAGGGCACTCTAGGATTAATTTTTATTAGTAACTGAATAAATAAGAAAATGGTCAACTATATGTAACTACATCTACACATATGACTACAATTTCTGAAGAAAACAGCATCTGAGCTCCATCATTTGGTACCGAACACAAATGACATTTTAGCTTGCACGAGGCTTGATTAAAGCTTCCCAGGCGAATGATACTGCTTGAGACATCATACCTCCGGTATTGGAAATAATGGGTAAATTGTATCCCAAATAAAAGTAAGTTTCATTGTACTTGTTTAACCTCAAGAAATTGTGATTACGGATTGTATGTTCAAGAATTAAATTAGTTGACCAAACTGTGTGACTTTTACTTCAGTCAACTTCATGCGAAACCATACCCTACATAGACTCATGCTGATCACCTATACTTGAGCTAGTTGGTGAGTAAGCAAGTAAAACTTACAAAGAGTTTAAGCCATGTCAATGAATTATGGTTTGATACTATTCATTAATGTAAAAAATACGGCAACGGAAAACTTAACTTTTCCGGTCTCATTGTTTGTTTTCTTATTACGTCGTTGTCTAAACATCGAATTAAGAACTCATAAAAATCTTAATTCAAATAGAAAATACAAACAAAACAGTTAACTGTCTGCAAGAAGAGCATGACGATGCACAGACCTCAATTGCTAATAAATTGGGGATACAAATTAATAAGCTTGTTATGTAATATAATTTTATAATATAATTGTATCTCTTTCACTGACAGTAAGTTATGGATGACGGAGTGTGTTTCAGACCAGTGTACTTTATCTTAATATGACGCTGTTATGCAATACAATATTTAGCTACCGGTGAAGTGGTCATGAAAAAATTTGCTAGTCACTTATCAGCTACTAACCTACTTTCAGTTTTTCAAGTAGGACAAAACAGCTAACTTTTAAATATTATTTGCAAAGTTGGTGTATGATTCCCAGCTGGATAAGATTTATTTAATTTACAAAAATCTCTGAACAGCTAAGCAATCAATTAGTAGATTCCACATTCATACTATATTCTCTACAGAAACAAATAAGTTTCTGCTAAATGATAGAGATGAGATAGTTACAAACTGACCAGGTTAATGCCACTCTATAATTTATAAAAACGAACAATCACAACAATATACACAACAACACAATCACATAATTTATAAAGGCGCAAGTTTGTGAGTGTGTGTGTTTGTATGTTTGTTACTTCTTCACGCTCAAACAACTGGACTGACTTGGATGAAATTTGGCAGAGAGATATATTATAGTCTATAATAGCACATAGGATCCTTTTTAACCCGGGAATGTGTTCCCTTAGGATAGTTTTCGACTTTAACGCGAAGCCACTGGCAGAAGCTAGTATAATTATGTATGAAATAACTAGTGGATTTATGTACAAGAGGTACAAGAGTACAAAGGTTATAGGTAAGTAATTACAAAAAGTTATAGTCATCTGAATCCCATCAAAAACATAACATGTAAAAACCCAAGTCTTGCAGCGCAGTTCTTCTTCCGCGAAAAGTTGTGAGATCGAATGTAAAACCAAGTCGGATAATGTATTCAGTAGGTACCTTATTAATGAGATTATAAACAAACAAAATAACCGGCTTATTGGTTTTACTTTTACATAAGGGGTCGACATTATTGTGTTCTGCTAATGTAAATTCAGGCTTCTAGCTTTATCCACAACGTCCTGAATGGCTTCGAGAAAAGGATGGTACGGCTGTACCTTTGTTTGCTCGACTTATTGGGGGCACTGCCATGCCCCCAGATTGCTAATTCAATTATTATATTATTTATGGTTTCATCGGAGACACATTTAGTTAATAAACTTGTTATACAATATAGGTAAGTGTATCTCTTTCAGTAACAGTAGGTTAAGGATGACAGTGCGTATTTGAGACGAATATACTTTATCGTAGTAAGACGCTGTTATGCAATATTTTTTGTGAGGTACCGGTGAAGTGGTTATGAAAAAATTTGCTAGTCACTTATCAGCTACTACCCTACTTTCAGTTTTAAAGTAGGACAAACCAGCTAACTTTTAAATATTATTTGCAAAGTTGGTGTAGTTGAAAAACTGAAAGTAGGTTAGTATCTGATAGGTGGCTAGTAAATTTGTTCATGTCTTCTTCACCGGCACCTCACAAAAAAATGTTGCATAACAAAGATGAAGTGCATTCGACTCTAATACGCACTGCCATCCAAAACTTACTGTCACTGACAGAGATACACAAGACTTAACTATACTACGAGTATATAACAAGTTTATTGTTATTTTATAAATAATATAATAATTGAATTACCAACAATATTCAGATGACTTTTTGTAAGTACTCACCTTACCTTTGTAGGTACTCTTGAACGTAAGTACCTAAAGCCACTAGTTGTGGTCAGTTTTTATAAATTATAGAGTGGCATTATCTGGTCAGTTTGTAACTATCTCTCATTTAGCAGAAACTTATTTTTTCTGAAGAGAATATATTATGAACCAGCTGTCCCCCGCGGCTTCGCTGCCGTCAACTGGCTACCTAACCTAACCTACCTACCCTATCTACCTACCTACTCTACCGTACATACATGATTGTACGCAACGCACGCAACGGATGCTCTCAAAAAGGAATATGTTTCCCGTTATTGCAACATTTTTCATTTTGCTCCGCTCCTATTGGTCGTAGCGTGATGTTTTATAGCCTATAGCCTTCTTCGATAAACGGACTAGCCAACAAAAAAAGAATTCTTCAATTCCAACGAGTAGTTCCTGAGATTAGCACGTTCAAACAAACAAACTCTTCAGCTTTATAATACTTCAGCTTTATAGTATAGATTTGGAATTTGCTAATTAATTGCTAAACAGTTCTAATATTTTTGTAAACTTACTAATAATAAATCTTATCCAGCTGGGTCTCGTAGGACAAACCAGACAACTTTTAAATATTATTTGCAAAGTTGGTGAATGATTTCCAGCTGGGTAAAGCTTTGGTCGCTTCATCTTAACGCACAACGCTGCGGAATGCGGTGCCGGGCACACAATCCCGCTCACGGCTGACTTATACAGCGACGGAATATCATACCGTTCTAGAAGATTTTCTTACGTTTACGTGTCCGGCACCACATACCGCAGCATTGTGCATTCCGATCAAGAGACCAAAGCTAAAGATGTCACTTATCACATTCCCTTCCCCATTTCTTTGAAATTGGTGACGATTATAATGAACTTGAACAAGCACTGTAATCTTAGTGATTACTGATGTATGTGAACGTTATAATTTAGCTTTTTATACTTAAGTACACATTTTGATGTTTTTGAGAGCAATTTTTTATCAAGGCCCTCCAGCCAAAGGCAATTTGATGAAACTTTTAAACGGGTCTTATGCATATGACTTACCAAATTATAATGAGAAAATAATAACAGCGTTTTTATGCCATAATTAATCTATATACATTTATAAAATAAGGAAATTTTTGGAAGCTTGGCTGACACATATCACATCATATAGGCAAAATTGAGTAGTATATTGATTTGGATTACGGGTATCCAATTTTTTATGTAGCCAATTCATTAACGCCGCTTGTCTAAACTTTACCTACTTCTGCTTAAAAGCAAGTATGTTTGTTGGCTATTAGGAATTATTAAACTGTTTGCTTACACACTTAACTTGTTAGCCGTGTGTATACAAGAAGAAACAAATCAACCGATAATCAAATAACAAAACACATACCTGACTCAGACAAGGTTCCTTCACAAGAGATCCATAATCCACAATGATGATATTGTAGTTTCCCTTCGTGAAGTAAGCCTTCCTCATGTCGGTGCTCGGCGAGAGGTTCCGACCTCCCCCGAAGCCGTGGACCACCACCTTCGTCGGATGCTTTGTGTTGAACCTTGAGTATGTCAGGGAGTCATTATCCAGGGTGTTTATCAGCTCACCTTTTTCTTGAGTTGTCCTGGAAATTCAGATTATGCTTAGACATTAGAAATTCCACTTTGGCGAGCCAACTCGTACCTATCTATTTTCTCGGGGTCTCATTGCTAAGAAAGAAAATTTGGTTCAAAAAAATCTCACTAGATGGCGAAAATTAACATTTTCTGGAAATAAACATAAGAAATGTATGTTCTTGTTTAACTTCTTCTCCCTTTTACTTGCAAGTCGCTGCTAACACCATCTATTGCCGCGAAACGGGATCGAACGCGATTGATGTACTTACAAATATAACATTAACATAATCAGATGAAAACGCTAGTTACGTCAGCACGGTTTCTTTGTATGAGATAAATCATCTGTATTGTAAGTATTATATTATCTGTGCTATTTTTTTACAAAAAATATGAATCTACATTTATTTTGTGATAATCACGAAGTAAAATCTACTTCGTTAACAAGACATATTTTATTATTTCAGTGTTCCAATGTACTTCTTGGTCATATTTTTAATCGTGCACTCGATTACTGGCCATGAGCGATGAAAAAATGTTGTAAAGCCATAAAATATTTTTTCTTGTTTCGTTTTATGGTTTTTATATTAAACAAAATGCAGCCTGCTTATAAAATAATTTAAATACAACCCTTTTGGATGCAAACCTAATTAAAAAACAAAAAAATGGTCATGATCATTACCATGATCATGACCATTTTAATGTTTTTTGAAAGAAATTGAAGTTTAGTTTATTTTTCATTCTGAGTTTTTTAATTACATACTTGTTAGAAACTCGAATATTAGAAATATATTATTTGAGTTTTATATATATCTACGCTACAAGGATTCGAAAACGATTAGGTTTCTTCCAAGTCAGTCCAAAGTTCTTCATATAAGGCTAATAAGGTGTGACAAACATCGACTATTGTCTTCGATGCCATTATTTTTTAATTCGTCAATTCATGTTCATTGTTTATAAGATAAATAGTGTCATTATTGTAATTTCACCCGTGTGAATACTGAATGTGAAAAAGGTTATTGCTAATTTCCTATTATCTATTAATAGGGAACTAATTGCCTATAATAATATATTAATTAATAATATATTTATTAGTCACACGACTAAAAGTCAAAATTGCGGAAAACAGTATTTTTCGTAACCCGAAATTAATCCTGGTAAGAATTTACTGTCGATAAATTAATCGGTTGCCACGCGATTAACAGCTGTTGAAATTCATTTATCACAATTAACATTAATATTGCGATCGTTATTGTATTTTTTTTTATAATGGGCTCTCGCTTGACCACTAGCAATGATGTTGTCGACGGTGAAGCACGCTTACCTAGAAGTAACCTATTCACTCTTGTCTTAAATACCCCTAGATTGTATTCATCGGGAAACACAGACTCCGGCAGGGAATTCCACTCCTTAGGTGTACGCATAATAAAAGTATTCTCAAAACGTTTAGTGCGTATGGGTGGGATGTCCATTAAACTTCTTTTGCCATCTTTGGATTAGTTAATAGGTACCTGCTAAATAAATAAAAGGATCATCTTACTCTACTTAAGAGAGGCCCCGCTACTTACCTAGTGTAGAGATAAAACTGCATCTTGGGATGTGGACACCGGTATGGTGGCGGTATGCATGATGTTGTATTCAGCAGATCTCTTACTGACTGCGGCTTCTTCTCTCGAGGAATCTCTTCTTGACTCTTAGATACTGAAACAAGGAGAAAAATCTTTAATTTATATAGTCCAGGATATAATAATCTTAACAAAAGTAGGATCCACGGTAACAACCAAAGTGTGACGCTAGTGAAAACAGACTAAAACATTAGATATTCGTTATAATGTGTATTTTATCATCACAATATATCGCAAAGCTTTTATATTTCACTTTCCATTCAAAGCGTTCCTCACAGTTAACTCTCAATAATGAAAAGATAATCATCTTAGATAAATTGTCTTTCTTCAATACATCGTTAGGAAGAAAACACTTTACCTTAAATACAGTTCAGGAAAATTACATGTTATAGTGAAGGTCGTTACGAAGTAATATGTTTGTATTCGCAAGCAAAGACGCGGCACATGTCATGCTCTGATTGCGGTACACAATTCTAATTCGCGAATGCTTATATCTCTTGCAGCGCATATTCTGTCATTGTGTGTCAAGCATTTTGTACGAATTTTCGCATTTACATTGAAATTCGAGAACATGGAGAGTTGAGACATTCTACGTCAAGAACAAAAGATTTATGTAATAGGTGAATGCTGTTTTATGTTATTTTTGGGAGAAACAAAGCGACACTTTTGTTTGATGGCTGACGGAAATAGCTGTCTTAATTTTATTTGAGTGAGAGAATGTTCGATTATTCGTATCGGTCTCAAGCACGGAACAGAAAATTTTCAGTTCCGTGGTCTCAAGCGTAAGTATGTAGTAGTACTAAGCAAAGCTGTTCTCGCACGGAAGTCAGGATTTGACTAAAATGCAGTAAATATAAAATTACAAATCCATCAAAATTGTGAAGGCTATATATGCAGGAGGTGTTCAAATATAGAACGCATAATTCAATTAAACTATTACCCAATAAATATGTCTGAATAGTCTGCCTTATTCGTGAATCGTTTATAATTTGCATAACAAAAACGAACGTTCTATTGAATTCTATTAACATTTTATTGAAAAACAAAAGGCTTGCGGTATTTTATGATATTTTACTGTCGGATATTAAACATACATATATCGACCCTGTCGTAACACCCAATAAACGTTTGATTTTAAAATTCGTGCGACCTCCATTTCAACGCATATTATTTAATGTTAATATCATTTTTTAACGTTTTGCATGTCGTTATTCTAGTAATATTGACAGATTTCTTTGTAAGAAATAGATACATAGCGGCCTATTTTGCAATTTGGGTACCTACGTTCTTGTGGCATATCTGACACAATCTTTGTGGATAAACCATAAGAAAGGGCACTTTTCCTCTTGTTATTAAACAGCTGTATTGTCGTGACTTCGCTCCTGTAGCGTAGCCCAGGATTTGTCCTTTTTCTTGGGATACAAAGGGGCGTTCAGCTTGACCTTGAAACTTCTACTAGCTAAAAATGTTCATAGTCGGTTTAAAGTTTCCATAAATTACCCTTCACAAACATCATCCGTAAATTTTACCTCTAATTGGTATTTTATTATATAACTAAGATAAATCTAACTAAGTAATTATGTGCTGCGATGTTCTCCCGACCGTTAATACTAGTCATTTTGTAAGATTAATTATTATCTAGATTTAAAGCGTGTTTTATAGACTAGGTAGTCAGTAATTGGATGTACCAGCCCTTTAGATGGACGAAGCGATCTTGATTGCGAATATCCGCCGGAAGAAGCAATATTCTTTACTGAGTAAAATATTATTACAAACGACTGCCCTTAATAATAGTGTTACTTACTCACATTTCCTGATACATCCTAACAAGGCCTCTTGGCTCGGCCCCTCGCACGCCTTTTAAAGGACCGGGACTCCAGGGTCCTGAGATTGTCAAAGTGTTACTTAAGTTTTAATAATAATAAGAATGTAAAGAAAATACGAGGAAATCTTTACTAGAATAATAAAAAGGAAATAGGAATAATATAATTAATTTAACTTACTGAACTTGTAACTTCACATAATAACAGACAGCACTATATAACTTCTTATACAAATATTAAAATTTAAACAATAACAACTCTATGCAACATCGGTCCACTAGGAATAAAAACCGCTTTTCTTAAACTACGTAATAATATATTGTGTAGTGCAATTACAAAATGGTTTAGTACGAGTACCTAGCCCAGCGAATGTTGCGATTTCAAGCTAATTATGTTCTAACCGACGAACGACTCCAAAGGAATGCGACTCAGATTATTTTAAAAGCCATTTCGAAGTCAAATAAGTGGCTTATGGAACCGAAGTAAAACGGAATGTTAAAACATATTTCTGATGGAAAGTATCACAGCCTTGCTCGAAAATTGCATGTATTTTCATAAATATATGAAAATATAATTATAAAATTTAAATAATAATATATTAATAACAAAAAAAAATGTAGTAAATATGTTCTCCATATATTTTTATTTCTCATCCTTGAATTTAATCCATCTTTCGGCATTTTAAACACTGTCCAATTTAATTGATGCCCTCTCTCTATGGTAATTGGTAAGTGGTTGACCTCGATGTCCTATAAATATCAACCATAATCATATGTAAAATCGAATGTCGTAATAGTTTTGAATATTATTAATTTTGACTTTGTATATTTAATTGGAAAACCTTAATTACAAGAAAAGAGGTTACTTGAAATTAATTTCAATATTATTCATTGAGCTGAGAAAAAGCTGCTGAATGGCTGAAAATCAAGAGAAAATAATTATAACTAGGTCCCGTATTATTTGAAGGAAAACGTCGTAACCAACATGCAGTGAGCAAGCTTATTTAAGATCACATATCGTCGACCAATCATTCAAAAAATACAGATTTATTTTAGGTACGTAAATATCTGAATAATACCTATAGGCCGCTTAACTGAGACCGTTCCAAAGGTAGCAAGAGAGAAGTTGACAACCATCAGCGAACTATCGACTGACAGGTTACTACACCCGCGGCGACAATAAGTCCTCCTATGTACTTTTAAGGTATGAGGTAGTTTTATGGTAGTTATAAGGTTTTAATAAATAAATAAATACAACCCTTTCCGTACCGCGCAGCTACTTCAGAATGTTCTAGTTAAGCTGTCGGTCTATTAAATAGACGCGATGTTAATTATTTTCTTTATGTGTAGAGCTCTATTAATTCGTGTATTTAAAATCAATAGTACACCATTTTGCAATTAGCTTCGTGTTTGAACTTTATTCGAATTATTCTTAGTTACATAAGAAGTTATTTATTGATGAAAGACCTTTCAAACAATCTTTCGTATCGGATGACCTATCAAAATATTAAAATCGTGGAAGTGGTGGCTCTAGCAAGATAAAACACTTTCCTTTATCTGTCCATGAAATTACCACGGGCATTAAAATAATCGGGTATTATGATTCAGAAAGTTTCGCATTATGCTTTTTTTATTAAGTGGCGTCTCGCAGGTCAATCCAAGTGATTGGCTTCTGCTTAGACGGGCGATCCTGTGGAGACTAAACTATAGCCTCCAGCCAGGCACAAAAAGCTAAACCAAAGCGACCACGCCGAGGGCTACCCTCTATGGGTCGAACCTCAGCTCAGGGCGTCGCTGGGGGGACAACTAGGGCTGGTTCTTTATAAAGTGATTCTGCCATCCGTTCGGAAAAAGCCTACGTGGAGAAGAACGGACAAGAAACTCCAATTTATTAAGTAATTAAATATTTAACTACGGGTCAGCATTGCGCGGGCTTGCTTGAATATCTTGACGAGGTCGTATTATTATATCACCATATAAGCTCTTTGCCGCATTTCTCCGCAGTAATATATATCGAGCTGATATTCCATTTGCTATCAGTTTTCAACTGATACCCGAACAGTAGGAAATGCGACAATCGTGGAAAGGTAAGTGCACGGATTGCATAATCATAATGAACCAGATTATGAGTTCACATGGGTGGCTCGGTGGAAAGTACAAGTGAATCGATTGAGCAGTGAAAGCGTCGCCACGCTTGTAACCTATCGCACTGTGACTCATGTCCAACCAATTAAACCACACCTATACCTTCCTGCAATTAGTACGTAGCTGAAGATTAAGTTACATTGGTCAAGTTATGCGATGTTTTGTAAGGAATAGCCAACAATGTTGTTATTTCTTGTTCCCATTACGTGTGAGCACGCATCATGTTTTGCATCGTGATGTGGCTCTTATTTCGTTGATGAGAAATTATAGCTCATTCATGTCTTCGCTGTTGCAAGTACTCGAAACACGGTCCTTCGGTACACGTAACATATTGTTGTATTGTCTTGTGGCTTATGATTTATAATATGCGTTTTGTGTGGTGCCTAGGAATGTGTGTTTCACAATTTTGTTTTAAAATGTTTTGTGATTTGTTTGCAAAGATTTTGTTCTAAAAGCTGTAGGTAATTACGAAGATAGCTTCTGGTTGTAAAGTTATCTAAAGTTACAAGTTGGAATGCCGTTAAAAGCAATGTCGTTTGATCAATAAATATTCTATCAATGTACCGAACAGGTAGGTCAAGAAACTCCAGAGCATTAGATCCTCCAACATCACACATACTGTAGTAACTGTTAATGAATAAATTGCGTAAATAGAATGCACGCATGGTCGACCTGCGGCTAATGTAATAGACCTGGTCATAACATCCACGATTTCTTTCGCAACATCCATCACAAGCATTTGTCGTGTGATATCGGATGTTGCGGAATCACATCCATATATTATATCCTAAGGCCATCACTAATAATCTTGCTTAATCTTCGTTTGACCTCTAATATTGTAATTAGCTGCTTTTAAATATAATTTGACATTTGTATTTGACTTGTCCGTGGTTTCAAGCTATCAAAGGGTGGTATTTTAATGGAGCCTATTATATATTCTGAAGGTATCTTGAATTAATGAAGTAGTTTTGTAAGATTTGACTTTGTATTCTGATCGCGTTTTCGTCGCGCGTTTGTTGGTACTTTGAGGTGGAAATTGATACGTTGACCATGTGTTACTCCTTCGACTAATTATTCCTAACTTAACACTAGTTATAGCCAGCATAAATCACTTTATACAAGAAGTAAACGCGAACCTATAACAAATAAAAAAAAAAAAAAAAAAAAGTAAGTTGGTGTCAAAAACACAAACTTATCTGACCTTCAGACTCCACCAATTCAGTAGTAATCAATTCAAAACAGATCAGAGAGTCGTTAAGACAATGATTTCTTTAAGTAATGTTTACTCACTGCATAGTGAAGTTATCAACGACTTCCTTTCAAATATGCATTTATACGACTCAACTTATACTTAATGATTTTATGATTCATAATAATTTACTTGATAGGCCATATTTACTACATATCAAGCTTATACTCGTGAACTCAGAGCGTAGTCGACCAACAGATTAAAATTGTTGTACTAGTTCTCAAACGATTTCTTAATTAAATTATCAAACAATATAACGACCAATTCATTCAAATCTTTACTTTGTTTCAACTTCACTGTAACACATAAAAATATAGCTTTAGACACTTAAAAGCCCTAATTAATTCTAAATCTTCTGATAAAGACAATTTAAGAACTACTCTATCATAAATAAATAATGCCATTGCTATACACTCACACATTACTCATTATGAACCCAAAACAGGTTTCAATAAAACTAATAATGTTGAAAGAAACAAACGGCAAGGTCATTAATGTCATAAACATTGAAATTATTTAACAATTATAACATAATCAAGAAATGTTGCGAAATGCCTAGTAGTTTTCACGGTCAATACAATGATGCAATTTGAGGTCAGCAACAGCATGTGAGAACGTTTTGCTTATTTTTTGGAGGTTGTCTTCTTTATTAGAAAGTGAAATTAGCAACGGGCTGTTTTTGTATTTTTTTCAGAGCTTCATCATATTTGTGCGGGCATAAGCAGATAGCATAATAAAATAGAATTTAAACGTAACTAGTAAAATGAGGTTGCATTGCTGGTAACTCTACGGGGAATACGGGCATAATGGCCTGCAATAAGTTCATGCAATGGTATTATTCGTAATTGACCCACTAAATGCTAGGTACTTTACTAATTACGGTTTCAACAATTATCTTAAACTCGTCTTAACCCTTAAGCCTATCCAAACAGCAGCCTTCGAGTAGATTCACATACATTAATTCCACAATTGTAATCACACATCATTTGAGGCTGCCGACCTTGACCCAAAGCCATCTGTGACCCTATACTTAAAGAAAAAGGCATGTAAGTAGTTGTACGTCTTGTACCATACAATTTGTTGTATCTACTTACTTGGATCAAAAGTTTCAGGCCAAGAGGTGCGGCTGGGTCATAATGTCAAGAAGAGTATGACGAAAACCAAAAACAAAATACAATTAAATGATAATTATGTTATGTAATAATAAATTAATCGATTAGCTAGGCCATAAAGTCAACTGCGGAGGTCCGGGACTCGTATTGTGTCCAATATATTTCTTGTAAACAAACACTATGTCTTCATAGTTGGTATATATTGCATAGAAGAAATGATATCTAACAACCAATTAGCCAATGTAGATCTGAAATTAATCAGGTACATTAAAATAAACGCAATTTTATAATGACCTATTGTATGAATGAAGAAATCTATTGTAAGTTACAAAGCCATTAGGTAAAGCACCTACACAATAGTCTCTTCATAGGTATTATTTACAATAACAGTAACACATACGTAATAAAATTTAATAAATACAAGCATAAAACTATTTTCCTCAAGACAATCGTATATAAAAAGTAAAGTGGCACCGTTTATCTGCCTAATGTGACAAACGGACCGGATTGAGCAAGCTTGCGCGACTCGCGAACGTCGTTATGCAACGAGAATGTCGGCCAGTAACATTTCGGAAGTAGCTATTGTGCGAGAACACACCTGCGATTCATGCTTTACGACGCACGCGGTTCACGAGTTGTGGATTTTTTGAAGATGATCTGATTATGTTGGTGCTATTGTTTTTTTTTATTTTTTCTCACGGTTTCTTAATTTGATTAGGGAAACCGGCAAATCGGATGCCTTTTCTTAGCAATAAGGTCTACGATTCCTAGTAAAAGACTCTGGTGCTCATTTGCAATTGCATAAATATGTCTTCTTTTGAAATTAAGATACATATTATAAAAAAGCACTGTTATGTGAAGTCAAGTTCATCCAGGTCAATCCAGCCAGAACAAATAAGGTTACAACAAGCATAAAAAGTATGTAAAAGTAGAAAAAGATTTCAGAATTTACCAGAGTAGAGACATACAAGAAATTGATGAAATATTCAAACCTAAATGGCAAGGTCAAATGTTAAATTAAAAAATGACCTTATAACTTTAACATTTAATATAAAATTTTATGTAAACCGTTATTAGCTTACAAAGATAAAAAATAACATTAATTTATTCTACCAATTTGTGTTCCGCGCAGCATATCTACGCGGATGAGGAAGCTGATCAGCCGGTTACTGCAAAACAAACTTACCGCTCTTATGCAATGAGTACATTATCAGTTGTATGTTATATATGTCGGTGCATTGCCGCCGTGTTATGTACTGCAATTCGCGAATCTTTGCAGAATCTGTTGTCATCCAATAAAAAGTTTAAATACTTTTTGGTGTAGCCCTTTTATATTTAACCTAAATATTTTGGGTCCGGTTTTAAATTATGGGATAGCCTATAGCGATAAACATATCGTTTTTGACTATGTTCAATTGTAAGATTGATTGAAAACTTTTTATTAAAAATTATGATAAACCATGACCAGTCAAGTTAGAAGATAATATGCTTATCTTCCATATAACTGATATGCACTGATAAACGGCCCTTTTTAAATACAAGTAAAGTAAATAAAAACAGACCTCACCGTTTTGTAAACAACGCTAAAACACTACCATTTTCTGGGAAAGGTGCACAAGTTTTCTCAGAAAGAAAATAAATAATTTATATAATTATTAACTTACCGGATATTTGCAATGCAGTTATTCCAACAAAAAATAACCACTGTACACTTGTTATCATTTTTATGTTCTAGAATTATTTTCATATATAACTTGAAACTTCTATAGAAACAAATGTTTTTTTACACTATTTTATTTTTGTATATTAAAGCATTTTTATATATAAAATCACAGAAAATAGATCACACTAAAAATTATACATATATTTTTTTAAATAAAATTCCACGCAGTTTACGTAAATTAATTTTAATTTAAATATTTGTGTGCCTTAAATGCGTGTGCCACGTGCGTATTCCGTACGGGTACTGAACAAGCGAAAGTGTTTGCATGATGTTGACCCTCGCTCGTACCTGACTTCCCCCCTTTTGCATAAGATGACTGCGAATTCGACAAGAATTCGGTCACTCTTTGTATAATTCCTACATGCCACATTTTCTGTTAATTTTATATTTTTAAGGCCTTTTTTAAAATGTAATTAGGTAGGTTTATAGATAGAACATGTTGATCCTTATTAAAAAGACCTCTGAATTGTTTAGCAACTTAAAAAGAGAATCTTAATTAAAATTGTGTATAGATAATTTAAATTTGGAAGCTAACCTGACATTTTTAAGTTACCGTTATTCCATTAATTCTAATGCCTGAAAAATAAGCACCATTTTTGCAAATACATATATGTAAGTACCATTTATATTAAACTATTTACAAGCACTTTTGCATACTCAAAGAGTCAGTAATTTCTGCAAATAAGCGATTCGCATAAAAGGCGTGGTCCAAAACTCCAAACATGACTTCTTTATTGGTTCTCTGCGTAAAAAAACTGATTCGGTTACATAAACCGGAATGACTACGGAGAATTCCGACAAAAACACAATTTTCTTACATAAGTTACTATAATATTAAAGTTTTTGATAAATGGACCTACTTTTATACGTGACATGATGACTTACTCTTTTCAGTTACTTTTTTTGAAGTGTTTTTTGTTGATATTAGATAAACTAGTTATTTAAAATACTAATTTAGTTTCATCATTTATAATTACCTAAATTATGCAACGAATGCAACTCATTCTGTATATTACAGTCTTCATTACAGTGTTGTTATTTTAACCTATTTACCGACATAGCATTAGATTGAGATAGTTCAAAGAATTTTGAAGAACAAGTTTTGAAGTTCACGTTCTATTTCAGATGTTTCAGGTGACTGTTGGTCCATGTTAAGGATTAAGTTTACAAGTCTTGGTTCAGCATTCAATTTCAATAAATTATTTGTCAACGTTTATGAATACAAAGAAGAGCCATCTTAACCTCCGTGTAGGTTACAATAGGCATTATTATAAGGCATGTACTGACACGGTAACCTGTGCACCTATTGTGGTAGGCATTGACCAACCGCAGGAATAATCGTGAGTTCACGACATCGTGATCGAGTGTCGGATGTCGGCGATATAAGACAACTGGACAAGTTGTCAATTGATTGATGTCGACAATTTATTTATTTATCTAAGGATCACCAACGAGTAACATAACAAAAACTTACAGAAAAAATATAAATTAAAAAACATTATCATGATATGCACACTCAGTTATAACAATCACACTTAGGTAATTTTTATAATGTCGTTTAAAAATAATGAATATTAGGTAAGTACTCATTAGGTATTACCGAATTACCACCGTTTAGTTGCGATTATGGAATTACTGGAATCCAACATCGCAACTAAAAGGTGGTAATTAAGTTGATATTTAATTAGGTAATACAAATTTTGCATATCTGTGTGATTGGGAACTAACAGGGTTGTATCGTGGCCTTTATGCATACGCTAAGTTAGTGTAAACATTAATATTCAGTTACTAAAAATAGAGTTGAAATTATTTTAATTACCAATATCGAATGTTCCAGACCCGTCGAGAGCTTTCATCATAGGTATCGAGTTTATAACTTACGTCAATAAATGATAAGGCCCGGAGCACAATTGTACGTAATCCATGCGGCATTGCCCAATTCGCGGATGGCGGCTAAATAAGGCCATGGATGCAACTTGAATGCTGCGCGGTGTTGCAACCAAGAATTGAGGATAGCGACAAGGATGTGGGGAAAGCCCATGCGAATGTCCGCTTGTCTGCTCCGTCATTATCAATAGCTCCGTTGTCCGGTGGCATGGTTTGGAAATATTTAAATATAGCCTGTTTTGATAGCATCCTGGTATTTAGAATTGATGGTAAGAATTTGACACGAGTTGCCTAATTTTGAAAAAATACTGTTCTCACACCGTAATTATGTCATCATCATCATCAACATTTTAACGCTACCCACCCATCCCACCAACCAGTGCGGGTTCACTGGGCAAGCTTGGTGGATTACGGCCCATTCCCTCTCACAGAGAGGAGGCCTGTGTCCCAGCAGTGTGAACATTAAAAAGCTGATTATGATATATGACCTATCCTACTGCTGGGATACAGGCCTCCTCTCTGTGAGAGGATGTCACATGTCTTCGAATTTTTGGTTCTAAGACAGGGCAGGGTTTTCTCACGATGTTTTCCTTCACCGTTTTTAGAGCAGTGGGGATGTAATAATTTACACAAAGTAATGTGGCTGCCTGGGTTCGAACCCATCACCTGCAACACTTAAGCCGCGGCCGTTACCTGTGGACTACTACTGGTCATCGTAGCCGAAATATATGTTATTTGGTCAATATATTGCTATTACGAGGGGCTCGTGCCTAAGTCATAAAACCGCTCGGGTCGATCTTCAAGGCTAAATAATGCTCGTCGAGGTTGGTCCATGGTTGGGTGACTCGTTTGCCATACCTATTATTGGAATCAAATATAAAACTCACAATGTTAGGACCCTTTAATATTAATTTTATTTTTTATCCGTGGTGCTAGGCAACTGGGCTTATTCCAGTTGTAAGCGATCCTTTGTGCGTATTGGCCTTGTTTTTGTCCTGTCTCCTGCTTGATATGGAGGGAAGTGGAATATACGTTTTTGTTTTCCTACTCCTCCTTTATTCATTTCTGATTAATTTCGTTGCGGGATCGACATTAAGACATGACACAAAGACATTTAAATTCATTATCTGGGACTTCGTCGAGCTTCATTGCCTCGGCGCTTTTCTGGTGGTCGCCACTGTTGATTCTGGCTTTCAGGAGTTGCAGTGGAGGAGAACACTCCATGCCTTGGAAGCCACCTATAGCTATTGGTCCTGGTTGTTCATATAAATGCGAAAGTTTGGATGGATGGATGAATGTTTGTTTGTTACTCAATCACGATTGTACGGCTGACCGAATTTAGATGAAATTTGGCACAGAGATAGATTATAGTCTGGAAAATTAATAATAGCACATAGGCTACCTTTTTAGGATAATTGTCTATTTAAGCGCAGGCGAAGCCGCTGGCAGAAGCTAGTTATATTATAAAGAGGAAAGATTTGTTTGTGAAGGAGAATGCCCATTTTGTAAGGGAACTTGGGCCCCTTTGAAAAAATGCTTGCATCTTGATGAATTTGGTTGTATATTGTAGAAAAACATGTTATATTCATAATTAGAAAACTTTTTTTATGGGGTTCACGAGATATAACATTGTTTCTGTTCTTGAAATGTACCCTTATTACAATGCAATAAGTTGCATACAAATGTCCAAGTGAAGGAACCTGATCTGTTGTTGTCTGTACATATAAAGTAAAGGACACGGATGAAAGAAAACACATAATATAAATCCTATTTTTGTATAATATTGAAATCACAGACAGGATACCTCATAAGGGGCCTGTGTATGGGCAATCTCCAATATTTTGTTTCCTTAATTTTTTCCAATCCGGGTTTCGTCCAGGACATAGTACTACAACAGCTCTTGTAAACATTACGGACGATATTAGACTTGGTATGGAAAATGGAAATCTGACGGTTCTTTCCTTATTAGACTTCAGCAATGCTTTTAACACCGTCGATTTTGATAGCTTACTCGGCATACTTGGCTCTCTTAACATATCTCCAACGGCAATTGATTGGTTTCGTAGTTACCTGTGTGGCCGCCGACAACGTATTTGCATTGAAGATTCTTCTTCGTCATGGTGCAATACCTCTGCAGGCGTACCACAGGGGGGCGTTCTATCTCCTCTGCTCTTCGCTATTTTTATTAATTCTATTTCCAATGAACTTCTATCGTCTTACCACCTTTACGCTGACGATCTGCAAATTTATTCGCAAGCTCCGGTAGAAGAATTGTCTGAGGCAGTTGATATGGTCAATAAAGATTTAGATCGTATTTCTGATTGGAGTTTGACTCACGGTCTGAAGGTAAATCCTACGAAGACTCAAGTCATTGTTGGTTTACGCAAATATGACCATGTTTCTGAATTTAGAATTAAGCTCAAGTGGCTGCCAATCCGCCTTCGCCGGAATGCCCATGTTTTATCTTTACTCTACAGTATTCTGTTTGTTCCTACAACCCCCTATTATCTCAAAGAACGCTTTAAGTTCCTTCATGACACACATTCTAGACACTTGAGATCATCGGAGAATTTGAAACTTTTGATGCCTGCTCATTCCACTAAGTTTTACGACAAATCGTTTACGGTCCAGGCTGTGCGATTGTGGAATGAGTTGCCGTTGCCTGTTAGACAAGCCCAGTCACTGGCTTCTTTTAAGAACCTAGTTAAAAACCACTTCCTTTCTCTCTAACGCTTTTATATTGGGTCTAATTACTTTCATCATTATTATTTACTTCTTTTTTTTTGTCCCTCCTTTCTTTGAATTTGTTAACATGTAATATTATTTATGTATGTAAGTATATATCTAAGTATATGTATATTTAAGTTTATGGATAGTATTTATTATAAAAATATATTTTTGAATATATATATATGTTTTAATGTAATAGCAGTACACCACAGACTACCCCCATTTTCATTGTAAGTTCTTTCAGTCCATCCAAAGGTTGTCTGGTAGATATCGCTGTCAGCGATAAGACCGCCTTTGTACCCGTATAATTAAGTTTTTCTTATAAAATAGATATGTAACTTTTATGGTGTACAATAAAGTATATTCTATTCTATTCTATTATTCCTGAGTAACATAGGCTATTTTCATCGCGAAAAAGGGTTCTGTGGGGTGGAGCACGTTAGCGAAGCCGCGGGGAAAAGCTAGTTGTAGATATTTTATAGACGCCTAAGAAGCCTGAAAATATTACCACCATGAGTCTCACCAGAAAAACCTAGGTAGATGAAAAAAACCTTAGTAAACACCTAATATGTGGTGATAAGCACGTTATATTATGTACACACCGATGTCAAGTGTGACGTCAATTTGTTTCTAGAATATTCTGCAGAGAAAGGTTTGAAGTTGCTACCCTAGATTTAAGACAATCTTACTTCATCACAATCATCAAATCAGGAAAACTTGCACTGTGTGGCGCCTGTTACGCATCCGTTTATATGTGGAGCACACTCACGGATAGTGCCGGTTCAAGACTCAGATTAGGCAATGCATACACCTGCTTGTAACTACAGTTTCAATGAATTTTGATGTAAACTTACATAAACATAGGATTGAGTAAGAAAGGTTATCAAGATTCGCGAAATACGGAAGAAGGAACTGAACATATTGGTTACCGGTTACCTTGCTATAAGTACCTCTGTGGTTTACATTAAACTTTCAAGAGCATGTACTTGAAAAGTCAAGTTTGGATCGAAAATAAATATTAGAATGCATAACCGGATGATTAGATACTTCAGTAAGTAGGCAATTATTGCTGTGCCAAGAATAGGAATGTAGCGAGAAACTATAAATATTAGTTTTGGAGGTTAAATTACACCAACGTAAATATATAAAACTGATCATTAAATTGCAGAAGTCGCTATCAATATCGTAAGAGTGTAATAAAATTGCACATCAAATGAAACAACGTTCAAAATATGGAGTCATATAAACCTGTACCGATCAGCTATTAATGCGCTACCACGAGCAAATCACCGCGTTAGCCGTTTTTCGTGCAGTTTTTTGGAGCTATCTACTAGTTATTTAAAAAAAAATTGTGAATTAATAAAAATACATTAAAATTCTACATAATATTAATACCAAAATAGTAGATTTCTTTTTTTTTTTATGTAGTATATGTTTCATAAATCTCCTTCCAACAAAACCCTGAACATGAGAAATAATAATTGATAGCATGTATCTCCTCGTAAAGTATTCAATAATTAATTTTTCTACCAACACTAATGGATAGACAATTTAATAACGAACATTTTTGTCATATTTTTTTTCAAATGACCAAAATTCGATTTTATATAGATTTTATTCTAAAATCTGGGCGTATTCACTACTGTAATTCATGCGCCACCAGTGCCGCTAGGCCAATAGGAATGCTCATATCTCCTGCTGATTTTTCGGTCAGAGTACGGCCTTAACTATTGCAACGGTTGCAAATCCTTAAGATAGAATATATAGGTATAGTGGAAAATTTATATTTCTCCCGAAATAAAACGCGGACGGGTCACCATGCTACCTACCGTACTGACTAAGTAATCTCTTCTTTAATAATCTATATAGGCTAGGAGGAGCTCGTGGCTAAATAATAACAGCCGCACGGGTCGATCTTCAAGGTTAAGCAACGCTTGCTGAGGTTGGTCCGTGGATGGGTGACCATTTCAACATACCGAGTTTCCTCCGTGCCTTGGAAAGCACGTTAAGCCGTTGGTCCCGGCTGTCATTTGAAGATCTTTGACAGTCGTAACGGGTAGTCAGAAGCTTGAGATCTAACACCAGTATTGCCAAGGGGTATAGTGTTACCCAGTTGTGTAGGTCACTGGGTTGTGGTCAGATAGGCCGTCGCTCCATGTAAAACTCTGGTACCCAGCTGAATCCGGTAAGACTGGAAGCCGACCCCAACATCAATTGGGAAAAGGCTAGGCAGATGAATAATCTATGTAGGCTACCTAGGTGATTATGCGGCAAGCCTGAAGTATGTTCATGTCTGATGGTTTCTGGAGCTACGATCTTCGTAGTGTGGCTGAAGATCTAGCAATTAACTTGCAACTGTATGTCTATATCAAGCAGAGGACATAGCTATGAAATAGGCCAGCACCAGACAGCAACTGTCCGTCTGAAATTGACCTTTCTAGTGCAGCCGTAAGGCAGGCCTTTTTAGTTTGTGTGAATCTCATGAACTGTCGTCAAATAAATATTGTTCTTTCTTTCTTTTAAGTATAGGCGTCAATGTTCCTATAGGTGAAGCTGCATGCCGAAATACAGCTCTCACCTAGTTCGGCTGCAGATGATCCCTCTGTCAATTATTGTAAACGAACGTATTTTTAAGTCATTAATAATCTAAATTGTGAAATGTTGTCTCACATTTTTTTTTATATGCTAATGATGGTCATGAGCATATTAGTCAACTGATGTTGTTCCACTGCTGGGTGAAGATGTCGTCCATAGCCTTTCACTCAGCCCGGTGTGAGTCCTTCTCCGACCAATCCGTCTTATTTGTATGTTAAAGGAAAACAAATAGTAGAATAAACAAACAATTTGTTCTATAGCCTTTTAATGTCTTGTCTTAAGTAATGAGAGCTTCTTTTTCTTTTGCTCTTCTTCTGGTTGGTACCGCGTGCAAACGAAGGCTCCGAGTTCGTGCTGAAGAAATATAACCCCTTCACACTGAAAGAACAGAAAGTAGGTTTAATAAAAACAAGTAAAATTTAAAAAAACCTCCAACACTTTTCATGCCTCTTAATGTATCTAGTAGTAGCCACGCTTCGATAGACAATCTTTTGAAATCGAAAACACCCCGATTCAAATAGTAGGTAAAACGCCCATAACTTTAGAACGGCTAAACCGTATTTTCATCAAACATAGCTAAGAACACTCTCGATAAAGTCAGCCGTCAGTCGGACTTTGTGACAGACAGATACAAAATACACAAATACAGAGGTACACACGTCAAACTTAATATAATATCTCTCTTTTTCCGTAACTTAACTTAACTTAGGTACACTTCAAACACAAAAAAACAGCTTAGGATTCTAAATAAGTATCTAATCCCAAGAACAAGCTAAAATATTACGAATAAATATTATCAAAATTTTAGTTGGTAGTTAGATAATAATATGCTAGCGGCATTGCCACAATTTCATTAATTTATAGCTTTGTGATGTTGATCAATATCACGATACGATGCTGAACTCTAAATCAAACAGAGTTGTAAATGGAAATTCTTAACTTAAGAGAAAAAAAACTCTAACACTTTTTAATATCTACGTAAACGTAATGATGTGCCTCTACCTTCCTACGTTACTTACTTGCCTATACACTACTCATCATATTTTCTGAATGGAACCTCATTACTTTGACTAAAGTTACCCGCAGTTTGAGCAGCGGTCGAGCGGTAAAGATCCGCGTAAAGTCCCTTATCGTGCCAAACTGTGATGCAAGAGTAGAACTGGTTATGTACGTGGGACACTCAGAAAGTTTTGCGAAACTAAAAAAAATTGTTCTATACGTACATATATTTTTATTAAATCTTTTCAAAGTACTTTCCACCAGCCTCTATACAAAGATTCATGCGCCTAAACCAGTTTTCAAAACACTTTTTCCAGTCCGCCGCAGACACCTCGTTTACAGCCTGCTCGAACGCAGCCAGCGCATCTTCCGGCGACGAAAATTGTATCCCTTTGAGCTGATTTTTTATTTTTGGGAATAAAAAGAAGTCACACGGTGCTAGATCAGGGCTGTAAGGAGGGTGACCCAGGAGTTTGACTGGCGTGCTGTCCAGGAAGTCCCTCGTTTTGAGTGCGGTGTGCGCAGGTGCATTGTCGTGGTGGAGCAGTAGCCCGCGGAGCCCTGTGTTTGGTCGCTTGTTGCTTATAACAGAGAAAACTTCTGGCAAACATTTGGTAGTATACCATTCGGCATTAATGCTTCTTTGATCCCGTAAGGGAATTGATACCAAGTGGCCAGTCAAATTAAAAAAGCTAGCGATCAAAATCTTACCCCCGCTTCAAGATCGCTTCACTTTGGTAGGCGTTGGCTCATTTTGTAACACCCAAACAGTCGACTGGCGCTTGGTTTCTGGGTCGTATTGATAAATCCAGGACTCATCACCTGTAACGATGTCGTAAACACGCCGAGACGAGCCTGCTTCAAATTTGTTAAGCATATCACGGCACCATTCCACCCGGGCCTGCTTCTGAGCATCGGTGAGGTTGTGCGGCACCCAGCGTGATACTATCCTCCTCACGCGAAGATGGCTGTGTAGAATCTCGTGAACGCTTCCCGATCCAATCTTCAATATGTGTTGAATCTCCTGATATGTAATTCGCCTATTGTCTTGGATTAAATTTTTCACTGCTAGCACGTTTTCTTCGGTAACAGCCGTCAAAGGGCGACCGCTTCTTTCGTCATCCCCCAAAGTTGGTCGACCGCGCTTGAATTCGTTATACCAACGATACACGGTTGCCTTGGAAGGGCCTTCATCCATGAATGCCATTTGAAGTCTATCGTACGATTCATCCGGTTTCAGGCGACACTTGAAATCGTATAAAATCATAGCTCTAAAATGTTCCCGGCGCAGATCCATATTTCAGTGAGACACAATACTTTGAATTAACTCGCAAAAAATGTGGAGGGAAATTTTGAAATTGGAACTTACTTATTTTTACTTATAAATAATCATATTTTCGAAAAACATTATAACTGGCCAGTCTCCCATATATAAAAACTTTTTTTCGCAATACTTTCTGAGGGGCCTGGTATATTATGAAGGAAAGCCGAACCTATTATAACACTGTTTAAAGACAAAATCAAGGAAAAGTTTTATAAAACTGATGTCATTTTTATATATTTTATACCTGTAAAGGGTAGCATCATTGTCGTAACAAATGAAAAACAAAAGGTCATCCACCCAATTGACCTGTGCGTACTATTTCTCATTTGTTTTCAAATTTCCAGATTTGTTCTACAATTGTTTTGAGTCTCAAACCATAGAGCAACACGGACCACCGGCGGTCCGCCGGTGGTCCGTGTTGCTCTATGTCTCAAACCCATAACTTAGGTATTATAAATTTTTATTTTGCGAAATACCAGTGAGGTCCCTCAGTTCACTCGCATATATAAAATTGTTATTTTAAGTTACCTATAGTATAATAAACACTTGTAATTATACCATCGTCACAAGAAGGAAGTAAGGCTGAAGAAAAGGGAAACGGTACATAGTGAAAGTATGGAAGTGTTTCGATGCCAGCACTAATCATAGAACTGGCAAATTGCTCATAATGCTATTCACTATTGTTGAGAAAAAGGAGTTTAACGGTAAGTGAAGAATTTACTTGGACTGTGCCAAGAAATTATGGGTAGCGGCTTATGACCGGCAGTGGACTGCTATTAATGATAGGCTGATAATAGTGATGTACCAAGAAAATAAATCACTCAAACTGCCAAAATTAGCAATAAATGGAAACCGCCCAAAATAGCCATATTTAGATGACCTTCGGTCTTTTGCAGATTTTTTGATAGGTCTATCTAGGTAAATCAGTAAGAATGTCAACCATTTAAATAATGCAAACCAGCTTTAAAATAAGACAATTTAAAGTAACGTTACTTCTCCGACTCAAGCATTGCAAATAAGTGTTATTTCTCAAATGCCAGTCTGATTTATCTATCCCAGTTTTGTAACATGCACTCAATTTGCAACCTTTGCAAAATACTTACTTTCTAGGAACATATTCTCCGAAGAGCACTTCATCTGCAGAGTTGAACATCTCGCACCATCCGATCATGTAGATGATCCAGGAGTAGCACTTGGTTGCGTAGAAACCAACGTCTGAAGTTATCGATTCTGCATAGTACATCGGCGCTCTGCCGTGGTTGCAGCCGGATTTAGCTGAGGAAAGGAATTATTAGAAATAAGGATAGTGAACTAAAAGTGAATAACAAACTTAAAAAAAGCAAATGGATTATTCTGCCAATTCAAAAAATATTTGTGTCGGAAAATAAAGAGATTTTTTTTTGCCATGCATACATACATAGGTAATGGTTTGGAGCACAGATTACCTCCCATAAAGGGTAATCTCTGGTTTGGCGAAATCTTAAGAAATGATTCCTGTTTAATGTATTTTTACAAAATTTTAAGAGAGCTTGAAAATTAACTCGCTTTTATAACTATATATAGAGAGGAAGCTGGCAGGGTTTTAATTAAACTTATCAGGGCAAAAAGTTGACTCTGGACAAATCGATTTAGAGAAAGCCCACAATTTCTTCTCCAGATTTGCCTATTTATGTCATTTTGTCCAAGATTTGTTCTCGGTGTTCTCTAATAACTTTTCGCTCTGCTTTGCTCGCTTGCGTACGCTAGCTCTATTTCTACAAAAACTGTTTTTTTGTCGTAACTTAATTGCAAATATAACCCGCCATGTTATAAAACACTCACTTTGTTCTTTTGTTGCCTTACAGCCAGGCTGTGTGATGCCCCCGTTAGCGTAGAAGTCGACTTGTCCACAGGCTTCCAACTTGCCCTTCTCCAGGGCGTTAGTATGAAGACAATCCACAAACTTTGCGTCTTCTCTGTCTACTTTCTTGTTATTGTCGGTAGTCACGAACAGAGGCATAGCTGGATCCAGTGCTGCAGAATATTTGTTAGAGCAAGGTTCATATTAATTAGTTCTAATCAATCAATCTGCGACTGCGAACCGGAAAAGCAAGTTGGAAGGCCTCCCACCAGGTGAACCGTTGACCTGATGAAGGTTGCGGGGATCCACTGGATGCGGGGATCGGTCAATGTGGGGACGCTTAGCGGAGGCTTATGTCCAGCAGTAGACGTCTTTCGGCTGATATGATGATGATGATGAATCAATCTGCCTAGCCTTTGTTCAACTAACTTTTGGAGTCGACTGCTAGCCGAACCGGATTCAGCTGAGTGCTAGTCTTACTAATATTATAAATGTGAAAGTTTGGATCATCATGACAATCATGCCAGAATGCCTGAACGGAAAGATATAGATTCTAATCTGGAATAGCATATAGGCTACTTTTTAACCCGCTATAATATTCCCTTGGGATGATAAAAACTTTTCACGCAGGCGAAGCCGCCGGCAGAAGCTAGGATTAATATTATAAATGCGAAAGTTTGGATGGATGGACGTATGGATGGATGTTTGTTACTCAATCACGCCATAACGGCGGTAAGGATCTGGATGGAATTTGGCAAAGAGATAGATTATAGTCTGGCAATAGCTTATAGGCTACTTTTTATCCCAGATTTAACATAGAGTGACTGCCTATCCGACCCTTACTAACCAGTTCCTAGGTTACACGATACTTCTTGAGAAGACTGCTTTTAGATTGCCTGGCTTCTGACTATCCCTAACGACTGACAAAGATGTACAAACAACAGCTTAACATACTTTTCGAAGCACGGAGGAATCTCACTAAGTAAAGGTCACCATCCACCGACTGACATTGAAAAGCATTGCTTAACCTTGATGATCGACCCGTGCATGCTGTTTAATTTAATTAGTTTTATGAGACAAGATAAAAACTGAGGCTTCAGTCTGTGATTTATTTACAGCTAATCTAATTAGTGTATATTGTCCCACTGCAGGGAAAAAGTCTGCCTCTCCGATTCCCACACAATTATATTTTCTGCTAGTATGAGCGAGTTCCTTCGGTAGGAATCAAGCCCTTAATTACTATACTTTACATTACTCATAATTTTATTAAATCACACTAACACTGCTAAAAGATGCTAGTATAATTTCAGCTTACCGTGCCTTAATGAAGTTACTGGCAAAGAGTCGCACGGGTGAACGTTAAAACGTTTTATTATTACTAACAGGGGAAAAATGCCTATGCAGAGTTGTTGCTCAATGGAATAATAAAATTTCTTACAGAACAATACAGGAAGCATCTTCAACGAGGCCAGGGTCTTCGGGTTTCTTTGCCTCTACTGCTGAACTTAGACCACTCCTAGCTTCGTCACAACACCTGATCCTCTGCCTTCATCATCCAGTCTGTCCCAGCCACCTTATTAAAGTAGTCAGTCCATCTACTCGGTGTCCAATGCTACACTTGCCGATCCACTCTTATTAAAATCTTTATTTAATATTTACCAGTGATTCTCTCCAATTGCCCACATTCCAAATTATCACCGATAAACCCGGCCGTCTGCCCTCCAAGGCTGAACCCGATTACATGGAACTGTGTGAGGTTGAAGCCATACTTCTGGACCAGCTGGTCAATCAGTTGGGCAGTACACATGCCCACAAGCTCTGTGTTGCGAGCAGCTTCGATGTAGCACGGCTCTCGGGCTATTGGGTTGTAGTCCACTGATATTATGTTGTAGTTGCAGCATTGCATGTAAGCTGGAAGATTTTTTTAAATTACTATTGTATATTAAATTCTGACGGAGTCGGGAACGATCTAATTTTAGGCTTAAATTGATCATTTTTGGGTAACAACAAAGACATTTAAGGTTTTGATAAAACGAATACTGCTGTAAACTATAGGTATCGACAATATAAGAGTAGATCAATTACATTTCATAAAGCAAAGCGTAGTAAAGCGCGTAGGCACTAAAAACGTTAATTTGTTATGTAGAAATTATTCGCCAATCATTATATAAATAATAACTGTTTCTAAAAATGATTGTACTCATACGTATGTGATAACTTCTCGTATTTTCTCATTGAGATAATATGTACTGCGCGTAGTACATTATTACCTCAATGTATTTTCAGCATTATTAAAACACAACATGAAACCTTTTTGTTGCTGTTTTATACCAAAACTGGCGTTTCAATGACAACATATTTTTGAAACGCCAATAAAGGAGAAGCACCAAAAAGTATTAATCAAAAACCCAAAAATCGATACGAACTAACTGTATGCAGATCGATTGCTTTTAACAAGCGAAGCGAAAGTCACATACCCCAAATCCATGGGGTATCGTAGCTATAGGCTGACTGCATGAAAAATCATTATTTACTAAGGATTTTTTTAACTCTATCACCAAAGTCATGCTGTCCACTGACACGTAGAAGACTATGACACGACGATGACACTATAGAAGCTACCATGCTATAGCATGTAAATACACAAAAAGAAAACCCCATCGAGTTGGTTTAGAGCTTGTTGTGTAGATAAATACTGTATTTCTGTTTAAGGAATGAGAAGCCACCAAAGTCAGCTTTTTGTTACAAAATGTTGTTCCGAAGAATTTTATAACTTCCCATTGGCCTATGAACTTTGATTTGGTGATAATTTTTATTACGAGTATTACGTATATTTTACCAACAAATTCCAATATATCGATAAATCGGATTTTCTTTGAAATTCTCTCAGTTCCTATTACAACCAACTTGATTATGCGGTTTGTACGGAACCTTATATACATTTTAAGATTCGGTTATGCGAGTTTAGTAAACTGAGTTTAAAAAAATGTCAATTTTACGACATTGAAAACGGCTATGCTTTTTCTTCTTCTTTAATCAGCCCTCATTACTGAGGGTCGTGGTCACTGGACCCCTTTAAGCGGACAATCTGCCTCCATCGACTCCGGTCCAAAGTTGCCATCACCACTTGCTGAAATTTGCTTGAGTACGTAGCTTCTTTCACTTAGTCAGACCATCGTGGCGACCGGCCTCGTGCTCTTTTCCCTTCGGTATTGCCAACAAGGACCACTTTTTCTAGACTTCCATCTCCCCTTCGCATTAAGTGACTGAAATAGGTCAAAATACGCTGTATACGCGGCATACTGTAGACAATCTGGTCTTGATATCGAGTTGGGAAAGGATATACACATTTGTGCGTTTGGCTGTCCATGGTATTCGGAGCATCCGCCTCCAGCACCACATTTCGAAAGCCTTCTTTGTCTACCCTTTTTTTAGCGCTATGCTTTTACGATGCATGATTAGTTTTTTTAATATTTATCATATTAGCCTATACTGTCCCTCTGCTGGAAAAGGCCAAATCCTTTCAAGTATTCTTATCCTGAGCCAACTCGAACCAGCCCAATGTTATTAAATTCAATGGGGTCTAGGTCATCTCGCCACCCAAGAAAGAGGTGATAAAGACACAATGATTCGCAATAAAATTAATTTGGCTGACGGAGTCAGGTAACGACCTTATTTAGTTTAAAATTGAAAATTGTTGACCAATTAACAAAAAAAATATACGTACGTGTTAATAAACACTAATTTAGCTGTAAAGACTCAGGTATACGAGTATTAATTAAAATTCGTTTTTGTAAAGCGCGTAGGTACTAACAATGTTATTTTGTTATACAAAATTATTGGCCAATCATGATAGACATAATAACTCAAAAAATATTGTACTCATACGACTATGTGATAAATATGTAGACTCTCGTATTGACTGCATTATTAAAAAAACATGATACCTTTTTGGTGTTGATTTGTATAAAAAACTGGCAGTTCAATGAAAAAATATTTTTGAAATGTCATTAATAGTGCTAACACACGTCCGGATTTGGTGCGGCCGGACCACGGATTTGTGGGCGGGGTTAATCCGGCCGGACAATATCCGAGCGTGTGTAGCGTGGTCCGCCGGACATTATTATTATTAATTGAGTCCGTCTCGGTCCGCTCGTTTTCCCATCGGATATGGTCTGCTCCGGACCAAATCCGGACGTGTGTAGAGTTTTCCGCTGGTTTGGCCGGACCAACTACGACTAGTCGTAAGTGTTGCCGATGCCCATGGTCTGGATTACCCAAAAACCTGACTGAAAAGATTATATCTAATAAAAAAACAGTATCTCGTTTTGCTAGGGTAAATAAAATACAACTTAGATTTAATTACTTTATATTAGAACTTATTATAACGAATTAAATATTTATATTGTAAATAATTGATATTAAATCGTTTAGTTCAGACTTGGCATTTCGTTTGAGATTTCGGAATTCTTGAGGTCATACATGTTTACAATAAACAAACTGAACCATTTTCGGCAATGGGGTAAATGTAACGAATGATCTATCATCTCGTGTTGAAATTAATCGCGTAATCATTAATCTTTGCAACATTTCAAGGAACAATCGGTTTCGTTAGTAATGCATGAAATATTATTTATGCCCCTCAAAAAAGCTCAACACGGAAATTTTTACCTTAAAGGAGATGTTCGAATTTGGGCCATCACTATGTACACTACATAGATAAATAGGAAAAAATAGGGAAATTCCATAAAAATACTAACAAATTAATTTGAAGAAGGGTTCAGGAGTAACAAAAATGATCATTTATAGTTTTTTAATTAGATAACCCTATTTTTAGGGCAGCCGTGACAGTTGTGTTTGACATGACGTCTGACGACTTTGACAGTTTTAAGAAGTGACTTCTTTGAGTCATTCTTTGCTTTGACTTTAAATTGGATATGTTTCGGCGCTTTTAGTGATTGTTTTACTACTACGGACATTAATTGATTGCTTCTCTATTGCAATTGAATTAGTGTTGTTTTTATTGACGCAGATATTACGATGACACGTCAAACAAATGTCATTGTCAAAATGACATTCTGCGCATATTGTCATTGTCAAAATGTCATTCTTCGCATACTGTCATTGTCAAAATGACTTTTTCGCGTACAGCTGATCTGACCCACCATGTTTAATTGTAAATTGTGTTGCTCTACTTGAGAAAGTTAATTTGAGTTTACATTGAAACGAAGTGAAATTAAAGAAAATTAACAAAAAAACAGTTACTATAATATACAGCAATTTTTACATAAAGTGTACATAGAGCTGGCCCAGGCTCCATACATTTCTGGAACATCTCCTTTGGAGCCAAAAGCCCTAAGTTGGCAACCCTGTGCCGTCCGGTCGATCCGCCGAACCAGGTTCGAGTGTGTGTAAGCGACAACGGATTTGTGGGCGGAGTTAGTTCGGCCGGACCAAATCCGAACGTGTGTTAGCACTATAATGATTTTTTTTTTTTTTTCTACGTGAAAATGGCATCCATAATTTTTTTGTGTTTTTTAGCCAGCGTCTTTTGTTAAAGGAGGTGTCTGTAACCTTTTTAAATTTGGTTATGTGAGTTGAATAAACTGCGATAACATTAATGACTCCGACGATGATAGTTTCAATTATTTTACAATTTTGAAAACGGCTAAAGGTACTTTGACGATGCTAAAACTAAGTGTGCTGTAAATAAAGCCTTAGCTATAAAAGAATTGATTATATTTCGTTTTAGTAAAGCGCGTAGGTATTTACACTGTAAATTTCTTATACAAAAAATATTGGCCAATTATGATAGAAATAATAACTGTTCCTAAAAATAATTGTACTCATAAGTATGTGAATAAATAGTTTCTCGTATTTATTTCGTTATAAAAAAATAAAACATTTAACCTTTATGGTCAATGATATTCAAATAAAAAGATACGTTATACACTCACAAAACAATTGAAAAAAGTGTTTCGCGGCATACACACTTTTCATTCATTTAACATTTCACTACAAGTCGAAAGGGATGGCTTGATAAAACCAACAAGAAAAAAAGAGACAGCTAGTGTTTGTCACTTGCGTGTGAATGTAAACAAACATTATTCTGACCACCAATGTTTTTTTCTTTTTCTAACCTCCAAATATCTATAAATATTAGGACAAAAATTGAAATAAATTGAGGTGTATTGCGTACTATATGGTATGAGATCCCTTCTGTTTTATTTACTTTAGTATCATAATTGTTACACTTTCTAAATACACGCGATGGCATTTTTTTTATTTTGTTTCATCAAAGCCTATCGCTCAATGATATTCAAATAAACAGATACGTTATACACTCACAAAACAATTGAAAAAAGTGTTCCGCGCAGCAGCGGCAGTACACATACACACTTTTCATTCATCTGACATTTCACTACAATGTCGAAAGGGATGGCTTGATAAAACAAACAAGAAAAAAAGAGACAGCTAGTGTTTGTCACTTGCGTGTGAATGTAAACAAACATTATTCTGACAACCAATGTTTTTTCTTTTTGTAACCTCCAAATATCAGAAAATTAGGAAAAAAAATTGAAATAAATTAGTAAATTGAGGTGTGTTGCGTATTTACATATGGTATGAGATCCCTTCTGTTTTATGTAATTTGGTATTATAATTGGTACACTTTCTACACACGATGGCATTTTTTTAATTTTGTTTTTTTTTCAACAAAGCGTATCGCTCTTCGCCATGCGTGACATAAACTAAAGACTAAATCATACAATTGTCTACTATTCGAGTCTTCACAATGCGCGCGCTTATAACATATCTGTTTATTTGAATATCATTGCTATCGCTCTTCGCCATGCGTGACATAAACTAAAGACTAAAGTTCACAATTGTGTCCTATTCGAGTCTTCACAATGCACGCGCTTATAACATATCTGTTTATTTGAATATCATTGTTTATGGTGCTGTTTTATACAAAAAACTGGCTTTTAATGTCAAAATATTTTTGAAACGCCATTAGAGATTTATTGATGATTAGAAAATCGGCAACCACACATTTTTTAACTAGCTTTTTAGGGTTCCGTACCCAAAGGGTAAAAACGGGACCCTATTACTAAGACTCCGCGGTCCGTCAGTCTGTCTGTCTGTCTGTCTGTCTGTCACCAGGCTGTATCTTATAAACCGTGATAGCTAGACAGTTGAAATTTTTACAGATTATGTATTTCTGTTGCCGCTATAACAACAAATACTAAAAACAGAATAAAATAAATATTTAGGGGGGGCTTCCATGCAACAAACGTGATTTTTTTGCCGTTTTTTGCGATAATGGTACGGAACCCTTCATGCGCGAGTCCGACTCACACTTGGCCGGTTTTATTAGCTTAGTATGTATGTATCAATGTAACGGAATATTTGAACGTGATTTTCACCCCCTTCAAAACGTCGGATTAATTTGAAACTTTGCCTACATAACAAGGACCGATGACAATGCAATAATTTAAACTTTTATACCATTATCATAAGCAGGATCTTCAGGACTTATATATCTGTAATGTAGGTAGATTCATATTAATTAGTTTGTTTTGGTAGATTTAAGTTGTACATGGAGTCAGTCTAATTGTATAGCTCTAAGGTGGAACGCATGACTTTTATAGATACATTACAGTGGCGACGACAATTCTGGGCTGACAGCGGCTTAAAAGAATTAAAAAAAAAGTTAATGCAAACAATCAAAAAACCTGACGACTTAAGAAGCGAACTAAAAGACGTAAACAAGAAGAAAATCATGCTGTGCAGTCGAATAAATCTGGTTTTGATCAGCCAGCTCTCGAATATGTATCCTCCGACAACACAGCATGATTTTCTTCTTGCTTACGTCTTTTTAGTTCGCTTCTTAAGCAGTCGAAATTTTTGTTTCTTGAAATAACTTATTTATATTTTCATCGTTTGGCTTCGCATGTTTGGGCATTCTGCCAATGTCACGTCAGGTTACTTCAATAAACTAGAAAGGTAGGGAAACCAAAATATATAAAAATATTAAATTTAACCAAATTTAGGAAAGGATAAGATCAGTTTAATTTTGATGGTGATAACAAGTAAATAATTAGCAAATTACAATGACGAAAATTACAGCCTAATATTATTTAAGGTGATGAATGGAACTTTACATGTATACACACACATGTATACGCAAACTATAGGATACAAAGTAAAGAAAGTATTGAGGTAGGAAAAGGAATACAAAGGAACAAGAGGTTACAGAAAAAGGAAGCACGGTCATGTAAAGGACAGGAAAAAATATGTGAGCTAAGTCACCTGCGTCTGTGCCACACGAGCAATTGGGGTCGTCAATGATATGAAGTTTGGCAAGATGGGCTGGAGAGCAAACATGGCCCAGTCTCAACCGTATTAAAACGGAGGTCTCCACCTTACCAAACCACGGTTTTTCTGGAAACTCGCGTTGAAAAAAGAAAAGAAACGCTCCTTGGATTTTCTGCTGATATTCCAAGCTACCTTCCAAGTGTCCCAAGGAAAATTCTTTGGCAACGTCTCGAGGTCATAGCTAAAGTTCTTATATGGAACTAGTCCCCACATTACACCGCATCACCAACGAGTGCATCAGCTAAATCATTGCCATGGATTCCAGAATGGGCCGGAATCCAGGATCCCTCTGGAATCCATACAAATCCCCTCTGACTGAGCCCGGTGACCACCGCCACTGCAGTCATCCGTATCTAATGTTTCAAGCACTTTAGCTTTTAGTCTCATAAATAGATTAACTGAGTTATGTAAATATATAACTGAGTTATGTAATAATGTAGAAGATGGGGGTTGCCTAGGCAAATAGTTAGTGATAATTATTGTAAACAGTTCGCATCAAAAGAATGTCACGCATTTACAAAATTTATAGAACACATTTTTAGCCACTTACCACCGCTTCAAATGGATTAGCAGAAAATGCAGTTAGACTACTAAAACGAGTTATTAAAAAAGCTATTTCAGAGAAATGCAATATAGATAGGGCATTGTGGACATATTTACTGCATTATAGGAATGTAGAATGATTCATAAAGTAATGATTTTATTAGGCAGGCAAATAGGTACGTAATCGACTGGATACTAAAAAACCGGATAGGGATAACAAGGTACATTGAGCACAACAACGAAAGATTGTATCTGTACAGGTTGCGAAAAGGTGCATTGGGGGTGACGGGGAAGAGGTATGGTACCGACAAAACCTTAAAAGGGGAGAGATGGATTTCCGGTCGAGTAGTAGATAGTCGGGGCACGAGCAACTACTGGGTCCAGGGTCAAAGTGTGGAAATAGTCCATAGGCATATTGATCAATTAAGTAGGAGAACAGGGAACAGATTATCCTTAGTATCTAGTGGTCCTAGTATTACAGAACAGTCAAACACAGATTCTCAGACGACTGCTAAGGAGGATGACTGCAGTAATAGTGGTGAGCGGGCTCAGTCGGAGCGGTCACCGGATCGTATCGTGCGTGTCGCCGCGCGGATTGTGTTCACCGGCTCAGCCGATTAATGATGCTCATGTAGAGGTTCAGGCTTCAGCTGAGAGTCAGGTAGGTTGCCTTGCGTAAAGTGCCACAGTCAGTTTCCACTTTACAATAAAATACATTTTTTGTTAATCACACTATATTTTATTTTATTTATTGAAAATTATTTTCAATTTTTTAGTTTGGTTTTCTATTAAAGCGTTTTTTAAATATTTTATACTTTTATTTTTACAATAAAATAGATTTTTTTGGTAATCACACTATTCTGATTTTAATTTTTTTGATAATTATTGTCTACTTTTTAGTTAATTTTTTTATTAAAGCGTGTTTTTTTGTTTTTTTAATCTATTATTTTTGTGTTCTAAAGTGCGATAGCTAAAATTACACCAACGATGATAGTTTCAGATAATTTAACGACTTTGAAAACGGCTATGGGCGGTTACGCACTGCATCCGATCCAAATCCGAGAAATTCTGTTCCGAAGTAGCTGTAGTACTTCTTGTAGGGAAGCTTACTTACTACATCCTCTATTCCTCATAATTCAGAACATTTTAAATTCGGATGTAACTCGGAACTCAAATCATGGATTCAGATCGTATGTAGTGCGTAACCGCCCTTACGAATTTACGATGCATGATTCGTAATAAAATTAATTTGTCTTCGAGTGAACATAATTATTTTCAATTGGGCTTATAAAGATAAGAATTTAGGTATTCATCAGTGAAACTGTATAAAGAAAGAACCCAATTAATGTATACAAACTTATACTAAACCTAACTACTTACACTATACAAAAGACAGGTATACTTAGGCGTCGAAGTACTCCTCCACATCGCTGTCATCCGGGAACGTGCCCAGAAGACTGGCAGCATTGCCACGTTGAATGGCAATGCTGATTCTTTGCGCAAAGAAAGAGCCAGCCCTCTGGTCACGCACAGTGTCGATTAGTCGGCGAGAAATCTCCATAAAAAGAAGACGTGCACTCGGGCCCCATGACCCAAGCGTTTCGACCCCAAACGGCTCAAAACTGTAATTACCAGTTAGGTTACAGTATTTGCGCCGCTTGAGGGCCTCAGCAGCCGCAGCAGCAGCGCCAGCACAGCCCGCCGAACTAGGAACATGAGATGGCGCAAGGGTGTCGACACAGGTTGCGTCCCACACCAGAGGCCTACCCACCTTCCATGGCACCAATGTCATGCCATCTGGTCTCTTCCCATCGTCACGTACCAAGCCGTTAGGTTCTAATACAGCTGGTACGCTGGCGGTGATAAGGGCTCGACGAATAATGTCATTGATGCTGGCGTGCCGTGCTATGCGTCCTGCGCTTATGCAACAAGACAGGCCATGGTGCCCAAGGCTGCCGACAGCTTCACCACATTGGCACCGATGTGGAGCAAAACAAGGTGCGCCTAAGCGTAGACAGGTTGCGAGCCGAAACGAAGAGTCATCCATCATAGTGCCTATGGTGGATGACGGGAGCGCTTGAAGCCACAAACCCGACTCCCACTCCCCCACAGCCAGCAGACGCGCACGCTCAGCAGTAGTAGACGATGTATTTATCAGGTTATTCTGTATAATACTGCAGAGCGGCACGTCCCATCGACTCTGGGAGGACAGGTTGTCGGGCAGATCCGTATTTGGACAAGCCATTTTCCAAGCGTTCAACGCATCGGTCAAACACGGTACCTCAAAATCAACCAGTGAGGAAGATAAGATGTTCCTGGTTAATTTGTCAGTACCGTGGACCGAGGAGAGGAAGGCTGGTAAACTTATACTTGAAATTTTGCGGACGCCGAGGCCACCCAAGCGAATGGGAAGCGTGGCTTGTTGCCATGCTCGGTCGTCCAAGGCCACATTAAGGATAGCTGAAAGTGTGTTCTTTATAATTTGGTCTACTTTTTCTAAAAGTTGTGGGTGTTTCCATAAATGAGAGGAGCGGAGGCTATAAGTAAATTTTGGTCCAAAGCAACAATATCGGATAAGAGTGTAGGCCGAATGCATGTTAATTTTGAATAGTCTTTTCAAAACATCGTTAAAATTTTGTATTTTCTGTTCAATGAAATTTGGAAAGGATTCATCAAAAATAGGAGAACCCAGGAGGTGAAAAGAATTTCTCTCAGTAATTTTAATATTAGGGGCGATCGCGTTGAATTTTGCTAGAGTAGTCTGTCGGTCAGTAGTATGGGGAAGGTAAATTTCGCATTTCGAAAGGTTAAGTTCTAGCCCAATGGAGCTAAATTTATCATTCAAAAAAGTTAAATCGTTTAAGACTGTATCTACATCACCTCCTAGGGTCCCATCATCTAAATACCATACATTGAATTTAGAATTTAGTTGCCGAATGATTAGGTTTATTGCCAAACTGAAAATGACTGGCCCAAGAGGGTCACCTTGTTGACAACCAACAGCTGATTCCAAAAGGTTTTCCTTGTAGAGTAATTTAGAAGGGTGCCTATAACATTGATATAGAAAACTGTAAATTTTGGGTATTTCTTTTTGAACTTCTGTCAACAAGGTATCCCTGTTTACGGAATTGAAGGCGTTTTTTATGTCAACCTTAAGTATGACCTCACCTTCATTGCTGTTGAGGTATGTTGATAAGGATGAGGATGATGATTCAGCGATGTGGAGGAGTACTTCGACGCCTAAGTATACCTGTCTTTTGTATAGCGTAAGTAGTTAGGTTTAGTATAAGTTTGTATATTTTACTTTTGTTTAGTGTTTAAGTATGTACAAATTTTACACCTTTGTTTAAAATAAATATTAATGTATCAGTATTTGCCACATATTTTCCAACCAATCAGCATGGTAACAAAAAATTAACTTTACCTGGTCTTATCTCTGTGTTTGGCGAGAAATCCTTATGGCCTGTATATCCATGGATAAGTATTTTAATAGGAGCGTCTTGTACCCAGGGTGCCGACTCTATGGACTTCTGGTCCATGGCTAGCACCTGATGCGGCTTGTCTTCATTTTCTCTAGATGAAAATGTGGTAAAATTCTTCATTAAAATCATGCGACTATTATAAACGCCAAAGTGTGTGAGGACCGACGGATGGATGTTTGATACTCTCTCACGCAAAAAGGGAAAACAAATCAACTATAATGTATAAAGATACTAGTACTTATTTCGTGCAAGCAGAGCCGTGGGTAGATAATATTATACTTAACTGTAGTCTTTGGGAAAATCAACGCTATCTGCATTGAGAAGAGAATCTTGAATATATAAAAAGCACTAATATTGAACTGATAACTTTAAAAATCATTGGTCATGCTGTTGTTCAAAATAAAGTTCTCAGGGATGCTGTAAATGCACCCTGGTACATAAAAAATTACGATCTTCACCGTGACCTTAAAATGGAATTCGTCACCACCAAAAATTTGCTGAAGCTCATGAACGCAAACTTCATCGACACGTGAATGTTGAGGCTATCCAGCTGCTAGACAACACAGACAAAACTTCAGGATCAAAAATAAGTAAACCTTTTGAATTAGTGTAGTGCCTTTTGTGTTGTGCTATACATATAACACATGAACATAATGTTTTTTATAAATTATATCAGACTCTAAGAAAGTGCTACGGACTTGTGTAAAACTGCAAATGGACATTATTCTTGGTTTTAACATAATCTATAACGTAACATATTAAGTTAGAGTTAAATTGCTTATTAGGCTTTTAGGCTAGATCGTAATTAATTATTAAGAATTGTGTTCTTGTTAATAAAGGATATACAAAATTGCTGTTGTTGTATCCAGAGCAGTGTTGTTTTGTATTTACCTTCAAACGAGTTTTCTCTCTTTATAACACGATAATGGTTAACGCGACCCAGTAATAATAATGCTGATAAATTGACAACACTATATGTCTTTCATATACGTTTATATAAAATTCGATGTGTTTATGTATTGACTCTAAAATGGCAGCGAATTTGATGAACTTTTCAGAAAATCTTCGTTGGAGTTTGATAGCGGTCTGATAAAAAATAAGTATTGATTTGCCTTTTTTATTGCCTATGTTATATTTTCACAAATTATAAAAAAAAAAAATCTTTTAATTAGTTCTAGCCGTGGTGGGTCTCTAGCACAGAACAGATAAAGGACATGGACAGATTTTGTATGGGCGTCGGCATAGTTATCGAATTTAATTTACAACGATGGTTCTTGCTGTTTTATATTCGTGAATATGAGCACATTCAATTTCTATAAATAAAAAACTTCAAGAACTCGTCACAACAACAGACTAGACGAAAACAGTTTCATTAAACCTATTATTCAGATCGTTGCAATAAGTGTACAGATAATGATCTCGCTTTTAAAAAAACGCCAGGCGCTTTAAATTAGCAAACAGTTGTGAGAATACAGTTATCTGATATGGTTTTAGGATTCTATATTTATTATATTCTTTATTGTACACCACAAAATATATATACAGGACAAACAATCATAAAAGCAAGTGTACAATGGGCGGTCTTATCGCACAGGGCAATCTCATTACTAGTCATTTACACAAAGTAATGGACTCCTTATCTGTATAATTATTAGCATGTTATAAATTGAGCCTCAAAAATGTGGCATTAATAACAAAAAATAGCTTAACTATTTTATTTCTTTTATGTATACTTCTAAAGGTGCCATAAATATATTTTTTTAAATCGCAAAAACAAACTGTCACTGTAAGAAGTGAACGTTGCTTTTTAAGTGTTGGAAGACATAGACAAAAACATGAAGTCTGACATCGGCGTCATCGGCTGTCAAACACGTCGCATTCCATTTTAAGTATTTTATTTCGTGTAAAATTAAAAAAAAAACGAAATAACTAACGCATCGAAATAAGAAAAAATCATTTTATTAAATGCAAACAATACCAATAGAGACAGTTTCGTGTGAATAAAATGTTCTTAATAAAAGAACTCGTCGTACAATTCACCTCTAATAACTTACGTGCGTGGTGAGGAACGACCAATAATATATTGTTTATTTTTCTCTATGGTCTATTATGGCGGGAAGTGACACACGGTACCTCACGGTACTTTGATTCGCCTTGCATTACTTTTTATTTTGAAATAAAAACGTCAAGTTCAGAGAGCTAAAAAACTGTGTTATATTTATTTTTTTTATACAATATTATTTATTATGTAGGTATTTGTAAATAGAATGTACTTTCTGTCCATGTCCTTTATCTATTTTGTGGTCTCTAGTATCCTATAATAAACTGATAATATTATTATATAGTTTCTCGTGATTACATTTTAGCGAGTAATTTTACATATATCTAGTTTGAAAACACGTTTCGTTCTGATTTGGAATATTATTGGTAATGCGGAACTCCGTCCCGTAGGGTTAGACAATATAGATTCATTTTTAGATGATCAATAAGTCGCCTTATAGTCTAGTCACTTTAAAGATATGAAAATTGAGCAAATTACAAATTACTTATAAAAAGCATTTGACAAGGAGCTATGGAACAAAGTATACTGGTTGTCGAGTCAAACTCGACTTTGTTCCAGAATACAAATCCGAACAGCTAGGGGCTGCTTGATTAAAGAGAAACTGGGCTGATCACATCTGTTGTATATCGGAGGAGCAATGGGCGAAGACCACCACATAGTGAATCCCAAATAGCAGGAAACGACAACACTTCAGGATTGGACCGCGATCGCAGCAGACTGGGAGAAGTGGAAGGAGAGAAAGAAGGACCAGAAGTGGAACAACTTAGACATAATAATGAAGAAATAATATATGGAAAAACATGATTGACCGACTTACCTAGTATAAAGCCAGAATGTTACGTTTTCATTGGGACACTCCATCGGCGGCGCAACGCAATCGAAATTTGCTTTAGTTGAACTTATACCTTCAAAAACACTTTAGTTATATAGTTACATTATATCACCAGTTCTGTTTAACTCCCAAGTAGCAGGAGATGATCCTATTGCATAACTGTGTTTTTTCATTAGTATTCCGAAGTCTAGATTTGTGTGACCTTAAAAGTCCAATAACCGAGATACCTGACGTTTTCTTTTTGAAGACAATCAGGGATCTCGAGTTATGTTCATAATACGAGTACCCAGTAATTCGTTCATTTAGAAAGTAACTATTGACAATGTTGTTTTATTTAAAAATTAATTGTTTTGAGTATCAGAAGGCTTTAACCTCGTTCGTTTAAGCCATTTAATTGTCACGTATCCATGCCAATTCCTCTTTTATTTTTATTTAAAACAGACTTGCAACATAAATTTCGACACTTTAAAGTAGTTCAGAGATAAAACGTAGGTAATTAAAGAAAAGCATAATTAAAGAACTGTGCCAATAAAGATAGAAATAAATATATTTTTAAATAAAATTTGGCCGCGATGATTTTTAAGATTATTCTGTATTTTTTTATTAACTTATCAAAACAAGATAAACTATTTAGATAATAAGATCAAAAAATCTTAGTATTTATCTAGATTTAAGAGATGTGTCTAATCTATTACACATTAAATAACTTAAATCGAACTTTAAATACCAGAATAATTGATTTAATCACAATACTCACATATGCAAATTAATTTAATTAACAAAACTATGGAGACCATTGTAACGATGTCATAAATAGATGCCAACTATCGTTAAGGGCTCACTGGCACATTATATAGATCTACGGCGTGCCTTCTTAGCCGCCAAACTTCACGCATTACCGAATAAACAGCTGATTAAAACAAAGAAAACTGTAGATGGCCCATCAGACTTTTTGCCAACTTGTAGCGAAGTTGAAACTAGACTGTGCCGTTGTGAAAATTGCATGAGCTTATCACTGAATTAAGTACTAGCAGTCAAATTTACTCAGCTGCAACAAGCGATTTTTTTTTGATAATTTTACAGACTAATACAGGCGTCGGCAGGATCGTTTATAAGCCAAAAAAAATGTAAAATGCGAACACTTGTACACTTGTTCATACATTTATATTGTCTAATAAGAATTTTGATGATGATCCAAATTAGCATAAACCTGACATCTGATGGGCGTTATATTCAAATCATCCTAGTTGATTCAACTTCACGCAAAATTGATATATCAATAAATTATGGTTTTAGATTAGTTAGAACTATATGGAACGTGGAAAAAAGATCTTGTTATCTCTCTTCTTACAATGCTCAGACGCTGTTGCAGCAATGGTTTGTTAAACTAGGTGCGCTGATTTAGTGAATGGGTCAATCCGTCGAAGATAACTTCTAAATCGTCAAGAGGTTCTTCGCAGCTTGTTCTATAATAACTATTATAAGTTAAACCTTTTAACTTAAAATTGATGTTTTTATAGTGATGTGTGTTACTTATTGCATTGTTAATAAGAACGACTGTACATAAGGTAGCATGGTAATAAGCCTGCATTACAATACAACGTTAACGACGAAACGGCGAACATTACATTACAATAAAACTAAAACAGGTTTGTTCATATTAATAATAAGTAAAGATGTCACTGATAAATTCAAACCACCATTTTAAATTATTTACTTCATATTGTTTTATGGCGAAATGTGTCCTGCGCTATAAATATCTGTAGCATCCTTCACACTTACATGTCAACAAAGATACTTACGATTTTATTTCAGTTGTAGAATCACGCAAATCATCCTCGACATACGCTTGAACGATTACGTGATCTGCATCATTGGCGCTCGATTTGATTTTTATCACTTATAAGTAAACTTATTCAATGTGCCGAACGAGTTCTTTATTATAATTTCAGTTTCTTGAAAAACTAAGGTTACAAAACCACTCCGCCGCACTATTGTTCCAAATTATTATGTAAATGACATTGAAATTGTCGTAAGGGAACAAGCGTGCATTATCATCTTATCTGCGTTTGGTGTATTTTCCTGTGTTTTCTTTATACGTAATTACTGTTGAAAAGTGCGTTGATAGTGAATTAAGGGCATTCTAGTTTCTGGTTTACGTATTGTTTGCTTTTGCAGTGACATCATAAAAAGCCTTGTTTGTTCTTTGAAGACGCCGGAATAACACCATCAGTCTATTGTTTTGTTGATTTCTGTTGATTTTTGTATGTACACATACATAAACTCACACCTTTTTCCATTAGGGTAGGCAGCAACTACAGTAGTGCTATTCTATAAGGATACAAAACTAGTATTTTCGTTGTTGCCACAGCGCTGCACTGAAGGCTTGTATCCTTAGAGAATAACACTACCAGAACATCACCTGCTACGATCCTTACATACTACTTTTGTACTGTACTTTTGTGTTGTATATGTGTGATATTTCAATTTGCTTTCTTCTGGTGTCTATCTCTAATGGCAGTATGATGCGTTGCATAACTAAGTGTTCAAATGTGGACTCCAACGAATGAAGTTATAGTTTGAATAACAGCTTTGGTTTAAGATTGTGACTGATTTTAAAGCTGGAGCCGTTAGCTGGAGCTTTGTTGTGATAAAATCTCAAACACTGGGTGACGGAGGAATCATATCAATCCTAGCTCCGTGTGATACCAATGTTGTGTATACCGTGCATAAATACTGCGTTAACATGGTTGGTACACCATGGTCCTCCGTATTATTAAGTTTTTTTTTTATATTTCTGTCTATGTGATTGGATTTTACAGTTATTAAAGTAGAATAAAACTGATTGGATTGCTCCATATTGTGTTTTAAGTATGTAGTCTAGTGCAGTGTAGGCTGTGGTTGGGGTGAGTAAATAAAATAAATGTAATTTAAATTATGTTTTATTTATGAAATCAGTCAGTTATTTAAAATTATTTAAAGTCATTTGGCACTTTACTAAATAATATGGCGATAATAACGGGAAACGAGGCTCTGACTGATTTAAATTTCCGTCTAAATGACAAACTGACAACAAACATTTAAATATGAATACGTGTAGATACAAACATTATCACATGGATTTTACTTGATTCCATTAAATAAGCGTATTTATATTATTTACAGGAGACGGTTACACCCACACAGTCTTACCCATTCAGTCAGAGCTTCAAAAATTTTGTATTACAATTTCAACCTAAAATAATTCACTGTTATATATTTACACTCAAATTATTTGTATTCGGATATAATTATATTTACATTCTTTATTTACAATGAGGTTTTACATGTTGAAGCTGTAATACACGTAACAACGTTTCGTAGGTACACGTAACAAGGTGTTTTTGCTACATATTTATTGGTTTAAGATTTGTTTGTGATTTATTACCAGCTTCAAACGACGATAAACAACACCGTCTATCATAAGATCTACACATGTCTCTTGGATACATCTAGTTCTACGTTCAATACAAATTTATGTCACAAGGATATATCGTATCTCTTCTGACGCCGAAAGCTGACAAGGAAGTCAGGATATAATCACTACAAATAAATTTAACACTAGATATATCCAAGCCATGCTCATCTGATTATGAAATCATATACACAATATATGGCAAGAAAATATAGAGACCTTGATACAAGATCACAACAATTATTTTACACAATCTTAAAACAACTATTTAGTTCTTTTTACAATCTAACTCTATTCTAACACATTAAACGTATTCTTCTGAAGGCTTCGGGGTGCCGTTCTGCAGTCTTAGCGAGGAAGACATTCTCCCATTCACAGAGTCCGGTAATTCCGCTATATCCTTGAATACATCGATCATGCTTTCAAAATTTGGCCCCCAGTTGAATAGGTCGAGAGCAGCGGGTCCCCAGCCCAGTGCTGCTGACGCAGGGGAACCATTCGCTTGCCGGTACAGAGCTGAACTTACATGAGGGGCTAAATCATCATCAGATGCGACTAGAGTGCTCAGCGAACCACGGAACGAGGAATCAAAGCTTTCGTAAGGTGGAGGCAAAATAGGTTTTTTTGGATTACTTCCACTGCTAACATTTTGTCTTCTAACATCCTCTAATTTATCTGCGTTTATACTATTGTTGTCATATTCTATTTCGGAACAAGTAAAGCTATCGTTTCCACTCTCATCGTCCGACCCGGTAGAGCTTCTGTTATCGTCTGGAGGTGAGTGATGTCTGTGCGACATGTGGTGACCAACTCCTCCTCCCCGTGGTGCTTCGCTTGAACTTGATACGGCATCTAAAGTGGACACTAAACTAGAAGTACGTTGTCTTGCATTCATTCTTTCAATTTCTTCTGCTGTTAGTCCCACAGCACCTGATCCAACAGACACCACTTGTGGAACTTGTGGTGGGGCACTGGGTGTTTTCCTCCCCGCTGAAGAACTTTGCCCACTCAGTTGTGACATAACGGGGCTGTTCAAGCTTCTTTCACTGTTACTATGTAAAGCATCTTTACCAACACCACCTGAACTAGACGTAGTGGCTAACAAAGCACTCTGTAACGGTTTGCCAGATATATCATGAAGAGTTAATATTCTGGGTTGCTGACTGAGTTCACTGCTAGGAGATAATCGTGCTAATGGTGTAGTTTGATGTTGTCTCGGTTGGGGTGGAGGTTGCGCCGCCTGCGGGACTCGAGACGGGTACCCGCTCGGATGATGTGGCGAGTGACGATGTTGAGGGGTCTGATGTTTATGGTGGTAGCCTGCGATGGGTGGTGGAGTAGCTTTGTATTTGCGAACACCGGCTGCTTCCCGGAAACCTTTGTAATGATAAACAATATCTATGTCAGAAGGTGCGATTGAGCTGGCGTTTTCGAGGTCATAATGTTCTGGCACTTCTGAATTTAAATCCATACCGCTAGGGTGGTCATGAGTGTGGTGCGATGTATTTGTAGATGGTGGCGGTGGTGGGTGGTGGTCTTCCCGAAGAGCTGGACTTTTTCCAACAACTTCACGTTCAATTATATCTGGCCGTTGTGGTCTCGGTGGATCGATGTTCATTATTTCTCTATCTTTGTACTTCTTTGATAACAGTTCAGGACCAACGATATGGCCGACATTGCGTGTTATGTCCGCATTATCTGACATGTAACTATTGAGGCTTGTGTCATTATTGTGAAGATTTCTATTCATTATACTGTCATTCGTACCAGCTATAAGATTTGGTGCGTTTAACATAGCTGGGCCTCCGTTTTGCTTGGAGTGTACAATATTGCCTTTACTAGCAGATCCGTTACCTTTTTCTTTCTTCTGCTTACGAAGTCGATAAAAGATGATTGAGACTGAAATTGCGACTAGTAAAATGACGAAGAACACTATTACTAGTGTAATGCCAATGCGCAATGGATGATTTTGCGCTGCACCAACTCCAAAGGCACTATGGCAACCGTTCAATATTTTACCTCTGTGTATTGCTTCTTTGAAAATGCTACCGTTTCCACTAAATGGTTGAAGTTCGTTGTTGATCGAAAAATTAGCCAAGCATCCTTCAAACTTGTTTTGGCTTGATGTAGTTATCCATTCAGTTTTGACTCCTCCAATAGATATGACAGTTAAATAGGGATCCAAAAAGTCGTGAACACCAGCGGAATCAAGTTCTTCGCCAACATTTTTGCTATCCACAAGCAGGCGTATACTTCTACCGACTGACACTAAGGTGATGTTGTGCCAGTTACCATCTGATACATCATTTTGCTCTGATTGGCTCATATTTACAACGGTGTTCTGTTTTGACGTGTAGCAAACTTTTCCTTCTAAAAGTTCAATCACAGTGTAATATTTGTCCGTTGCAGAATAAAATAAGACACCGTCTTTTCTGTGAGTCCTAAAGAAAAACGATAAACTTTTTGCTGGACTGTTGACTTTAGCAATAACTTTGCCAGAGGATTTGCTGTTCTTCTTCAACCAACAAGTATTGCCTCCGTAAAATGTTTCCAACAATTGCATTCTTCTATGCTTTTCAGATATTGTGTAGGTAATAAATCCATTTTCAGCAACTGATATAGATTGCAGTGAGAGACCACAGTCAGGCGAAATTAAATCACCTTTGCATGTGCACAAATTAGCCTTCCATCTATCCAAACATTGTCCAGAGCCACAAACGTCTTTCTTGAAACAGGCGCCTCCCTCTGAGCGTTCACACTTTGGTTCTACGCTTCGCGCTTTTATGGGGTTGGTAAGGTTTAGCATGCGACCGTTGATGGTAATACTGTGCATACATCCAACGAAATCATCAGAATGAATTTGTCCTGGACGTTCTAGGACTGGGTCCGCTTTATGAAGGCCACCGATTAGTAATGGTTCGTTGTTGAAATTCAGTGTTCTGAAAAGTAAAAAGATACAATATTAGTAAGATTTTCACAATATTACCAATTATTAAAATAAATTGAATTGCTAACACACATATCAAGAAAATTATCAAGATGTTGTACATTGCTGGATACAGGTCTCTCTTATTTATAGGTCAATGCCGGGCACACCCAAATACTCCGAAATATTTTATGCCGAATTTCGATGTTCCTATTTTCAAAAGTCCGAATTTTAATTTTAATAAAAAATAATTAAAAAAATATTATTATAAATCACGAAAATTATGTTTCATAGAAGAATCTAATGCTCGATGGGTTCCCGGTCGAAAAACAACATTCCGATTTTCAATACTTCAAATAAACTGCTAAAATTGGGATTCTAATTTTGATTCTTTAAGTATAATATTCAGTCAATCAAAATCGAAAAATTTTATTTCACATAGGCCTACATGGGCACTTATAAAACGTCGACAAAAGGTGCACAGTTCAGTTTGGTCGTTTCCTATGGAGAAGAACCGGCAAGAAAATCCATGGTTACTCTTTTAAAAATTGTTTGGTTTTACAATATTTCCATGTTACAGTAGTACTTAGATGGGGGGACAACGCAGGTCCGACAATAAGTCGTAAGAAACTAAAAAAAAGATTATTTAATAAAAAAAATGTTAAATTCAAAATCTATAATTAACATTTAATGTAATTTAAAAACGTCTACTTTGTTATTAATATTTGAGAAGTATAATATTGTTCAGTCGAAACTGCGTAGGTGAGCGTGGGAGCCTATCCTTTGTTACGTAAGGGCGAAGGGGTTGTACTTCCCGCAACGCCGGCGACGATGCAGAAACAACTTTAGTATTTTGAAGTTAGGTTATAAATAATTTATTTTTCTCGAGAACGTTACGTTACCTTAGAAAATTAGTAAATATGAAAATTAGGTCAAAAGAACGTTATGTAAAAAGAGCGTTATACAAATTGAAAAATAAATGAAATGAACGTTATTAGAGCAAATGACGGTTATATGAAATATAACATTACATAATATCTTATCTCTCTCTATGCAATTATGAGCAGGAAAACGCATCTGACATTAGTTTTTAACTTCTACCTCCTCATTCTAAACATATTATTATACTTCTCACTGACGAGCAATTGTGTTTATTTGTCTTGCTATTCAGTTCTACAAGGCATTTTTATTTCGGACTCGGTTCTTTAATAATTGGAATTCGTATTTTTGATCTTTCGAATTATCATTAAGTCGGACTTTTTGTTATTCGATCCACTGAAATTCGGTATTTTGATAATAGTAAATATAAACGTTAGAAATATTGAAATTTTGGAATTATAAAAATAGGCTGAATAATAAATCGGAGTTGTTATATTAAAACAACTCCGATTTTGGACCATTCGGAATTATGAAAATCAGTATTTTGAAATTCGTATTTGTGACTGACGGAATAAAGGTTTTCGTATTTATGTAGTGTACCCGCCAATGCCATCTATTATCAAGCGTCATAGCTTCCTGCGGATATGGTTGCCTGACCTAGCTTTAATGCGCCCTAGCTAAATATATATTTTTTTAATTTTTATAACAAAGCAGTACTGGAAACGTAATAGTGGATCTAGGAATAGAACCTTGGACCTTAGTCGACAGTAACACTTGCTGCCTACGTTAAAGTATTGATGAAGTTTAATTTTCATTAGTACATACCCGGCTTGTCCCGTGTCATCGTTGTAACATGAATCGTCTCCAGGATCACATTCTGTGCAGGTGTCTCCATGATCAGTACACGTCGCCACACTCAATGATATCACTCGTCCATTTCTTGTAGCTGTCAGTTTGTACCAGTTTCCATCAGCTAGGTTCTTCTTAGAATTCATGATGGCGACTGATGTAATTGATGTTCTGGCACCGCCAAATGAAAACAGAGGCTTCCCTCCCAATAACTCAATTGCTATAAAATCTGATCTTCCACCTGTCTGGCCACCAAAGTTATACAGCAACAAAGCATCCGGCTTTGTAGTTGCGAATATTATTGTTATGTCGTTGGTTGATGCATCAAGAGATGGGAATTGCATATAAGATAGTTCGCCAAATCCGAAAGTGGTACTTTCACAATGTGTTCCGTAGCGACCATTTGTGCAGCTGCATTTATAACCTGGTTTTAGACTAATGCATATTCCTCCGTGCATGCACGGATTAGGTCGGCACGAGTCAACTAAAGCTTCACAATGGTTACCACGATATCCAGGGCGGCACAAACAGAAGAATGAATTTCTGTCAGCGCTTTCTTTACAGGAACCTCCATTCTTGCATGGATTACTGCTACAAACGTCATCTCTTTCCATCTCACAAGTTTTACCATCTCTGCGGGCTGGGCATGTGCATGTAAAATCGTGACCCTGTTTTCGACAGATGCCTCCGAAGCGACAAGGATTTGGTGAGCAGGGATCTTGGCGCATTTCACAATTCCCTCCGATAAAGCCATCTGTACAGTGGCAAGTATATTCGTGCCTGACCAATGGCGAAGACAAGATGAGGGAAGGGCTTTCTGTTATTTTTGTATCATCCAACACTCGGATAGAGTCCGTACACAGCCCATCATTTTTGCATTTTTGAGAAGCACACGGAAAATAGGCTACTATTATTTGGCTCTTTAATAACTTAGTCATTTGGAATTCTTTAGCTTTCAAGTATTTTCCAGTCATTTCTCTTTTCCAAATGGAATGATTACTTTTTGTTGCAATTGTCAAATCTAAATGACCGTCTACTTCATTGATGCTGTACAAGTAAATGCTTTCATTGCTTTTCAGACTTTCCTTCAGTATTTCTAGTAAGCTCCTATAGTAATGAGTTAAAAAGTCTGATGCAGTCATGTTCATTATTCTCAAGGTGATAGATTGCTCAACAGTATTATTATCAAAAGAAAAATATTCAACACTTATTGAAGACAAAACGTCTCTATGAACGCCGTCATTTCCTGAAACCGAAAATGAATATCCTTGTCCTGGTTTAACAGCGTTCGTGTACAAGTTGCACCCAGATCGAATATTGAGAAGTGATAATGTGTTTTCAGATGTTGACTCTTTGATAATCTTGCACCTGTAATCACCTACGATATCTGGATCGTTAGGTTTGACATCGGCGATTTTTCCTCGTGGTACTTTATTATTGAAAGCATAAACTATAACGTGAGCTGATCTTGGTGTTGGTGGATTGTCGTTTCTGTCCATTACTTTTATAAATATGGTGTAATTGGATTTCATAACTGGATTGCCACTGTCTTCGATTTCTATCATAACTTCAAGAGTGGGTGTAACTTCTCTGTCTATTTTCTTTGTTGTCAATAGCACACCTGTATGCTTGTGAACCTTTACGTAACTTTGATGCTTTCCGCCAACAATTGCATATGAGAATGGAGCTCCATTCGGTGGTAAATCTGGGTCATTAGCAGATAGCGTCGCAATACTCGTGTTGGGAGGTTCATTCTCGTACACAGAACCTTCAAATCCAGCAGCATCGAATATGGGTCCATTGTCATTGATGTCCGATAAAGTTATTTTAACTGTTGCAGTACCAGTTTGCGGTGGAACGCCTGTATCAATAGCACCAACAATCAGTGAATACATTGGCAAGGTTTCTCTATCCAAGTGGCGAACAACTTCAATTTCTCCGGTTTGAGGATCTATTTTGAAGTCCTGGTTAGTATTGCCACCAAGTATGGAGAAACTAAATTGGTTATTCTGTGGTCGAACGTCTTTATCCACTGCTTTTACTTGAATAACTTCTTGTCCAATACTAGCACCTTCTGATACAGTAGCCTCGTAATAATGTCGCAAGAATTCTGGTGGATCATTTCCATCTTGAATTGAAATAATAACTTGTGCTTCATCAGTATCATTTCCACGTATACCACCAGCATTTTTCGCAAGGACTGTTAGTACCACTCTGTTTTGTGTTTCTCTATCTAAATAGCGAGCCACTCTAATCACTCCAGTTTGTGAATTAATACTAAAGCCCTTATCGTTACTTGAGCCCACAAACAGATAGTATATTATACCGTCATCTCCACTATCTTGATCAGTCGCTTGAATAACACCAACATTTGCTCCAACTTCAGCAGATTCTGATACGTCGAAATGAAACACGGGTTGCTTGAATTTGGGATAATACTCATTCACACCCGTTATATAAACAATCACTACAGTAGTGTTACGCATGATTGAGTCAGGATTCTCAGCTCTGATTTCCAAAGTGTAAAGTCTCTTTTCTTCATAATCAAACACTTCTTTGGAAAATATTTCTCCAGTGTTGACGTCTATGTGGAACAATGAAGCCATATCATTGTTTATAAAGTACTTAATTATAGCGTTCTTCGGTGAATCTATATCAACTGCTGTCACTTTGTATATGAAACTATTTACTGGAGAGTTTTCTGGTAAATATGCAATATATTTTGTTTGGTTGAATTGTGGAGCATTGTCATTGATGTCAGTCAAAATTATTGTCAACGTGGCAATGGCTTCTTTAGACTTGAATCCAAGATCTTTTGCAGTAATATTCAGTCTATATTCCTGGATTGTATCGAAATCAAGAGGACGTAAAATACTTATAGCTCCTGATATCGGATGAATTTGGAATTCTTGTCCTGCATTGCCAGACGAGATAGAATATCGCACGATTCCATTAGGCCCGTCATCTTCATCGCTTGCTTTTACTGTTAAAATAGGTGCACCTACTGGTTCGTTTTCGGGTACGATTACTTGGTAGCTCAAAGCGGTGAATTTGGGGCTGTAAATGTTTTCACCAGTCACAACAAATATTACTGTTGTCTCATCGGACTGTGGAGGAACGCCGCGATCAACTGCTTTTATTTTGAGTTCATAATATTGACCGAGATAGTAAAACTGTTTGCTTACAATTATCCAGCCACCTTTTTTGTCAATAGTCAAATATGCAGTGCCATTGCCACCTGATACATAATATTCTACCTCTGCATTTATTCCAAAATCTAGATTATCTTCGGCAGTCAATTTTATGATTCTTTCACCAGAGGTAGCGTCTTTTGGTACTGGCACAAACTTTTCATGATCTTTGAATTTCGGCGCATTATTGTTGGCGTCGACCACATTGATTGTAACTAAACATTCGGATGACATAGGGGGTTTCCCATTATCCGTTGCCACAACTATAACAGAATACGTATTTTCAGGTGATGAATTAATTGATGTTCTTTTGTAGTTCATCTTGAATTTACTCAGTATCTCTCCTGTGGCGGGATCTATTGAGAATAAGTCTGAGGGTTGTTGTAATGAATATGAGATTATTGAGTTGGGACCTTGTTTGTCCCTATCAGTAGCAATAACCTGACCAACGAAACTATTCTTCTGTTGTAGTTCTGGGAAATTGAAACTGTAGTATGAATACTCAAACTCTGGTGCATTATCATTTTGATCCTGTATCGTTATAGTCAATGGCGTTTCAGAACGCCAAGCTCCATCAGTTGCAGCTACTTTGAGAATGTACTCATCTTGTAATTCTCTATCAAGCGGTCGGGCAACCGTAACATTTCCACTTATTGGATCTATTATAAATTTCTGTCCTGGATTTTCAACAAAATTGTACGTAGCATTCGCATTTGGACCAGAGTCTAGGTCAGAACTTGTAACTCTTATCACAAAAGACCCAATCTCAGCATTTTCTGTAACATTTACACTGAACAGCCGAGTGAATCTTGGTGGGTTATCATTTTTGTCCAAAACGGTCACAATAACTGTCGAAGTTCCTATGAGTTGTGGCACTCCATGATCTACCGCTTCTACAATCAATTCATAAAATGGAATAGATTCTCTATCCAATGCTATGTTCGTATAAATTTCTCCAATTTCTGTATCTATTCTAAATGTTTCGTCGTAGTCATTCACCAGTTTAAAAGATATTCTGCCATTTTCATTGGAATCGTCATCATGTGCATCAATTTTAATTACCAACTGAGGCGGATATTCTTCTTCTAATACAGTCGCATTATATAGAGCGCTTTCGATCACAGGAGGGTTATCATTTGCGTCCGTTACTTTGATTTCAATTTCAATAAATGATTTTAGTGGAGGATTGTCAGAATCCCTAACTTCAAACCACACTTCGTACAGAGGCATCGTCTCATAATCTAGCCCTTTTCCAGTGATGAATACTTCTCCACTCATAGGTTCTACTCTCAAAGCATCACCAACATTGCCTCCTGCAATGCCGTACTGCAAAAGTCCAGTTGGACCCTTTTTCGGGGAAGTTGCTGATAATCTTGTCACCAAAACACCTTCTGGTGTATCTTCCGAAAAGGTAAAAGTCAATTTATTTGTAACCGTAAACTTTGGAAAATTCTTTACAGACTTTGGAATCAGAATCAACTCTGCTGTGCTCTGTTTTGGGATTTCACCACTATCTGTTGCTATTATAAGTAGATTGAAAGTGGATCCATTTTTATCCTTATACTTCATTAGATTTTCGTTGGCTTTTATAACTCCGGTTTCTTTATTTATAACAAATAAGTTTTCATGTTCGCCTTTTAAATCATAGACTATCTTTTTGTTAAGTCCAATATCATTATCGCTGGCTTTTACCCCAAAAACAAAATCTCCCTTCACGGTCCGATCTGATATGTGAGCTTCATAAACCGGATGAGCAAATGTGGGTGTATTATCATTTTCATCTTCAACTATTATTGTAAGGTTGGCAGTAGCGGTTCTCGGGTCAGTGGTTGATGAATCTTGCGCCATTATGATCAGATAGTAAACATCCCAATCTTCTCTATCTAATGTCGCATTCGTTGAAATAACGCCTGTAGCAGAATCTATCTGGAATCTTTCCGATTTGTCACCGAGAAGACTGTATCTTATCTTAGCATTGTTGCCAACATCTTTGTCTGTTGCTTTCGGACTGAGAATCACAGTTCCGGTTGGTAAGTTTTCTTTCACGTTGGTTCTGTAGCTTTGCCTTTCAAAGTCCGGGCTGTTGTCATTAACATCTTGCACCACAATTTTTACTGTTCCTGATCCAGTTAGTGGCGGTGACCCTGTAAATAGGAGATACATCAATCAAAAATGTGTTTAGTAGTCGTAATTAGACTGGAAGCTATGTTTTTGTGCTATGTTATCTATAGCGCATGAACTTTAAACAAGCTTACAAGGTTCTGCATTATTTTAGAACAAACTAGAATATCTGATACAATAAGTATGTGTGTAAACTCACAGAGCACTGCGAATTGCTAAGTAAATTTTATAGCTGCGTAACTTACCCGTATCCATTGCCACGAGTGCTAGGGTATATTCATCCTGTGCTTCACGATCTAATGTTCTTAACAAGGAAATTTGCCCCGACGAAGCATTTATTTTGAAAAGATCCGCATCGCCTTCCTTTATGAAATAGCGGACTTGATTATTAAATGGAGGTGAATCAGCGTCATAAGCATGAATTGTTATTATGTACCCGCCGTTGGGAGGAATTACATTTTCCATTACGTACGCTAAGTACGGTGAATCAAGGAACGTGGGAGGGTTATCGTTTATGTCTTGAATTGAAATAGATAATTCAGCCGTATCGAATCTGACATCGTCTTTAGCACAATCCTCGGCTCTTATTGTTAGCAGGTACCGGGATTTTCTTTCAAAATTGAGGTTTTTAGCAACTCTGACAATACCAGTATCTTCACTGATACTGAAGTCTCTATTTTCGTCACCTGAAGCAATTGCATATCTCACTCTTCCATTTACACCTTCATCTATATCGGTAGCGGAAACCTGTAATCGTCAAAGATTTGATTTAATATAAATAATGAATATAGATAACTCCTAATCTGATTAGGAAATAATACTTTAATTGAGAGCAAATTAATTTGTAACTTATCAGTGTGGTACTTACTTGTAAGACACTAGCTCCAATACTTGCATTTTCTGGAACAGAAGCACTGTACTGCTTCGGATCAAACACTGGACTGTTATCATTCTCATCCAAGATATTTATTTTTATTTTTGACTTGGTCACGTTGGGAGGGTCACCTCTATCCTTGGCTGTGACAGTTATCGTATAACTTGCTTTTAGCTCTCTGTCAAGTTTTCCTGTTGCTCGTAATATACCATCGACATTTCCCAAAGAAAAGTAACCATTAATTTCTGGGTCTGGTGTCATAAAATATTCGACATACCCATTTCTTCCTTCATCTTTGTCGACAGCTTTTATTGTCATTACGACCGTATTGAGTGGAATATTTTCGGACACTGTTGTTATATTGGGTGTAACAAACTCAGGTGCCATGTCATTGACATCCTTTAGTTGTATCGTAACCTGTAACAATAAAAAGGTGCCATAAAAGTGTGTGAAAACGAAATATACAAACAATAAAAAAATCAGATAAATGAAACTAAAATCTTCTCAGTTGAGAGGCTCTTTGGTATCAATGGAATATAAAAGTGGCCGGATGTAGCGTCAATTGAATTTTATTATGTTTTTCGAAAACAGCATCTTGCATTTCTAAGAAAGTTAATACAAGTTAAATAATAAAGCAAAACGCGTCCTATGCTTCCGTCTGCTCTCATCAGACGCATATTGTGGAATATAACAATAGACGCACTTCACAATGGCTCGTAATGAACGTGGTTTTTAAGGGTTTGGAATATAACATTTAAGTTAGCTAAATTACTGATAGTTTCATGTCTATTTGTGTGACTATTTATTAAATGCTTAGCAATTTTATGCATTTGAAATTAAATCAAATAATTGATATAAAAATTATGAATATGAAAACATTACGGCCTTCTCACTGTGAGAGGGAATGGGCCGTTAAGCACCACGTGGGCCCAGTGCGGGTCGGTAGTTGTCTTCGAATTATTGGTTCTAGGACATGCCGGTTTACTCACGATGTTTTCCTTCACCGTTTTGAGAAAACTGGTGATGAAATAATTTACACAAAGTAAAGCGCCTGTCTGGTTTCGACACCACGACGACACCGAACAAATTTACCCAAACATTTTTTTTCATAAAAATCTGTTAAACTAACCCCAGTAACACTATTTTATATAAGCAGATATATCTAGTAAGAGCTTTCTAAAAGTGACACGACCCTGTTAAGGTAAATATGGCGTCCCACTCCCATGTAAACATGATGTAAGCTGTTCGAAAGTAAACGTTAGAACATAACTTAAAAAATATGGTAATAAGAATGTGCGAGACAAGGCGCTTATAAATTGCTCGTATCCACTTGATCGATGGGACGTTTTCTGGTAAATATTTCACAAGAATACTTCGATGCAAGTGCATTTTAACGACGGAGTTTACATACAAGTATTATGTTTATGAAATCCTGCAAATTATATTTGCATTTTAGTAATAAAAAGTAACCCATATGTACCAAAACATAGTTAACAAGATTAAATAGATATATAAAATTATGTACACTAATGGTAAGAAGATTTCTTCCAAGACCAAAGCTAATAAAAATATTTGTTTTTTTTATCTGAATAATAGGTAAATATTATTGTATCTTTACCTGTACAGTCGAAGACAATTGAGGCTCAGGTGGCTTAGCCATATCTTTTGCTGTGACTACGAGGTTGTAGATTGGAAGAGTCTCTCTATCTAACAGCCTCGCAGTGTATATGGTACCGTTCTCAGCTATGCTGAAGTCCTGGCCCTCGTCACCAGAGGTGATGCTGTATGTCACTTTGCCATTTAGACCTGTAAATATGAAGATCATATTTAAGATGAAAACGTTTGGAAGTTTGAATTGATCTTTTTTTTAGGTTTACCTGTTCTTTGTCCTCTGATTGCATTAAAGTAAACAATAAAACTGAATTAATAATTATATAATTCTTGTTGGAACCATTATACCCAACACATTATAACCTAACACGTTTGCATATATTTATTTACCTGAATCCAAATCAGTAGCGCTTATGGTGACCACTGAAGTACCAATTGGAACGTCCTCTAGGATTTCGTTGGAAAAACTCATGGGGTCAAATATTGGCGCGTTGTCGTTGAGATCGATCACGTTAACGTAGACTGTGACAGTGCCAGAAAGAGAGGGGTGGCCGTTGTCCTGCGCTTGCGCAACCAATATGTAATGTTGAGTCTGAAAAAAATATTTTTGATGTTAAGTAAACACATAGTATGAAATATTTTTCTAGCCTTGTTTTCACGGATACGGAAAATCTATGTATTTATCAGCATATTATTATTAATATATAAGAACCAGCCATAATAGTAACGATGTCAAAATACAGCATCATCAACAAGATAACGTCATAAGTGACCATCAAACAAAATGTGGACTCAACAAAGCATTACATGAAGTACGACGGTAACATTTTACGAATGACGGCGGCATTCAGATTTTCCATATAATAGGACACCGAAGCTTCCCAGCTATGACAAGCTCCCTCATTCGCGGATCGTGGAACGAGATGGCGATTTAAAAAACAAGTAGTGGTCGCGGAATCCGGCTCGGGGATGTTTTGCGGACGGCCGCTTTGTCAGACATTGTTCGAGCCTTAATTTCGATGGCGGATCGAGCGGGCAAATGCCGAATATGATGCGCGACGCGAAAAAACTGTACTGGGATGAAATTAGCAGCTCTCTAGCGGGGTACGCGGAATTGGCGGGCGGTCGAGAGAACGAATGTAACCAGCGAATTGTTTTTACTAATTAGCAGGGCCGGCGACTTGATGAGTCCAGTGCGGTGGAAGGCTCGCGAGTCGCGAACACCGCCCTTATGTACCGCACTGCAGGCACGTCAGGGCAGCGGGCACATACACACGCGCACGTAACGAGAAGATAATTTTTAAAAACAATGGAACGAGTTTCTTTTAGCTCCAGACTGAAAAAGTGTCTGCTACATTGTTGATGTTACGGGGTCTCCGTGGGAGCTAAGTAGGCTACCTAGTGACTGGCATCACGGACCTGCTGACATATTATTTATTTGAATTCTTTATTGTATTGGGCTGACTTTTAAATATTGTTTTTCGCTTGGGGGAGGCATATGTCCAGCAGTGGACGTCTTTTGGCTGAAATGATGATGTGAAAATCACAACCAAATCTTATTTAAAACTATATATACTTTTTGAGGAAAACGATCGAAACCAAGAGCGAGACGAAGATCGGATGCATAATGTCTACCTTATATTTTTTTAATAATTACTTTCCTAAGATCGATGATCAAGTTTTTAAATTACGGCCGTGCCTACAGCGATGCATTCATCGATCTACGTAGTAAATATTTGTTTGAAGCGCTTTAGAAATATTGCACATAAATATGAAATCCCCTCCTACCTAATACCGAAAAATTACAAAACTACCTTTGATTTATGTCCATAGAAAATTTAACGACTTGTTTGTCATTTTACTACAGCATTGATGAGCACAATAAGGCGGTTGCGACTTGCCGCAAAAACATGTTAAATAGGCTTTATGCAGGGCTCGTGAAAAAAAACTCGTTGCATATAGTATACTGGTAAGTTTAAGGCGTACCTCGCTTTGTTCAATCACGGCGATTTTTATGAGTGTTCAGTTAACACGCAAATGTTAAAGAATGCGATAGCTGCCGATGTCAGACTTTAAAATTCAAAAAACGGCCTTTTGAGTTTGTTCACAACGGTAAAATACATATCACAAAATGGGTATTTTATTTGTTGATGTTTGTGTTTAGTCTGGTTCGTGGTGCCACAATAAAGCTTCTATTATTAATGCGAAATATTTCATGAAAAGGATTTAACGCTGTATTGATCTTAAGATTTGCCGATATCCCGTAAACAAACGCATTGTTCAGAGCATTAATTTTCATTTGTATGTTTCCTTTGAAATACTTTTATTGTTCAGAATCTATCTAATTGCAATCATTGTTGGACTAGCACAAGGTTCGGTTTATTTGCTCTTTTGCACCTTTGATGCAAGCTTTGAATTGGTCGAACATTAATCAGTTTTCATAATAAAACACGGCATATTTGGAATCGAATGAAACTCATCAAGTTCCAGTCAATGTCTTGTTATGGTATGATCATAATATGAGAACTATATATGTGCTCGTGCTTTAAATGTGCCTTATTGTGCAAATAAATTTATATTAATTGGTAACTGTTCCCAGTTGTAAATCTACCGGGCAAAATAATACCGGTAAATTACCTTTTATTTAGAGCCAAAAACAAGTCGGTATGTGCTGACCAATATCGAGTAAAGGATGGAGTAAATTACTTAATTACAATTTTAGAATGTCCAAATTACTCTGATGTTGATACGTACAATAATTCTGTGGTACGAAGTAAGCCAACATTATAATCGGGTACGTCAGAGTGCACTGGCTCCATATTAAATACCTACCTAGCCTGAAGGCAATATTGTCTTTACTTAAATTGCATATATAATCTACAACATGCAATATTTTTCATGGTCCATAATAAATTTTACTCAGTCCTGTCTTATTTTTGCGAAAAGACATTAATGTCGTGTGTATATCATGTCTGTACACTACTGGTATAAAGATTATCATGCAGATAAACTGATAAATGTGGAATAGCTTATCATAAATTAAGAAAAACAAAACAAATACGGAATTTATTTGTAATTAGCCGCCAGCAGCTTTATGTGTATAGGTTTAAAAGTTTAAATACGAAAACTCACGGAAGAGGTTTTGAAAACATGATGACCGAAAAGTTTTTATCTTTTTCTCTTTGGCACAAGACTAACTATACTTTCTAAGATAACCCGGTACCGCTGGACTGTTCATCGAGTATTTTGTCACCCATATCTAGGTATTACCGAAAGAGTTTCATAGTGGGAAGCGGAAAGAAGATTCTGCATTCATGGATTTTCCATTTGCATAGGCACACCTAAACGTGTAGCCTATCTTTTAGTGTTTTTTTTTATCATTGTGTGCTATTTGGAATGTCAACTGCAGACAAAAAGGTGAGTGACATTCTCCATTTAATTGTATATTTCGAGTAAATAAGCCACCCGTAAACGTTGGGCAACTTTACGAGCTACCCAAAAGTTTAATCGCATTTTTATGTCAGATGTAAACCTTGGATTAACGTATCTTCTAATAACAATAACTAAACTAATAATCTTATTTGGAAGTAGTTAAAAAAGTGACGTCGCGTAGAGGCCGAGCGGTCAGCGACCTCATCAAGATCTATGTTACGATAATATTCTTTCAACCGCAATGTATGGCCGCGAGCAGTAAGGGGCTGGCACATGTGAATCGGTACAAAACACTATAAATAGTTTAACCACTTAAAAAATTGCAAGGTCCATGAAATTATTATGAAATGTTGCAGGCGTGGCAGTGAGCGATGCATGCCAGAGATATTTTATTGAAAGTGGTATGTGATATCAGCAACCTGTATTATATACGAAATGACCATGACATATTTTATTCCTCAATTCCTACATAAATAAAATAAACTTACTGAAGCGTAGGTATAGTAGTCACACCGGATCTTTGTGTCTTTGAAGTTGGCTCTGCCAACCATTGCGCAAGAAACAGTTTGTCCTTGAATATACTGCATAGAGTAAGCGAGATAGGACGATGCGACAAACGTTAGCGAGTGAAAGAGACAGTTATAAAATTCTATCTTCACCTTCAAAATTGACACAAAAATAGCTACTGCGCAGGGTCTTGCAGCCAATTTAGAGACACAAAGATATGTAAGTAAACATTATATACTAGATATACCAAAAGAAGTAATCTAGATTATGTTTTTCCTTAATCTCCTATTTTACACCCTTCAAAGCCTGGCAAGATGTAACACCATTATTTTTGCTTTTGACTAAGTACAAAAATTCACGGTTTTAACATGAGCACTTATTTTCATGAAAATTATTAAGAATGCGGATACAGTCTCTATTAAACTGTATGGCTTGTTCACAAAGTAGTAGATCCATCTCAGAGCAAATATCTCTATTCAGTTCAAGTCTCATCAACGAGGCGCCAATTTTCAATATTGTTGTATGAAATATGCAGATGCAAGTATTAATATTTTATTATGCTTGAGCTACGGTGCAGCTCATTTGCACCTATACAAAGCATTCAACAATGTTGGCCTCAGACAACGTTTATGAGCTTAAAGTCTGGTCTTGCAAGCGATGTGTAGTCGTAAATAATAATAAAGTAGACGAACAGAGATTGGGATCTTTATTATTCGCTGTAATTTGATAAAAAAAAAGCCTAACGCGGCCATGAAACGCGAAACAATGATATTTATTTAAGCAAAACAGATTTGAATTGCGAATTTGTGCTGGCTGGAGATTTTGCGCGGAAATTACAAAGTATTAGGCATTTAAAAAGTAGGAAACTATCTACAATGGCAATATTATATGTACTAGTTTACACAGTGAAATTAGTACCACCTAAACAGTTATTTTATTGTTTTTCCTGATCCACTCCAGTATAAAGGCGAACCAAACAAAAAAAACCGGCCATGTGCGAGTCTGACTCGGGCACAGAGGGTTCTGTATAAACAGCTACATTTACCAAAATCAATAGGTAACATTACCTACTAACATTCATAAACAATGAAAGCACCGAACATCGCTCTAACGAAGGGACAAATTTAATTTTGCTTTTCCAAGTACATTTTATAATTTCGTCGCCTATTGCTCGTAAACTTGTAAAGCCCACTTAGCTGTGATAGATTTAATTTTAATTTAGTTTTTAGTTCTAATATTAGTTTGGAAATAATAATAAAACAAATTAGTGAAATACAAAAAATATATGTTATATATACTACAGCCATTAATTTTTCACTTAACCAAATGCAACCATTTACCTGGCAGGGCGGGGGGGGGGGGGGTTGTACTCTTGACTCTAACTAAAATTAGCAATTTAAAGTTTAATTTTACGCAAACGGATCCCGGAATATTTTGAATGGCCCTAACGATACCCCACACCATGGGATAGACAAAGTTGTAAGCACTGATTTTGTTGCAGGGCTCAAATTACGAGGTTTGTTAAAGCCATGTTTTCGATAACAAATGGCCTATTACTGGATGATCACGTTTCTCTTTAACTTCCTGTATAAAGCACATAGGAAGCCTAATAAAAAGAACGATTTAATATCCTCATAATCTTATTAATTAAGAGTATTAATTATACAGATATAAGTATAAATAAAATAGGTGTAATGACTAAAATTATTGCCACTAATATTTCATTACAAGCAAGCATCGTCGTCATGTACGTGAAAATTTAAACGAATGCTGATTAAATTGATGATACCTTCAAGAGTGTGTAGGTCACATGCCGTCTCAGAACATATACAATTTACCGACACAATTAATTAAGATTTAATTTGCTTGTGTAAATACGGAATTCCGTATTTACACAAGCAAATGTTTCAAAATAAAAATCTTGAAGTGCAATAACAGCTACCTGATACAATGGTTATTTATTGCCGACTAGCAATCAACGATTGGATTGGAATCAATCAGACTATTTTAGTACATGGAAGGGCAGTTACATCCATGTAACTGGACGCTCGGACGCTGATCACATGAATATGAACTTTAATTCGTCTCATTACAGCTCATATTTCGAAGAGGGTTCCAGTAATCATTATTCGCAAAAATTGCAAATGTACTATTTAAAATACGCTTTTGTAGTTCGAACCCGATATGCCAAGGTCTAGTAGCGCGTTCAATCAGCTTTGTTTTTTGATCGCTCGCAAATGTATGCCTCAGTAATCACTTAATCTATTTTAAGTGTTTTTAATTGCACATTTCGTCCATTTTTATGACGATGTCGCGCCACTTTACGAGTGTTTTAAATGTTTGCGGCCGCAGCTCGATGCCGCACCGACTGCAGCGCGGCGGCGTACCTGCTGTGAGGTATTGTCAATGTACATTTACTACTCAATCGTTTTAAAACCCAATTAACATTTGCTGTCATTTTATTCTCGCGTCAGTTCGTCGAGACTTGAGCAACAAGCATGCGTAACGCATTTTATACGTGACCTTAATCTCTGTCTTATCTTTGAAGGTTTTTTTTAGCGATTCTGTGGTGGAGCTGTTCTATGGAATTTTCTAAGAAAGCAACCGTTATGTTGCTAATGATTGCCCACGAAACTGTGTCTGGTCCTAATCGACTGCGATTCAATTTAATGAATATATCCGAGCAAAAATATAACTTCTAACTAAATCTTACCTCTTCATAATCCAGCTTCGCGGTGAGTGTGAACACCCCTGTCTGAGGGTTGAGCGAGAACACGTCATTAGCCCAGTCTGAGATGACGGTGTAAGTGAGCTGCGCATTGGGTCCTGAATCGAGGTCAATGGCCGCAACGGTGCCAACCATGGCACCTCTCGCAGCGTTTTCGGAAATGTCAAAAGAGTAGGCACTTTCCTTGAAAACTGGCGGATTGTCGTTCGTGTCTGTCACCTGAAAATAACATTAATACATGGAAATACGAAAATAGAACCTTCAGAACTTTAAACGGAATTAACATATCTGAATATTTGAAAGTTAATGTAATCGTCAATAAATAGTATAATAGTGCTTAGATGTCGTAAACATTAGGTAGGTAGGTAAGAGGCCCAGTGATTAGTTAATCGTTGGTCATACGTCGGGCGGACAAGTTGATGTAGCCGAGTGATAAGAACTCTACTGATTTGAGCCGACGCGGCAACCAACCGACATGCAGATGTTTGGGTTCATGTACAGGCAGTAACAAAACGGTTTATGAATTAATATTTAATAGCGTGTCAGAGTTATGTGTACCCACGATTTTACATGACAAAAGGTATTTTGCTTACAGCTAATGCTGAAATGATCTTCAGTATTGTGTATTCTCTGGGTATCGATTGTGCTAATAGCTTATTTGAAATAACTTATATTTTGGTATTTCTCCAGCAAAGCTATAGAAATTAGCCAAGTTACAAATGAAAATTAAGGCTTGTAGTTGATGTTATAAACGATTAAATAGATGCGCTGAAAATTAAGCTTACTTTAGTGCTTGATTTTTCTAATATGAAAACAAAATGACATATTTTAACAACTTCACACGTGTAACTAGTACTTATAAAGTTTTAAGTATCCTTACAGCACCGTAATATCTGTCATTCCAACATAAATCGTGGCAGTGCTTCTGTTAACGAGTGTACACCTTTCGAGATCTAAGTACGTAAGTAAGTATCTTTATTACTGCGACTGTATGTAATTCGAGTTTCTCATAAGAAAAAAACAACAAACCTGAACAACAACTGTGACATCCGTAAACTGGACGCCATCGTCTGCTCTCACGATCACCTGATACTCAGAAGTCGTTTCTCTGTCCAGAGGATCTTTGAGAGTGAGCAGGCCAGTTTGAGGGTCGAGGGAAAAGGGCGTCGGTTCATCGTTCTGGATACTGTAGGTGATGCTGCCGATGGTGTCTGGGTCTTCAGCTGCGATGGTTGCTATGCGCTGTCCTGGAGCCATGTCCTCGGATGCGAGATAAGCAGGCGGAATGTTCTTGAACTCGGGAGGACTGTCGTTCTTGTCCAGGATTACGACTTCCACCTGGAAAATTAAGGTAACGTTAGTTTGGCCAGTTCTTGGATCATTTTTCTATTACGTTTGTCACTGAGGTCTTGGTTTTCTACACATTTTAAAATAATTAATTATGTAAAGCCATGAAATCATGACGTCCTTAATATGCCATGTTACAAAAACAATGCCTTTTAAAGTAAAACAATGCAACTTAATAATAACGTATTTAAGCAACCGTCGACTCCTATAAAACAGTCGCAAGAGAAGTCTGGTGATGTTTTATTTATGAGGTTGGCACAAAATCGGCCACTTTAACACAGTATAAGAACACGAACCAAATTAATAATTCTAAAAATGCAGCCAGCGAGCGAGTGGCCGGACAAATGTGCGACTGGGCTGACCGCCGCCGTCCGGCTGTCCGCTGTCCGGTGTCCGGGCGACGCGCCGGACTACCGACGGGATGACAAAATACGCCTGTGGCCCTTTTATTTGATACGCTCCAACATCGATAATCGACTAATTTATTTTATTTTACAAACTAAACTGTATCATGTTCAAAGCCAAGAGCTATGCGAAAATTGCGAAACAGCATCGTTTATGTCAGACCCCTTGTACAAATTACAATGCAGACACAAATATTTCTCTATCATTAGCAATAACCTTTTCAACCAAAATAATTTCACAACAAGAAATGAATGATCGTCATGTGTTAATTAAACAGTCTCCTCAATCAAACCGCGACTCGGAACATCATTACGTGATGTTTCATTTCCAAAATGTAACGCGAGAGACCATGAGGCATTATTAAAATATTTCGGACAACTTAAAAGGGTTGAATTGAAAGAAAATCAAAAATAATGTTCAGAGTAGGATGCATCGCATTCGACGTTAGTATCTGTGATACTAAGTGCATTCATCAATATGATTAATGGAACAGTTTTTTTCCTTTTTTGTAATTTAAACTTTTTTTACTTTTTCGGTGGGTCCCATTTTTTCATTCTTCATTTTTAAGGAGTATTTTGATGAGTTTTTGTTTGAATATTTCGCAAAGATTGATTACATCAGAGTATAATTACGTATTTATTGATCAACATTAATGAACAACTGATAGACATATTTTTTATTGATGGTACCAATACCAATAGGCGCATGACTTTTTCTTACGTTTGTACTGTAACTATTTTTTACTTAGAGATCTTAAGACGAAGGTGTTTAATTCTCGCTTGATGCGATGAATTAGATAAGATTTATGAAGTCAGAGCAAGCTTTACAAGCGTAGCGGTTGAACATTTACAAAAAACTATTCGAAAAGAACTCGACAAGTCAACAAAGACAGAGAAAAGTAAAAGACTAAAACGTAACAGTATTTCGTCATTCGTACTGTGAAGCACGAAGTATTCGGGACACAATGATCGGAGCCGTCACAGATAAGAAGAGCCGATTGTGGAGAGTTCCCTGCCCTCGGCGCTGCCTTACCGCCTCACCGGCCGCAGCGCGAGCCGCTGCGCCGGTGAGGACAGCCTGCGCATTTGTTATGATGACTCAATCTTTTCTTTGTATCTGGACGAGGGTGCCGTCTTAAGAAGCCTGCATAGAGCCCACCTCACGCCCACGATACCGCACGTAAGAGAAGCAGCAATTAACGCTGATTGTGTGATCTTAGCTCTCGGGGAAATAAATTGAAACGTGTTAATAAAATGTATTGTTCACGAAATGAGAATGCATGAGAACCGTAGGGATCGATTGTAAACATTGACTTTATAGTTGTTACCATAAAGATTCCCAGCCGCTTTATACATTTTTGAATGGAGGCAATATAATACGGATATGACAACGTTTGTACATTTAATTGTCTTATTGATGGACGCAGCTCCCTCAGCGGTCGCCACCACGGCCGCTCTTGACAGCCGGCAACTCGCACATGAACTGTGTAAAGTGTTATAAAATCAAACAGTATATTAAATTGTATGAGATAGCAAAATATGACTGTTGACCGCTGTTGGTAGTGGCGTGTAGCGAGCATAAACAACGAACGGTTGAACAGGCAAGCGCTACATACTTCACAACAAAAAGACTAAAAAGATTTATTATGGACAAAAAGGTTAGGTACGCGATGGGTACGCGGACGGCGGCGTAGCCTGCACTCTGCGCTGTGAGCGCTAGTGGACCCCCTAGAGTTCATGTTTGAAGTAATCGATTAAGGGAAGAGAAATGACAGTACGTCGGTTTATTGGGATCGTCGATTAGTCAAGTTTCGATAATTGATTGCGCTTCGCTACTAGATTAATAAGAAACATTGAATATTTCCTTGTAGCGTGCGTGTTGAATAATGACCCGTACTTAATAGACGTAAAAAATTGACAATATCAAAACTTGAACATCTTATCGGTGAAATCTATTAGGAATATAAATTGTAATATCATTTACATAATACTTAGTTGAAAAACCATTAAGTGTCTTATGTAGTGACACCTACGAGTTCTGTAATCACTGGATTGAACAAGAACCTATGCAATTATCATAATTTAGGAAAACGAATGCCGCCATTGGATGGAACGATGCTGCGAACGAAATGTTTCCGTTGTTGATAAAAATACGGTATGTTCGCATTAGCAGGCGAGCAGGTAAGCAGGCGGCTGGCGGACAGGCTCATGAGGAGCATTAGGAGACGCTATCAGACAGGTACAGTACGAACAGGTTGAGCTTAACATAACAATAGCGCATAAGTAGCAACAGCACGCCGACTCACCGACTACTAGTGAAAACACAGACACACGATTCTATAAGTTGATTCTAAGAGCTGAATGAAAATGATTGCTTGTATTCCCTGTATCTAAGAATCCATATGACCATAAATATTATTGCTTTGTATTTCAATTCTTTTCATAATACTCCAAGATATTCGTGTCAAATAGTATCAAAGTAAATTCATTTTTATGATAGGTTCCATGCAGTTTTTGGTGCCGTGTGCGATGCATAGCCGGTCGCTCGATGGCACTTACGAACTTGATTTATCCACGCTATAACTTACACAGATTATTATTGAAATGAAAATTACGTGTAGAAAACGATAAATGACTGTTATTTGTCTAATTCAAGCCTTGTACGTGAGTACGGAGAAAAACTACAGCCAGTTTACATTCCTACAATTTCCCTATATAGTTTGCTATTGCGAGTGAACCTGCGAGCTATGGACTAAAGACGATTTACTTTGCAGACATAACATATACAGTTTATGTTAGGTATATTTGTGTGCTGCAATAAATTACTTATAATATAATCCATCTTACGCATGATTAATGTAATCCCAATTTCTATATTAATATAAGATTAACATTTTTCATGTAATTACAATCCGGATTGAGCCGAACGTGAACTTTAAGGTTCCAAAGATGACCACACAACTCTGTCGTTTTTAAAACAGTGTAATTTTACGAACATCAATCATTCAAGTCGTTTACCTCCAAATTTTACGTCACTCCCTTTATTACCTCATTCCATTTTTTAATGCAATCTCGTCTTGTGTGCAATAAAACTGTTTAAACTATAAAGAATTTATTTTTATTGATGATACGTGAAATGAGAACAAGGCATCCAGGATTCCGGATCAGACATATCGATCTGTTTAAAAATGAATGAAACTGGATCATAATGTTGTACAAGTATAAATATGCGATGGAAATATTAACATATTCTGCTGGCTTATCTTGCGGTAAAAAAGCTATTGGGTCTTATTATCGTCGCCAACTGAAATGTCAAGCGCCCATCTACCAGCATACTTACTATTCATTACTGACTAACCGACTCTTATTGACATTCTGCCACATACATACACATATGGATTATCTATTTCGAGCAACAAGTTTATATTATTCGGAATATACGCTGAAGGAATGTAAAATATGTTAAAAATGTTGCTCATAATTTTAAAGTTAAATAAGATGAGAGGAAGAAGAGATATTCAAAGTGATTTTAAATTGACATAAAGATACATACATTCAAAGAAAACGAAATTAATTTTCCGCATAACAAAATAATAAACTTGTACTTGGATTGCCTATTGTTGTGCAAGAATCGAAACATTGTAAGACGTTGTAAACCGTACATAGCGCTGTAAAACATTGGACAAATCTTCAATACCGTTGGAAAATACAGTGTGTACTGCAGATGTAGGTAGGCAGGCATATGCTGTGCTAGCCGTGAGCCCGAGAGCCCGTGAGGCTGGGGCTACACGAACTTATGAGTGGATGTTGTCCGCCGACGGATATGGTGGCATCGTTTAGGGCTAGACTCTATGTTTAGAGCACTTCGTGACCGCAGCGAGGCCGCTATCCCCCCGGGACTCTGCACAATTATGTTATGGTGTCAGAGATTAGTGGCCGAGAGACGCGATACTGATCTTTATTGCCTCTATTTATTTTGTGCCTATGTATTACGAGTTTGATCTATGTCTTTTTGAACGATATTCAGATATGAACATGAATTGGCACTGCGTTATCTTTGCTCTAACAAGTGGTTATTTTTTAATATTCTGATAAGTAATACCGACCTATACTTAGAACCGTTATAAGTGATATGCAAATGTAGTTAGATAAGGTAAAACTCAGTACAGTATGATCATGTTAGCGTTTAATTTACCTAAGTCCGAGTCTGCGCCCGGCGCGCACCGCGTGCATTAGCATGCGGCGCGGGTCCGCCCACACCGGCTATCGGCCGCATCCCCACAAATATATGTAAAATATGCACAAAAGTACCCCGGATAAAGTGCATCGATAACAGGCGACGCAATTTGCATCGCCCTGAGCACATCGATCGAAACCGTTTCGGACCTATGTTTACCGAAAATAATGTCCACTATGTAACAGATTGCTCGATATGCCTATATATCTAATAATAAGCGCTACTTATCTTCCTATATACCTACATACTTAATACATACAATCAGACTTGATTTATTATCGAGACAATAAATGTTAATTAGAATGACTCATCATAAAAGTGTGCTGTAGAAATATTTGCAATGTAATAAAGTTTTCAAATATAAAACACCGTTATGTATTGATAGTTGGGTAAATATATATCTGTAAATATCTTGAGTTCTTGATCTGTTTCAATGGTACCGTTGTGTTACAGCTCAGATATCATGTTCGAGACAAGTAATCATGACGAATCAACTCGCGCCTGTATTCTGAAAGTATTTTGATTGTGTAAATCGTTTCCCGCGTGCTATATGATCTTGGTGAATAACATTTATTATTATGCATGCATGCAAGGATTATACAGCTCGCGGGAAGGCACGCAGGCACCCTCAATTTCTCCTAAATTCGCCACCCGAGGGCACTATCCTCGTATTATTGCCTGATCGATAGTATAATTTCGTAATAACTATGCGCGTTTCAAATATTTTTGGAAAAGCTTGAAAAACAAAATGGTTCATATTATACTAACAGTTGAGTTCATATTGTGCTGTTTTAACTTCATATCGCATGGAACACGAGTACGAATTCCGTTTGATTTTAATGGTTTGCAGATAAGATTTAACAAATAAGTAGGTTCGACGGTCGACGGACATACTATTAGTAAGTAGTTTCTGAAAATGAGTTACGTCAAGCATTAAAGTTTGAAGTATGGGCAATATCCCATTAAAATATAGACTTCATAATTATGAACGTTATTTTCTATAATGCAGTCAAAGTGAAAGCCGGAAAGCTCTGAAGTGGTGCAGTAAACAATATTCGCCGTCTCCGTGCAAATAAATGAAGTACACGAACGAAAATCACGAGCTCTGAATTTTTCAACGTCGCTCGCGGATCGCGATCGCAACGAGCGGCGAGCACAAAGCACTTAACGATTAACGAACTGAAACCAAATGAGAGCATATCATTTATATTTTCGGTATATATGATTTTTACTTTTTTTCCGGCTTAAATTGGTATAAACTCCAATCATACTGCTCTGCACCTACTCTATTAAATAATAAATAAGCTACGAGACCATCCTAGATATTTCTCGCCATAATGCTGATTTGCTATAGCCATTTGTTACAAAATAATCTTTTGTTTCAAATCAAATCCTTTTAAAATCATCCGATATTATCTCCAATCTTCGAATGTATTAAATTGACGAGTCATCGCGATGAAAATAATAGCAATAGCAACAAAAGAATTATAATGTCTGCTGCCAAAACCGTACAATAACAGCGGCGGGTGATGGTCTCGCAGGTGGTTCTAGCGATTTATCGGTGGGCGATACACCGCTCGATAATGACGGGGCACTCGGTCAGAGCGATGTCGCAAACACTCGCCGATTTCGGTCTGCCCGTCGGTCATCTCTAACGATGGAGCGATAATTAAGATCGGACGTCGGCATTATTTACGCCCGCAGCATCCTGCCTGACCCGAGCTCGAGTCGGTCACGACTTTTTCCATGTCGGGCGAGACTATTGTTGCTTTTACTCGTGTTTAGTTTAGCTAGATCTGCCGGTGCGCGGCCGATTTGTACGTCGCGGGTTTAGCTATCAAACGGCGACTCAGCCGTTTACTCGATGAAGTTTATTTCTTTTGAGTTGAGATAAACTTATCTCTATTAAAGTCTGTGCCTGTATGCTACTTGTTAGCTTACACTGAGTTTAGCCATGGTGGCGTGGAATGTTGGCATTTGCGGTAGATAGCCAACACAAACAAGTATTTGGCTAAGAGTTACCTACTCGGTGGTATCTTCATAATTTACATTGTTTCTAAGTTCATACTAATGTGGCATTGTTAGTGCGTTTATCAAGCATCAGCCGCGACACTGCTCGCTGGCTGCTTTATGATAATCTCGCTCTCAAGTTAGTGCCGTGATCTGCGCGCAGATACAACTCATCTCGCCCTTTACATTTGCTATTAACTAATAATATTTCATTTTATATGTACAGTTTCTAGTTACGTTTCTTACGGTAGTATTACCCATGTTTATAAAATTTTGTTGGAAATTTTATTTTAATGTTCAAGTAGTTTATTATAACGGTAGATGTGAGGAAATGAATACGTACAGATTTATAACTCATAATTCAATTAAAGTCACCATCCTATAATAAACGAACGGCGTATACAAAAAAAAACAATTGTAAACGGTGTTAGCTGGAAAACAGTTCGGCAAAAAAAGTTAGCTTATTGTAAAACTGTCCTTATATTTAACCCTATCTATACCAATATTATAAAGAGGAAATATTTTTTTGTTTGTTTGTACCGAATAGGCTCCGAAACTACTGGACTGATTTTCAAAATTCTTTCACCAATAGAAAGCTACATTATTCCTGAGTGACATAGGCTATAATTTTGACGAGAGCGAAGCCGCGGGGAACAGCTAGTTCAGTATAAAAAAGCAAAGCATATCTTGAATTAAAATTAAATGTGAGTAGAGTGTCGCTAATAATGTTGGTGTATCTTTTAAGGTTATACCAGTAAATATTGAAAGTGTCTTGTAATATGAGCCGCAGTAATCTATGAAGCTGTGTGCCATTGCTGGGCGACTGGCAACCCGCAACTGGGCACTCGAGACCGCCTGCTGCGAGACTCGAGACCTGAAGCGACAGTAAACGCATTGCTTACCGCGCACTTTTATGTATTATACAATACGTTTTACTTTTAATAAGTTTTCAAACAAATAGTCATTATTGTTACTGCTTTAAAACAATCTTATACAGACAACAAAAGCGTTAAGTAGGTGTGCAGGCAGCCAACACAAACCGGTAAGTGAGCTTTTTCATTGTTCATGTGACTCACATTGAAAATGTATGTGTCTAAAACGGTTTTCCTAGTTACCGAACCAATTTGTTGGCTGTACTGTAAAACCCCATATTTTATTGAATAAATTATCTCTAACCCCAATAAACGCAGAGTAAAGTAATGCGAAACTTAAACCTGGAAAGATCTATGGGTAATCCGAAGCTCATACTGGTTGTGTGTAACTTTTATTTACTTTATTAATATCCTACAGGGGTAGTTTGATAGAAGGGCAGGTTGTAGAAGTGCAAAAGTGTAATTAACTTCACCAACACACACGTAACACTTTCATAACATTAGAACTGTGTATTCAATCAGTTATCTATACTATATTACTGTATAATATTATAAAGAGGTAAAGTTTGTGAGGTTATAGGGGTTAATCTCTGGATCTATTGAACTGATTTAGATGAAATTCAGCATGGAGATAGTTTGCGATCCTGGGCAGGACATAGGGAAGGACACTTGTATTCCCTTGGGATGATAAAATACTTTTACGCGGGCGAAGTCGCGGTCAGAAACTAGTAAATAATAAAGGGGAATTTTTAACTGCACCTCTATTTAGAAATTTAAGCAAACAAAATATCTCCACTAATAACCTACTGCAAAACAATATTACTCACCGTAAAACAAAAATACTGATTTGCACACAAATTATTCAATTAAATATAAAATAAATGTGAATTAGTCCAAGAGCGAGCGAAGCGAGCTCGGGAGCTTAGGGCACCCCGACACGGATAGGTTAGGTTCGAAGGAGATGACGGGAGCTGAAGTGAGCGAGCAAAGCGAGCGAACTCAGCTCCCGTCATCTCCTTCATGTTAGGTTACTTTAGACCCTGCAGACAGAAATAGGAGCCCTGCGCAGCGGGGCTCCGTCGACTTTGTTTCGTTTCCCCCCCTCCCTTAAAACTTAAATATTTTGTTGCACTCGAAGAATTATTAGATTTACTTTTAGTTAACAGATAGTTATTCAGTAAAACAGTTAAGCTTTAAAGATCTAGCAGTATAGTATAATTCATTTATTTGATGAGCAAATTTAGTGTGCAATTCAGTATTTTTGGTAGTAATTTCGAATATTTTGATTGAAAAAAGGGGAATTACAGTTAAAGTATTAAATACCACCAAATAATAAACCTAGTTGTAGAATAAATAAATAAGTTCGTCTTTTTGCTACGTCTATAGGCCGGCTAACAGGCAACGTGTTAAAAACACAGTTTTGGGTGCTACATAATCATGCATCGGTATGTAATTGTTTTTAATTAAAACATTTCCGAAGGAGCGACCGCTGTTCAATTCGATTTCTTCAGGTTGGGTCTTATTGGTAGGTTTCTGTGTTCAATAAACTGGATCCGAATGCAAAAGCTGCGTACCAGATAGAACCATAAAATAATGTTGAAGACGGGCAAATAAATTACATTCCGATCTCTTTATTATATGACGATCCTGTGTAGGAGTGTTTTGTAAGTCAGTTAATATAATTGATTATGTTTAATCAAATAACAATATGCACAAGAAGTCAAGACATAAGGAAACTATGAAGCGATATAAAGTTATATAACTGGTTTATATTCTAACCCTAAAAGCCGAAACATTGCATAGTTTAATTAACCTCAGAGCTCTTCATCCTAACTAATATTATACATGCGAAAGTAACTCTGTCTGTTTGTCTGTTACCTTTTCATACATAAACAGCTGAACCAATTTATATGAAATGGAGAATGGTATGGAGATAGTTTGAGATCCTAGCAAGGACGTAGGATAGTTTTAACCCGGAAATCATCTTTTGGAAAGGAGGTTGGAAGATTGTATGGAAAACCTACAATAGTATTGCGCGATATAAACAAACAGGCTATGAGAAGTACTTAAGCTACACAGACAGAGTGCCGGGCAATAGCTAGTTCCAAATAGCAGTTTTTACAGAACTGCCAATTACTTGAGAATAAAGTAGAATCACATCAATTACAACGATGGGTTCCGCTTCCTTGATCATCAAGTAAAACTCACAAGGTCATGAAGGAGGGGCGTGAAATGATACTGCAGTCTTAATACGATGCCTGGAACTACCGTCAGCTCAATAGACGGATCTCGAAGTCTATGAAAAGCGACTTCAGTCGCTTTAATACCGAGCGTATTGAAGAAGCGATTGAGCGTAGGGAGGGCTCCAAGGTGTTTTTTTTATATCGCCTATAGGCTTGCGCTTGACGACTATCTCACTATCTCTATCTTGTGTTTGCAAGAGATCTGGCTATTGGGCAGAGCCAGCTCACGAAACTAATGATGAACCGACGATGGCAAGATAGTTTCCGCTAATTCGGAGCTTCTGAGGGAGATCGAGAGGTTCTACAGGCAGTTGTAAATATAATAAACCTTTTGCGAATCTAGCAAACGACTCAAGATACACTATACCGAAGACATCCCGGATGCCAGCCTGTACGAAATTAGGATGGCTCTAAAACAACTTAAGAACAAAAGCGCCGGGTCATGACGGAATTACGGCCGAACTCCAGAAGGTGGGTGTAAAACCGGTACTTAAGGCCCTTCAGAAGCTGTTTGATTCCGTCATACTAGAAGGGAAAACGCCACAGGCATGGTGCAGGGGTGCGGTGGTAATCTTCTTCAAGAAGGGCGACAATACCCGGTTTAAGAATTATAGGCCTATCTCACTTCTTAGCCATGTCTAGAAGTTATTTTCAAGAGTCATCCCGAATCATTTCGCGCGCAGGATTGACGATCTAGCCTCCCACTCGTAGAAAGGACTTTAAAAATAAAGTTGTACCTAATTTCAACATTGTCAAGCATAGCCCTCATTACCAAGCTGTACAAATATTTAATAGACTGCCGGCGGATTTAAGCATTTTGTTATGCACTAGCTCTTTTAAGGCTAAGCTCAAAGCATTTCTGTTGGATAGAAACTTGTACTCAATAGAAGAATTATAATTTAATAATAATATTGAAATATTCTATAAAAAAAAAACTATTTATTGTTTTTGTTTTTAATTGTCATGTTTTCTATTTTTTATATATATTTTAGGTGCATGTACTTTTAGAGTTTATATTAATATTATTAATAATGATGAATGTAATGTAATTTAATGTTAAGTAATGTATCAAACACAGTGTAAATTGTTCCTGAAAAAAAAAAATACTTCCCAAACAAACTAGTTTCCGAAAAGGCTTTAGCTCCGTAGACCACATACATAAGCTGCGACAGGTTATATAGAAGATCAAAGAGTATAACCTGCCTCTTTGCTAACCATTTGTAGACGACGAGAAAGCTTTCGATTACTTTGGAATTGGGATGTACTGCAGTCTCTCCAACGGTGCTCAATCGACCACCGGTACATCATCGATGTATTGAAGTGTTTGTACAAAAACGCCACCATATCAGTCCGACTTCGGGATTAGACCTCGGAACCTATCCTTCTGCAGCGAGGTGTGAGACAGCGAGACGTCGTATCTGCGAAACTGTTCGACACTGCACTCGAGGATGTCTTCAAGTTTCTGGACTGGAGAGTGCTAGGCATCAACATCAATGGCGAGAACATCACTCAACTTCGGTTTGCCAACGATTTAGTGGTCATCACGTTGCTGATACCATGGAGGATCTCAATACAATACTCGATGACCTCAGTGAAGCCTCCGAAAGAGTGGGTCTTAAAATGAACATGGACAAAACCAAGGTGATGTTGAATGCCCATGTTACACACACTCCTATCAAGGTCGGAGACTCTACACTTGAAGTTGTGGACGATTACGCGATTACCTGGGACAAACAGTCTAGTTAGGTAGGTCCAACTTCAAGAAAGAGGTCAACGGTCGAATCCGACTCGGCTGGGCAGCGTTCGGGAAGTCTCAAGACGAAAGTATATAACCTTTGTGTTGCCAGTGATTACTTACGGGACAGAGATGTAGCCGCTCACAATGGGCATCATCAGAAGGCTTGAAGTCACCCAAAAGGCAATGTAAAAAGCAGAAATGATAAAAGCCGCAAGAGAACCAAGGTTACCGACATCGCCCGAAAAATTGGCAAAATTAAGTGGCACTGCGCAGCACGGATGAACGTTGGGGCTGAAAAGTTCTGGAGTGGCGACCGCGAACCGGAAGGGGTTGCGTTGGAAGGCCTCCCACTAGGTGGAGCGACTACCTGGTCAAGGCTGCCGGAGTCCGGTGGATGCGAGACGCACGGGACCGATCAGTACGGTAACGCTTGGTGGAAGCCTATGTCCAGCAGTGGACGACTTTTGGTTGAAATGATGATGATGATCAAAGTAGAATCCATATCCACATCATGTATCAAATGGACTCTAACACGTTCTGCCACACCGAGAGAGAACTGTATGACAGATATAATTTATATTATTTTTATTATCTCCTAAAGTTTATAATAAAGGCGAGTTTTAATAGCCCCGGCATTATTAGAACAGATCTCGTCCAAGTCAACTTTGAACGTGAATAATAATAGATACGGTTTTATCCGTTACGATTTATTACACGAATAACTAGTGACTTTACTGTGATAACTTCATTTGGTAAATGTAATTGGTTGTAAATTTTAAAACATTTATGATGCCCATATATTATGAGCAAAGTTTAATTGAGAAACTAATAAATAGTGTGTGTTGTTAACTCATTAATTGCTCGCGAAATAAAACACGAGTGATTGTCATTCTTTATTGTATTTGAAATAAATTCGAATAATTACGCTATTAAATGCCCCGCTATGAATGACATCTTTGATATATTATTACTAATGCTAAGGTTTCTCCATAAGATGGTCTTAAAAAAATTTTTTTGTCGGAACCGTTTATAGCCCCGAATGAGCCAAGCTTAGGATAAGTCACTTTAATGCTAGACGTTGATCAACCGTTGTCTGCTCAGTAGTTCCAACGACTCTTGAAATAATGTTATTGGGACAATGTTATCTCGCGTCAAAAGACTGATGCATTGTAACTTAACAATGCTGTTTGCTAATCGCTTGTCTCCGCAATGTTTTCAGCAACAATTTGTCATTAGCCGTAGTGCATGACAAAATAATACTATTTGTGGAAGAAATATTTTTGACAACTGGGTATCTAGATTAAAGAGCAGTGGTGACCCAGTGGTATCGGCCGGAACTTACAAGGTCGTGGGTTCGTACCCAGGCAGGCGCTTAGTTTTGTGTAAATTATTACATCACCACTGCTCTCATAAAAGTGAAGGAAAATATCGTTCGTTCTATAACCAAAAAATTCGAAGACATGTGACATTCACTAACCCGCACTGGAGCCACGTGGTGGATTACGGCCCATCCCCTCTCACAGAAAAGATGCCTGTGTCCCAGCAGTGAAAACATTAACAGGCCGATGATGATGATGATGTATCTAGATTAAACAAACATGTTCAGCATTTATTCTTCTTCCTCCGCTCGCTCTATCTGTTGCTCTATAAATAATAATCTAAGGAAATCATACTTACTGCTAAGAAAAAACCTACCAACCAACTACCCACATAATTATAAACCCATATTCTATGCACGTGCCAATCGTTAGCTAAGGATCTGACTGACAGTCCCGTTTGCTGTCGAGAATACAATTAACACTAAAATAAACATTAATTACAATGACAGAACTATAGTTTTTTACACAACACTTGAGACTAACATCCTAGACAGCTATCAGTGTATCAATAATATATATAACATATCCTATAGATATAAAATATATAGTTCAGTAACTGACGAACAAATTCTCTCCCACACAACAAATTGATGGAGAGAAAATAGAGGCATATATATCTAAATCAACTCATAATGAGGTAGGTAATAATCTGCTTTTCAAATGGCATCTAAATATCGAAAAACCAATTTACTAGTGCTTTCCAAATCCCCGCAGACATAGTCACGCTCAAAATCTAGTAGAGGATGCTCACCGCAAAATATATGTGAATGACCCATGTACTCATGTAGCTATGTACTTACAGTTAACAATAACTCAGTAATTAATAATAATGACTCGAGCTTCAATCACTTAGGAGGCCAAACTTTCTAACGAGCTCATCAATCCATGGGCAAAATATTTGTACAAGTTGAGAAGTGAATAACTGTGGGCTTCTTTGTGTTCGATCTTAACAATTACTGACTTTAATTATGTACTTGTGTTTTTAATTAATACGAAAACGATAAAATGGAAAAGGTATTTTAATTTTATTAAATAAAATCTTACTACTGTATGAATATAGTCACAATCTACGTACTAATGTATGAATGTACAAAATAACCAAAAGTACATGAGTTCTAAACTTCATTCTTGTGAACAAAAGTTTTGATCAATAGTTTGAGTCATAGAATTTTTTATAAATTTTATATAGAAATATTGGCATCGTAATAAAAATCATAAATCTATAAAGTCCGCATGATTGTATAAATCTGTAAAGGTGTCAAGAGACATTATGCAGACGTTTTTACACACTTTTTTTTACACGTTATTTTATAACAGTGGTGTGTGATATTTTAATAGCGGACACACCTAAAGGCATATACTTTTGTTTGGACACTTGCTAATGGACAGTCAAAGCATTATTGCAAAGAAAAAAAACTTATCTATCGACAATGGACTGCCATTAGTGTAATGAATAGGTACCTATTCTGTCCGCATGCGGAATCAATTGGCTATCAGTATTTGTCGTTATTTGATGGATTGTTACTTAGCAGAACAATCGTATCGCAACGTAGATATATTTGCAGGATTTTCAATTTAAAAAGATAACACACGAATTACGTTACGTAATTCGTTTCAGCATTTTATCAATAGGCAACACCGACGTAAAAAGTTTCCTATACTAATAAGTTTGTACATAATTGGATCCTTTTTAATCTCATAATAAACAAGTTCGAAAATAGAACATAATAGCTAGGGAGATAAGCAACACTTGAGAGATGACTTTTTTTTTCACAGTTTCATTAAAATTCTCCTTTTTAACAGTAAAGTAGAATGTTATCAAGTTCCAAAGTACACAATGGGAGCGAGATCGTTGTCTACGGCTGGCCACGACGGCCGCGGGCCCGGGTTCGATTCCCGTTCGACGAAATTCAGGCTAACGAACGGCCCTCCGATAGTGTTGTTACCTAAATACCGTTTTTTTGCACTATTATTTTTATTTAAGCGACGAACTGCTAACAAGGAACCGTTATGAATCGTTTCTTAGTTTTTATAAAAAGTTTACGGAACGAAATTTACTAGTCACTTTATTAATGGTATGGACTCGAAATATGCTTTTGTAATGACTAGTTACATTGTTTGTACACTAAGCTCGGAGAATAAGCTATCAATCGGCTTAAATCAATTACATTGACATTGACCGGTAGACCACCTAAGGTTATAATACTAAGATGCTTACACTAATGATTGTTAGCTGCTCAGTCTAGCATAAGATAGTCACGACATTGGTAGCTCTTTATAATGAACCTAACTATTTAGGTAAGCGTAAATGTGGCATGTACTAATTCCTACTAGCCCGTTCCATCATCGGACTACAAGACGTACGGCGATGCGTCATCGGTACATGGTGGACAGCCCAACCATACGCACTAAACGTTTTGGGAATACTTTCATTATGCGTACAGCTAAGGAGTGGAATTCCCTGCCGGAGTCTGTGTTTCCAGATAGCTATAACCTGGGAGTCTTAAGTGAAGGGTGAATAGGTTTCTTTTAGGTAAGCGTGCTACATCGTCGACCATATCATCGCTTACCATCAGGTGAGATAGTGGTCAAGCGCGAGCCTATCTATACCAATACCAATATTATAAAGAGGAAAGATTTTTTTGTTTGTTTGTTTGTTTGTACCGAATAGGCTCCGAAACTACTGGACCGATTTTAAAAATTCTTTCACCTATGTAAAGCTATATTATTCCCGAGTAACATAGGCTATAATTTTGACAAGAGCGAAGCCGCGGGGGTCAGCCAGTCATTAATATAAAATAAATAAAAATAATGTACACAGTATACATAGAGGTAACTACATATTGGTTTGCGCGAAAACCGCGAAAAATCTTTGAAACTTTGTCAAAGTTCACTAACTATGTAAGTTATTCTTTTGAACCGTAGTTCCTCATAACATTCTTTACGGTTAAAACAGTAGATATTGTTTTGAGAATGTTATGACAGATTTTCTCACGAGAGAACACATTACCGTTACTGCAATACTGCTGCTAATCATTTGAAACTTCGATGAGTACAAACGTTGAGATTGGATAACAAAACGTACTTGTAGAGCGATTTAGTGATGATTGTGGTGTAATGCAAGATTTTAATAAAAGTTTGTTTTAACAGGTTCACTGTCCACATAGCAGACAAAATAGTTAAACAACCACGTGAGTCATATACGACTCACTAGCTTCTGCCAGCGGCTTCGTCCACGTTATAAGTGTTGTATCATCCCAAGGGAACATTATACCGGGGTGAAAGCCTATGTGCTATTCCAGACTTTCATCTTTCTCTGTGCAGCATTTCATCCAGATCGGTTCAGCCGTTCTGGCGTGATTGAGTAAAAAACATAAATTCACACATCCATCCAAACTTTCACATTTATAATATTAGTAAGTATAAGATTAAACATGGCAGAGGTTAATTCGAGGATTTATTTAGCTTTAAGACCGCATTCTTTTAAGGTATCACAACATTTAAAACATTCAAATCGTTATTCAGTGTTCGGAATAATTTAATGAAGTATAAAAAATGTGATAAGACCTGCCTAATAAATTCGCCGTGTATATCCAAGCTTCATTATCTTGCCCTAAACTTAATCGAAAAGCTAAAAATTGATGAGACGTCACCGTGGAAATAATTCACACTCATTTCAACCCGCCGAAAGTTAAGATGGTTGCACACTATACAAACCTAACATGCGAGTTCCTTATTGATATTTTGTGAGAGTATTTCATCAATGAACTTTTATTCGCAATGAATCAGTATATCCTTAAAGAGATCTTTAGTAACCCAATTAATGTTGTAAATGAAAAACGAACTAAAAATATGTAAACAAGAAGAAAATTATGCTGTGCAGTCGGAGGATCAGGTGGTCAGCCAGCTCAAGAATATGTGTCTTCCGAATACACAGCATGATTTTCTTCTTGTTTACATCTTTTTATTTCGTTTCTTAAGCAGTCGAGCTTTCGATTTTTAAATTAACTTGTTTATTTACAACTTTTAAGTTATAATTTTTATTCGACTTACTTTTAAACATATAAAGTGCTATATGTTTTTGTAACCACCTTTTAAAACCCTTCATTTTGATACCCCACTCGATGATTTTGGAAGGAAAAAAAAAATTACTTGCACAATATGGCGCCCAAAATCAGCCACATTTGTTTTTTTTTACGATATGAGGTTATAAAGAATATTACATACATACAAGATACGCGTGAATAATAAAAACATAATCCTTTCCTTGCAGCCGGGTAAAATAGCAACAACCTATATAAATACAAAAAAAAATTGCTTCACAAACCGTTTTGTGAACAACAGTAACTTATTTTTATCTCAATACGTTCTTGTACGAATTCAATAGTTTTATGACCAAAAAACAAGTTCGGAATAACCTGTACGGTTCCTAATTCCCCGTATTATATTACCTAAGGGCTTAGCCAGTTCATTAGGGATCGTTCAATCATTCTTTGAGGGGAGGTAGTGAACTTGAACCAAATTTTTCATTAATTCTTGGCGAGGTAACTCACAAGGATAATGAAATCAAGTTGAAACTCACTTCTACTTTGATTTTACATGAGCTCGATTGAAAACTGAGAAGAATATCTAATTATATCTTCATCAAAACTAATAAAATACCAAATAATGTTTCGAGTCATTGAATTTTCATTTTGAATAATGATCTTAGTGAGTTCACGAAAGTGAATACATATTTTGAAACAAACACCCTCCTGACCTTAACTACTAAATAAGAAAAACATAAGTATAAGCGGCTTATCGTTCCGTGTCAATAGTAAAAGTCAACTCAGGGAAACGGGTTCTGTCTGGCATCTCATGATATACCTATTTACAAGTTATATTTATTATATTATCCTGGTAGAACATGTCCTTTTAACTTATTCTCATTGACTGATTTCTCAAAAGTTAAATCTTTTGAGTAGTAGAGCATAAAATATGACTGATTGACCATTCAGCTGATTAAAAACGAAAAATAAGCACATCTATAAATTATTTATATATGTTATTGACCAAGTGATTAATACGGCATTATTCACAATGTCCGGGCAATTTGATAAATGCCCAAGATGGGTAGGCCAAAACTAATCGATAATTAAATTGACCGGGCTTTCTGAATAATGCCCAACACTAATTGGGCAGGGTAATAAAAAGATGTGTTTTATTAAATTAATTTAATGTAGATATTGATTTTAAAATAGAATAGGTAAAGACGAAGAACAACAAAATCGACGGAGCCCCGCTGCGCGGGTCTTCCTATTTCTGTCTGTAGGGTCTAACTAAAGTAACCTTCTTTATTTTTTTATTATTGATAGGCTCGCGCTTGACCACTATCTCACCTGATGGTAATCGATGATGTGGTCGACGATGTTGCACGCTGACCTAGAAGAAACCTATTCACTCTTGACTTAAAGACGCCAAGGTTGTAGCTATCAGGAAATACAGACTCCGGCAGGGAATTCCACTCCTTAGCTGTACGCATAATGAAAGTATTCCCAAAACGTTTGGTACGTATGGGTGGGATGTCCACCATGTACCGGTGACGCATCGCCGTACGTCTTGTAGTCCGATGATGAAACGGGCTAGGAGGAATTAGTTCATGCAATTCCAACGCACACTCCCCGAAATGTAACCTACCCGCGTGTCGGGGGGCCCTAAGCTACCAAGCTCACTTCGCTCGCTCTAGGACTAATTCTTTGACCATTATTATCGAATTGCCCAACCATTAGTAGCAATATTCATAATAACTAGACAATGTGATAAATACAGAAATTGAAATCAGTATTTATTACAATTTCTGATTTGACTTGACTAGATTCATGCCCAGATGAATCACTTGGTTCATGACATACACACATCGTGTAAGTAAACATAGGTGGACGTCTTTCACTTCACCTTTTAAGGCTGTGCTCTTATAACTACTATTTTCTTCTTTAATTTGAGCACATGATGAGTAGCAGTAAGCAATGGATCGTGGAGTTGAGTAAAGAGGGGTTAGAACTTGTCATGTTTGACATGAAATATACACATTTCATAGAATTTATGAAATGCATCCCAGATAGTTACATATTTCAGCTACTATCGTGCCCTCTTTGTCACAAAACTTGCGGGATTGGCCCGCATTTGGCACCGCATGCGTAGTACCGTACCCTTTATTGTAAAGCCCGCGTGCGTGAGCAAAGCCGCGTGATACTAATAACGCCTTTTACAAAAATTACAACAGAATGCCAAAAAAAAACACTACAAAGTGAAAAATAACTTCAATTTCGGAAGTCGGTATTTCTGTTTGTTCCGGAGTTCCGTTCAAATAAATATCGTCAATCCTTCTCCTTTTTGCGAAATCGGTTAAAAATTGCATCAACTCGAAGACGCAAAAGAGAATAAAGCATACCGATACATGAGCCTAGTGAACCGCGTCTCATAAACATAATATAATATTTATTAAGCACGCTTATTAAAACTTTCAAGAGCGTCGTTTCTCACGCTCGTCACGTAAAACGAAGTGGAGCAAGCGACGGCGCGGCGCGGGCGCACTCATAATGAACTGTGACGCGTGCGCCCCACTTGCTAAGATACCATCGGCTAATCACTGCGGATTAATGAGATACACATCGACTGATAAACAACAAGTTTCCCCACAGAAATTTCATAGAGGTCAAACTGTTTAATTAGGTTAAGGAGAGTTATTGCTAATCCCTTTTTAGATTTAGGTAGTAATACCAGTCTGTTACTGACGGACTACAAAGTAAGAGGCACTACTCGTACGTGGAAGGCACGAGTTTATTACCAAGCTTGCTGAACGTGGATTGGTGATTCACCTGACTTTTACAAACTATATAAGTTCAGGTTTCCTTACAATGTTTTCCTGCACTGTTAAACCTGGAACGTAGGTGCATAAGAACTTAATTAGTCCTATCGCCCTAATTGCACAAAAACCCGGCGTCAACATACTTATGTACACTGATGAATCGATGTTATAGGTTTTTAGGAAATAAGTATTACATACGATGGACGCTTTGATGCAAACTGAATTTTTATGTAATAAAAAAAACCAGCCAAGTGTGAGTCGGACTCGCGCATCGAGGGTTCCGTACAAACCTCAGCTTAAAGGTATTGTAGACATGAGTATTTGATATGAATTTCAATTTAATCCCTTTACGCGTTCATAAAGAAAGGGGTAGTAAGTTTAAAATTATTAAAAATATTTTTATTATATGATGTAACTAAAAATTGCCGGTTTTCGGAATTATTCCTTTATCTATGCTATAAGATGTTGCTTCGTACCAAATTTCAAGATTCTGAGTTCACGGGTAGGGTTTTGATTCCCTTGCGAGTTTCGAAAATTTGCGGCAATTTGCGGCTGTATCTTTTGATTGCGTTGGCTGATGATTTTTTCACAGCTTTAAGAGACAATAGACCTGAGTTTTTGATATAAATTTCAGCTTGATACCTCCACCCAATCCTGAGAGAAAGGGTCTTGACAGACAGACGGACGGACTACAAAGTCATCCTATAAGGGTTCCGTTGTTTTCTTTCGAGGTACGGAACCCTAAAAATGTATAGATGTATTGGTACTTTACTGAATTTGAACCCGCAAGAACAACCTAAGCATGAGCGGTGAGGCTTTAACCAATGGATATATCACAACATCATTATGTAGATATACGAGACATACATAAGAGTTATCATATAATCTAAACCAACGCAGTTTAATGTTCAAACAATCGGCCACCCAGTGACAAGAAATTCTGCGAAGATAGTTCCATCAAGATGTGAAAACCCGGTTTGCTAGCTTCATGGTTAGATTTAATGCCGTTCGAAGCGGCAAAGAACCTTAGGCAAATGAACTTGAGTCTTTTAGATTAGATTGAGGTACAACTTAATGTGGACAAAACTATTACGCAAGAAATTGGTATGCTATGGGAAATCAACTAAGTTACTTAATGGAGATTTCAATTCACACATAGCACGCACTTAGTAATAAAAAATCGTATTAAAATAAAAGCTAATGGGTCTATAAATACACGTCAGTCAATCACACGTCGACTTAATTTGGTGCGTAATATTATCAATTGGTGACTGTCGCAGCATAGAGTGACACTTGAGATATTGATACAGCCTGTGGACCAATACCGATATCGAATACCTGCCCACTGTAATGTATTCTGCACCCACGAGAAAAGGTATTAGATTTATATTGGACACAGTTTTTTTTATTGATTACTATTGAAGACAGTGAGAGTGCAGTGGTGGTCTAGTGGTATCGGCCGCATATTATATGTTGTAGGTCGTGGGTTCAAACCCAGGCAGGCGGTTCAAACCCAACTTTGCGGTAATTATTTCACCAACTTTCTCAAAGCGGTGAAGGAAAACATCGTGAGGAAACAAAAATGTCCTAGAAAAAAAAATCTTATACATGTGACATCCACCAATCCGCTCCTCTCATCAGGCACAGGCAAGCTGAGACACAGGCATCCTATATGCCTGTGTCCCAGCAGTGGGAACATTAAAAAGGCTGATGATGACTATTGAAGAAAAAAATGGTATCCAGCTCTTACACAACGTAAGTTGAAGTTCACGTAACTTGCTCAATCCAAATCTAATACCTTTAAACGAGCAATTCTTGTATAGGTATGTATATATAATCTGAATCTCGGAAACGGCTCCTACGGTTTTCATGAAATTTAGTATGCTAAGGGTTTCGTGGGCGATAAATCGACCTAGCTAGGTAAAATTTTTAGAAAACGTCGTTTTCTCTATTTTCACCCGAGCAGAGCTCGGTTGCCCAGGTACTCAATATTAAAATATCGACAAACAATCAGCTGAGAAACGGACACACGTTCCTGTTGTAGATACTAAATATTTTATGTTTCCGAGAAATAGAAATGGTTTTATGTTAAACAATTTCATTTTTCATAAAATTGTCTCCGACTATTTGCAAATCGATAATTTTGCGAAAAGTTAATTCGTCCGCTTGCACTAAAGTATATTGCCAATCAATTACTGTACGTAAACGCCAACACAAGACTGCAAGCCATTAATAAAACACGCCCTTTTATTGTGTAAATTAAATTAGCCACCGCCAAACATAGCAGCAGTGAGTAAAGGCCCTTTCTCTAGATCTATCAATGTAGCGGTATGTCCAGGCAGGCAGGCTAGGCAGGCTAGGCAGGACTCAATCAAAGTTATCGTCATGCATCAAGATCGTCGTAAATGTGTTACGAGCTTTTATCGGTTTGTTGTGTAGCGGTGTTTGAAGTATTTACGTTCATATTTACTGGATTTATTATATGTGACGGATCCATAAAACCGGTGATGGGTGATGGGAATGGCGCTATATTTTAATAAATAGTTTTGTGTCGCAGAATATTTTTTAATAATGTAATTTTAATGTTTTTCGAAAATATTAGAATTTTTGCAAAGAACGATTTCATATTTTTGGAAAACGCTATAGTATATGCAATAGTTTTGTCCTAAGAGCTAGAGGTCCAGTAGCTGTTCTCACAGTAAGATAATAATTTCTTGTAATTTCTTTATTTTTCAGTAAAATTAGTCTTAAAATAAATAACGAAAGTGAAGACTTTCAGTGGTAGTATTAAAATAAATATGATTTTTACCAACGTCATTACATCTTAGTTTTACAGTTCATAATAAACTAATAGCTTTCAATGTGGACAACGTGTTCAGGGAAACTATTTGTACAGCACATTCTTTGTGTGCAATAAAATAAAACACTTCACTGTTGTTTGACTATACGGACATCGATTTAATATTCAAAAGCTTTGTTTCCTAAATACTAATCTTGTGTTTGTTGATTAACGACTACAATAACAAAGAAAATGAAACTCTGCTTTAATGTTACTATTGACAAAGAGACTAGAAAATCTGTCCCTATTCACATACACATATAAAGTGTTACTTGTGTTAGTGTATAGTAAGCGCAGTATAGTTAAGCTCATTTATCGGCTGAATGCAGAGAAGCATGTCTTCGGCGAAGTGTTGCAACGGCGATATATCCGCCTTTCGGTTTAGTTTGTTTTAGATAATTACGGCTAGCTGTCCGCCCTCGGCTGGCCTTGAGTTGCCCACTAATGGCCGTGCCATCGTTCAAACCGTGCCACTTCTGTGACGGCTACATAGGTTCATTAGCGCTATCACTCGCCCGGCCCGAGATTGTGAGGATGTGAGCGTGTGTTATCTTTCAATGCTTTTAGCGAACCGATTACTGTTTCAGATTCTTTAAACTTTACTCGCTACTATAGTTTTCGAATGCCTAGATTTTCTTATCCTTTTTCTGTCGGAGAATCAACATAATTGACTACATGCGAAGTGCGCGCCGATTTATACGTTACGAACGGATTATGTCGCCTTAAAACAATATTATCTTGTTAATTAATTAAGTAACACGGATTAAATCATTTACATAATCGTGAATAGATTATTAATAGTTTACAGATAAAAGAAGCAATTAAATCAATTGCCACTTAATATTGTCATTCAAACAGCATAATATCGCAAGGCGGTGGTGGCGATCGCCAGATGACTTCGGGCAAACAATTTGTTATTCAAATGTACGTTTCAACGAGCCAAAACATGAGCAGCTTTGACAAGTCGTTGACAAGATACGAGCACCGACAAAAGATGTAAATATACATACTTATCTACTGCCTGGCTGGACAAAATATAGAAGCTAGACCTAGCAGCTTACCTACCTCCATCAATCTTCGGCTGACATTTCGAACAGTACAAAAAGTGGGTAGTTTTGTAAAATATTTTGTATTGGTTATTAAGTTGAGATGACGAGGCGAGGGCCACGAATAGTGTTGTGCGTTGCTTGTATTGGAAGTGAGATCGCGACGCGACGCGTAAAACTGTCACGATAAGAATCGATCGCGAAGATACGGATCGACTCTCTCGATCGGAACTCGGTCTGCGATTCGTACGACAGTTGCCCAACATTCCAGAGAAAGCACCCCGTCTAGTTCCCACCCGGAACATCAACCTTAATAGACATGGCATAGAGCGGATATTTATTGAACATAACCTCGATCCAGTCCATTTAGAACAGAATAATTAAACTGATGTTGTTCTACTAATAATATTATTGGAAACGTAATAAGAAGCTGTGTTTTAATTAATATAATTGCTGATTGGTTTAGACCTACGCTGCTGTGTTTATCTAGTAGAAATGTGAAGCAACGAAATAATAATATTAACCTGCAGTATGTCGTCATACTGTAATTACGATTAGATCTTAGTCATTAGTACTGAATATGACAAAACATACAGCTTAGAGCTTTACACGTACAATATGGTGCCTGCTAATCGACGTCGGCGTATGATCTACAGAAAAAGCATGATTGAATGTTATAATATAACTTTAATGGACATTGCCTTTTATAATGTGGATTATATCATAAAATCCTTCTTAATAGAGTTAAGTAATATTTAGCATGATGGAATATGTAAAATTTAGCTGTAAATGTGTTCAAATATTTTTTAGTATTTTGTTTGCATGTTATGGAGAATCATGACCAATTATTTACAAACCTTATTTTGGGTGTGATGCCAAAATTCAGCAAAATCAACAAAACTGCTGAAATAAAAGAAGGGTTCCGTACCATTATCGCAAAAAACGGCAAAAAAGCACGTTTGTTATATGGGAGCCCCACTTAAATTATTGTATTCTGTTTTTAGTATTTGTTAGTAATACATCATCAGTGAAATTTTCAACTGTCTAGCTATCACGATTCATGAGATACAGCATGGTGACAGACGGACAGTGGAATCTTAGTAATAGGGTCCCATTTTTACCCTTTGGATACGGAACCCTAATAATCTAAACTTAACCTTTATTGAATGGATGTCTCGATTTGTAATAATACGGAATTGTTTTATGAGTGCAATCAATTTCCATTTACGATCAATTAATTGCACTTCATCTTACGGGCTGGACGCTGGCGCTGGATGCGGCGCATGGAGCCGTAATGAGAGTCGCTGCCATTCTATTACCTTCTAAATGAATCTTGATTAATTTACACGTTACTGGGAAACCTTTCCAGCTCTATAATTACGTATTTATTTAATACAAGCTAGATGCTCAGTGTTTCAAACGACTTCTATTTTAATTACTCTCATGTTCGACTTTGTAATTTTAAATCACAAAACTTTCTCAAGTAAACGTACTTGACGGTAGATAAATATTCCCGTGACGCCAGTTTCAGGGAGTAGTTGTCGGTGTCTGGCGGTTCGTTCACTCGATCTCGTCCAATTTATTTCCTTTTTTTCCCAGGTGTAGTGTTACGGCTATAAAATTCAGTTTTTGTTGGTCGGGCGCATGCTCGGCTAGATCTCCCGTCGCGAGATATGTTGATTTACGTTTAACGCGCGTGACCCCTCGTCGGAGCCGATCATAGACTCGATAGACGATTCGAACTGGCGCGCACCTAAGATATCGCCACATCGCACTCGTGCCGATGTATCTTGGGAAATATTTCGCGGTGTACAGCCTCCCCGCTGCCGCCGGCCACTCGGACAAACATTAGTACATTTCTTTGTGTTTCACACGATTCATTCTGTTTTTGCTACAGAAATACATTTTCAAATACCATTTTCTCGTTCCTACCAGATTTATATGATTTATCTGCTTACCGGAATTACTTTGTGGATAAACGAGAACCTTAACATCGAAGTGTACTTTAGCGGCTAAATCACTAAGAGCTACTAAAATCTTGGTTTCCATTTCCGGTAGATTTATGCCATGCTACCAGATTGTAAGGGTTAAAATACGACTTTAGCAAAGATTTAACTGCGCACTTAATTAATGTACGTACATCATGTGACAGGACCTTTAAATTGGATATTATTTCAATTAGCTTGAGACGTAACAATGTATTATTGTATGGAAATATTGGACTCATTACATTAAAAGTGGTAGTTGCGTTCTGTTTGAAAGCCGCGACAATGTTTGACCTTTTCCCTTCATGAACAACAATAGTATCTGTTGCTGTATACCTAGATACAATTCAATTCAAAGACCTACAAATGAAATAATACAATCTGTTCCCGGAACTCTTTCGGTGAATACTCTACTGTAACAAGCGGAGGCGTATTACAAACAGATCGAATAAAAACTGTATTTCATTGCATTGATCGGTAACAGTGTCTCTAAATGAGGCAATTTACATGTATTATTAATGAAGACTAATTAAGAATTTGCAAGCAGGTATGGGAATGGCAGAATAAAAGTGTATATCGTATCATACGGGAGCTGAGAGTCAGGTGGAGGAAGTAAGATGCTTCGTAGCAACCGTTATTAGAGACGTAGGTACCTGAGCAGCATTATGTGCCCTGAGGCTGAAATCACTAAGTGAATAAACTCTCAACATGTAAATTATGCAAGTATCTATGTAAGTATATTTTCCTGTCGTGTCGGTATCTTAGTTATTTTCTTCTGGAGTTGAACAAAAGAGCTCTATTTCAAAGTCTACACTATAAACCTAAATACATACAATATTCAATGGTATTTCTTCCCAAAAGCTACAAGTCATCCTGCATAAGTCAAAGTGAGATAGTGTTAAAGTGTTGCAATACAGAAACGTTGCGCATTACGGGTATTTAAGAGCAGGAGGTAAAAAAACAACCCGAGACAACATCAAAACTTGAAGGTGAACATATCTTTAAAACACATTACGGGTTATCCGACAAATAAAAAGCCTCGCCTCAGATAACCACACTTCATTAGCATTTCGCTTTCTGCTTAGTTAGCGAGCTGTGTGATATAAGCAAGAAATATATGCAAATATAACGTAAAAGTACACATTTTTTACATTGTGGACGCTGATATTTATTCAATAGATCTGCCTGTTTATACAAATTAGGTGGTGCCTAAACTATCATGACTTCTTTGGAGCGATCGTTAAAATTAAGACATATAGACCCAGCTTTATAAAAAACCGGCCTAGTGCGAATCGGACTCACGCACCAAAGGTTCCGTACCATTATCGCAAAAAAAAACAGAAAAAAAACACGTTTTTGTATGGGAGCCCCACTTAAATATTTACTTTATTCTGTTTTTAGTATTGGTTGTTATAGCGGCAACAGAAATACATCATCTGTGAAAATTTCAACTGTCTAGCTATCGCGGTTCATGATATACAGGTGACAGACAGACGGGCAGTGGATTCTTAGTAATAGGGTCCCGTTTTTACCCTTTGGGTACGGAACCCTAAAAACAATCGATAGCTTCGTTGAAATAATATGTATATCCTTTAAGAAATTTGTATTCCACAAAGTGCTCAAATAAAGCAGTTTCATCAGTATTGTTTTACATTATATATGATACATTTATAACGTATTCTTTTATTTTGAATGCCACATGTAAATTATGGATCAAAAAGCGATTTTAGATTTTATGCAAATGTGTGTGAAGCCACGAAAATTGCAAATACACACCCTGCTGTGATTATACGAGACATATTTATGGCACTGCAAATATTTTACGTTTACTGCATAAAAAAATAAAACATACGAAATTATTAATGTTTGATTTATACCGGAATATTATAAATATTTACTTTAATAATTTAATAATGCGTTTATTAAACTGGTCGGGCACCTGTAGGCATACACTAAATAGCTGCTAATATTTTAGACCGAAACTATTCTCTTAATAACAAGTTTTATAAGAATCTCTGAATAAATTTCAATAGAATCGTTCCCGATAATCAAAATGTTCTCACAGATGCGATTCTCAACTATTTACCACCGTCCTATCTCAATAAAGCACAATAAAGTTGGACGTCTTCCGGCATCCGTCAGGCGGACTGTGCCGGCCACTGGTTGCACAACCCGCCACCCAACTAGTTGGCTCGACAAACCACCAAGTTGGGACAATTGAGCGATTTGTCAACTATTGCATTAGGTAACCGGTCACCGCGGGCGACTCGAAATCCTCAAAGCGTCGCAAATATTTTCCGTTCCTCAGCCTCTTCTTACATTACATCGATTCTGATAAAAGTGGGTTCGACGCGGTAATGGATACTTTGTCAATCAGCAGTGACGAGCAGCGAGCGTGGGCTGCGGAGAAAGCAAAGCTCGCGAGAATCGCATGCTCCTTACGCAAGATATATCTGCAAGGAACACAATGGACGCGGAATGCTTGCAGAACAAGCTTTTTGGATATTTATTGGATAGATTTTGTGTGGGATGGATTTACTTTGGTGAGTTACACGCAGACACTAACGCGTTTATTGCAATAATAGTTTATTTGATACCTCTTTGAATAAAGTGCCAGTAACAATCGGATACTGAGAACTTTGATGTGCGATATGATGAAGCGATTGAATTTAATAAGCTGACAGTTTCGCTGATCAATGCTGATTATTTCCCCTAACTTGCAATTTAAATGAGCCTTGCCTCATAGAACACTACACCACATTACTAAAGACCATTCCGTATAAGTAACGGTAAGTTAATTCAGTACAAAGTTGGAAGATAATTATATAAATAGGGTCGGAGATCTGGCGAGTTAAATAAAATACATAATACATAACATAGATGGCGGTATCGAGCGCGGTACAATGTTACAACATTATCGGGTCATGACGATCGACGCCGGGTGTCACTATCGGTACAGTCCTTGCTGTAAACGTATAAACGGTGGACGCTGGACTGGTTCTAGGATTGGGACAGAATGCTTGATACGTTGATAGTATGAGGAACGCGCCGCAGTTATCGGCTTACAGACTTTTATGGCTTTTTATGTATTAATACTTGGAATTAAGATGTTCTCACACCAACCTAAGAATTAAAAAAGAATGACAACGGAAATGAGTCAGTATGATCCTTGTCGAATAGAGTTCTCGTAACTGTCAGCTTTATTATTCCAAGTCGCCGACACGCTCCGGCGAAATGTTTTTGGTGTTTCTTTAAGCTCTGTTCCTCACGCGATTTGTATCTAAATCAAATTAATGTGAGCCCATCATATAAAACTTTCACGTCCGTATCGATCGTGAAAGAATATCTTTCACAAACGGCCTCGTTTTCAATACATTTCAATATAACTGCTGCAACGAATGAATTGTACATGGCTATAATTTGCAGAAAATGCATTCGAATAAGCCTAGATCTTTGATAACATATTCCGTTGTTTTTATACCCAGTTAAAAGAAGAACTTGAGAAAACGGGTCGGGGCTAGGTAATATTTTTAACCAATTATAGCGAAAACAAAACTAAGGTGATGTTCTTGAGACGTGTTCCTATTTATTTAACTGCCCTTTTCGTTCATTCGCATAAGTCTTATAAGTTGTGTTAGTTAAGAATTTACATTGAAGCAGATTTTGTTGATTAATTGTCTCCGTTTTGGGGTCATTGAGAACTGCTGCTAATATTAGAACTAACTCAGACAAAGGCTCCAAGTTAGCTTCTGCCACAGCCTTAGAATCCTTTTGAGGCCTGCAAGGCAACGTCAGGCATGTAAATCAAGTTTATTGAGCTAACAGCTATAACTATTAAATCACAAACACTGCGAAAAGTATTTGCCTTTGTAGGTATGTAAGTAGGCGCTATTTATTAGTTTGCTTTGAGACTCTAATTTATACAGATTATAAATTTGTCCCATGACAGCCGCGATGTGAGTACACGCTTAGGTCTAAGGCAAATCCGATTTGCTTGGGATGTTCAAACAATTTTATGGTTCCGAGATGGCCCCTTATATCGAAAATGACACTTAAAGTAAAATTATTACGACGTCAACAATTTTAATTGATTGAAGATGTATATATGGGAGTACGTGGTATTGGTATATAATATCAATTTTGTACATTAGTCAGTTGCGACCTCGGCGAACCGACTCGCTACCCGACACCCAGCTGGTACTAGGTCGACATAGATGCTCGGCGCGCGGTGCGAACTATTTGTACCGTTCAAGCCCACAGTTAGGGTTACACGCGTGCTAATCCAATACTAGATAAATGATACTCTGCTATGTAGGACGACGACATTTCGCCTCTAGGACAAACAAATGATGCGGCATGCCGAACACTTTAAGCATAGTATCGCTTGCTGTAACATTGTACTGCTATTCCAGCTATGTGATTTTAACACATTGACATTTAAGAACAAGAAATAGGAGATCGAATCTCGTCTACAGATATTTAGTGCTAGAAGGTGTAAGGTCGCTGTCGTATTATGTAAGCTTGTAGCACACTGTCCACGTTTGCTATGTGCTATGTTCATAGGATATAGAACACACTGTCATTACCGTTCGTACAATAAGAACGGTATTTAGGGCACAGATAAGTCATAAAACTGGAAGGTTACAAGTAATTCTGAGAACCGATTCGATCTGCACTTATCCCAAATTGGATATCTTGTTTGAAATGCCTTTGATGTTTATCGTACGAAAACAAAATCTGGCGTGAAACAAAGGCAGAGCTGGAGCTGAGAATAAATAGGAGGGTGTAGGTAAGTGAAGGCTTGTGATCCCCGAGGTTCGTACGCCGGCGGCGCGGGCGCGGGCTAGCGTCTAACGGTGGATGCGCCCACTCCCAGGTGTCGCCTGGCTGCGCGTTCATCCGTCCCGATGTACCCACGATTTACGAGACATCTCCTACTTTATTGGCTAAAGCGATTCACATAAATCCACTAAGTACATCTCGGGGTATAATTTTTAATGCAAAGGGCAATTTATACTAGGTTCTTTACAAGCATCGTTCTAATTTATAATTTCACGATAATTCTTAACCTTTACCAACATTTGTTCGCGGTGAAGTTATAGTTTGTTGATCAGATAATGGAATGCGTAAGATGTACACAGTTTAACGAGTAATTTTGCTTCTTCGTTTTTTAATTATGTCCAGATAGTTCGAGTCGTTTACAAGCCCGCACTCACTAGTGAGATGTTAAGGTTGTTTAATATTTATTTTCATTTACTAGTTCTGTTTTATTTTTTCCAGTGCGATTGTAAATTTCGGAAAGCGATTCAAAACTAATTAAATTATCTTTTTTCATTGAACATGTCGGATGGCTATAAACATCACACTATGGGAGCGTATTTGTTAAATGTCTTGGTATCAGTACAGTTATTTGTTAACGTGGCTTATAATCGCCTGAAAGATTGAGTGACAGGACAGACCCGGGCCGGGCCGTCACAGCGCACTACCAAGTCTAGACGCAGACGCGTCCGTTAGGCATTCAGGCTCACACAACGTACCCGGAATCTGACTAGATATCATCTGCTCGCCGTTCGTTATTTGTTGACTTGAGAATAGATGGGGCAAACTGTTCAACAACTAAAATTTGTTGGCGCGACTTTATATCTGGCCTGTGAAAAATTGAGGTTGAACTGTTACACACTTAATGTGTTTCCTAGAAATAAGACCATTAGCTGAGAGGTAATAAAGTGTCTAATGTTCAACTGTAAACAGGTCTCGGATAGTTTAACTGAAACTTAACAGTCTACGGCTGTAAAGTAAATGAATTCGCTACATATCGTCACAGACTTAAATTAAATTACATTAGTTACTCGTATATGTCGGTCCACCTAGTGGGTGGCCTTCCAACGTATCGTCTTCCGGTTCGCGGTCTCCATTCCAGAACTTTTCGGAACCATCGGTCATCCGTGCTGCGACCAAGTGTCCTGCCCACCACTTGCCACCTACGTGGACACTCCCTCCTAGGTGGACCGATGACCTGGTTAAGGTTGCGGGAAGGCGCTGGATGCGTGACGCACGGGATCGGTCAATGTGGCGACGCCTGGGTGAGGCCTATGTCCAGCAGTGGACGTATTTCGGCTGAAATGATGATGATGAGTTATATGTACTGAACTTTATAAGTCAAATGTATCTTCCATTAAACTAAACATGCTGTTTATTGAATTCACAGGAAACGAAGCACGTACGGTTTCTAAGTTGAAATCGTAAGGAGAAGAATGGAAAGTATTCTGGCATCCGTCTACTTACGGAAGTGGATCGTAAACATGTTATTATGCTGTAGTTCACGTTACCTGTTGCGATTACAGTTTATTATTATTTAATGTCTTTATGCGGAGCGAATAAGGTTTATAAGTCGAGTAAATGCCAATAAAAATGTGTGCGAATTGCTTGGTGATTATATTTTTTTATTGAGCACAAAAGTAATAAAAAGGTTATCAAATAAATTTTTGATGAAGTATAAAATACACCTTTTCAAAGAGTATAGTATACTATACTTACAATAATCACATTATACAGCTGACCTGATTTCTCTGAAGGTTACGGAAGTGTATGATAACGTAATTTATCATTATCACTTGTCGTGGTTAGGATTTTGGTAGCAACTGATTGCTTGAAATCCAAACGAGTTCTAACAGAAATTGAAAGGGCCTGTAAATACCATCGAATAGATAGACCACCAGATATATTTGAATTTGGGCAAGACTTTTTATGTCATCATCAGCCAAGTAATTTAACTGGGACTGAAGAAAAAACCTGAAGATGGTAAAAAGCCCAAGGGTCAGCCTTATCTTTTTTTTGGCGTAGAGAAATGCTCATACATACCAAAGACACTATTCTGATTGCGCGTTGATGTCTTTTGTATGAGATTACTTTTGGCTCAGTTGACGACGATTTTTTATCATTATTAATGACTACTTTCGTTTAGTCTTTCTTAACTTTTACAAAAAACCAGAGTTACCGTCATTATTCAAAGCTTCCCATACCATAAGAGGAAGAACTAACAAAGAACCACCAAACAATTTTATAACTCACATATTAAGCAGTCATAAAATTAGACTCCAGGGGATATTAATTGAATTAAAAAAACAATGAAATCTAATCCTACGCTAAATCCGAATACCACAGGAACCCTTTATCTGGGTGATTAGTTTATAATCACACTAATTACACTAATCACACTAATTATTTATTTATTAATTATATAATTTATTTATTATTAAAGGCGAAAGATTGTGAGTTTTTTTGTTACTTCTTCACGCTCAAATGGCTGGACGGATCTGGATAAAATTTGGCACAGAGATAGATTATAGTCTAGAATAGCACATAGGATACTTTTTATCCCGGGAATATGTTCCCTTGGTATAATTTTCGACATACACGTGTGCGAAGCCACTGGCAGAAGCTAGTACTCTAATAAGTTTAGTAGTAGCGATAGATAGAATGGTTTAAATGCGTCTATAAATTGGTGTTTCGCGAGACATCATGATAACGCCACAAATCAAGGCGCACGTTAATTATTAGACCTCGTTCAGACATATATGTTCGAGAGATGGGACAAGCTATACTACGACTATTTCACTCATAGCATTCACATCACATCACATCATCAACCTTTTTAATGTCCCCACTGCTGAGACACAGGCCTCCTGTTATAGAGGGAGTGGGCTATAATCCACCACGCGGGCCCAGTGTGGATTGGTAGATGTCACATGTCTTTGATTTTTTGGTTCTAGAACATGCCGGTTTCCTCATGATGTTTTCCTTCACCGGTTTGAGAGCAGTGGTGATGAAATAAATTACACAAAGTAAAGCGCCTGCTCGGGTTCGAACCCACGACCTACAACTCGTAAGTCGGGCCCGTAAGCACACAGCACACCTCACAGCATTAAACCCGACCATTACGCCACATTTAACGATAAAACGCAATCTTAACAAACTTTTATGCCACATTTTATAGGAGTCCATCCATGAAAAAGTAATTAGAGTTGTGTTACTGCGACTAGTTAAAATAATTAATTTTTTAATGCCCTTTGCGTAAATTGATTTTCATTTTGCAGCTTTTTAATTACTTAATATTATTATATCGAGGTTTTTACCGAGAATTAAGTTTGCCCTTGGAATTGTTGTTAAATTCTCTCATTTTACTCAATTTCTAATATTATTAAGAGCCTATTAAAAACTGTAAAACTAAATTAATTTTACTCAGTTGGCTAGATTTTCACGACTGAGTTACCAATAACACTTATGTAAGAGCATTTTGATGGTTTCCGACAACAAGTTTACTTCTTACCAAGAAAATCATCAAAAGTTAAAAAAAATTAACACGAGTGCTACAGAGATAGAAAGTCGCAAGAATTAGTTTGATCCCATCCCTAGCGCACGAAATAAAGTCGCAAGAATTAGTTTGATCCCATCCCTAGCGCACGAAATAAATAAAGTTGTGAGGTTCCCTCGTACAAGACCGAGTCACACCGGAACAATTAACTTGTATGTACCTGCGCAGAAGCAGCATCTCGTCGACCCATGTGAATAGTCCCGGATTTATTCCTTTCTACAATGAATGTCACTGGTATTTGTTTCAACTCATATTTATTTTCTTTTCCGAATGGATACCACTCTTTAAACAATTAAATTTAAGTGCGAACGAATACTTACAACTTGAATTTGGTACAGTCAGCTCAGTCAAACTTAATCAAATTAAAGGACCATGGCCAGTTTCTGTATGTACGTTGGCATAATTATCGAATTTAATTTATTGATTTATTTGAGGGGAAAAAAACAGTTACATATTATAATTTACACCAAGAATTATAATGATAAATATAAAATAATGCTACCAAATGTGCGACCAACGACATTTCCCACGGAATAGAAAAAAGAAAATAAATGCATGCGATTTAAACTAATCCCCAATAATAAAAATTATAAAAAAACATCAAATATCGAATTAAAAAAAATTAAAAAACATAAAATATCGAATTAAAAAAAAACATAAAAATTAACAATAGCGAATTAAAACAAAAAAAAAAAAAATTAAAAATCAATTTTATTATATGAAAGATTAAAAACAATAAATAGAAAATTTACACCAATGGTTCTTGGTGTTTTATATTCGTGAATATTAATTTGGTATTAGAACGCAATAATTAGAGTCCCGCGTGACAATCGTACTTCTTTAGCGTTAGATTCTCCTTTTTTACTTCTTTTCTTATCCTACTTTCCTATAATAACTTACTTCCTACTACTATCCTATCCTTCCTCTTTTGCTTCTATAAATTGCTAATTCTGTATGTTTGGATGTTTGTTAATCATCCATGCCTCAACAGCTAAACGGATTTGGATGAAACTTGACCCACATGTGGACCATGGTTCAGGTGAGATAGTGGTCAAGCCCTGGTCTGGATTAGGACATAGGGTTTTTTTTTTTAATACCAGTATAAGTAAGTTTCACTGGGATAGTTTTCGACTTGTACACAGGCGAAACCGATAAAAAAGCTAGTAAAAAAACATTACCTTTGTAATGGCCACTGTGACGTCACAGTACCTGCTTGTAGGCGTGTGAAACCTCCTTCGTGTCAAAATATGTTTACGATGTCTTCCGAGTAAACGTGTTCCGGTAGTAATAGTAGTGAAACGAGAGCGTTTTCACAACTGGACAGCCAATAAAATAACGTGTGAGAAACAACGTTATTGAGTTATATCAACTACCAGGAACCTTAAAAAGGTAGTTTTTAGGGTTCCATAGTCAACAAGGAACAATTATAGTTTCACCATCTCCGCATGTTCGTCCGTCCGTCTGCAGCTTAGCTCAGGGACTCTTAGCACTAGAAAGCTATTTGTATATTGATGTATACTACAGCTTTGTAATGGCAAAGTTAATTTTGTCCCTTCGTTAGAGCAATGTTCGGTGGTTTCATTGTTTATGAACGTCAGTAATGTTACCTATTTATTTTGGTGAATGTAGCTTATACGGAACCCTCTGTGCTCGAGTCAGAGTCACACTTGGCCGGTTTTTAAATATAACTAGAAGGAACAAAAACGCCGGGATAAAGAAAAATGTCCTCCACCTTTGCACGTCAAGACATTGTCTACCCGAGTGGCAAGGTTCATCTAAAATCGTTCAGCCGATAATTGTGAAAAGATAATCATAAGACAGACATAGTTATTTTCGCATAAATAATATCCGTATGGATGAGTATTTAGGATTACTTACTTAATTTATGTTCTTTATTTTTTATTGTACAACAAGACATTACATTTTATAAAATTGATAACAAAATTACAAAGGCGAGCTTAACTCCAAATAGAATTATCTTCCAGCAAACCTTTGAGTGATAGAGGTCATAATAGATGGCAGTAATCCCGTGTACAATATCTATACCAATATAGTAAGATGAAACTAGTTACATAATAATACATAAAAGATCTACCTACGTTTATAAAGACAAATACATCATCATCATTTCAGCCGAAAGACGTCCACTGCTGGACATAGACCTCCCCCAAGCGCCACCACATTGACCAGTCCCGAGCATCACGTAACCAGCGGATCCCCGCAACCTTCACCAGTTTATCGGTCCACCTGGGGGAGGCCTTCCAACGCAACGTCTTCCGGTTCGCGCGACAAACACATATATATATAATTCATTGCATTTATCAAAGTAATGAAAAGCTATAATTTTAAATATAAATTGCCATTAAGATTCACAGTTCTAATATTTAAATATTTAGTAAAACGGCATCAATTAGCATCTAAATGTACATCTTACTTCGGATCATTTTCAACGCCCCCAAGAATAACTTCACGAAACATAATTTATCCCCAGTTTAGCATCACATTTCCAAAGTTCTTTTAATGAGATCTCCTCTGTTCTCATGACGATTATAATTGAGTATATAAGAAGTTAAAAGTCGCACGGTATCTTCATCTCGATCAGAGATAAGCGACTTTCTAATCGGGTCAAGTAACGTTTATGTTTACTAACTAGTTAAGCAGCGGATGTATCGTGTTAACTGTAGTGACAAATGTTGTCCAATTGTTTGACTCTAAACCTCTATATCCCTCAAATATAATCGTATATTTTCATTTCCTTGTATCTTTTTAATTAGCTTGTTAACTGCTATGTAAGCAGATAACTTCAATTAAAATATTAATAAAAATGTGAAACCAACAAAGAGAGATTGATAAAGGCCGGCCGACGAAAGTTTAAGATAAAAAGACACTTTCCGTGTGATTTGTGGTATTCACATCCGAATTCCTTCGTTAAAATTCTACGAGCGTTCGCCGCTAATAAAGTTGTCAACATATTGAGATACAACCAATACCATTTCGGCCCAGTTTTCACGCATAAAATGGTCGGCACAACTTTTACTTAACACTTTTACCAACTTCCCGTATATATCAATTACAGACACGATTGCTTATTTGTGACTCGGAATTATTGTATTTAATGGTATTTTTACACGACGCACCACAATTTATAGCGTCTTTCAATGTTCCCAATAAGCGCGCACACGCAATGGCGCTGTCACGTCGCAAAAAGAATCAAAAGACGCCAAGCAACAAGGCCTGCGGTTAGCGATTTTATATTTATAATCATCTTCGGCCGTAAAATAGTAAAAACTAAACATGCAGATATAGCTTATTTACATTTACGATGAATAAAATTGTTGTGGAATAAATAGACGCTATCAGGGGCTTTTATTGCAAGTTTTTGTCGAATTTGCGAAGGTATGCTAGGAATGAGAAGGGACTTACAAAAACACAAATTATGTATTTTATAGTTATACGCCCACTTGAATATTGATCGATGTGACTGTAAAAAATAATGTTATCAAATCAACACAGTCGCCAAACGACACAACCTACTTCACAATGTCAATTAAAACGAGAAGAGATGCCATCTCAAAATTAAAATCAATACATTTTTATGCAGCATCCACATTATTCATAAGATATATCTTAATATGATTCACATATAAGGAAGCTTTGCTAATAAAGCGTGATTAATTTCCGTGTTTAGCCTGTGGGCTCGGTACGGACAGCGCGCGTTAGGTGCTGCCCCGGGCCAGCGTGGCCTAGCGTAACCATAGATAACAATTTTATAAATGGAATAGTTTATTTCGAATTTAGTCGCATGAATAATAATTTAATCGTGGAACAGAGTGCGGGAGTTTTATTAGAAAATAAATAATCTTGGTTCTTTTTCATCTCTTTAACATTCTACGTTGTTGTGTTGCAATATGCTGCTAAATTGAATTGGAGTTAACTAACTTATACATCAAATCTGAACAATTTATTTTTCTTTGTTAATAGACTTGCGCTTGACCACTATCTCACCTGGTAGTAAGCGATGATGTGGTCGACAATGAAGCACGCTTGCCTAGAAGAAACCTCCATCACTCTTGACTTAAAGACTCCCAGGTTATAGCTATCAGGAAACACAGATTCCGACAGGTAATTCCACTGCTTTGCTGTACGCATAATAAAAGTATTCCCAAAACGTTTGGTGGGTATGTTTGGGATGTCCACCATGTAACGATGACGCATCGCCGTACGTCTTGTAGTCCGATAATGGAACGGGCTAGGAGGAATTAGTTTATGCAATTTCAACGCACACTTCCCGAAATGTTAAATATATTGGAAAGAAGTAACATTTGGAACTTTGGATTTAGTAATTCGAATTCAAATTATATTTTACTGATAAAAACTAAACTACTGAGTATTATATATAAGCTAATTTGTCCTTTTGGAGTGTTGGGTATTGGTTCCTTGTGGGATAGGCCACAGAAAACAAATCTTTAATATTTTCACATCCAATCATACAGCCTTCTCCCAACACACAGCTTGCTTCAAAATCTAGGACGAACAGGACATAATAAGGTCGCTCACCATTGTAACGAGCTACTACAAACAAAGATACCTCTCCAGCGTGATGTTCTCCTAGAGATGGCATAATAACTAACACAGCTCACTAACAGAACGCTTTATTATCTACACAGATTGACAGAAGTGTGTCGGTAGTAAATAGCTTTTCGTGATAGCAGAGCGCGTGTGAACCCTGACACGACTTGTAAAGCATTGTTTATGCTATCGGGCAGGGGTGATCGAAAATAGTATCACGGTTCATAAAAATATCATTGTGGTATCAGGTTAATTATTTATTGATAAAGTTAATGTATGAAAACATAAATTGTAATGAAAACTTAAGATTCTCTAGTAAACCACGAAACAAAGTCTCTTCATTGTCACTTTGAAGTGTAATTACTTCAAACTGACAAAGATTTCTAGACTAGAAACTATGCCTGGAATATTTTAGGGTCGTCTTTTTAAGGTAAAGCCTTCAAAAGAGTGTAGTCTTGGAGAAATGTGGCTGTTTGCCACTCATATTTTATTTATATACGTCCTTCTTCAATAAAATAAGTCAAATAAAATATAAAGTACAATATTACATTAGTTATAGATTATAGAGAACATAACTTTCAGTTAGATAAGCCTCATTACGACAATTCTCAGTTTAAGATCGAGATAGTGACTGTCGCCGATAAATGTGATATATTCGCCTCTTATCATATAGGAAACTAATGCTTTTATCGGCGAAGTATTTTTATTAGCGTATAAACCTACTTTTAACTTACTTTTTGATTTTAAAGTAATAAATAAGTTGCGAGTCTATTTTATTGCAATTTTGTTCATAAAAAGAGTGTTCAACAGAAATGAGTCCATAGACAATGTACAGGTTGTTCTAAATTTAAAAAGCCGAATAACGGCCAATCAATATGCCTGGCCATTTCCCAATTAGTATGATGTCAGTACCATTCTTACTGGACGTAGCTAAATACCAGTTTATTACATGGAAAGACTGCCTATCTAAACTCAAGACTGATAACCCAGTAACTGGGTAACACGATATCCCTTGACAAACCGAGCAAAAGATACCAGTGTTATCTATATCTATACTAATATTATAAAGAGGAAAGATTTGTATTTTTATATGTAACGAATAAACTTAAAAACTACTGGACCGATTTAAAAAAAGTCTTTCACCGTTGGGAAGCTACACTATCCCCGGGTGACATAGGCTACTTTTTATACCTGAATTCCCACGGGAACGAGAACAACGCGGGTGAAACCGCGAGGCGTCCGCTAGTTTGTAATAATAACAATGTATACTTCAAAACGCCTCTATTCTAGCTTGCAACGAGTAATTAGAAAAACAACAACTACGGTAACCCAAAGGCTAATCTCGTATTCTACAAACAGCACATGCAATGTCTCAATTCCAAAAAAAAACTGTTCAAAATAAAGTCATTGACATCTGTGACTCTGTGACAAACATAATGCTACTACGGGTACATAACGTCATACTTGTGCACCGTGCCTTCAGGCGTATATCACGAACATAGGTAAAAGAATAAGACAATATTATTTTAACACTATCTCTCATATATTTTTAATCACTCCTTTTAAGGAATTTACAGCTCCAATCCCATGCTTTCTGGATTTTATTGCAGAAGACTGTGGTTCCTGTCAAAGCTTTCAAAGTCTGTGTTTGCCGTTTCCCATAGATTCGAATAAACAATACTGTGAGTCAACTAAAATGTACTTAAGTGTTACGACTTTTACCTGGTAATCTAAAGAACCATGGATCAAATAGTATAGGAATAAGTATCGGAATTTTGACGCATAATATAAAATAAATAATAATTAATTATTTTTTAAAGAAAAAGCTCGTGGTTAAATAATAACAGCCGCACTGGTCGATCATCAAGGTTAAGCAACGTTAAGCCGTTGGTCCCGGCTGTCATTTGAAGATCTTTGACAGTCGTTACGGGTCGTCAGAAGCTTGAGATCTGCCACCAGTCTTGCCCCTTATTTACACAATACCCCTTGTATTATGTTGCCCAGTTACTGGGTTGTGGAGGTCAGATAGGCAGTCGCTCCATTTGAAACACTGGTACTTAGCTGAATCCGATAAGACTGGAAGCCGACCCCACTATAGTTGGGAAAAGGCTAGGCAGATTGATTGACTTATCTATCGATAGTAACTGTCGTCGTCATATTTGTGATATTTTCAGTTTTCATGGCATTACTGACTCATTTTATGTGCTGTAAATAAGTCTATTATGTTAGTGTGTTAGGTGAGAAATTTCATTCCAATAAGTTTTTCCCGGACTTGATCAAAACAATTCATGTATATGTCATGAACCAAGTGATTAATTAGTGCACTATGTATAATGCTCGGGCATTATGAATCTAGTCAAGTCAAATCGGGATATGCAATGAATACTGATTTAAACCTCTATATTTATCACATTATCTGGTCATTATGAATATAGCTACGTAACGGTTGGGTTATTCAATAATTATGGTCAATGAATTAGTCCAAGAGCGAGCGAAGCGAGCTCGGGAGCTTAGGGCACCTCGACACGAATAGGATAGGTTCGAAAGGGATGACGGGAGCTAAAGTAAGCGAGCAAAGTATGAGAACTCAGCTCCCATCATCTCCTGCATGTTAGGTTACTTTAGGCCCCGCAGACAGAAAAAGAACCCACGCGCAGCAGGGCTCCGTCAGCTTTGTTATTTAAACAGTAGTTAATCGTACTTACCTATTCTATATTATAATTAATTATTAAAAATACATCTTTTTAATAAGTGATGGGCATTATCCAGAAAGCTCGGTCAGTTTAATTATTTAAATAGTTTTTGAATATTGTCTATTCAAATTGGGAATTTTTAAAATTTTCTGGCCATTATGAATAATACCGTCACTTGGTCCAAAATACGATTATATGTTAAAGGAGAAACTGACTGATGTCTGTAATACTATATGAGTCTACAACCTACGAAAGAGCAGTGCATCCATCCGTTTGCATGAATAGCCCAAGAAAATAAACAGTTAGGTACATAACCCATTTAATATTTTTCTTTTACTTTTATATACCCACTGTAAGTGATCGAAGAATGCAAAAGAAAGAAATTGTTCTCATAAATAAAACACCTGGTGTACGTTGGGAACTATTTTTCAACATAAACGCACGCAGGTGTTAATTCAATTAGCACTAGTGCTACAAACTGATATCGAGTGTCTTGACACTTGTTCTTCATTGCATCATAGACGTCACTATAACAAACGAATGCATCCATTTTGTGAAGATTCCAGCGGTACCAAGATATATTATGTCACTAATTAATATTTAAAATCGTGTGCCCGATGGACTTGCTATAGACAAAATTATAAACTTGCATAGAAAAAAACCTTCCCCTATTTTCCCCGAGACAATGAATTCTCAAAAACATTTCCTTACACACCTTTGTGGCACAAGGAACCCTTATGTAAAATTTCATGCGCGTTGCCACCCAATTTAAGATGTGCGTTGTGAGTCAGTGAATCAATGTTTTTTTTTGTAGATTTATTACAATATTTATGTAAAGTTCGACATGTGCCACAAATTCCATGTTGAATTCGTTATGTGTGTTGTATTGTCACAGTCGTGCGTGCGAGCCCTTGGTATAAGTGAAGACTAAACAGACCTTAGTTCTAGGTAATGGTACATTATACCTGGCGTTTACTGTTAAAATCATTTGTAAGCGCCAAGCTTGTGTGTTGCATAGTTTTAAATACCGAGTTAAGGCTTGTTACATACGTCAAGAGGTAAGCTTAAATCTATACAAGTAAAATTTCACAATTTAAAAACCCCCGACACATTTATCTTGCGAAAACACCCCGATTCAAACAGTAAAATCCCCATAACTTTTGAACGGCTGAATTGATTTTATTCGAGCATAGCTAAGAACACTCTCGACCAAAATTAACATTCAAACAAAAAAATCTAAATCGAAATCGGTTCATCCGTTTAGGCGCTATGATGCCACAGACAGACACACAGATACACAGATACACAGCAACACACGTGAAACTTATAACACCCCTCTTTTTCCGGCGGGGGTTAAAAATATAAAGTATTGAGAGATGAAATGATAAGATTGTTTTTATTTAGTGTAACCACAGATAATATAATACTAGCATACAGATGCCTCATCCCATACAAAAAAACCGTGCCGACGTAACTAGCGTTTTTCATCTGCTTAATCTTGTTATTTTTGTGAGTACATCAATCGCGTTTGATCCCGTTTCACGGCAATAGATGGTGTTAGTAGCGCCTTGCAAGTAAAAGGGTTTACGAGGTTCGTGAATATTTTTTTCTTTATATACAGTGAAGGTTCGTTTTATAGTATCTTTTTGCACATTGTTACAGTTTTTTTGCACCAATATGTGTTAAAATGCAAATTGTAACAATCGAGTTGAATGCCTCAGACATTTAAAAATGCGCCATCTATGACATCAATTTAAAATGATCCGTTCAAATAATCTTTGAAATGTGAATTAAGAGCCCAATATTCCATAATTTTGTACTTAGGAGAGTTAATTAAACAAGAACATACAATGTTTATGTTCAATTCCAGATAATGTTAATTTTTAACACAATTCTATTGAATTGTGTGTACATGTCGCGTCATCTAGTGAGATTTATTTGAACCAAATATTTTTTCTTAGCAATGAGACCCCGTGGTGTAACACAGTCATACTAGTCATCAACAACACACCTTTTTGCAAATCTGTCCAAGATTCTTATTTTTAAGATTAATTACTGCCAATTAAAGAGTGAAGTGTACATGAAAGATAACATCTTAAGTCCACAAAGATTCAGAGTATCTCAAAATGTGAGTGACATGCAAATAGACAATGAAAACATGAGTAACCAGTGTTGCAAGTCACAAGAACACTATCTCAAGGAAAAATCTCAAAATGGTGGCGGACCAACAAAAATTGATGAATCACATCGGACCGGCGCGGGCGCGCTCTACTCGCCGCCAGTCGCTGCACTCGCCTGCACTCGCCTGCAGTCGCCTGCAGTCGGCCAAACCATTACCAATAACAATTTCCCGGCCGCCATCTTCGTTCACGATTCAGTAAGCCACAGAATCATAAAGCTTCACGTTCTCACAAACTTGAATTTGTCACACGGAAATATAATGCTCCCTAATTACTTTCAAACGATACTTTAAGAACATTAAACAATATAAAAATAGCCCGCTGTATTCAAAACATTAACATTTTATAGTTCATTAGTATCCCCAAGATGAACAAACAAAAATGTTTGGAGAAATCAAAATGATTCAATCATAAATTGAAACTATGCCCAAGTACGATACATGGGTAATAATATAACTCATAGACATTAACATAATGCGTATGAATGGATAATAAAATATTTTTCCAGTCACGATTTCGAAATAAGGTAATGTGCGAGCGTATTCGTACCTCCCTGTGTAGATATTCCTGTGCTCAACGAGCGATATGATCGGACTCCCCGTCGCCTTATTGATAAGGTTTCCATACTTCCCGTGTGTATCGGAATGCTTCTGACTTTATTTAATGTAATTCCTATCTATACGACATTCATATATGGTATTTAATATGTACGTAAACGTTTAGGATGTTAGCATTAGTATAAAATATCTTCACTAGCTTCTGCCAGCGGTTTCGCCCGCGTGTAGGTCGAAAATTATACCTAGGGATCATATTCTCAGGATAAAAAGTATCCTATGTGCTATCCCAGACAATAATCCATCCACCCAAACTTTCGCATTTATAATTTTTGACAATCTCGGGACCATGGGATCCCGGTCTTTTGAAAGGCGTGCGAGGGGCCGAAGCCAACTCGCAGAGGCCTTGTTAGGAAATGTATCAGGAAATGTGACAACATCGATTGGTTATCCCTGTATGCACAGCACAAGTGCACCCAAGGGCAATTCCCAGTTGGTGCAGGACTATTGCAAAATATGGAGAAAAATGCATTGGTTTGGTAGGTTTAGTGGATCGTTTGCCTAAGACTATAGGACTACTGGCCCCTGCTTGACAAAACCATACGGCTATAAAATAATATTATTATAGTAAGATTATTGATAAGGTTTCCATACTTCCCGTGTGTATTAAAATGCTTCTGAGTTTATTTAATGTCATTCCTATCAATACGACATTCATATACTGTACTTAATATGTACGTAGAGGTTTAGGGTGTTAGCATTAGTATAAAGTATGTTCGTCATTACGTTGCTGTATTCTTGTAATAAAATATGTTAACATTACACCTCAAGGGTTAAAACGATATCGAACAATAACCAACATTGGAAATCGGACGCTGCTATATATCAAGCGATAGAATAGCCACCGTAAATTGAAAGCAGCGATTATGATGGGCAAAATAGATTCGCCCGGGGTCGGGGCGACATCACGAAGCGAGCCGAGGGTTAAAGAGCGATCCTTCTAAGCTGGTTCGAGTTATGGGCTCAGCCGACACAATGGCCAATTTCATAGAATTTCCTTTGATGGATACCAGTTAACCTGGAGCAGTTAACGGTGTTTTGCAATCATTTTAAATTAAACACACATTTAAAAGCCTCCGCCACTACATTAAATTTCACTGTACTTATTTGTCCGAGAATTTCAGATACTTATCTCTTGTTTTGATCATAAACAGAAGTTTATTATTTGGAGAGATATATTTGAAGGCATTTTGAACGTCCCGGGGAGCCTAAGGACGGACGATGTCTTATGCATTGTCCTCAAAAGTAACCAAATTCAGAATTTATTCATAAATGAATTTAACAATTACTAACTCATTTCCATTTATTATAACTCAAAATAGAAGTATTCCTATCTTGAGTAGTGGACAGATATCTTGATGAATGATTACACATACAAACACACCACACATATAAGTATTTACTAACATACCTCGGGTCTTATCTTTTACAGGCTGAACAAAATTGTACGCATTACTTGAACCAGGTGCTTCGGTAGCTACACGCAGCAAAGGGACTGGTTTCTCTATGTTTTGCAATAAAATAATTGTGCAATTGCGAAGTAAATCGTACTAGCCTGGAGGCTGTACGATTGGCTGCGGAACCCAGAGATATTGGGTGAATTGACCTAAATTTTCATAGATATGATAGTGCCTTATTTGGAAATTTGCTTGACGACAATTCTAAACGCTTGAAGAGAAATATTATTGGTGGCTTGTGCTTACATCATGAATATTAGGAAAAAGTTTCATACAAAGGAATACAAAAGTTAAATGGAAAGTTTTGGATTTTAATTTGTAATTTCCTAAATAAACTCTTGTGGTCTACTTTTAATGCTCTGTCAATTATTTACAGAATTATGTGTTGCAACACAACATTGGAAATCCATAACGAGCGCTGGTCAGAGTATGGTCATCGAGGAGGATTCGTCACGGGCGCGACACGACTCCGACACGCGGCGCTGCGCCGGCGCACCGTCACGAGCGTACCTCGCCCCACCACACCCGCTACGAACTTAATGAATTTCAATATTCACTGCAACACATTTCCTTTTTTTGTATCGACGAATATTCGTCGTAAATTATCGGCCTCAAAGAATATTTTACATCAATCACGGTACCGTTATAAAAGAATAATTTGGACAGTTTACATAATTATATATCGAATTAACTTTCAAATCTTTTGCCGTAGTTGTTTTAGCATAAATGGCAAAAGAATTCTGCTAGCACATTGAAGGATCGAAGGTCGACATCGTAAAGAGCAACTGGAAGGATTACATGGCATCCGTCGCGTCGCGATCCTTGTAAAATAAAACTTTAAAGAACATCACAAGGACAATTCGACACAGAGTCGACTTGCTCAGCGATCACAAAGCTTTCTCATTAAACCGTCACCGGTCGAAGCCGTGACACTAAAAGTCATTCCGACTAAAAAAATTCTTCAACCCGTTTTGTTACATTTCTCAACGCTCGGAAAAAGAGCACAAAAGATTTTCTTAGTTGAAGCGTGACTGTCGTAATTAGGTGGCGAGAGCAGAGCTCGTGTTAAACGTTCAGCCGATACATAATGCAGGAATCATCAGCAGTTTGTCACAGCATTATGCTCGCATGCGAGTGTCACTCGCAGTATGTATCACGCGAGCTTATCTCCGTTATTAAATAGCTGCTCGTTCTATGCGCAATTAACAAACATACTTTATGACTTCTTGTATGCAATGTTGTCTGCGAAACATTTTTCATCTAAAGTAAATACATATGTGAGTGCCGATCGAGCTTTTTTCTCTGAAGTAAAGAGAACTGTAACTACTATGCAGACATGTGGTTTATTAATTTATGTAATAAATATTAATCGATATCAAGATTGAAGTTTTTGTAATATAATATTCGTAGCTATAATTGGTAGCGCACAGCTTGCAAGCCATACCAGAAGTATACATTTCTTAGCTCCCCTTTAACTATTACGACAACAGTTTCGAGATTTCCCATCTTAGATTTTTGTTCTTCACTTAAACAAAAATATGGACGTCGAACATATTCTAGTTTATATGACTCGAGCACCGATACATTGGGACCGCCAATCATTTACAATGTCCCATCACATAAAACCCCAGTTTAATAAGTTGCTTCCAATTTAAAACCAAAATTATTTTTAAGTCCGCTGTCTCTGAGAAGAGGGGACCCGACGGGGGCCGGATTATAAATCATAAATGCCACGTTAGCCTGGCAGACGGCCGCGGCCAGCCGAGTATCGAAATTATCGCCCGAGAGCCCGCGTAAAATATACAAAACAGTTTCAGGTTACTGCGTCAAATATTTCTTTTGGCCAACTAAAATAAAATACGCTGACTCATTAGCACACAATTTTATCCTTCTAAGATCTTTCCTAAAGCGATCCGTTGTATAATGAACACAAGTGAATCTATAAAACTGGTTTTTATGATAATAATGGGTTTATATTTAGAAATCCGTCATACCTAAAACAAGTATGTCGATTAACAATTTGCAAGTTATTGAATAATTAATTGTGTTAAACGAATGTTTCGCTTATACAATCATTGATTGATTCATTACATTACAGATAAAGATGATTAAATTTAACAGTGTCATTAATCTAAGAATAGACCTCCCATACTCGCATGCAAAGTGTAATGAATACATATTCTCACAGTCCTCGGACACACGCCTCGGTAGAAACTGGCGCACTACATCCGCAGCGGACAGCTCAAATAGAAATTGAGACATTTATACAAACAAAATCAACTAACATGCAGACATGAATGACAAACTCACTCCAGTTTCTGTGATCCAAATAAAACGACTTACTTCCTTCAGTATCACTCAAAATGTCGCATGTCACCGTTGACTAATTAAGCCACTTCTAAAAACCTTTTAATTTAGACAAATATATGTATATAGGTCTGTGAATGAGTAAACGTAGTTGAAGAAAAAGACTTTATGTCTCAAATCTACATAGAGGTACGGTTAACTCAAATTAACCAGTAATTAATGTTTTGCATAGACATTGAAATTGAATTCTGAGAATTTGCTATTGGTGACAAACTAACTAACATATTCTGCATAGTGTACCTTCTTGGTTTATCAAGTTTTTTTTTTAGTTTTATCGCTAGCAGAATATATTTATATTTCAGTATTGATAAACAAATAATGTCATCGCAAAGCAATATGAGTCAGGATAGACAAAGCAACACATAAATAACAATGTGTGCAAAATAAAGACGTAGAGGACAGACGTATGTAAGCACAATCTACAAATGTCAAAGATTCAAAATCTATGTCGTGCATATAACGAACACGGCGCTCGTGTGGGCTAGAAAAGCAGTACATAAATTATTCTCATTGTTCCGAAAGGCGAATGATAAATGTATTTGTGTTCTTAATTTAAGTTATGCTATTGGTAAAAGTCGACTGTACCGGTCCATTCGGGAAATCTCGAAAGTTACGTTACTCGCCGTGTTTGGTCAGCGAGGCTTAGTGCCCAGTACTGCCCAGGTTGGAATTAGGTGCGTTAATTGATCTATGTTTATCATGCTGCAAAAATAACGGCGACATTTCTGCAATTGTTAGATAACAAGCGACCACTGTTTAGAATTGCCAATCCTTAACTATAATGGCTTGGTGTGTGGTATGCAGTTTGCAGCGGGAACTCTACATAAGATATTATAATCAAAGCTGTTTCTTGTATTCTTCTACAGCATCAACTCTGAAGAGGAGAACCTATTGTTGCTGACAATAAATCACGATTGCTACGAACTTATATCCGAGTGTGACATTTTTGTAGGTATTTTTGCACTCGTAGAAAAGTTGATCTTATTGAATTCAGAACGTAATTTACTTTGAAAGCGAAGGCGCATTTTCTTTGTCCATGTAGGCCGCGGTCCAGTACGGGCGCACCGTTCACGTCTAAACCTACAATATATCATTCGGAAGTAGCAAAAACTTGGTGTCGGATCGTTGCGACAGTAATCACAGGTGCAAAAACTTCCCCACAACTACCTACAATTACAGACCATTTAAGGCCGACTACGTGCCTTACATAATAGTTAAAATCTTAGTGTATTCTATAAAGAAATACTATCTTAAGTTTCTATCGGCTGTTTGTCTACAAACAGGGACGTTTATGTATCGACGCCCTTTTCAACACTTGTCCTGAAATAGCTCGGAGCAAGTTCATAGTGGTTAATACGAGTGTCACTGAGGACTGCTTATGATAATTACACTTACAGACACTTTGCCAACGAGATAAGTAATAACTAATTGCCAGTAATTTTATAAAACATGTATGTTTAGTGAATTTACAAAGAGACCTCGTGGGCGATGTCAAGCAGATAGAGTCAATTGAATTAAGTAAGAATGTGATTTAACTTTGTATCGGCAGTGTCGCATGTCTTAGGGAGAGCACACACGACCGTATCAAACACGGTTTGCAGGATTACTATTCTAGAAAAACGGCTGGGGGCGAATAGCGTCGCAATTACAGTCGGAGCGTCTTCTCGTCCGTCCGTCTGTCCGCGGATCCAAGATGGCCGCCGCATGCCTGCCCAAGATTGACTAGTAGCTGAATGCTTCTTTGCCAACGGCGATCTAGGTTGAGTCGATCTATCTGAGGGCATGCTGGCATGCAGGAATGAAGCTCTTGCCCCTCGGTAAATTAAAATACTTTTTGTTTGATAAGTGTTCTGTGATTATCTCGTGTGTTGGATATAATGCAGCCGTGCAAGACATGTCATTAAAACGCGAATTGTTTATTAAACTCACCGCTCAATACTTGAGAACTTTTAAGTACTGCCACTGTACATACCTGGAACATAATAGTTTCGAATATTAACCTCAGCATAATGTTATACATGATGTGATAAAATGATCTAGCACAAAACTGGATTCAAAATTGCAGAATATATAATATATTATATTAATAGCATTAGTATAAATACTTAATACACTATTTTGCAATTATGCAGCATAAACTAAGAACGGAAATGTTCATTTACGTGCTTTACTAATTAATACTTTTATTACCGAATGAAATGTTTATGAATTAGAGAATGAATGAAAGTCATCATGTTGTTCACGCTACCACTCAGCTGTAGAACTTTACAGAAACCTTTAATAACAACGTTCACACATTTAAGTTTAAACGCTTCCCGCCCGTTGTGCACAAACCCATCATTACACAAATGTATTCGCTGTTAACCCAAAACCACATACATTTATCGCCACATCAAAAAGCAATCAAGCGACAAAAGTTGAAGCGAGTCATCGAATGGAACTCCGTCGAAAATATGTTCGAAACGCACCTAATCGATTCCACGGCGAGGCCACAGGGCCACAGGGCCACAGGGCCTCAGGTAAACTCTGCCCTAACGTAATTTACAAAGGTGCCCTATAAAAAGATGGGGCGTCAGGAGCTGCATATAGAATTTTATTAACAACAATAAAGTGCACTTATTTATGCGACTATCAGCAATTGTATTTACTACATAGCTGTGTAAATAAATACATATTGTAATGATCCTTGTTACTTATAGATGAGTAATTGTTTGATAACAGATTAAATATGTTGAAGTGCTTTTATTAAATCTGAATTATTATGGTCTATTCTGTTGGCATCATCCATTTCGTTGTACAAGATGCTATCTTTGTGATTCCTAAGCGCATATCTTGTTCCTATATGCTACAAAATATTCTATTTGCGTAGCAATTAGCTAGATAATCTTGTACATAGTTCCATGTTAATTGTTAACTTATCAGGGAGTCATTAAGGTGTCACAGGTGTGCGAGACATCCTGACTGCAGCCAGAGAATATTAATCGAGATTGACGGTAGGCTCGTTTTTGCATTTTTAATTTATGTTCCATCTTACGCAATTTATAATTGAAAATAAACTGCTTCTAGGACATTTTTCAACATAGCTATGCTGTCAACTTTGTTAGATGTCATTTTAATTTCATATACATAAAACATGTTTTAATCAACTACAGGCTCAAGAGACCGCTAATATTTTAAAAAGAATGAGAGCTCCTAGTTCCTAGCTGTGTGACTTACACCATTTCTCAACGTTACTATTGTTTTATAGCTCTTGGACCAATAAATTCGATATGGTATATATAAGTAATGCCGCCTCCGCGTAGGGACTCCTGCGCATCCTTAACTTTGCCCCAGACACCCCCCGCTGTCTCGAGAGATATGTTACCTGCCCGACGATGGAGGAAACAAACACTAACGTATAGACGATGCTATAAATTACTAAAATGACCGTGGCATTCTGATTAAGAAACTAATTTCGGTGCCGAAGCTTAGACCTTGTTTGTACCTCCACGTTTTTTAACAAGACATTTCGTGTTTATTTAATTTAACTAAATGTTCTTTAAAGTTGATGATTGTCGTGTTTCTAATAACATACCTCGAGTGGTACCGTAGCTAAATATCCTGCTTGGTCGGGACGCTCTTACTTTCTGTACGGAGGTTCGTAAAATTGATTCGTGACAGATATACGCACGTATTATACGATTTCCGCAATATTTTAATCGGAGGCTTTCATTGAATAAATACATAATAAACATCAAAAGAAACATTGCTGGTAGTTACTATTGTATTGTCTCTAATCAATAAGCAGCAATATAGCTAATATTTTATGTTGTATAATTTAATAATAAAATAACGTATCGTGATATTTACGATCCCACATAAAAGACGTTTGGCTCGGAGGTCTGCCAACGTACGTGAAAGCGCACGCGCCGGAAGCCTCTCTCCTGCACGCTGAGAATCTGCGACTTACTGCGCTAAACCGACTTTAACTACTGGTTCACCCGAGTTAAATATATTAATGCCTTACTTTTGATTAGACGGTCATTATGTTGTTGATTGGTAGGTAAAGGCGTCGGCTTGTATTGAGGCTAAACGCCGTGGTGGCTGAGGAGGCGGAAAGTTTCTAACGTAAGCCGACAGTGTATGACTCTGTCGTGTTGTCGTACTATCGCATTCTCTACCAGAGAGTAGGCAGTTTTATTACATTAATGCTGAAAAGGGGCCGCGTGGTGGCGCGGGCGGCACGTTTTATTTGATTTCTATCGCTAAAGGCATTAGTGAAGCCGATCGCCGAAATAGAGGGACATAAACAAACAACTTTATAAACGCCATAATCAACAGTCAACCGCTTGACATTAGTTACGCAATGCTAAGAAGAAAATCGTAAACCAAATCCGAAGGAATAGGCTAGACTATAAAAATGTTTATTGCTTTTCTTCCCACTTGTCCGAGAGTTCATCGACATTATATTTAAGATTGAATTTATTTACAATACAACTAAATATGTACATATGATTACCGTCAATTAATCAATGTATTAGACAGAAGCATGGAAATATGTGTGACATGTGTGTGACCCTGTTTGTTCTGACGCGCTGCGATGCCTACGAAGAATTTTCCGAGCGACGTGACTTTCAAATTCACTCTTTCTCTTTCTTTCGTTATGTCAAGTTGTCTTTCGTCCACGGAAGTACGCCTTTCTGAATTATAATGACATATTCGGATCAGCTAATAGCTTTGTCCGGGATGTAATTTCAAACTTTCAATTTTTTGTAAAGCTTTTAGGTATAATATCACTGTTGTGAAAAAATACATGCTTTGATGTCTTGTACATTTCAAATACTCAACGTTTAAAAATAGTTTCCTTTGAAAAGAGGAACTAGGAAACTCCGATCTCAATTACCACCGTATTCACACGATTATGCTGTTATACGGAACTCTCGGTACATGAACTAATTTCACACTTGCTTTTTCAGTTTATTTAGTAAGTGTAGGCGATCTGTTTGACACAAGATATTTGAAAAGCGACGTGATAATTATTATTTGGTGTCAAATAGTGAGAAAAGTCGTGAGAATAACATCAAGTGAACGTGGGCTCGTGACTGTATGGACAGTGTCGGACACCGAGACATTCGGACACTCGGACACTCGGACACGAGCGACCTCGCGCCTCGGACATTCGCTTTCCGTCCAACTTTTACGCGGAAACCTCATCGTAAATTGACAACTTTATCTTTTACGACTATTACGTGTGTACTCAGTTTTCTCATTTTTCCTGAATATTCTGATGAGTAAGTATAAAGTTGCGATTTTCTAGATAAATATCATAGCCGTTTAGACTAAACCATGGTAACAGGTAACGGTTCACGTATTTAGCAAGGTACCGCACAAAAGCCGAAGCTTAACTTGAGGGTTTACTGAAAACTATTAATTTTAATGACCTATGACTCATATACGCTCGCTAACGTTAGCGGTACACAGCTTGTAAAGGCGCCGTCCTACAATGAAATATTCATTATAAGCTATCGCAAGAGCACTCTGATTGTTAGAGCGGTACTAACCTCACTGAGCCAGCTATTGACCCCACTCCCCGGCTAAACTTATAGGTTAATAATAAATTTTATGGGAAATACGGGATCCCATTAAATCAAATAGCTCAAAACATGCTACTGGCGCCGACGACTAATTGAAAATAGCGAATACGCGGTGCCTAGATTCAGCGTATTAATTAAAACTAAAGATTCTCGCCTCTCCTCGCTTACGCTCAAGTACCTACCTACTTGCTACTATTTGTACAAGCTCATCCCCACCCATGTCACTACAAACTGAACATTAATGCCGAGTCGTAAGGGTTAAGTTCCAAAGTCTCCGCTCAAATGTTTCGTACACAATTTTGGACTATAAACAAAGGGCCTAAAGTCTACTTTAAGGTAAATAATAATAAGTATGAATGTAAAATCAAACAAGGAGCGTAGTTAATAATTTATTGATATAAGACATGCGAAGCCCATAAAGTTACCTTTGGCACACGTCTCGGTCCCTTTTAATTTGTAACTCGTTAGCATTAAGCAGCCGGTGCCCGCATGCTTAGATTAAGATTTTAGCCGCGGTCAAAGAACATTTTCAATATTGTTGTATTTTATTGGTTCCAATGTTATCGGCAGACTTTTAATTTATATTGATCAGAGCCACTATGCGCTGCTAATTATTGGGCACATTATCTCGTCGCGACGCCTGACACTGTGACGAGAGTGAACACAAAAGCTCGGCGCTAGCGCAGGCGCTTCGCCATTTCGTAACGTAACACTGAAGGTGGTGACTAACACTAATGTGTATTTGAAATAAATAAAGAGTCATTAGAAGGATAAGGTAACAGAGCTTCATTAAGTGAGTAAACACTCAAAGCGAGCGTAACAAGCATCGGTGTGTCAAACAATAGTCATAACTGTTGAACAAACAAAAGTTATCGCTCATAAGACGGGCGTTTGGCCGAAATAGAGGGGGCGGTGCAAGCGGAGAATGTTAGAAAAACTTATAGAAAATGACAAGCGCCCGACAAGGACGGAAACAGCCATAACGTAGAAACGAGCAGGACGGATACAAAACTCGTTCTCCGGCATTCCACCGCATGGTAGATTTAGGAACGGGGGCAGAACGATACGATTAGAAGCTTATGTTGTATTATTTTTAAGGATAGTTTAAATAATTAGATATCAATAAATAAATGAAAAATTATAGCCCAAAGCTTTGAACAAGTTCACGGGCTATTATTAAAATTTATTTACGAGGCGAGGGAGCGGTTCGCGAATGCTCACAGTCCTGCCAGGTCAGGATACGAGCGATTCGTTTCGTTGACAACTAAATTGATACAATGACTGGTCGCTGATCTCACGTCATTGAATCATGCGTACACGGAAATCTTCCTATTGAGCTACAATCAATATTAGGTATTTTTTCTATAAGTCACGATATTCTTCATCTGATAGATTGTATGTTTTGTTTAATTATATATTGTACTTTATCTGTGAGTTAAAAAATTATGAAATATATATTTTTGGATGGTTTATAAAAAAACGTTTCATGGCGTAGATATGCAAAATGTAAGAATTTACCTCACAATCTATTGAAACCATGACGAAACAAACCCAATTGCAAACACAAACGATTATTAAATAGGAGGAAGTATGAAAGAGCTTTAATGAGCTTTCATTGTTACGCCATTTCTGCGGAGTGCTGTCTCTGTCTAATCCGCTACTTTATTTTATACAGCATTGTGGGTATTATACCAACTTTATCTAAACTTATATTATGTTTATGAAAGTTAATCTCTAGAAGTAGGTCTCTAGTAGTAGTTCTTACATATTCGGTTACATTTTTGGCGAGTGTTATAGAATATAATTTCAAATAAAACATAATATTGCGAATGAAGTCGCTAGCAGAAGTAACAGAAAAGATAAATATTTTTTGTTTAAAGTCAACCATGGGATTAAGAAATATTTTATTACTTTTACTGTTACTCAAAGCAAAGCCCGCGGGTTAGTAAAACAACTTTATTAATCTCACTATTTTTACCATAAAAAAACTTTTAGTGAAAAACTGTAATTCAATATTTATGGGTGTTTGACAGTATTAAAATTTATACAATATATCCCAATTAATCCCAATATATCGCCTTATTATGCAAATAAAGTAACAGATTATGGCACTTTAGGCCTACGAATATCTACAGAATCGGCCGTTTGCGGCTTAGCATCCTGTTTGCTCATCGAAATCTTCGGATTGGGCAGCAAATAGTAAAAATTCTCGTAATGCCGCGAAACAGAGATTTCGTCTACATATGGAATTGAATAAGCCATCAACGAACGCTGTCTTTGGTTCATGTGACGTGTTAAATAGAGTAGTTTACTGAAAATTAGTTTTTTAAAGATAAAGATAATTTATTTGTCCAAACATGAGTTCACATACAGTAGGTAGCAGTAGGTTTTTTGTCCGTCAGGTAGATCAATAAAAAATATTGGACATGTATTTTTCTTTTGACACTTAAACATAAAGTGACGACGATATAATGCGTTGAAATATGGTGAAAAGTCACGCCGCTAGTACACTTAATACTGCCTTAGTGACGTCACAAGTCCCCACTCCTGAATTTTGATGCGCTTTTTACTCGGCTGCAAGGAAAGGGTTATGTTTTTCGCGCGTATCTTGTATGTATGTTTGTATGTATGTAATATTCTTTATTACCTCGTATCTTTCAAATCACTTGACGGATTTTTATATTTAAGACATCGTTAGATAGGTCTTGGCCGCCCAAGTGTTCTTAGATAAGTGCCGTAAAAAAAACAGAAACTTGGCGGATTTTGGGCGCCATATTGTAGAGGTTTTTTTTTTCTTCGCAATCGCAACCCATCGAGTGGGGTATCAAAATGAAGTGTTTTTAGAGGTGATTACAAAAATATATACCACTTATATGTTAAAAGTATTTATAAAAAAAAATGGTCACTAAAAAGTTGTAATTAAAAAAAGCTAATTTAAAAATAAAAAAAACCCTACTGCTTAAGAAGCGAACTATAAAGCTGTTAACAAGAAAAATCATGCTGTGCAGTCGGAGGATATATATTCGCGAACTTCCTGATCCTCCGACTGCACAGCATGATTTTTCTTGTTTACAGCTTTTTAGTTCGCTTCTTAAGCAGTCGGGTTTTTATTTTTAAATTACCTTTTTTTTTAACTTTGTAAATTTGTATTAATTTGGTAAAGCAAAAAATACGTGTCCAATATTATTTGATAATCTCACTGACGGACTAAATAGAAAAAAAAAAAAAAACTACCCGGGAAACATCCCTATTAGCTACTAGTAGATCTCAAAGAACACTGACGTCTGTAGGACCTGGAATGTAGTTAGTAAGTGATACGTGTTCGAGGGAGGGCACAGCCTCGTGACCTCTGTTATTTACGCAGATTATTCCGCTATACCCGTTGCGTGGAACAGATCGGTGGTTCGGTACTAATACTCCGAGTACGTATACAAGGTGAGGTAGCATTATTGGTTTGTTATTGTTGTATTTTGTAGGGAGCCCGGGGACACCGCCCACCAACGCATGCAACACGCAACGCGGTGTCCGGTTGCTTGTCGTGTAACGTTACCGTCGTGTAACGAACCTGGCCGCGACAAGTTATGACACGCCAACAAACGCCGACACTACCCGTGATAAAAGTTTTTTATTTATTTTTGATACCGACTCCTGTTCAAACGTTTTTTGCCAATACTTCGATCTTGATTCCGTGTTTCTAAACTGACGTGTAAGTGTACCACTTGTAATAGGAAAAAGAAGTTTTACAGCTTTCAAAATCTGGTTTCAGGCGACATTGTATCAAGAACAGGTACTCTGAAACTTTGGTTGTAAAACTTATTTCAATTAGGAAAATTGTTTCTATTTCATAAATATGTTGGTAAAACAACTCTAAGCAGTAAAACAAAATTACATACATTTCAGTAACTATTATAAATTTTGTTTTATGATACTGCTACCAGGTGTAGGGAATTATTTTAAACAGTAGCTGCCTTACTCGTCCGTTATTCATATCTGACAACACAATCTAAACAACAAAGAAAAAAACCTTTGGCAATGCTTGATAGACATTACAATTTGAAGAACTCCCAGATGCGCACACGCAGGTTCTTGATAAAAATTTCATACATGCAATCATAACCGTGTAACTACATATATAATGAATTAACATAATATAATAAAAAATACCCATCATAAACTCAATCGATCGTACCCTCAACCCTCGAGCAACAAACACGGTATTTTTTAAATTTAAAAACGATACGTTATATAAATTCCGAACATGGGCGCTACAATCTCCAACCAGAAAAGTGTCGTAATATTATGGCTTCAAGTCATAAAATTCGTTGAAATAATACCATTCTCTGATACTCATTATGAATAATTCGTCTGCGAAACTTTTTCGAAAAGTGTGTACACAACAGGAATTCATAAGCAGCATCTCCATTTTTTCTGCTCATTAACCGACCGCGCCGTGAAATAGTTGCTGCTTAGTATTAGTTTTAACGATTATGTATGCACATGTAGATAATCTTTACAACTTGTTCAGCACACACGGCCTATTGGCTCGGGATGCCTAAACAAATAGTACAAAGGTATGAAAACTGTCACAGTTCCGCCCGTATTTACCTAGCATAAGCTTGACTCGGCGTTTGAGAAAAAAAATGGAAGAGAGAAAAACGCAGCGACTTGAAACTTTTTTCTCGGAAGTGTCTGTGTGGACGCGCGAAGTGATAAAATATATGGCTGTATACGGTAACATGCCTAGAGACAATGCGAGTGTTTTTGTGCGCAGTAGCAGCGCCTAGATCATTACAATAGCATAAAGTAGCCAGTTATGAAGCGGCCGTACGTTGTGAGAACGCGGTTTGCAACCGGTTTATATGGCTTAACGCTTTTTATAGGAAAAAGGATCCATCGTAACCCGAGCGATTTCTGAAACACTTGAGAACATTGAAATAGTGGCAAAGCTGCTCGCTTATTAGTAGGCCACAAATCAATGCTACAATGTTGTATTTTAGAAGCCACCGGGAGCGATGCAGAGCGCGCGTCGCTACCTGTATAGAAATTATAACATAAAAGACCGATCTCGAATTATCGATACACCGCGAACAAGCGATCCATAAAAGTCAGAAAAAGAAAAATCGAATATCGTATAAAATCGTATCGACAGAGATAAGGGCGGCGACGCGTTCGTGCCGCGTAGCCCACGGCTGAGACTCGATATTTCATGAAACACCCGATTTATATTCGCTGCCGTGGTCCAGCAAAACTTTAATGTTCACTGTTCGTAATTATTGGCAAAAGGTAATATAAAAACCAAACGGACGTCATCTTCTCATGTTGATGCTAAAAGTTCACTTGTGATTGTGCGTTGTGATTAGTTAGGATATTCATTAAACTGCATCAAAATGACGAAGACGACATTCTTTTACTGGCCGATGAAAGAGATTTGTCAGTGTCGTTTTTAGGGTGCCGTACCCAAAGGGTAAAAACGGGACCCTATTACTAAGACTCCACGATCCGCCTGTCTGTCTGTCCGTCTGTCTATAGCTAGACAGTTGAAATTTTCACAGATGATGTATTTCTGTTGCCGCTATAGCAGCAAATGCTAAAAAAATATTTAAGTGGGGCTCCTATACAACAAACGTGATATTTTTGCGATAATGGTACGGAAACCTTCGTGCGCGAGTCCGACTCGCACTTTGCCAGTTTTTTGTTTTAAAATGTATAGATAATCATAAAACTAAACCCATGAAACTTCTGGATTTCCATAAGTTAGGCATTAAAGTTCACCAATGAGCTGAGCTCACCGTAATAAAACTAATGTCCATTGAGCAAGAGCCGCGGGTGATCACTAGTTTCACAATAATTTATAATTATAAAAATCTCACATATGACAAGACTTGTGACGTTGCCATTAAACTTAATCCCGTGTTATTCATTAGGCAATTTCCAGTTTACGAGCATAGATACCGAACAGACCCCATACTAAAACTCGGATTGTAAAACTATTATTACTCGTATTATTTTGATGGCAATAATAAATTTAAGTCTCCTTATGGTAATTCACGTCATACGTAATATGATTTCCTTCTAATTATCTGGAATGATATTTTCGCATTGAACTTTTCTTGGGGAATAAATGTGTTATGTTTGCTGTATTCTGGATCGAAATCATATCGAGACTCTTTTAGTCATCTTTAATGAAATTTGATAACATGTAACATTGGTAAAGGATTCTTGGTATAATAGGTACTTTTCGTATGTCCGTAAAAATGATACATAAGCACTTTTCACATCCTTAAGTATCGCATGATGGGGCTCAGTGGAGCTACTTACTAATTAGTGATTACATTGTGGATGGAAATTTTCTCATTACTGTTTTATGCAGTTCAAGAACAGTAAAATTTTGATTTACATCAGTTGATTCTTATGAAAATCAGTATATATATATAAGTATGCAAGATTATTGAAAACCCATTAGTTACTTTTGGAAATTGATGTGCAAAAACCGACGAGACGTGGTCGCTTACAATGGGCCTCATCAGAAAGCTTACAGTCACCCAAAGGGCAATGGAGAAGGCTATGCTCGGAGTATCCTTGCGTGATCAAACCAGAAATGTAGAGATCCGCAAGAGAAGTTACCGACATAGCCCGAAGAAGTGCCAAACTTAAGTGGCATTGGCAGGGCACATTGCTCGCAGAACGGATGGCCGATGGGGCAGAAAAGTTCTGGAGTGGCGACCGCAAACCGGAAGACGATGCATTGGAAGGCCTCCCACCAGGTGGACCGATGACTTGGTGAAGGTTGCGGGGATCCACTGGATGCGGGACGCACGGGACCAGTCAATGTGGCGACGCTTGGGGGAGGCCTGTTTTCAGCAGTGAACGTCTTTCGGTTGATATGATAATGATGATGTGTAAAAACCATATAAAATTTAGCTCGTATATATTATATTTAAGATGGGTTTGCGTGTGTATATTCGCTTCACTTCATCCTTAATAGGGATCATTGTTTATCGATAAAAGACAGAAAACCAAAGAAAACTAGAGCCAAAAGAGTGATAAGACAATATTTAAGTTAAGATGTCAGAGCAATATATTAACAAGAGTAATTGGAGCGCTTCATTCAGGTAGTGGCCGCAGTTGTCAGTTACAACATTTATCAAGCAACGAGTAGCAACAACGTACATTAGTTGCCGCTACAGCTTTTTACTTAAGATGCGTATCTTGCCACATACGGATTTTGAGACAGTTACTTTCAAATGTCGACAAAAAATGTTTGGGTTTAGTGAATCAGCAGTAAGCAATTTGTTGTTACGACCTAGCGGGTGAAGAACGAGCTTTGCGTGGTAACCTAACATTACTGGCGTAAACTTTAAAGTTAAGCGTTCAGGGAAATGACAAAGTGAGTAATGTTCTCATATACATACAGCAATTTAGTTTTTTCCCACAATTATTTATCTTATTTCTCAAACAAGTTTATATTTTCAACATCTGAGTACATTCACCTATGTGTACCAATTTTAGTCACTTTTTAAATCGATAAACATCAAGTCATCGTCATCATCTGCCTTTTTAACAGGTTCACTGTCTAATTAGTAAAACAATCATTTAAAACAATAGAATGAATCATATATGATTCATTGGACGGGGAAACTGTTAATGTTCTCACTGCTGGGAATGGGCCGTGAACCACAATACCTACATGTCTTCGAATTTTTGGTTCTAGGACGTGCCGGTTTCCTCACGATGTTTTACTTCAACATTTAGAGAGCAGTGGTGATGAAATAATTGACACAAAGTAGAACGCCTGCCTGGGTTTGAACCCACGACCAATAACTTATAAGTCGCGGCTGAGACCACTGAGCCACCACAGCACAAACACAACCATCAAGTAAAAACTACAAATAACTTAACAAAAAAGAAACATACAAGATCAAGACATTAACACCAGTCTACGATCTACTTACCATTTTGAGGAAAAACAACTTGAACTTGACGATAAGTAAAGAATTTACGAAGAAATGTAACGAACATACCGCGGGAATCTACTCAGGTGCATTGAAAAGGTGCCAAGAACCGGTCTCTTATGACAGTTAATACGAATACCGTTTTATTTTTAGAAACACAATAATATAAAGGTAGGCTTATGTGGCTTTTGGAATAAGTATTAGGAAATGTTTGAATATATTGGGATAAACGAATGTTTGATTTCTGTCTAATATTTTTGTTGCTTATTTTATCTTCGTACTAGATTTATATCTTTGTGATTATAAAATGTGACAAAAACCACCGAAAAACTGGTTTTAAAACAACATTATTTATCAATAAGTTATCCTGATCAGAATAACCAAATAATGTTTCGTTAACATGCACCAATTCATACATACAACTAAATATTGTTTTGTAATTGTATGTATTAATCAACCGAGTGCCTCGGCCGCGGAACCCAGACCATTACAATGTGTTTTTTTTTCTTTTTGTATGATTCAATCTTTAATACTTATTACTGTGACAGGTATATGCCCTTATCTGTGGCCAGGCTCTGATGGATCGATGTTAAAAAGCCTCTCTTATAGCCGAGGCTCTAATCGACTGCCCTTTAATGGCCGCCGCAAAGCTTTTTTAGAATTTTTATTTAAATGTTTGTACAACAGTTCTGTTCTCGTTATCTCAGCACCTGTTTGTACACCGTTTTCTAGCTTCGAAGTAATAAAATGGTTGAGTAAATAATTAAATAAATATGTTATCATTCAGATAACACTGTTTTAATCTTCTTTATTTATCTGTTTGATTTGGATTTTTAACAGGTTCTACACCTTCATAAAGACTGACAATATTTTATATTTGTAATACGTAGACGTTATCTTTATTACAAAACAAAATTAACGTATAACTATTTAGAGTACGAACCCACTTCAACCGAAATAAAGGTAGTCCTCGCATCCAACAAAATTGATTAAATCAAATCCGATGTTCCGTATTTAAAAGCATTCAGGTAAATGATCGGTTTCGTATTCGTACAGATATACTGGCCATATGTTGTACAACAATAAATATTCGTAGTAACACAGCCGGGCCTCCCACTAACCCCATGCCAGCGCCGACCACAATAGAACACGTCAGATTAAAAGATGAATGATTCCAATTTTGGCGTCCCACACCCTCGTGCCTGTGCACCGGCTCTACCTGAGATAAAAGCCTTTATTCACTTCTCCCACCATCGTATACACTACCAACGATTTTTAACATCTATCGAAGTCGGAATGCGCTTTAATAAACACAATTTTTAATTAAGCTGTGTTCAGAATTTTTAATGGCGGTTCGTGAATTCATCAGTTCCATAGCTAATTATGGCGGGATTGCGTTTATTTAGGATTGAATTGCGCAATGGTCGGCCGAACCAGCGCTGCATATTAAAGAACGAGTGTCGGATATCCGACGGCGAGCTAGGAGTACAGTCGCGAGCGATAAAACTCAATCCACCATTTTATCTAAATCAATTAAGAATTGAACGCAAATCGAATGTTAAGCCATTGTTCGATAATAAACTAGAATTGCTCCACAATATTACTGTCGGATTTATTTATAACGATTCATTGCTATCACTTAGTTAACACATACAGGTTATTGTTGTCAACTAAACGGGGCATGAATTACAAAATAAATTACTTGGTATGTTTTTAAATGTCCAAAAGCTCATGGGCTCATGTGACAAGCTGGCTGCGTACGCGCCGCTGTCGACTGTACCCGAGCAATCCCGAACAATGGCTGCTAATAATAAGGGACGTCGTATTTACGAGCATACGTGCCCTCCGAGCTGAGACGAGCTAGCCCTATTGTGCTCAGACCTCCTATGATTATTTCAGTCCCTTGCACTTTTCCAGAAATCCCCTTTTTAAGTTTAGATTTTATAGCCTTTAGATGGAATGAATCAGGCGTCCGCCGCGTAAATCTAATTTACGCTTAACCGAAACATTCATTGAATAGGAATTTTAAGCTGTAGCCGGTCATAAGTCATTTTAAAGCTGGCTCTTTACTACATTAGGTACATTTGAGATTGTTTTTGTTGAATAGTTAGTGCCTGAGAAACTGCTGATATTTTATTAGAGCTTAATACACGTTTTATTTTATGGAAACTTTCAATTCTGATGGCAACTGGTAAAATTTATAATTATTTGAAGAAGAACATAAAAGCAATCATAAAAATGGTCATGAAACCTTATGGCTCCGTCAAATAGGCACGGCCATAGCACAGTATTTATGATTGTTAAACTGTGGCCTTAGAGTTCTAGGTTAGACTCGTATTAGATATTAATCATTCATTTCATACACGCATAATTACGTCATTTAGATAATTGTACCCATTGAGATAATTACTGACATAAGGCTAGTAATCGTTGTATGCTAGCCCTGTTATAAAAGCTGTTGCTAGTCTAGACCCACACGGCGCGGTGACCTAAATACATGCGCCGGAGTTGCACCCGGCGTCCGCCAATCACACGCCGCCATTCAAATCGCCGGCGCCGATCCTAGTGTCTATAAATCTGCAGAGATACATAACGCAAATTATAGGTAACCGAGCTATTAAATAATATTAGCAAATACCTTTTGTGCTAATGTATCTGGTTCCTATTAATTCTGTTTATCATAAGTCTTGCAGGGATGTAAATCATTTTAATAGTGATCTTTATGAGAGATTGGTTTCTACCACATTTTTGACAGTTCGATCTAACTTTATAAATGTGACAACCAAACCTACCGACTTAAGCTTTTACTGAAATAAAGAACATTTTAGAACTTAACATGGTGGTTTGCAATTTTTATAGTTTTGTTCTGAACTGTGTAATGTTTGATGAACGATGAGTTTGATTCCATTTTATTTCTCAATACTTTCACAGAAGCGTCCCTTTAATAACACCACGACCTGTCTGCCAAGCCCTGTGGTGTTTCTACTATAAACTTAATCCGTGGCAGCCCTGAACAGTGAAACCGCGTAGTGAATAAGCACTAACCTTGCATGGCGCCTATCTCATTTGAAAACACAACTGTCTCTGTTTCAAAACATGATTATGAACAAAAATAATGAAACCGGTTCAATAAATTATGCAAAAAACATAATGAACGGATTAAACCGAGCCTTGAAATTAAATCGCATAATCGTAATAATTATACAAAATTGAATTTGTTCAGAAATCATATAATTGCCTGATAAAACGGTTACAAATTATGATAACTCCTTTTATATAGTTTGATAGATAAGCATCTTACGTGTTGCGAAAAAGGCCTTTTTAGTCATTTGAATTAATTTGATCAAATCTTCAAAAGCGATACTATATCCTTGTATTTTAATTTATTCGCATTATAAGTTACGGCGCTTTGAATGTTGCATATAATTCATGCAATATAAAGCACAACTTTAAGCACTAATATGCTTCAAATTTATCATAAGACAGCCTGTGTAACTGACATTAAAATTGAACAATCAAGACACATAATTCGTTGATCATCCTACCTTATCAAACTATACATCTATCATGAGATGAAATAACAACCGCCATCGTTATCTAAGCGGTTATTTCCGGTTTAATATTTGGCTCAATAAATCTGAGCGGATAAAAAATAAAAGTTCGGTACACGGTATCGTTAGGAACAGGAGAAGCGTCTCATTCGACGGCCGACAAAGCGACCCAAAGCGAATTGTTACATCTTGACCGACGACGGCTTGAACCCCTCGTAAAATGCGCAAGCGGGACATCTACTAGCACCATATTAAACAGGCTCTAAAGTACACACTAAATGGGTAAGGCAAAAAGACCTAGTTTTTGTAAGCTAAGTGGTATAAGAAGAATTTGTAGGGTTTAAAAATGAGCTTTGTTTAAAAGCACACTTTTCTCATGAATTCTATTTTGCTCGTAAGAGGCAAAGGCAACCTATATATATATATTTTTCCATTTATTTTTGTAATAATTTAATTATAATCTAACAATCTTATTTATTATATAATGATATTTTGATTTATTTTTATATAACTTCGTTTCTTTGCATGTCTGTTTAGTTATATCTTTGTCACTTAATTTTATATTTTATTTATATTTGTAACTGCACGTCGCATTAATTTTGTAAAAATGTGTCTTAAATTAAGTGCCAAATCTCACTGGTTGCTCAATCGTTTTTCTTTGTGTTCAAATTTTATGTATTGCTGTAGTTTGCAGTCAGTTATTTTCCCAAACAAATAAAATAAAAAATATATAGCATGCAAAACCAGGTAAAAAATTAGGAAAACGATTATAATAGAAACCATACCATGGTCATTAAAGTAGAAACAAAACAAAGCATTACTTGATTTGTTACAGAACGGCCCGCCCAGCGAAAATTTCCGTGACTTTTGAAATAAAATAAAATCCTCGAAGTTGATGTCTCAATGACCACAGAATAAAAATGGCAAACACCCGAAAAGATTTTAAATAAAATTTTATAGCATTTTTTGCATTATTCATAGTGTATAATTATCGACACGCTTTAAAATAAGTATGCTATAAAGTTTATTGATAATTTAGCATATAACTCGGTTCTCGTTCTCTCGCAGGTTGGATTATCCTAGCCGTTGACAAGAAAGATTAAGCCAGGAGCTGATTAAGCCGCGTGTTAAGTGAGAGATTAAAGTTTATGTGAGCGACGGTGCTCGTGTGAAGTAAAATATTTGAGTTATGATCCACTCTGTAAAACGTTTTATGGAGAAATATTAAGATGGCTCTATCATTTTGTATATAATTTAATCTCATGTCATGTGTTATCAAGGTAAATTGAAAAGCGTGAAAATATTGATCTATGTAGAACTTCTCATTTGGCAGTGATGCATTGTAAAATTGATTTAACAGAAAAAACATCAATTCAGTCAAATCAAGTAAACTTATGGAAATCGTAAACGTATTTACGATTTCCATAAGTTAGTCCCCATAACTCTCTACAAAAAATTAAAAAACCTGCAGTAGGTATATTTTTTATTCAGAATATTCAAATTATATTGTAGTGTACTTTAAATCTCCTCACTCATCCTTAATGCGGGAATTATTCCCTACTCATCTACATTTAAATACGGCTACTTATAGAACAGCGGTGCGATACTCCGCGACGGTACCTGATGCGGCGCTGCTGACCATTCTCTTATAGGAATGCAAGCATTCACAGCGAGGTAAAGTTTAAAATAAAAAACTATAACACGTGAAAACTTGTATCACAATATGAGCTTTCGTCGCTCGAGGGATGAGCGAACCTTTTAAAAGCTTTTCCGAGGCCGTACAGGGCATTAAGCCCAAGTGAAGATAAACTTGGTAACAACCTCCGGACGATATGTTGCCAGCACCATAAATATATTTATCTACTTTGCTTTTGTTGCCAAGATAAATCGGCTCGTTTGACTGTGCATCGTTTCCAGATTGAAATATACAAAGTGTTACCACTTTGTCTGTGCGTTCTACAGCCGTTGTTCAGGCTCTAGTCCGCTTATTTACGCTTTCTTGCTATTTGTTAAATACTGAACTTAAAGTGCTAGGTTCATTACCTCGGTAAACGTGTAAAGTAATTGAAACGCGGTTGTAATGTGAAAATGGTGCTTACTTCTTTAATTTGTTACTTCACTGAAGACACTCACATACCTATTTAGGTACACGATTAACACGATGTAAACATTAAACACTAAACACTGGATGTCAAAACATCGTCAGTTATTAGCTGAGTCTCGCTTGACGTCGCATGCAACTATTTGTAAAAAACTTAATGTTTAAAAGGTTTTTTCTTTATTATAACATAATTTGGGTGCATGTTTTAATGTTGTTTCACAAAACATTTAAAAGTATTCACGACCCTTGTCAGGCGTGTTCCTACACATTTGTCCAAATGCAACTTTACAAGCGCCATTATATAAAATCACCATGTTTTTTGTGTACTGCATTCAATTTATTAACATTCGCACTGCTCAACTTCCAGGACTTCACAATGACGAAACTGAATACTTTACATATAGTTTTTTGCTACTTAACCATCGCTTTGACCACATTTGCTTATTTCAATGATCACTGCGAATTTAGTTCTTGTTTGTAAGAACTCTTTTATCAATTTTCGGTTTCTAATAGGTTTAACATCGCTAAGTCAATGTTATTCGGTATGTAATCGTTAATACAAAAGAAACACAAAGTCCATCTTCAATGTAGGTAAATAGCGTGGCCATAAATAAATAATTGTATACATTACAATTGACGCTTACAAAATAAAATAATCCCGCTTGAGAACCAATGACAAAACCTCTCTCGATCCGGAAACATATTCTTAGTTCAGATAATATATGAGTGTCGCTTAAGCAAAAGTAACTTCGATATTTCAAGCGGCAGTTAAGTTATTGGCCGTTATTAATAATGCGCCTTTCCTAACTTAATCTGACTTGAAAGGCATTGAGTCGCGCGTCGTGCAGCCGATGTATTGTTCAGACAATACTTTAGGCGTATGTGCGTACAATCGTGTCCCTATATCCTTTTACAGTCGTAGGCATTTTTACATTGAGTCTATTAAGCTGCGGTTAATCCTCTTCAATGTTATCTGGGCTTAAATAACATTCTTAGAGCTGGAATGATCAAATAGAGCACGCCATTATGGAGGTCTTCATTCATTATCAGGTTTCAAAGTGTCTTCATCCTGTGTGACTTATTTGAGACTATAAGCACCCGGTATGTACTGACTGTTGGTAAATAAATTGTTTGTGAAAAGTGGCACGCTTGGTTTTAATACATGGAGGGACTCGAGTTATCTAGTTAGATTTATGTCTGTGTTACTGACTCTTAGAATATTATTCCAACAGCCTAAAATTATAATTATTTCCTATTAACTTACGACAGTGTCGTCGTTCACTTGGAACTGCATTTGCATTCTTGATAAGGTACATAATCTCTATTACAACATACTTCACTCTGAATTACTAATATCCGTTCAAATAGTAACACAACTAAGATAAAATAGCGTAAATATGCTAATTATCTTCTTAATAGATAGATAAAGAAGTAATTAATAATATATTCATGCTTATTTACTGAATACGTTTTCCATTTTCCGTCTGTTATTGCAACGATTGCTCATCTGTGTCGCGTTCTGTTGAACGATGCTTGACAGAATGATTCGTGTTAATAACTACATTTTCTAATAAACATTTAATTTAAGTGTATATTGGTGCAATATGTTACGAGTAAAACTGCTTGTATTAGTACATACATCCATACAATTAATATGTATTATGAGCATGTTGACTTGGCTCATGAATTTCTCATGAAACTTGGAACCTGTAGCGTGCAGCTACCAACGCTATTTTTAATTTTTTTAGACGAAGATACAAAGGCGATCGTTGTGGACCTTATTTGAATTGAATGTGGAAAAACATTGCGTACATGTGGTGTGGGTGTGTCCGTGGTCTGGTCCAAATTTGAATGTTTGTATTTGATGAACATTGACTTCGAATAATTAGACGCAGGACGAGCATGACTTTCAAACTGTGATTGGAAACAATTCAAATTATTTAAATGAGTAGGTCTAGGTACCTCCTATCTTGTCAAAGTTATTTTAAAAATTCAAGACGAACAGAGATTTTCTGTGCATTGCTATGCATGCCCCTATTTTCAACTGTTGTTGTGTGTTAAACTGACTTCAACGGAAAAACGTGCAGTGTTTTCTTAAGAACTTTCGTCGACTCATACGCGCACAAAAAATATTCCAGAGCGATACATTGTTTATTGTTTCTACATCAAAATCATTATAAATCATTAAGGCGTCGGGTATGTACTTGAAAATACTCACGTCAATCGTTACTCGTTAGCTAGGCTGGCTCAAAGTTAACTCCTAAAGAATCCAAGTATCTCTTGAGAGTAAGCGCTGTGTCATTGCTTGAGCCCAACAGAACACGAACGCTATAAGGTAGACGTCAACTGATATTATTTTTAATTTCCTTACCAGATTGTAATTAAACTTTACGACCATTTTATCATTAATTACTGCTAAAATCTGACGTTTTTTAAATTATCACATCACCTGTTAAATTCTGAGAAAGCCTTCGTTCATAAGCTATAAAAATATGATATTTAAAAATGTTGTTTTACGCTTCATTTATTATCATTATTATTGTAAACTATTCGTGGAACATAAAAATTATTTTATTTTACGCTGATTAAAGATTAGGAAAGACGTCGTTAATGTGAGAGTTAAAAAAATATAAATGACTTTAAATTCGACTCCGCGAGTTTTTCTATTCCGCTAGAGGAATACGAACGATTGAGTGGCCATAGGTTGGCGTGTGGGCCGTGGAGGACTATTGAGGGTTTTCTCTTTTTTTCTGCGTACGCGCGTCGTGCGGGGCCCGGCCGCCGCGCCGCGCCTCACCCGCGCCGCGCCGCGCCGCCGCTATGCCGGCATTGTCCACCATACACTAAAATAGCCCGCATTTTAGTGCCACAGCAAAATGTTGGAAATACATAAGGCATGAGTTATGGAATTTGTGTGAGTAAACTTAAATGATTTATTGGGACTCTATTGCGTACTTAACAATAATTGAGTTTGCCAATACGAGAGGCTCGTATAATTAGTTTTCGTTTTATTGAGCAAAGTCCATAAAAGAGTGCATTATCCCTACCTAACTAGTGCAAAGCGGTTGTTACTGAGAATCTATTACGTTAATTATCTTTAACTATTGAAATATTTATATTAGGTACTGTATTTACTGTTGGCCTTAAATTTGTCTAGGAGACAATTGCAAAGGCTGCTATAAATCGCACTAAAATATAGTACAATAAAGTCATATCGTAGATATGTCGGGCCAACATATGTAATGTGCTAAATGGCCTACAATTCATATTACAATCAATATAATAAATACACGTGTCGCGTTTGCAGTGTTTGTCTTCTATAAGCAGGCTCGCTAATGCCACGTGCAGACTGTAAAAATCACGAAGGCTTCACGGCGGAGATAGCAACTATCTGAACGATTACTCAAGGGGACACGCTACGAATAAAGCGCACCCTTATCTTATGTTTAGCTGTTGTCGTAAACCTGGCCATAGTGTACTTTATGTCACGCTATCATGAAGGCTAATTTACAATTTAATAATATTAGCTGCATTTGAATACGCTGGACAGCAAAACAAGTTCGAATGAAAGTAACAGTTGAATGAACTTAAAATTCTAATCATTATAAAGTCGCAAGTTATTGATATGTATAAAATAGCGTAACAAGTGGACGAGCCACGGGACTTTATTTATTTGTTTTCGGTTTATGAAAGTTTATGGATACCTGTTGTCAAATATGTCTATCGTTCCGCTTCTAACAAAGTTTATATGAGCTATTAAGCTAGATGATGTTCATATTAAATTAGTATACTTGCATAAAATAAACGAGTTCAATTAACAAATAATCAATAGTTTATTAAAGCTTGGCCTCATTAAAGCTCTTTAAAAACGTACGAGAAAAACGATGTTAAAAACTGTCGGCAAAAACTTAATAAGGTTTAATTTATCTTTAACTTTAATCAATACAAATAGGCGTTTTTGCATGAGAATGTAAATAAGTTATCGGAATATTTGTGGAGAGTATGAATGGATGTAACGCGCATTGAATCTGTCACTACATGAGCGCGACGAGCTGTTCTCAGCCAGTTTAATGTAGTGGCATGCCAGCAGTCCTATCCCACCATATACTACAGCCTACAATATCGTTACTCAAACACGGTTAACTAAATTAAATTTTAATTAATAGCATGGAAGTAATTACCCTACTACAACGTAGTTTAACAGACCTCGAGAGAAATTTAAACTATGCATGTTGGTAAGCCTCGATAAAATCAATTTTGTACTTTACTGTCGGATGTCATAATAAATACTGCTATATAGCTTTTCATTTCCAGAATTATTCCGATCTAACTACCGTTCCACCGGTTAACCGAAAACAAGTCTTACCAACTTTTATTTTAGACCAAAATCGAGTTAGCAAATGTTTTAATATGACGATATTACCTTTCTCATGTTTCGTGGACAGTATTTATTTTTGTACGAGTCCAAATTCTTGTTAGAATCGAGTGGCGAGAAGAAACTGGTTTTGAATTGTATCTGGTATAAATATGTAGATAGTAACGCCCCCGAGGTGATCACTAGTTGTTATGAAGCATTTTAAATATTGCCTCGCTTTTTAAATAATATGATATGTTGTATCTCTATCAGGGTTGGGTATGTTTACTTTGATTTGCTCTTTTAATTTATCGCGTATCAAGTTAACGAAACGATCGGTCGACTTGTACATTACTCAAACGAACACTCGAACAAGATGGTGGAGCGATAAAGTATCAACTTATAACTACTTGTTACAAATAGACCCGGCCATGTCTAGCTACTTAAATTATATATTTTTAAAGACGACTACAATTTTTATCGAATGTAAGAACATAAAGTGAGAAGTAATCATATAAAACGAGGCAAGGATTACGTGAATCCGACCAACCATCTCTGAGAGTACATCAATACTGTTACATTTACACACATTATGATCCCTAGCCAACATTAATAAAGACATTGTATGGCGACTTAACATATGCAGTCAGTTTTACTAACCTACAGATAATTATGCCAAGTTTGTGCGTAATAACATCAATGTAATTTCTTATAAGCTCAATTAATACGATCAAAACAAGGACAAGTCTTTTTTCAATTGAACAGCGACCGTCTGGAAGATTATAGCAGGTATAAATACGTGCTGTATATGTCAGTATTCAATCAGTATTCAGAGCTCATGGGGCAGTGAGAAGGAATTAAGAGCGACATCATGTGATCCGACAGAGAACAATAGAGACAGAGCGGACAAAAAGCAGCAGCGACCACGGCCTGGCAGCGCAGCGTACCTGCGCGACCTGCGAGCGCAGCCGCGGGTATTAATTAGTAGCCATAGGGTGACAACGTCAACCAAAAAATCGGGAAGCGAACGCTTTACGAGCACTGCGCAAGAATTTCTCATTCGAAAAATACTTTTTGGCGGAGACCAAGTATCCTTTTTTATGAAGCTTTCACAGGATAGGTATTGTTTTAATTGAATACGACTTTTTGTCGCCGAGTTCGTTGTCCGGAAAATTAGTCGTAATCATGGTTCTCCTAATTAACGAAAAAGTGTCGCCATATCGAGGCGCCAGAAAAGGATGCCCGAATTACTCGTGCATTGGCCGTCGCGAAACTCAAAAAACCGTTTAAAAATCACTCGCTCCGCCCCTGAACCGCCCAGCGACTCCTGCGCACTTATGATTTATCGTTACGAGGACAACCCGCCCCTCGCACTAACTACCCGGCTTCCGCACCGCTAATTATACGTACACATAGCCCTCTCAAAATCTTAAATCGCATTCTCGATTCTGTCATCGGGAGCTCGCAGCTCGCAGGTCGCAGCTCGCAGCGAGCGCCGAGCGCGTCTCGCCATCAACGAATTCGATACGGCTTATTCGTCTTAATCGTTTAACTTCGATTCACGTGCTATATCCGTTTGTTCCTTCGATGCTACTACTGTTCTTTATATTCTTACCTCAAAACGTTATACATAAAACATCATTTGAATAGAATTGATAGATTGGATTAAAGTTTCTTTGTGTAAGCTAAGTAGGAAAGGTCAATGAACTGGTAATTGATTGATGCCCGAAAGCTTCCTACTGAATGAGGCAAAAGCTCTGAGAGTAGCTAAAGCAGATACTATCTTAAAAATTCGTAGATGTTAAACCTCTAGTTTTTATTTAAAGGTGTTTTTAAGTAAAAGAAAAAAGCTACGAAATACTCGTACAACAATAGTGCGCGATGCACTATCATCGTCGAGGTATGATCGCGATCCGACATTTTATAGATAAAAGGTAGTCTGCGGGGAAGTACGTGCGAAGTAAAATAATACACACGTTGTACTGTATTGTTGGCTGCTCGCTGATTTAGTAACCGGTCACGCATCAAGGACGTGGATCGAACGTATTCAGAATAATTTGGAAGTGGACACGGACAGTTCTCACGCTATTGGCATTCTTACGCGGTAGATAAGCTATTCATATGCCTGCGCCCGCGCATAATGTCGCTATATGTTATTCTTTAATTCCTTTCGGTAATCTACATCGAGTCGAGATTGAGACTACACTACACTTCCAAACCTCACGCTGGCAGCCCTGACCTTCGAACGTTTTCGTTACGTCAATTAGATAATAGACGCTTCAAAAGAACTGGTATTACTATAATAACATCATCCGAATAGAGAATCGTTTGAATTATGATTAAATTGTTATCTGCTTTTATGCGATCCGATTACTTGGACCTGCTGAATCATTTTCACTCTCTAATCAAGTATTCCATAGATTACACAAGAATATTGAGAATTAATAGAGGTCACCATCCAGCTTATTTCACCGGAAAATGAGCGTGACCCCAAGTTACAGGTGCAAGTTTTGATAAATTGATCATTCATGAAAGCAATTACGACTAAATATCAAAATGATTAAGTATTGCGTGTTGAGACCAGTGTTCATCCAATGTAAGTAAATGTAACAATTATTCAAGAGCACACAAACGCAGCGGGTAGGTACCCACGGTGTGTTAAACTAACACACAGAATTTGTCCATGACAAATTGGACGCTTAACCGACGGACGATGTTCTGAATAAATTATCGACAAGCTTAGAAAAAAGTCCTGTTTGCTGTGACTACAATGATCTAACGAGTGTCTCGTGTTCTTGTCTCGATGCGATGCATAAAATTAATATTTAATCACATAATAATCTAATAAATTAGCCGGTTTCATTACACCTAAAAAAGGATTTTGGAAAATTTGTCTATGCAAATCCGATTCGATATTTGAATTGGATCCTAATGATGTTATAAATATGGCACGGGCAGCAGCCGATGGTCAGGTCATTAAATGACATCAAACGCTCAATCTCTACCCCGAAGAACTTTTGATCTAGACTAAAACCCTCACAAGACGAAACATTTGTGATATACTCTGAAAATTTTCCTTAGTAACCTTCAGTTTCAATGCACTTACTGTGACAAATATAATCTTCATTATCTAGTTTTTCTGACAGTCGTTCAATGAGCTCCTGTTCAAGCACTTTTCTGATAAAATCACTAAATGAGTCTTCTTCTTCTTTTCGTGTGAGGTGTGGCCACCTCTGGTGTCAGAGTTAATTAAGCCGCCTCTGGGAACCCCACAGTCTTCTGACTTGGCTATTACAGACTGACATTAACTATGTAAGTCCAGGTTTTCTAACGATGTTTTCCTTCACCGTTGCCTGTGATGTCCAAACGGGTAAACTAAAGGATATCCTAAAAAGACGAAACTAATATCTTCGGTAATCAAACACTACAAAAAAAATAGCACATAACTTAGTCGAAACCTAATTAAAGTTAAACACCAATTAATTTGTTCATGGTCTAGACTTAAACATAAATTATTCTCATACTAAAAATCAGAGAAGATAAATGACAATCAACTTTTGTTTATAATCTATTCAAACATAATCTCTGACTTTAACTAATTGACTTCATCAGTCGAGATTAATTTACTTCCTAAATTCTTTTCTCGTTTTAAAGAATTCCTCAGAAAATTAGAAAAGCGGTCCACGTTTTGTATACGTACACGTTTTAAACATCTATCTTTCTCAATGTCACGACCTTTTTTTCTTATTTAACATAAGCAGGTGTTTTTAACAGTTATAAAATAATTTTGATTCTGTTGAATGGTTAAAAAGTAACTTACAGGTCAACGTTAATTGGGTGGAAGCTCTATAGAAAGCTTTCGTTAAAAAAACTGAAAAATAGAACTCAAACCACTTTTATCAACACGCTGGATAATTTACGAAGTATATAATTTAATATAACAGTACCAACTTTTACAGGCAATATATAAAGTCATGAGCTATCTAGACAGATAGGGATTGGTATAGGAATCAATATAAATAAATTGCCCAATAGAATTGCCGGAGGAACACGCCTGGCTTCAGATCTGGGGGGTAACCACAAGCTCTTAGAGTAAGGTTATTTTGAGATCGAGTAAGTGACAGATGTATACAAGTCAGATACATCTGTCCCTTACTCGATCTCAAAATAACCTTACTCTAAGAGCTTGTGGTCACCCCCCTGATACCATAAGTCAGCACGCAACATATCAATTAAAGGGTGTATTAAACATCCTCATCTCCATACACAGAGTGTGATTTAAATGCGAATACTGCATACTATTTTATTTATTGACTTGTTACTTGGCGCGACGTCGCAATTGTGTCAAGTGTGTGAGTTAGTGTTAGCTGTTATTACAAACGCTGTAATATCAATGCTTAATTATAGACATTAAAGCATTGAACACTGTTATTGTTATCATAAACACCTTATTGTTCTTAACAAGTAATTGTTTTACAAGCTGTTTCGGTTTCTATGTCTCTATTAGTATCCACATTTATATGAAAATAATGACGTGTACAGTTATCTTTATAAGTAAGTGAAAAGGCAACACTATTATGCGTTTATTTACTTGAAAGCTGACATTTCCATCAGGCGGAGGAGCAAAGGCTATCTGCATGTATACGTACTAGCTTACACGAGCCACTAACGCCGCGAGATATCTCTGTTTTGTCATAAATCGCAACTTTATTTACGATCAATATCTCCGGGTGATTTATAACGACAATGCTATTACGTCCTCTCGATACTTATGCGTGATCATTCTTTGTCTTATGAGATGCGATACTTAAAAATATCGTATAGCAACTGTAAGCGAAGCTTCTACGAACTGTTTGAAAAGGACGTAAGTGGGAACCTTTTTGTGAACATCCTGTTGATACTCGTTTCTTGGTAATGGTTAGATAGTGTTTCTTCTTCTTATTAGTAATAGGGTCTTAAATAATATAGGACAAATTAATAGTATATTTTTGATAACTGAGAAGTATATTTACACTTATTGTGCTTCTCTTATTAAATGATCCTTACATTAAAAACGTGATTGATTTTACACAAAGTAAAAAACGTTTGCATAGATTTTTGCTGGTGAAATGCGTTAACATGATATTCAAATAAGATTCTTATAGGCGTTTTTAATAGGTTTAGAGATTCTGAAACGGTTATAGCAGTACTGCAATTATGAGCGAACCCGTGGGAAGTTCGTAGTAAATAGTTAAATTTTAAAATAGAAGTCGTTAAATGACGTGTGTGTGTATTTTCTTCGAAATAAGCCCGCAGATAAAGCCAAATACAAACAGCTATGATCTTCTGGTCATAAATATTGATTGTCTTCATCAATTTTCTCATTGGCGGTAGAACCATGTGTACCTACCGCATCACTGCACAGCAATAACTTCACAATGCCTTGTAAACGTAACTTGATGGATCCGTCAAGTATTAATTTATTGTATCGTTGTAATACTAGCCCGCGATCAGTGCGTGCACAGCCGCTAATTAAAAATGGCTGGTGTGTTCTGGAAACCGATCGTACTAGTGTATCTAGTCAAGTTTTTTTTTTAATTCCTTGATGGGCAGAGGTACCGTTGACCCCTGTGGACATAAACTATCCGTGGAATTGGAGGAATCTACCTGAATCAGCACCATGTCGTACTTAATTAAAACACGCTGAGCTTTTTTCTAATTTGCACCTTTTTCTGGTGGGATACAACGGCTCTGTCTCCATAAAATGAGAATATATTTCGTATATTTGGAAGTCGTTATCACATGCAATCACAAAATTCACACTAACTATTTTTCCCAAAAATGTGTGTCTATTTACATTTTAGGCAAAAATAGCGTTACACACTGAATATAAATTGCTTAATCAAAGTAAACTAATGGAATTTATGTTGCAGGTATATTGTATAATACGAACTTTCATAATAATCCCAGCGCACGAGTGAATGCGCGAATCGAATATACAAATAATTGTTTAGGTAGGCAGAAACAACAGCTGTAGCTTTATGCGAATTCAGACCTTATTGCAAACGGCTGGTGCTCACAGTCTACATTCTTATTTTATCTTAAGATGCCTAAACATAAAGTGGGTCGTTATTTTATGCAATTTACTCCATGTTAAATAATTCATAAACTCCACTTTGCATTTCATCATAGTAGCCAGACATGTACTCAAAATATATTTACAAAAAGATGCGATGAAATTAAATTATATCTTTTCACTTAGATACCTATGAAATATCATTCGTGTATTGATGTTTTGTTTTAATATCTAAGCTCAAAGTTCTAAATCATCACAGACTTTTCGTAAAGCAACCAAATTCCGAACTCAGCCGTTTACCCGCGACGTATTGTTTCAAAACTAATTTCCCAGCGGTCCGTCACTGTCAAAGAGTTGTGTTTGTTCGTGGCGTGAACATAAAGGAATATTGTGTTTAATTAAACTCACTTTAAAGTTGAATTAATTACTTTTTTAATCCAACACACAAATCAATCGTTGAGAGAAATTTTTTCTTCCTCTTTAGTTGCTAGTACACAAAATTAACACCTTTTTATGTAGCCAGCATATAAAACAAAATATAAACTTAAATCTAGGTTCGGATACGAACATACTGGGGGCGCATCTGGCCTTTTGAACAAAACATTATAAAATTAAAGAATAACACAATTCAAAACCTAATTATTATCTTCATTAATGGGAAGAGCACATACTTTCATAACACTAGTTCGGATTACAGATCCCTTAGCAGTTTTAACCTCTAATGCACGAACACATCCGTCTTTACCAGGCATTACTTTTAGAATTCTTCCTACCGGCCAGTTAAGTGGATTTATGTTATCATATTTTAAAATTACCATGTCACCTGGTTTTAAATTTGGTTGGATACTTTTCCATTTTGGTCTATTTTGTAAAAGAACCAAATAATATTTATGCCATTTTTTCCAAAATAATTGTTGCATTTGTTCACACTGTTTCCAAAAGGATAATCTACCAACATTTACATTACTTAGATTTAATTCAGGATATGAAGACAATGGTGATCCTGTTAAAAAGTGTCCAGGGGTCAAGTAAGACATATCATCCGGGTCTCTAGACAAAGGGGTCAACGGCCTCGAGTTAAGAATGCCTTCAATCTGCACAATAACAGTATACAATTCCTCATAAGTTAACACTGTATTGCCTATTGCCCGTTTCATATGATACTTGACACTTTTAATGCCTGCCTCCCACAATCCACCAAACACCGGGGAATAACTTGGTATGAAATGAAAGAATATTCTCTCTGTATTACAGAATTCTATTACGGTGTCTTGGTGACTTGTAGAAGCCTGCAAATCATACAATTCTTTTAATACATTGGCAGCCCCTTTATAACAGGCACCATTATCACAATAAATTTTTGTGGGCTTGTTCCTTCTGGATATAAATCGTTTCAAACAACCCAAAAAAGTCTTTGTTGACATATCAGATGCTAGCTCTATGTGTACGGCCTTAGTTACAAAACAAACAAATAGCACAATATAGGCCTTGGTTATTACTGGATTGCGAATACGAGTTTGCTTAACACTAAAAGGACCACCATAATCCGTGCCAACTATCTGAAATGGCCTAGTCATATTTACCCTATCCAAAGGTAAAGAGCCCATTAATTGAGTTGCGTTTTTTGCCTTTAATTTGAAGCAAATAATGCATTTGTATAAAACGGACTTAATTTCACGTGAAGCATTAAGAATCCAGTATTTTTCACTCAAACTACCAAGAACCAAACTTTGACCTGCATGTTTTAATTGAATATGCTGCCTCCATATAATTCCCTTAGTAACATTAGATTTTTTAGCTAAGATTATAGGATGCATCTCTGCAAAGGTTAAGTCAGCATTGTGCAATCGACCACCTACTCTTAATAACTTAAAAGCATCAAGAAAAGGATTAAGACTACTCAAACTCGATTTCACATTATTACCAGCTTGTAAGCATTGAATCTCACTTTCAAAATGTTTACTCTGATCTACTCTTATTATTGTATGCAGGGCAGAGTCTAACTCTTGGGGACTCAATTTTTTCACGCTTTTACAATGTTGCGCCTTGCAAATATTTATAAATCTTAGCACATATGCCACTATTCTAATTAGTTTTTCTATATCTGAGTATTTCTCTAGCATAGTAAACAACGTGTTGTCTTTAACACATAATATATTGATTGATTTTATTATAGGTTTCATTTCAGGTATATCATCTATGGGCATTATAACTGGATCAATGCCATGCACAAATTCAGTATTCCTCATATACTTGGGTCCATGCCACCACAGTAAATTATCCTTCAAAGAAGAAGGACTTACACCTCGAGACAGACAGTCTGCAGGGTTCTCTGCAGTGTTGACATAGAACCATTTATAAGAGGAAGTTATCTGAAGTATTTTCTTAACTCTATTAGCAACATACATGTTTAATTTTACAGGTTCGGTTTTGAGCCACGCAAGTACTATCTTAGAGTCTGAATACAAATAGGTACGAACATTATATTTTAGAGATAATTTAGTATTAACTTTGCTTGACAATGTAGCTAACAATAATGCACTTTCAAGCTCTAGTCGAGGTATTGTTAGTGCTTTGTTTTTAGGATTTATGCGTGACTTTGAGCAAAATAAGTTAATAGTTACACATTTATCAGGCCCCATTACTCTTAAATATAAGCAACAACCATAGGCGACGCCAGAAGCATCAGAAAAGCCTACTAGTTCAAAGTTATTACATATTACAGTTTTAATATTCCTAGGAACAGTAATACATGGCATATTCATCAAATCTTTGGCAAATTCAACCCATCTTTTATTAATATTTGATGGCAAAACCTGATCCCATCTTATATTATGAAACCACACTTCTTGCATTAGAAGTTTTGCTGAGACCAATATAGGTCCCACAAGACCGAGTGGGTCAAAAAATTTACTTATAAAACTAAGCATTTCCCTCTTAGTATATTCAGGTTTTAAGTCTTTTACAGGACATTGTATTTCCAAACCATCAGTTTTCACATTGTATATTAACCCTAATGTTTTAATATACAAACAGTTTTTATCAAAATCTTTTATATCTAATTGATGTAAATTAACAGGAATGTCTACGAGTAAGCTACTATCATTTGAACACCATTTATGTAATGCAAAACTACCCATGCTCAATAATTTGCAAAGCTCATTCTTGGTCTGGTTTAGCTCATAGATATCATCACTACCAAATTGTATATCATCAACATAACTGGAGTTTTGCAAACAAAATGCAGCTAAAGGATACTGATCTTTATATCTTTGCGCTAATTCAACCAAGCAGCGAGTGGCAAGGAAGGCAGAACTTTTTAATCCATATGTTACAGTCTGTAGTTGAACACACTGAACAGGATTTTCCCTGGATTCTCTCCAAAGAATATTTTGCAACCCACACTGTTTTTCATCCAAAAGGACTTGTCTATACATAGCTTTAATATCACAGAGTAAGACATACTTGTATGTTCTGAACAGAGTCAATATGTCAAACAAATCGCTTTGGACAACAGGTCCATTCAACAAAATATCATTTAGCGCTAAACCATTTTTTGTTTTTGCACTTCCATCAAACACAGCCCGGACTGGTGTTGTTTTACTGTTAGGATTTACAATAGGATGATGAGGAAGAAAGTTTAACCTGCCTAAATCTAGGTTTTTGCTTTTAGTATCTAAGTATTTTGCATGACCCTGCTGAACATAATCAGATATAAATTTTTTATATTGTTGAAACAATTTATTATCTTTAGCAAATCTTTTTTCTAAATTATGCAATCTGCTCAAAGCCATGGGAAATGAATGCCCTAACCCTGTATTATCAAAATCAACTTTCAAAGGCAAAGCAACACTAAACCTATTGTTTTCTAATTTTACAGAATCCTGAAACATTTGCTCAGCCAGCTCATGCTCAGAAGTATCCTCTTTGAACACCTTGGGGACATTTTCACATTCCCAAAATTTTAAAATTGTTTGTTCAAGTTGACTATCCTTAGTAATGCATGTGTTACATACCTTTGAATAATTATTTGGCTTTATTAGCAAACAGAGATTAGAAGAGCTTATTCCTCTTGAAGTTATAGGCAAACTGCCTGCTACAACATAACCCAAACTTGTATTTATCAGGTATGGTCCCGATGGAGTGACAGGCAGGCACTCACGGCGCAGCACCTGGAAAAATATGTCACACCCCAATAGCAAAGACAGTTCACTAGTTTTATTGAAGTTTTTGTCAGCTAGTTCCACATAAGAAGGAAAAGTCAATTGAGAAATGTCAAAAGACTGTTGCGGTAATGGGCATGCTATATTTTTTACAACACAGCATGAAACTGATACACTGTTGGTATTTACTGTTGAGTAAACAGTAAACTTAGCCCTGCATGTTACATTTTGTTCACCTCCTTGACATACACCCAATATAAGCTGATCAGTCTTACTCAATTTACATTTAATGTTGTCAGCCAAGCCTTCTGTGACAAATGATACTTGACTCCCAGAGTCAAGCAGAGCCCTAGCAGTAACAAACGTGCCATCATTTTTGACCAAGCGCACCATAGCAGTGGGCAATAAGACATCTGTGTAAGCTGTAGCACTAGATAAAGCCACCCGGTTAACCCCAGCATTACTTTCATGCTTATCAAGCAATGCTATATTGCTAGATGCGTCACCTTGAGTTGCATTATTGTGCAAAAGCGTATTATGCCTTTGCCCACATGTCACACACTTTATTTTTAGCAAGCACTTGCCATTATGGTTGTTAAGACACACTTTACAAAGCTTGTTGTCATTGACAAAGGATAATCTTTCCTTTTCAGAAGCTAATTTAAATTTTGAACACTCATAAAGCTTATGTGCTTGCTGACAATACTTACATAATGCCGACTTGGATGTGCTTACACCGCTTATTACCCTTGGCTTCTGGACATGGGTAGACTTATCATCGGTGGTGTTTTCCATTGCAATGGCCCTTCGTTCCAGAAAATCTAGAAACTCAGACAACTTAGGTATATCCTTGCCATGGCGTTCTTGATGGAATCCTCGGTTGGTGTAATTGTCTACCTTTTTGGACACTATATTAACCAGCAAAGTGTCCCAGTGCTCCACCGGCTCCTTCAGATTCTTTAGTGCTGCAATGTTTAAGTTTATCACTGAAACAAGAGACCTAAGACCTTGAGCAGTGCATTTTGTGACTATGGGCAACTCTAGAATGTTATTTACATGATGATTGACTATTAGTAATTTATTATTGAATCTGTTGTTTAACAATTCCAATGCAACATTATAATTTTCGTCATTTAGAAGTAAATTTTTTATTAGATCTAGAGCCTCCCCAGCCAAGAATGAGCGTAAATAATGTAGCTTTTCACATAAACTTAGCCGACTATCTGCATCAATAACTGATTTAAACATGTTAATGAATGGTGGATAATCCACTACATTTTTGCCATTAAATGTTGTTAAATTTATAACTGGTAACTTTTTAAATTCACCTTTAGTAGGTTTAGTGTCCTTATTCAAAGATATTATTGCAATTGCTGTATTCAAAGCTGAAACTGTAGTATAATATTTTTCTTCCACCTCACTATAATCTTCCTTATCGCTAGGACTCAGACACAATATTTTTTTGTTAAGAGTTTCGTACTCCCCAAATGATTCTGATAATTTCTTACACTTTTCTTTGAGCAACTCTTCTTGTAATTCGGTGAGATCATTGTGTGAAAATTTGAACAATCGAGTAATACTACCTTTTATGTAGCCTCTTTGGGCTAAAAGTTCTTGTAAGTCGGCCATTGTACCGATCGTTTGCAGTTTTGCTATTACAATTAAACTGCGTCTTTAACTTTTATGTATGTAAATGTACAAATCGTTGTGCACAAACACCCAACAAGTAACAACGGAACAACAAAATGGCGTAATTCGTCGGTATCGGTATTGATGAATTGACAAAATCGCCGCAGGCACACTTCGCGTTTTTTCAACAGCAGGTAACCTAACGAGATGCGATGCCGACGAATCACGAACCCCCGCGTCGTTGATTATGTTGGCAGAATCTGCGCGGTGTCGTTTTTTCTTTTTTCTGATTGGTGCTTTCGAAAGTCGCGTCACTTGCACTTCGCGTTCCAGATGCAGAACAAAAACTAGATGTTGATCTTGATTTTGTTGTCGTCTTTTTCTTGCTCAGTAAAAATTGATCAAAATAGGTACCATAAAAATCAATGTATGGTTATGTTTGTTATTTTTTACTAGTTGATGTTATGATTCCCCGCTTGATTCTTGAAGGCCCCGCAAGCCAGCAGATGATGCCCTGATGTATAGTACTGAATTGTCAGCAATCCTCCGAGCCCTCCGCCAAGATCACAGGAAATTCTCCTCCACGTGTTTTATTTTTCACTCGCAGCAGGAAGGAATCAAACTTCTTAGGTATCGAAACCAACTTTTCGGTATCGGAACCAATTTTTCGGTATCGGAACCAAATTTATGTTCGTGGCGTGAACATAAAGGAATATTGTGTTTAATTAAACTCACTTTAAAGTTGAATTAATTACTTTTTTAATCCAACACACAAATCAATCGTTGAGAGAAATTTTTTCTTCCTCTTTAGTTGCTAGTACACAAAATTAACACCTTTTTATGTAGCCAGCATATAAAACAAAATATAAACTTAAATCTAGGTTCGGATACGAACAGTGTTTAGACCGAGTTAGATAACTGAGATAGCATAATTATTCAATAATACTGTTACCGCCGCTTCAAAGATGCCTGTGTTATAAGGCTTACATTTTCATTACAAGCTGTTGAGTCTGGTTCTAAGGTTATCGTTAAGTTACGCCTGAGATCGTTGTCACCGTCCTCATAAGTACTTCTTGTCTAAAACGGTCAGCATTAGATCGTTCTGCCTGTTTCGAAGTGAATTGAGCAACGTTTACGAAGTCACCGCGGAAATTCTCATGACTTATCTGCATCAGACTGGGAGTTAAGTTGGTTCCTTGTTTTATTGTTATAAGTTTTGAATAAATAATTATCTTTCACCATCATCTCGAAGCTTCGCAGCAATTTTTGTATTGAAGGCTTTCTTACCAGTGTTTAATGTTCGTATTCGAAATCAAACATGCTTTTTTTAACCCTCGACGAAAAAAGAGAGGTTTTTTTTTTTTTTTATATATATTATAGGCTCGAGCTTGACCACTATCTCACCTGATGGTAAGCGATGATGTGGTCGACGGTGAAGCACGCTTGCCTAGAAGTAACCTATTCACTCTTGACTTAAAGACTCCTAGATTGTAGCTATCGGGAAACACAGACTCCGGCAGGGAATTCCACTCCTTAGCTGTACGCATAATGAAAGTATTTCCAAAACGTTTAGTGCGTATGGGTGGTATTGACGTGTGTACCTGTGTGTCTATGGCATCATATCTCCTAAAAAGATGAACCGATTCGGATTATTTTTGTTTTGTTTGAATGGTGCCTTTATCGAGAGTGTTCTTAGCTTTTTGATGAAAATCGGTTCAGCCGTTCATAAGTTATGGGCGTTTTACTGTTGAACCAGGCGTTTTTCGCAATCACCTGTTTAATAGATTGTCGATCGAAGCGTATGTACTACTACAATATAGCATAAAATAAAAATGTGTCTGGGGTTTTTTTTTTAATTTTACTTGTATTATACCGTGTTCAAGATGCAAAGGATTCTAGAATAACAACTCTGTGACAAGCTAAACAAATCATTATTCAATGCTTTTCATACATGACTATAACACAAAGAGAGTGACCACTAACCATGCAGCTAAAGGTGCTTACATGAATTTATTCATCTCCATATTAGAATCCCGAGTCAGGTAACAATATAACGCTAGTCTATTCTTAGGCATAGGCACAGGACATGCAGCTTCCATCTACCTAAATATTGCATCTCCAGCCAAATCTATGGCTGATAAAACGCTATGCTAGTCTATCGAGATCTTAATGTTTTTAGATAAACCCAATTAGCCGACTCCTGAGTTATTTACTGTGAAATTTAATGGAAAATAATCTTTTATTGTACGTGATTAAGTTTCGGAATAACTGATTAATTCAATTAATAAAATTAATTTAGAATCAGCCCGTTCTAACCGCGTGACGTTCCGTTATAGTCTCACGCGCACTTATAAGATTTGTTTATAACTTTAATATCTCTATCATGTTTAATATATGCGTTTAGGATTTGTAAAGGGAAGCGTTCTTTTATTTGTACTCTGGAGCGTCGTATTTTCCAATTTATTTTATTTTAGTGGTCATTAAACATTATTTATTACCAAGAGGCCGCTATTAAAAGGCTTTGGAAGTTATCTGTAGTTTCGCTTCCACTTGTCATTTTTATTGATCTAAACACACTTACGAGATGGTCTGAATGGTAATAAAAATTGTTATTCACATGCACTGGAATACCGGTGTTTTATAAAACAATTACATACATGCTCAAGGAATGAACTGGAGCTATGTGTTGTACTTACACGGAGTGGGAACAAAGCGCAGTTATTTATATTGCAATGTTTACCTGAAACGAAGAAAGGAAATGTTAGTTATTTGAAGGTACAATCATGATCATAAAGTTAATTCCTGTATAAAACACTTAGGTACGTACGTTTTCCTTTAAACATTTGGGCATCGACAACAGCTTGAGGAACAAAGACAAGGAAGAGGACATCACTTACATTTAAAATCCATTTGCATTTAACAAAGAAACTACAATAATATGTTGGTATGGTATTATTGATGTTTAGGAATGTTACGTTTGAACACGGCTATAGTAAAATATATCTGAAAAGTTTCAGGTTCGACCGGAATCCTTAAGAAAAAATTTCTTATTTAAGTTCTAAGCTCAACGATCATTAAACTTGACGGACAAAGAAAATCATCTACATAAAGTTTTGCAGAAACAAAATCTGACTAAAACTGGTAAAGCTGTGTTGATCTTCTCTGAAGATCAGACGAAGGACGCATGACAAAAACATTGCTCCCAGTTCAATCAGAGTGTTTATACCCATTATATAACTGATAATGATCATTACCGGTTGCTAATTATTACAACGCTAGTCCGCCCGGTATGCTCGTAGCCGATTCCTGCAACGTCTACTATTTATTCAGCTAACATCAAACGAGGTTCTGCTAAATAAATAAAGAGATCGTCTTGTTAATTACTTTTCTCTTCCTGATACCAATCCACTGTACGAAGAGAAATCATAAGAATCCGTACGATTTAATCATACACATGAGGACGTGTTCTAAACTCAGTGCTTATATTAAAATGTATCTATTTCCAGAGTAAGTAATTCAAGAAAGTTCTGCTAGAAACCTAGTAGTTTGAGTTCAAGTTCGCGTCCAACCGGTTCCTCTATTAAAATCGTTTCATACCACAGCTTCCATCATCAGATTCCTACCATGCACAAATCGAATAGAGCGTGCACAATCACTAATTGTTGTAATTGTCAATACCAAGACAATCAACATTTTGTTCTTTTAATTGTCTGTTACAGATTGAATTGACTGAATGGATAATTTAACTTGCTGTATATCTGTTAAGAAGTAAACAACAGTGAACTTTTTATACAGTTAGGTTTTTGTAAATGGAAAGAAAATTTTAGCTAAGTCTAGATTTACATTCTAGAGCAAAATTAGACTATTACAATGTAGTGCAAACCATAAACATGCATCTATACATATTAACATACATGATTATCGTGACCGGCCCTATATCGCTGGTCATTTAGATCATAAAACAATAGAACAGTTGCAGCCGAGAGAATGCATTGCGCAGTTATGCAAATAGTAGGGGTCGCGACCGTAAGCATGAATATTGATACAGCATTGTCGAGATTGCAGATTTCCTCCGCGATAGCCCGGGCCCTTACTCTCTGCCGGCACGATTCGTAAACGAATTAACCTAAACTGATTATCTGACAATGGATATTAGATCTGTAAATAATATCCATAGAAATTTGAGCTGAAAATTCCCTGGCAATAACATAAGACTTTAGAATAATAAGAATGTCGCGGAGACGTTGCGGAGTGGTCACGCAGCCACAATGGTCGGCCCGACTAAGAAATGGCTTCAAAAACGTATATAACTTCGTCAAATGGTCATAAAATGAGACCCGTTTTATGGCGCACCTTTATAGCCGCGAGCTACGTAAGGATGAGCGGCGGATGCCACGCCGACTTGGCCCCACTGTTGGACCAAACTTTGTTCATCTCTACAAACTATAAGAATCTGCATTTCTTACAGCTGAGTAAGACCCACACATAATAGAATTCTGTCTGTATACATGACTTGTTCGATACTTTTGACACGGTGCCATTCTTCAATGAATGTGAATGGTGTTCAGGTAGCAACAAAGCATGTCACCAAATAATCAATTTATCCCACTTCCTCTTGCAGTTACTAGAAATAACACCGAGTGTATTATTGTTTTTTCAACATGCTGGAATGGCAACCTTACAACCGTAATTACAAACACAATCCCAAGACAATTCTTAATGTTATTGTTTAATAGCGATGTAATTTAGTGACACTCTAATACATAAATTGTTTTGATTTAACGTCTGCTGAGGCACTTGAACTCGTAATTATTTATAGTTTAAATGGAGCTATATCGTAAACGTCCTCAGTGATTTATTTTCGACCTAAAGTCATTATAGCAGTTTGAAATCGTACAATCTACTTTTCTCGTATATGTAGACACATTATAATGATTTTTTTGCTGAATATTTATATATTTACGAGCGTTTTAAAATTGATATCCTCGCGGCCGAAGTATCAAACCTGTTTGCTTGGTTTACGTACAAACATCATTGATATTTATTAGATTCAGGGCTTGTTTCACTGCCACTATAAGATAAAGGTAACAGATATCTCAGAGATAACAGAATCATATAACAGATTTTAATGTTTTTTTGATCATTATCTATGACAGCATGTTATGAAATAAATAAAAGTGATACCTTTTTTAAATTGTTGGTCTTTTATGTACCTATTATTAAATTATACTTTTAATTTTTAAATGGTTGCGTATCTGGTTGCTAATCTATTTTTTCATCTTGGTGCTAATTCAAAGAACTTGCAAACACGGCGTTGTATAAAAACTTGGGCAATATTTCCAAGAAACTACCTGACTCACGTAACGGTGTACAAAAGCGGGAGCTAACAGCAAAAAAAAATGCTTTCAACATTTCAAATGTCCATAATTTCCGACACTTCGTACAGGTATATTAATCTTATCTGCTTATTTTTTTCTAGCAAGCCATTCTCAAATTCAAAAGTGAGAATTTTTGTGCCTTAGTCATAAAACTTCACCACCGATGTCAAAGCTTTGTAGCAAAAAAATCGTATTAATCCAAGAGCAAACAAGAACATCCAACTTCTAAAGAATGATTTTATCTATTTACAGTGACAATGATCGCAATCTAACACAATTATTGCACTATAAAACATTTAACTATAAACGGCCGTGTCATCGACCTCTGCCGCTCCACAAGGTCATTCTTTAATAATTAACTTCTTTTCATCTTCGCCAGAATTAAAGCACTCAAACTGAACAAAAACTCGAACCCCTTTGCTTAACTGAATTATTTTATTGAATAGGCTTATTACTAAAAAGAAAAAAGAGGGCTCAAGTTTTATAGTGTAGAATAATTCAAGTTCTCACACTTGTTCTAGAACCTGCAAACAGGTTTCAGAATTTCTAATTGGTTTTAGTAAGCCATCAATACTAATGAAAAACGGAGTGCAAGCGAAACTTTTTTGAAAAAATTGAACGTATCAGAGATATTGTATCAATTAGAATCGATTCAATCGGTTTATGATAAAACGATAAAAACTTGCAGCTATGATTGAATTAGTATTAGTTGCAAATAAACTCTTAAAATGCTTTATGGTTATTTTCCTCGTGGCACAGAGTATAGATATGACGCATGGATGTAAAAACACTTCAGTCCAGGATTACAGGTCGCTGGTAATTAATTTAAATGACCAAGTGGCCGTAATTCACAAACAAACCAACAAGCGGTCGGTACATTTCTGTAAACATTTCCAAACCACTTGAGCAGTGGATTTACTCACAGGCTGTGGGTCGTGAATAACTATGTAACAGGTAATTACGGGTTACGCGCCAACCAAATTAAATATTTTTAACGGCCCGTTTCCTCAGGATAGTGATGTGTCAGTGCACGCGGTATTTTTTTATTGTTATCTATAAGATGTCATTGATCTCTTTTATTTTCACTGCAGTTTTAATTTATTCTTCTTTCTTTAATAATTTATTTCACAGTCATTAACGTTATTTGAATATGTATTTTACAATTAGCTGTCATGTCTTAATATTACCAGACGCCAATATTTGTCGCATGAGTCTAGATTAGGAATTTGAGTAGGCATTCATAAATAACTCGACTCTGACAAAAGACATACCTACGTGTCTAGATTGCATAAATTATTATCTGCGGTACAACAGATAAATCTACCACATTTAACAATTAAGTGATAAATTTAATCGTTTAGATTTTCGTGTGTGCCTTATTAGTGAGAGGAATGTTGATAATATACATTTAATAGGTCTTAAACTATCAATAACGTATCGATATAATAAATAACAGCGAACATTATCGATGAACCGCATCCCTAATAACAAAATGGCGTTTAGCTGCCGTTCGGGGCGCTTGCGCATCGACGATCGACTCACGCGTCCTCTACAATTATCGGATGAAATGTAGTCACTGCTATAGTCTATTGTCTTGCCCTTCTAGATATATGGACCCTACACTCGGCTCTCCCATCACATTCAAATTGCTACGTAGAATTATTATTTAGATAATTATATTTTTATAGGATCAAGATAATTTATTTTGTAGAACGCAGTTAAATATTAAATGCAATAACATTTTGTACATAGATCAAACCGCAGCATAAACTTCTAACGATATGTACTGCTACCTACATGAAAGTCATTTCCTGAGAATTACAGGAATTTCAATAGGTCTTTAAGTAGGCTTTGATGAATATGAAGAAGAACTCATTGAAATGAATAAACTCTTTCAATAAGTCTAAATCAGCATCTTTTCCGTTTATGCTTGATATGCCGAGTCAAATACATATTTCACAGAAGATAATATAATGTTTATATTAGTTTTCTCAGAATTCTATGAACACACTAGTTATATCCTCACGTTAGAAGGGGTCCAGCAGTGCACTAAAATGTCATAGGTGTGCGATAAGGATGCTTTAAAAGCTGTTAGGCTAAACTCGTTAAAAGCCGGAATGTCTTTAGAAGCTAAACCGCCGACACTTACGAGATTGATATATAGACTAGAGTAATTATAAATAGTAGTAAATCCTTTAAAATATTATAGTTCAGGCAGGTTTACAACTCGTCATCTAGAACAAAAGAAGAAATATAACTTACCTACTTTCCTAGGCACTTCGTTAATTTTCTCTTCTAGAATTGAAAGTGGTGAATCCTACGTTTTGTAGGTAACTTGTATGTCAACAGAGACAGGCTATAAATAGCTGATATTTAAACCAAATGCAACATCTTAGATAACATTTACCGTCGAACTAAACGGTTTGTCCGATAAATTGATACGATACCGCGAGAAGTGTGAAATATATGTAAACTCTTTACATAAAAAGTACCATTATCTATATTTATTGGTGAATACGAAAAGTTAACGAAATGTGTGAAAATATATATCCAATATGTGAATAAAGTAACGGTGCTAAAGGCGTGGGCGTACGATTCTTAACATTTCACTAGATCCATTTGCATTTTACAACTTTTATCGATGTACTAAACGAGATTCTGCCGCGGATGGCGAGAATCAGTGCGTCTTCCATATTGCTTACATTTTATCTTATGTCCAAAGGCTTTTAAAAGGATTAGTGTCTATATTCATACCCGAGGTTTTAATTACCGTCGTTTCTCAATCGACTTTTTATCTAGAATTCTAGAAGCTAATAATATTACACCTTTACTGGAATCCTTATTTACACCCATTAATATGCCCGACAACATTTAAAGGATATCAAAAATAAAGCATGGTACTAACAATAAGGGGACAACACTACTAAAAAACGACATAAGCATAAAACATGCCAAAACACGCTCTCCAAAGCAAAATAATAAGCAAAGAGCACGCTTAAATATAATACGATATGTCAAAAGTGCGATCCTAATTGTAATTTAGTAGGTAATACATGCGAGAGATATCGAGATCAGCCAGCTACGCTCATTTCAACCTTACCAAAATGTATTTGACTTATGCGATACGAGGACTGAGCTTCGCACGTACAATAACGCACTAAATCATATCAAATCGTAATGCGACGGAGGTGTGTCGGGAACGGAATTAAAACGCAGTAATATCCCGGCCTTGCTGTAATTCTGGCCTGTCTCAGATCTCCGAAGATTATCGTAAAGTATTTATTTATCCAACGTTCCCTCGGGAGGTTAGATACCATCAGGAAATCAATTTTGCAATGAAACGTCGTGGAGGCGTAAGGTTTGTGGCCTTTTAGTTACAGGTGGCTGTATTATGTCGATTTAAAAGCTATTGAGCTTCCAAATTGTATGGAGTTTGATCGAAACCTTTACTGGCGAATACTCGAGAGGATTGGCGCAATAATAAGTAAATATCATTGGAAAAGCCTCACGTTAAAGGAGACAATTTACAAGTCCGTGATTGGTTGTCATACGGTATGAATCAGAATGTTGGGCTGTGAAAAACATGGATGAAAAGAGATTACATGTAGCAGAGATGAGAACGTTGAGATGGATGTGCGGCGTGACGAGAATGCATAAAGTGAGAAATGATTATATTAAAGAAAGTATGAAAGTGGCGCCAGTGACAGAAAAATTGAAAGGAAACTGTTTGTCCTGGTATGGTCATGTGATAAAGAGGGATGAAACACATGCTACTAAAAGAGTTATGAATATAAATGTGGATGGATGGAGAGGGAGAGGAAGGCCAATGAAAAGATGGATAGACTGTGTGAAGATTGATATAAAAGAAAAGGGCGTCAGTGATGGAGTGACGGGGGACAGGATGGTATGGAAGAAGAAAACGTGTTGCGCCGACCCCAAGTAACACAGGACAAGGGCACAAAGATGATGATGATGACGTATCTTATAAAAAACTGGAATTTTATAACTGCTGGCTTGCAGTAAACATTTTATAGACACTATAAGAGACTGGTCTTATGATCGAAAAATTAAGTTGCGTTGTACACAATACACCTGCAGGCAGGAAGGCTAACTATAATTCTACAATAAATCTCTCGAATCTTAAATCTCGTTATACATTATATCTCTACGCCTGCAATGTACCACGTACGTACGTAAATAAACACACTATAATTTTTTTGAACATTCAGATTAAAATTCCATGCATTCGGTTTAGCTAATTTGAATAATCAATACACATAAATTACTATGTAAGGGTTATTTTAGTGGTTTTATTTCTTTGGGCAGCTTTACATTCTGAAGTTTGTTGAACGATATCTCCGAGTAAGTTTATTTGACAAGTTTCATAAAACATTTTCATATAATTAGATGCTAGATAAATATGACTTGTCTTCCGCAGAAACGAGCAGATGTGTTCCGGGATGGGAAAGCTACGATGTCGCTGTATAATATTGCATCGACGCACATCTCTCGCGGAGAAGATATGAACATAATAAAGACGACAGCGACAAGCTCGCTTCACCTAAACTCCCATCACGCCTCCGCCAATGATACACAAATCATAATAAACTTCACACAACTTCAAACTCGTGAACTACATACACACAAGTCTTATAAGTATCCCTACAGAAACACCGATGTATGACGTAGAAAGCAACAGAACCACTAGGAACCGGTCCAACTTCACATGAATGCACACACATAAACTGTCCAATTAAGCAAGGCCTGTGACAGTGCGATCAGTGTCCCCGCGCATGTCTCAGCGCAGGAATGTAGGGGCGGGCAGGACAGGTCATGCTTCAATGGTCGTTATAGTCAACAACGATAAGAAAGCGGACTCGGCCGAGGGACTGTCAAGAAACAATCTATATTGTGATTACAGACAGATATTGAAAAATTGTTGCGAAAATAGATGCCAATAGAGATAGCCCGTACATTCCTAATACAAGTTCCATTAATGTACTAGGATAGTTTCTGATTCATTAAACATAGTTGTATATTGTTCTATGGAAGGAATTCTATTAATAAACTTCGACACTTCAATTCCACTGTTAAAATTACAATCTTCAGTCTTTTCATCAGAGCACCCGAGGAAATTAATAATGAACAAATCTATCGGTGGATTTTTGCCTCGATCTTGGTCGTTAGAAAATCTCCAAATGATAATGCATTTTTTGCCGAGATCACATCCTAAGACTAAATTAAACATTAATCAATCGAATAAAAATTCAACATTATTTGGTAATCGATAAAAATTATGATTTTGTCTTCAATTTCAACCTCATTAGAGATTCATCTCAGAACGAGTATCAGACGGAGACCATAAAATTTGACAAATTAAACACCTAAATGAGAAATGACATATTTAATTATTTCATGTCGCCAGCTATTTATCATTGTTAAGTGATATCGATTTTTAATAAAGGATATTTTGAAACCAGGATTTAAGCTAAATATTTTTATATTAAAAACCGTGACGACAAAAATTATATAGATGTAAATAAATACCTAAGATAAAAAGTGACGAACAGAGAGAAAAGAAAGGTTCTATAAAAAGAAGATGAACATCTTCTTTTTATTTAACTACCGACACTTTGGCTGAGCTTTAGTTAAATTATTAGATATAAAAGGAGTTTTTTGTCCGTTCTTCTCCACGTAGGTAGTTTCCGAACGGATGGTAAAATAACTTATCAAGATCCAGTTTGTCCCCCCAGTGACGCGCTGAGCCGAGTTTCGACCCCACCTGGGGTAGCCCTCAGCGTTGTCGCTTAGATTTAGAAATTTGCGCCCGGCTGGAGGCTATATAGCTTAGTCTCCACAGGCTCGCCCAGTTAAGCAGCAGCAAGCAGGTCACTTGAACGAGTTGCGAGACGTCCCGCGGCCAGCAACAAAAAAAAAATCTTTTAATTTGAATAGGAATCCCTTAATCAAATATTTGTATTTTATATTATATTTTACGGTCAGTTTTTTACATACTCTACTTCGCATTAAGCTTTTTTCCATGTATTCAATCCCTACGACATGTCATGTCGTGTCGATAGATTTAAAATCACCAAGTTTTTCAGTCACTGTCTCGTGGAACCAAAGAGAGTTAATTTGGAAACTGAAAGAAAAAATAACCTACTAATCCCAGCTCTAATTTAGCATGAGAACTTGTATTTTTTTTTGCATTAAAGTAGAGTTCGCCAAGTGTTAACTTCAAATTCCCAAATCGGAAACCGGAGGTATACCTTCTAACCCTCAGTTTCTTTGCCTATTATAATGTTGTCACATTTAATTAGCTATAGGTCATTACCGCAGTGTTGTCCAGTATAATCGTCTTAAATTGAAATGTTAATCAAATAAATAAATACAAAAGCAAATAAGACGTGATCGACGCTATATCTAAAACAAATAAATAATTAGTTTATAACATTCTACTATTACTATAATTAATGTCCGTTAATTAAATGTTCGATTAGTTATTACACAAACTGTAATTTACTTATTCCTTTTATGGAAACGGGGATTTTGATTGATATGCCAGTTATCTAGGTCTCAAAGCCATCCGATAAATACAAGTACAGTCACTGAAAAGATTGGTTCGTCACCTTAAAGTATACTTTCGTATGATCCATGCATGGTAAACTCTGATATACGGCCAAAAAATACAAACATACAAATTATACATACTTATTTTAATGACGTATTCCACATTGGGTACCTGCTTTAACGGCACCTGAGGTATTCCACATACAGCACCTATCGATATTTTTCGCAGGTGCCATTAGTGGAATAATTTATTAGTTAAAATTTTATTCCACATTTGGACCTACGGATCAGTAGGTACTAGTGTTGGGACGTATATTTTTTTAGGACGTCGAGATCAAAAATTCGTTTAAATTAGAAGTTTTTTTATTTACGTTTATGTTACTTGGGATAGGTGCAACACGTTATCTTCTTCCAAACCGCGTGTTAACCGTTACGCTTTCAATGACACCCTTTTTTTCATAAAGGAATGAATTTGAAAACTGGCGAAGTTTTAAACGTCTAGACTGTACTTGTTAGTTCTTGCGGGTGAGTACAAAGAGGTTCGATCTCTCTTCCCCCGTCATCCGCGGCGGTGACACAAACCGATTTTCTATTTCTATCGCGATATCGCCATGAAAAACTTACCCAACATGTGAACCACACCTGATAGGTTTATAATTTACTGCGCTATGTTTTATAAATAAACGTCTCGGCTTTTAGAACTGAGAATTCTGATGCTTGAAATTCTTTGTTGAAACTTGGATCTTGGTAAAATATTGTCTAGTCTCCATGTGATAAATTATCTACTTAGCGCAAATTATTTTCAAATGTCTAGTTTATCTTATTGAAATGTACAAGATAAATCAATAATTTGTTACAACAGAAAAGCTAAAAAAAACAATACATTAATTTCCTCAAAACCCAGTTATCCTTGAAAGTATCAATGACTGTGTTTTATGTGTTGAACAATAAATCAGAGATCAAAGAATGTCTAGACGCAGATTCGGGTTTAGACGTCTTCTGCAATTTAAAAATATCTCAAGTCGCTAATAACCCAGCTATCGAAAGCAATCAATACTAACTAAAAGGCTTGTAAATATAAAATGATGATTCAATTTGTCGGTTCACAACCTTTTATCTGATCTTGAAAAATATATTTTACATTTCTTCTCTTTATAGGTTGTTTTAGCAACAGATTGATAAAGGAGATTGTTTCTTTAAATAAACTGAAATGTTATGAGATTTCAATTAGTATAAACAAAAAATTTGCACTGACGAGGTGTCAGTGCTGACAGGAAACCGTTACGATAAAGTAACAATTTGCGTCAGAACATGGCTATAACTTTAGTATTTTATTGTTTGACAAAACCTGTCGAACCTCTTAATCGTTACTAAGTTTGATGATAAAATACTACTTTTCGAGATTGACTGAATTTTAATTTTATTTGCTCGTCGATGGGCTCACGTCGAAAATGTTTAGAATAAACATGAACAAGAACACAGACACCGAAGCTTTAAATGTTCCAACGCAAACTAAAAGAAGTTTTATTCTGCAATCATTGTAAACTACAATTTTAAATAAAATAAAACCATCCAAAATATTGAAAAACTGATTAATTTACAATTTCCAATTGGTACACCATATTAAACATTGCCCTCGAAAGTGGGTTCCTCCAATATATCCTTTTGAGTTAAGATTGCAGAATGAAGCAACTAGGGCTGTGTTAGTAATTTGATACCGAACTAAACTTAAACCTCGCACGATTTCGCTGATTTACGCAACTTACTCAAATGGTACAGCGTAGGATTTCACTTAGGATACTGCGACTCCAGTCACGACTGACGTCTTTCGGCAACTTGTCCGTCACCGGTTATCTATGCGATTATACCAATATAATGGCAAATGCAGTCGTGTGACACGAGTTTTATAATTGGTTGATTATTGTCACTATGAACTCATTAGTGACTGTAAATCTGAGGGCGCCTTTACGAGCTGAGGTTAGTTAACTGTGAGATCATAAAAGCTAGTACAAATTGAATGGATAGGGCGATGTATGCAAGCACCAATACATCTTTATTCAATTTAATTTACTTGGGAAAGGTTACCTTTTGTAATTAATTTGCTACTGGCCATCTCCAAACGCGTAGTGATCAGTCATGTTGGTATGTAAATTAAAACCAAAGAATGGAGATCACTTAATGCTTTTTAAAGATATAACAAAAAGTGTTGTTTATTTACCTTTGAAGAAGCATGGTGAGTTTTTTTTTTTTCCAATGATATCGCTTTTAGGGGACGTACCACCCAAACTCGTTATCAATTGCGCCTCGGAACGCATTTAGGCGGGGTAACAGGTTAAAATAAACGTTGATTAACATTTAAAGTTTTCGCCCAATCGGCACGTTTGGCTGGCCACCAATAAATCCATTGATAAAAACTGAAGAGCTAATAAGTTAAAAACGGCCGGACGTTAAATTGGCAATGCCGAGCGACGCGCTTGTCGATCGAAGTCATCGATTTTTGTGTCTTTTCCGAAGAATGTTATTTCCGCTCTGATGTGGGAATTAGAGAAAAACCTCGTGACGTCACTGTCTCACGAGCGTGCGCTGCTTTCTTTTGGATAAGGTAAAACACGTTGCTGCGGAGATCGAAGAACGTAGACGATTGACTACGTACATCAGTGAACATGACCGTTAAAAGTCATCAGCTTTTCCTTGTAAGTCTCATTATAACTATTACTGAACTCTGCTCTTATCCATATAGATACAAAAGCAGAATTTATTTACATAAATTCTTTTTTGCGAATACAATTTACTGCACCAATGTTTAACTTTCCTATCTGTTTCGCATTTAGCATTCATATCTGCAATATTTATTAACTTCATCCGGTTAAAAGAAGAATAAAGAAACCATTACGCGAATGGGGGTTAAACGCAGCGCGTAGACACAGGACTATTAGTATTGGCGTGAAATAATGAAAGCCATTTCACAGTATAACGTAACGTTGTACGTTCATTAAGGCGGGTGTCGATGGCCGAGCCGCCGGGTGCAAGTTGCATAAATCAGTCCGGGGAATGTTGCCCGGCGCCCTAATGCGCTTTCGGTGTCGGTTGATAGTCACCCCCCTCCCCTTCTTACCTGAAATCGCTCCTTTTCACACAATCATACCCCCCAATGATTTTATGGCCTCCACGATTAAAACTGCAATGATAATTGAGACTAACTTAACTGCGCACGCACAGTTACCGTGCATTCTAAGAATTTTGAGGCCACGCAAAATATGGTGTACGAAATATGTCTTATATTCTAGGTAAGTTGATGCACGAAGAAGATAATAACGCAACGGATACCAAAATGATGATTCACATCAATAGCTTTTACATTTAGTGTTGTAGGTACGAGTATATGCAGTACATTTTGGGCTCGAACATGGGGCCTATCATTTAAGATCGGAAACGCCTGAGTAATCTATCTGATGGTATCTTTTTCTACAAAACACTCCACGAAACTTGTGTAAAACAAAAGGTTCTATTTGCCAGTAATGGTTGGTTCACATCGTTACGCGATATAGCTTAATTAATTCAAATTTGTCTTCAACTGACCCGTAACGGTTGCGAGGACATGGTCTCGGGTGCGTCGGACCGCTCCTGACCGCTCCTGACCACTCTTCAGATTACGATCATAAAAAAAATTAGGGTCGTTTTCTTAAACTTGACACTTCTAACTTGATGCTCGCGCATTGACATGGCCGGAGCTTTAAGCTCACTCATGAAGGTAAGATTAACTTTTTGCTTACTTGAAAAAAATGGGTTCTTAAGATTGATCCCTGGACTGAATTAAGTCAAAGTGACAATAAACAGGTAAAGCTTTATTGGTGGCAAATTGAAAGGATGACGCAGTAGTAACTAGAAAGCTATTAATATATACAATAATTTAAATTTACTTGCTCAAGTTAGGTAAATTATTCAGTAAAGTTTCATTAGCATGCCAGAATAGATCCTTATCTAAAATAAGATTTTAGCAACTGATGTCGATAATGACACACACAGCAATCATCAGCATCTATATGGTAAGGCTCCAGTATACCCACTGTGAATTAAATGCACCAGAATATCAGATTTCAATAATTTTCCACACGACGCTCTTTTATCCATATATAAAACGAAATACAACCTAATAAAGGCACCAACTCCTAATTGTATGTAAATCAGCAAACTGAAATAACGAGATTCCGCATTAAAAAATAAAATGTTGTTAAAAAGTACTTTTTTATGACAATATATTGAGTAGTAAATGTGACACTTCTCACTCGGCGACCAATCGCTTGCCGTCGATTAAGTAACATATTCGATTCGTATTCGTATTCAAATAAGCAAGACTCCAGTTTTAATACACTTTTATTATTACTCCGATTCTTAAAGTTTTACTGTAAGTACGGGGACGTTTCGGACACCCGTTAAATAAAACGGCTTTGCCGACGTAAAATAACTCTGCCGTTTTTATGTGTTGCCTGATGACAAAAATTATGTGATTATTTAAAAATCTTCCTAAATAGAATAATTCGCATGCTGTGCAATTTACGACACCCTGTCAGAATTTTAACATTGAATCACCCCGAAGTCACTGTTTTATTGATGTCGTAAGTAACAACTTTATGACAAAGCCATTACGTTCGCCGCCTGATAATATCTACTGAAGTATCTCCTAAGCATGTTATTCTGCCTTCAATCTAGTCACACTTTATTTTTTTATAAGCAGCTTTTGAACTAAAAACGACACTTGTGTATTATAAATAACTGCCTGAATTTATTTTATTGCCAGTTTTAATCTGTAACGAAGCTTTTATGTTTTACTTTATGATCTTAGTAATTAACAAGCACTCTTTATAGTAAAAATAATGATTTTATAAAGTTCGCAGTTTATAGCCTAATTGGGTCTTAGTGTTATTTTCACTTTTAAACTCAGTTTCGTTTCAAAGAAAATCATTTAAAATAAAACGGGTGAATTGTAAACGGCCGGTGTAAAGTACAGGGCCACACCCGCATGTCACAGGATCAACATTTTATTCGTCACAAGGTGATGTACAATATCGTAATCGTAATGTGACGAGATCTTTTACGAGCACACGGACACGACCAGTTTTAGGTACTTTTTATTTCTCTCACAAATAACAAAATTGCGCTTAAAACTGCTGAGGCAAAATGGCTTTTCGGGATCGAAGGTTAAATTATCATTGAGGTGGATTATGTTCAGTGAACAAAATATTTCGCCCCATGTATTGAATGAAACGCATATACTTACTACTGTTATATGCAAAATTAAATTTCTTTTTATGTATATCAATAGAAATACCAATGAGGATAATATTAATGAAATGAAACGTGTAACAAACAAAACTCATGTTTCACGTACAGTTAATCTTTGGAAGGTTTCAGAACGAGTGTTCTGATATCGTTTGCGAGACGCGACTTATCGTAATTTAGAGCCCCCGATTAGACTGCGCCGGCCGACATACGCTAACGAGCATGCATTTTTTATTTATTTTTGTTTTAACAACAGTACGGTGCCGATGTTTTGTCTCCACCGGCGATTGTGCCAAGTTAATTGGATTGTTCGCTTGGAATTGTTAACTGTACAACATCGCTAAAATCACTCGATACGACCATACAATCTGTCCAATTAATTATATTATTTTATTTTCATCTTACCTTAGTCGTTGTCGTTTTAAGCGGCGTTCCTGATGACACTGCGCAGATCTCCACTTCGTACCGGTCCACACCAGCTTCTCGGTCCAGAGAAACAGCCGTCGAAAGTATTCCCAAGGATGAATCTATATCGAACAACCTATCCACTTGTCTACCAGCACCAGTCACATTCACTATGTAATATTCTAAACCAGATTTATAGTTATTAGTCAAGTTCAACACGGCTGTACCCGCAGATTCGTTCTCAGCCACGGATACCGACCCTACGTTAGTCCAAGTGACCCCCTGTAACTCTGAACCCCCCATAATGACCGTGAGGTAAGTTTCAGTACTTTTCTGTTCACTTAGCACTGCCTCATCCGTAGCTTTTATGACTAAATTCCAGCGTGCCTCCGGTGTCGCCGGAGGATAACGTAAAGTCAATGCGCCGTTACTTCTGTGCAGATCGAATAGATCGTTGCCACCGTGGATAAGCTTGTAAGTGACCAATCCATTTGTTCCTGAATCTAAGTCACGGGCTAATACGTTCATAATAAATATTCCACGGCCTGCGCTTCTTCCTAGTCTCTCGGTGTTGATCACGGCTGCGTTCATAGATACGAAAACTGGAGCGTTGTCGTTAATATCTTCGACGATTACAGTAACTAATTTCTCAGCGGACAGCCGCGCAGATGGTGGCTCGGCTCTATCATAAGCGACAACGGTTATTCTGAACGTGTCAATACTTTCTCTATCAATAGGTAATAAAGTATGTATGACCCCAGTGATATTATTTATGGCAAAGTGCCGCTTGTTGTCATTAGGGTCTTGGTGCGTGATCGAATAATAAACTTTGCCGTTTAATCCAGAATCTGGGTCCTCTGCGGTGACTGTCACTATTGGCGTGTGCTTCGGAATACCTTCTCGTATTTGGCGCACAATAGCTGTGTTCGTAAAGATGGGTGCGTTGTCATTTGCGTCGATTACATTTACAGTAAATAATATACTTGAAGATAAGCTCGGGTTTCCGTTATCTGTAGCAGTGATGTTCAAAACGTACGAAGTTAAATCCTCATAATCTAATTGTTTGTGCAAAAATAATTCTCCCAAATAGCTGTCAATAAAGAAGGCTTCTTTCCTATTACCTGACGTAATTGAGAACTGCAGCTCCCGATTGATACCCAAGTCAGCATCGGTTGCGTGAAATTGAATTATCTTTTTATTTACTGGTTCCGTTTCTAGCACTGACACTTTCATTTGCGTCTGAGTAAAAACTGGTGCATTATCATTCTCATCAAGCACATCAACTGTGATAGTTGTTGTGGCGGACAGGCTTAGTAACTGGCCGGAATCATGAGCTAGTATGGTGAGCTTGTAGTGATCCGTTGTTTCACGATCTAAGGGCTTGTTGATGAGTAGCTGCCCGGTAGCTTCATCTAAAGCGAATTTTCCTAAATCGTCACCTCCAATCAGTTTGTAGTAGATGTCACCATTCAGACCTTCGTCAGCATCTGTCGAGTACACGCGCATAATAGAAGCTCCCACAGCGGCACCTTCGGATACCTCAACCTTATAGGGAGTTCGCGTAAAGACGGGCGGGTTGTCATTGACATCTGTTATGTAAATCGTAACTCTCACGGAATCAGACAATTTAACTTTACCGTTATCACTAACAGTTACTGTTAATGTAATGTAGTTTTGACCTGAATTTTGTGCTAAGCTTTCTCTGTCAAAGGACTTTAACGTTTTTATAAAGCCGTTTCTGGAATCAATTCTGAAATCATTTTGCGCTATAGGCAATGAAAACGTTAACTCAGCATTACGTCCAATATCTCGGTCTGTAGCTGTTAATTTTCCAACAAAAGTATCAGGTGGCTCATTTTCCTTGATTTTGAATATGAACGTGGTGTTGGTAAATTGAGGGCTATTATCATTTTCATCCAGAACATGAATAACGACTGGCACTTGAGATGATCTCGCTGGTTTACCGTGGTCTGTTGCTATTATCGTTAACGAGTAGTAATCGCGTTCTTCCCTGTCCAGTAGACTTTTCACATACAAATAGCCATCTGGGAATACTCCAAACTTGCCATCAGTGTTTCCTTCTGCAATATAGTAGGAAATTCTACCATTGGGGCCTAGATCAGCATCCGAAGCAGAGATAGCGAAAAATCTTGTGTTCACCAATGTAGATTCAAGTAAAGATGTTTCATATGACGTATGATCGAATACTGGAGTGTGATCATTGACGTCATCAACAATAACTGATATGGAGTGCTTTGCAGCTAGAGCTGGGCTTCCATTATCAGTAGCTGTTACCTCAATAAACATTACAGATCCTGGCTCACTAGATATTGGTTTATTTAAATAAATAACTCCTGTCGTTTCCGATATACGAAAGTTACTTTCAGGGTTGTAACTTAGCGTATAAAAGATTGTTCTATTAGAGCCTGAATCACGGTCAGTGGCTCTGGCGAAATAAACCTCTTGTCCTACTGCCATATTTTCAGGAATGTGAATTTCATCCTTGTCTTCAATAAATATGGGGTAGTTATCATTGACATCTAAAACTGAAATATTGACGGTGGTAAAACCGAAAGCAACCCCAGTCTTAGCCATAACTTTCAGGTGATAGGTCATCTTATCTTCACGGTCTACATTAGAGTCAGTTGTTATCACTCCAGTTTTCTTATCCATTTTGAAAATATGCTTTGGGTCACCTTCTAAAATGTAGTAGGATATTGTATCACTAGATATTCTGGCATTTACTTTTCCTACAAAACGGCCAATGTCTGCCTTTGAAAAGCCTTCATCTTCCAGAATTTTGAAAGTATAGCCGTTGTAACCGTCAAATTGCAGATTTTTACGTTGCGATGTCTTTACAATTTCAACTATAGCATCTTCAAATGCTCGTCTGTTTCCTTTATCTTTACAGGATATTTTAAGTGTGTACACTGTTTCAGGAGCTTTTCTAAAATCTTTCTGAAGCACTATATTTCCTGTCCATGGTTCTATATCAAAATAACCGTCTCCACCACTCTCAAGCCTATACATAATTCTAGCATTTTCGCCTTCATCCAAATCCAAAGCTCGGACTTGTAATACATTACTTCCAATTGGCAACTCTTCATTGATACTTTCAATGTATCTTTGTGGATAAAACATTGGATCATTATCGTTTACATCCAGAACGTTCAGTAATATTGTAGCAGTGGAAGACTGTGGAGGAAATCCTTGATCCTTCGCAAGGACTTGTATTTCGTATAAGGGTATTCGTTCCCTGTCTAATTCGATTACTGCACTAAGTTGTCCTGTAATGGGATCTAATGTGAATGTACCTGGGTATTTTCGCTCTATACTTGAAGGTAAATAATATGATACTGAACCATTTGTACCCTGATCGTAATCAGATGCAGTCAGAATTAGTATTTCCTTGACAGGTTTTATGTTCTCATGCAAAGTTGCATTGATTTGAGGTTGAGAAAAGCAGGGTGCTTCGTCGTTCTCATCTAAAATGGTTACTTTTAGTCTAGTGTATGCCCATTTAGGATTAGGACCTCCGTCTCTTGCTGAAACGTTCAATTCAACAGTTCCTTGAATCTCTCGGTCTAACATTGATTTTGTTGTAACTAAACCTGTCAAATGATCTATTGTAAACCATTGCTGTTGATTTCCATCATAAAAATCGTAAAATATTTCAGCATTGACCCCTGTATCTTCATCAGTAGCAGTGATGCTGGCCACATAAGATCCGGAAGGAGCAAGTTCCGTCAGGACCGTTGAATATTCCGATTTTTCAAACACGGGTTCATGATCATTTACATCATTTACATGAATAACTAAAAATGAGGTAGCAGTACGCGGAGGAGATCCTCTGTCAGTAGCGACAACAGTCAAATTATACTTGCTGATTTCTTCCCTATCTAAAACACCATTTACATGTACAATATACACACTGGATGAATTTTCCAAGCGAAAATGGTTGAGCTCATTACCTGCAACCATACTAATACTAGTAATGCCATTTAAACCTGCATCTAAATCAGTCACTGTAATAGCAGCTACAAGAGAACCATTTTTGGCATTTTCGTCTACAGTGGCGAAGTTAGCTGTCGGAGGAACGTAGGTAAACGTTATTACAGGATCGTGATCATTGGCGTCTATGAGATTGACAGTGACATAGGTACGTGCATCTTGGCGCGGTACGCCATGATCTTTAGCGATAACAGTAAGAACGCAAGTCATATTGCAAGTAGTGTTACCACAATACTTAGGGCAATTCAGCTTCTTTGTGGTTGTAATCACTCCAGACTCAGGATCCACTGCAAATTGTCTCTCTGTATCGGTCACTTCATAAGTTATTTTACTATTATCACCCAAATCACTATCCGTGGCTGTTACCTTTAGAACTGTAGTTCCTGGTGGTACACTCTCATTTAGAGACACTGAAAAGTCACTTTGATCGAATATTGGAGGGTTATCGTTAACGTCTAAAATAGAAACATTCACTTGTAAATACCCGTATTTAGGTGGATTACCACCGTCGCGTGCTGATATGTTTAGGACATAAAAGTCGGTGGTTTCTCGATCTAACTTTCCCGTTGTCTCTAGGTGTAAATAAGACGTTTGGCCGCTTGGATTTACGGTGACGTTCAACCTAAACTTCCCCTCAGTATCACCATCAACTATTCTGTAATCATTCGTGATACCGTTTTCTCCTAAATCCATATCGGTGGCGGCATCGAGCAATAACTTTGTCCCGGCCGCAGCACTCTCGGAAAACGCAACCGCTATACTCGCTTCGGGGAATTCTGGATAATTGTCATTCACATCCGTCACCCGTAATCGCACTTCTATCGGATAAGTCGGTTGGCTGGATAAAACAACGAAAGCGTAACGGTCTACGGCTTCCCTATCCAGGACCAAGTTGGTCTTGATCTCACCAGACACCGGGTCGAGGACAAATTCTTTGGGAGGTTCATTGAAACGGTAAGTGAAACCAGGTTTTGTGGGAATCCTGCCAACGAAGGTGCCGACGGGCTGGTCTTCGAGCACTCGAAGGTCGACGCCGGTGTCGACGGCGCGGGACTGCATCTGCTCGGCGGCGGCGCTGACGCCCGCTAGGAGCGCCGCCAGCGCAGCCAGCGCCACGTGCCATCGCCCCATCCTCGTCATGACACACACAAAAACATCGCAGGGTTGTTCCTCGTCAGGGAAAGTTGACGTGCGCCGGGAGCGCTCGCTGTGTCCCGTTCGCGCAGACTCGCGCGCTCGCTCTCGTCAGGTATGCAGCATGGCCGCGACGACCTGCGCGCGCACGAATATCTCACGGAGAGTGCGACCCGCCGCGGCTGCGCCTACGCCGTCACATTCATTCGTAAACACGTGACAAAACACTATCTACGGCCGTCACACACGCAAGTCCCGATGTGCACTGAACAAGACTCTTATTATGAAAGTCACCCGATAACACGCAACACAATTTGAAAGCACTTTTCAGTTATGTTTTCGTTATGTTTGACAAGTGTAGAACGCGTTGTATGCGGCATGCGGGCGGCGTCGCAGTCGGCGCGGCACTGGCGGGCGGAGGCTCCACGCCGCCCCGCGCCCCTCCCCCCGCGCAGCGAACCTCCCCCGCAGCTTTGAAAGCTCTCGGCTGTAGCTGCGTGATGATGATGCCGAGATAATGGACGTCGAAGGATTCTACTATTTATTGTTCGATACGAGTCACTTTACCATTCCAAGAAAGCTTACGAGTGGATAGGTAGGCAGCGAATATAGTTATTTAGAATGAAAACTTGTTTTTAATGTATTTATTTACAGAACTGCATTAGGTCCAAGTTTGTTGCAAACATACTTTAAAATTATCTTAATGGATCAGTCGAAACCCTACATGCATAGAAATATCTAACAATTTATGGGAATAACACCAAGGCAGGTATTGGTTATTAAGGTCTTAAATCGTTTTTTACCTCAAATTATACAAAAAATGTCTTAAATCAATAACAAAAAATAATAGAAGCAATTAAAGTATTTTCCACGGATGGCATCTACATCGGGCGTGCGTTGATGTCTATTACATGCGGCTACGAGGCGCGTGCGCTTGCGCACCTAACAGCTGAGCTTGTAACATTCCGTGTCAAGTTGACACAATGCAAGCTTAATTGCTACACTGTTTATTTAATTGCCGTATTTACTATTCGTCGCACTCTTAACATACTTCGGAGTTTCTTAAACGTTTGACTTGTAGATAGAATCTGTGTGTTATGCTGAAGAAAGCAGGTAAAATTAGTATACGCTGTAATCGTATAATATTTTGGTGTGTATTTCAGCATACATTATGAAAAAAATGTATAACTTAGATTGTGTAGGCTAGATGTGTAGCAGTAACTCATGCTATTTAGCATTATTAAAATAGTATCACTTTTGTTTACATAAATATGTATTTCAAGCCTTTTATGTAGCGGAATTTGTTATCTCATAATAAATGGTGAAGAATTAGTTAATTTAACCTAAGAAGGAAATGGGTGCAGTGACCGCTTTTATTTCTTATCATTAACATTTTACTTTTGCTATCAATAGATTCTTATCATAAAGGCAAAATGTCTTTAAACCCCTCATAATTAAATGATTTCAAAGCATTTAAAAATACAATATAAACATTAAAGTACGCTTTTTTAATCTTGTCATTATAATTAAGTTTAACTCTACATAGGTATGTGGTGTGTAGTGTAGATACAATACTTAAAGCCCAATACACGCTTCATTCAATATTCTGTTGGAAAAACTCGGTAAAAGCTCTCGAATCTTCATAGAAATCCATCTATCGGCTCAGACGAAAAGCTCCTACCAGTCTCTTTGAGCGTTAACAAGTTAGAATATCTTCTGAGCTTTTCCAGTAAGCTCCTTTAGTTTTAGTGTGTTTAGTACAACGTAGATGGCGCTTTACTGATATGTAAAGGTTCCTTTTGCAATATGCACCTTATGAAGTTTATTTTGAAACGTACTTTTAGCGTGAAAATAAGACGAAGACTAACTGAAACGTTTGATTTGCCTTTTTAACCGACTTCAAAAAAAGGAGGAGGTTCTCAATTCGTCGGAATCTTTTTTTTTTTTATGTATGTTCCCCGATTACTCCAAGACGCTTGGACCGATTTCAAAAATTCTTCTTTTGTTTGATAGGGTATACTTCCTAGTTGGTCCCATAGTCATCAGATCAGGATCTGATGATGGAATCTTAGAGAAATCGAGGCAACTCCTCAAATATATAGCGATTTTAGTATTTTCATAAACAATGCAATCATTTGCACTCAGTGGAGTGGAACTGGTGAAAAAGACCACAGATGGCCACTAGAACTCCTAAATGCTAAGTATGTCATGGGCATAAGATATCTCGAATAGTTAACCGACTATAATGAAGCAAATACTTATAAATAAATGGTACTGATGAAAATGGCACCATCGAACTGATCTGATGATGAAGCCGGAAGGTAGGCACTGGAACTCTAAAATAAATCAATGTATCCTAGTCGTGTTTGGGCTTATTGAAATCGCCATTAGATGTACTTTGGCCATAAATGATAATCGTGTTAATAGGAGGTACCTACCAAAACTAAAAAGGGAAAAATAAAAAACTTTTTAACAAAAAATCAAACCGACTTCCAGAACAAAAAACTACAAAGTAAAAAATAAACATCTTTTCCGAAGTCGGTGTCGAAAAACGGAAAACAATGGGTACAATAGACACCGACTTCGGAAAAGATATTTATTTTTCAAAGCGAGGGCCATAGATGAATCACGAGCAAGTGAAGGATTCTAACGACTGAATCACGACCGTAGGGAGTGATTCATGATGATTGAATCACGAGCATAGCGAGTGATTCAAGTGTTAGAATCATGAGCGACGCGAGTGATTCGTGGCCCTCGATATAAATCCGTTTTATTCAAGAGTTGCATACTATATTTTATACCATGACTTCGAGAAAAAGCAAGATCTAAGCGAAAAGCACAAGGAATATTACGAGTAATAAATAAATGGTTTATTTCCTTCAAAATTTACAACAAATGTGAAACCCTGACCCCTGAGCTAGGTGCTGTTACCTGTGCATCAGGGGCCAGTGACCACCGCCGTTACTTTGAATAATTATAGTTAATTAAACACCATTGCAATTAATATTAAAATTACAATCCAAATAAGTATTCAATAAATATCCTAGACTAAAATCAAAATCATTATTAAAATCCTAAATATAAAAAACTCAAAATTAAAATCAAAGAAGTAGTTTGAAAGTCGAGTATTCCCTTTACAAGAATTTTGCATCGATTTTTTTTTGCGCAAGGAGGTTATGTAGCATTGAGATGGAGTTCGAATACATTGGTGTGTTCCAAATTCAAACACCAAAACAGTGAGTAAAAGTGCTTTTTATTCACTGTTTTCAGTGAATAAAATAAGCTTTTTAGAGGGGGAATGGTATAAAAATATTTTTGCATTCAAAATAAAAGGTAAAGAAAGACGCTACAAAAAGGTTTCCATGCTACGCCAGTTGTTTTTTTTTATTGGCTTTTCACAGATAAATCTAGTGATTTGCTACTGCTTAACCCGGCGATGCTGTGCAGACTAAACTAGAGCCTCCTACCAGGCACGTTACTACGCCAGTTACCACTTGTAAAGGAAATACAAAGCTTTCTAAGTTTTTTTCTAGTTTGTTGATAGATGGCAGCACTTTACCTAATTCTGACTACTAACACGTCTTTCATTTAATTTAAAAAAACATCTCATTTAATATCCAAAAGTGTCTGAATATTTGAATATCGAAATTAATTTTAAAAAGTTACTGGTAGAGTCGGTATCACTTTTTTTTCGTTTTTCTCTTTACTTATTAATAAGAACTTTTCAAGCCAGCTCGATACAGCGAGGGGTGGTAAGGTGGCAACAAGGAGGGAAGGAGGTTCCATGTCTCCACGGAATGACAATTATTGCGTCTACGTCTATAACGATCGACCAGATTCTATTTATACATTGCATTTTGTAGAAGATATTTATATTTTAGGTTCTTAAAGTTTGATCGATTTCTAGAGCTATTTCGGGGACATATTGGGGTCGAAAAGATATTTATAAGTTGAAACCTGATTAGTCGACTTCCAATTCTAAATCTAGCCTATTTTGAACTGAACGGAGGACAACCTTATGTCTGACCGTTTAAAAGTCAGAATTTGATTATTATTTCAGTGCGTACTTGAGTTAAGTGAGTACGTACTTAGTTATTTTCTAGTGAGCCTCTAATTGGGTCGCAGGGGTCAAAGCGTAACATTTATCTGCGCGATAAAAACTTGAAAAATAATTAAATAGAATAACTAAGATTAAAGTATTCAGTTTCGTGATCTTCAAATGAGATTTATTAATATTAGGCCATTTCTGAGTCGGTCATTCCAGTTCTCGTGTTTGTATCCTTATAATAAACAACCCCATTGATTTAGGGATAGTATGTCTAACAGCAAGCGCCTCCGAACCATTTGGCACGACTTCCAGACGAACAAGATAAGAATGACTGAATGTTAGTATTCATCCATCCGACCTCCACAACCCAATTACTGAGGGATAACCAAATCTACATCAACTACTACTCAGAAACAAATGCCCAAAGGAGACGAGTTACCATCCATTTTGAGATCAAAAGGCACTTGTAACTACATCATTGAGCATAGCACTATGTAATCTAAACCTACTTACAGCACAAAGGTAGAGCCTTTTTCGGCAGTCTAAAAATAAACTGCTCCTATACCTAGGTACCTCTCCATCGGCACTTGTTGCATGAAGGTTTGACGTCACGGCCCCCTCCCTTTTGTGCGCTAGTGCTGAGGGGGGACCGCGCCTCCATAGGGGGAAGCTGCTGACGTAAGCACTTACATTCATGAATGGATTGAAGCCCAAGCCCGCTATGGCTTGATTAGTAGCTATCCATACGTGAGTTGTATTGATTATAGTATATATAGGTTCATAACAATGTGAGCTTTCAAGTGGTTTATTCGTGACGAAAATGTTAATATTGAATTTTTATGTAGGTCATAAAATAAATCGCAAAACCGTTTTTATGTTTGTTCTGATAGGACTTATAGAGTTTATGAAATAACATAAGCAATATGAAATAAAGCTAATACTGTTTTACAAATATACTGCCTGACTACTCACTGTGTGTTGAAGCTCATTTTGTTTCCACGAATGAAGATTTTGTTAACCATCCACTGTTACTACAGCCAAACTAATTAGAAACTATGGCCACGTTCCGCCTAACGGTAAGATCAAACAGGACTTATATGAAATCTTATAAGCCAGGATACCAATATAAAACTATCTTCCAGTTCCATTTGAACACAGACAGACATCTAACAGCCTACAGCAAAGTTTCAAAGACGAAAGTGCCATAATTACTCCTACTTCAACGCCTTGGCAAAAAAAGGCCGTTACTATCAAATGACGATGAACAAGGATGTATGGGAGAAGAATATAATGCTGGGCGACCCCAAATAAATGAGATACGAGCTGGATGATGAAGAGCTTTTTGTATCTTAAGCCCACGTTACCACCATCATAATACTGTCAGTATTATGATGGTGTATGGTGGGCTGTTTCATATCTGTTAGACTTGTCTATTCTTATTTAAACTAGCGACCCGCCTCGGCTTCGCTCTTACAAATTATACAAGAAACCTGCGTCGTTTCTCACTCTTTCTATTGGTGAAAACCGCATGAAAATTCGTTCAGTAGCTTTTGAGATTATCGCATACAGATGCGGTGGCGGCGGGGGACTTTATTTTATAATATGTAGTGATACACCGACATGGAGCTCAAAGGATGTCTTCAATATCTGTTTTATATGTGCGTTTTTCAGTAAAGAATAACCTTTTTTTAACCTCAGAACTTGTTACTGGGTGAACCGATTTTGATGATGCTTTTTTTTATTTGAAAGCTGGTGCTTGTCCTGTGGTTCTATTTAACTTCGGAGATATACATCAGAACTCTTCAATGAATGTTGGCAAATCACTTGGGATAGCTTCAATCGCATTTTTGTATATTGTTTACACCATTTCAGAACATAACATCACACTGGTACGCTCTAAAGGGGTACGCAGATGTAAACAATTCACCTTGGTATACTCTTATTCCACCGGTTTTGTTATTGGGTTTATCTATTCTGGCTTCACTTTGGGCATTATTGGAACCTATCCTATATATCTGGTCCATTATGTACCACAACTAAAAAGTGAAATGTAAAAACTTTTTACAACCGACTTCCAAATGAAAAATAACTTCAGCTTCGGAAGTCGGTGTCAAAAAACGAAGAAACGAAAACAAGAATACCGATTTCCGAAATTGAAGTTATTTCTCGCTTTATAGTGTTTTTATTTGGAAGTCGGTTGTATTTTTTGGAAAAAGTTTTTCTATCCTTCTATTGTGTTTTTTCTACCAACCTTCTCTATGTCAATTCTATTAAAAATTACCACGTAAATCTAGAACAAAAGCAAAAACATAGGCGCTTCGTAGTTACTACCATCCCGTGCTAGTTCGAAACTGGATCAAGGAAACGGCCTGGTTGCATTGTAGAGCTGTAGATAAGCATAGGCAGAACTATACCTGTCACAGTACGAGTGGTGCAGCTCTATCGATTTGTGACCTACTTCGGCTGCTCTGCTTACCTTTTAGCAATCACAAATATTGTATGGTAATAACAACGATGCCGTTCAATTTTTCTGATAAGATAAGGTTTTGAGTGGAAACGCTGCCACCGGGACGCCCTAGAAAGTCATACACAGATCTAATTGGTGATGTTCTTCAGAAAATCCAGGTGCGCAGTACTCTAACGTGTTTATGAATAGCTGACGAAGATAAAAGAAACAAAAGTAGTATGTAAGGATCATGGTAGGTGGTGTTCTGTAGTTTCTGCGAAGCCCCATGTGAAAATGGCGTGTGTTTATGCATGTGTGTATGTATAAGGCTTGTGAAAAGGTTTGCTCACTGATATTTTACGCTTTTCGATAAATTTTCGCCTGATCTAAAAATAAACTCTAATAAATTTTGAACCCAGCCTTGTACGCGCCTCATATATCGTGTTTTGAGCGTAAATTGATCGTATGCTTTGATAAGTAGGTGCCTATTATTAGAATATGGGCCAGCAATCTGAGAACTTGCTTGACTCAATAACATGGAACCTTATATTTCAAGGTAAAATTAATCTACTCAGAGGTGTACGTTATTAATTAAAGTTAGCTGATATCTTTAGTCAGGCATAACCTACATATTTATATACCTACATAAAAGTTAAGAGAAATACCGAATATGCGATGTGCCATCGATACATGGTAGACATCCCACCCATACGCACAAAACGTTTTGGGAACACGTTTATTATGCGAACAGCTAAGGAGTGGAATTCCCTGAGTCTGTGTTTGCCGATAGCTACAATCTAGGGGTCTTTAAGTTAAGAGTGAATAGGTTATTTCTAGGCAAGCGTGTTTCACCGTCGACCACATCATAGCTTACCATCAGGTGAGATTGTGGTCAAGCGCGAGCCTATAGGTTATAAAAAAAAAAATACTTACTTACCTTTGTACTTCTGTTTTTCTTTTTGTTTCTGGTATGCATCGTCTTCTTAGTCACGTTCTTCAATACTGTAGGTGGTGTCCCTGAAAGGCCTTCGTGGCTTTATGCAAGATGTTCTTCCACTTCATTCGGTTCTCAGCTTCTCACAGGGTGGTTGTAACAGAGAGTCAAGTGAGGGCGCTTACCTGGGTCTGACCAGCGGTTAGATGACCGGCCGCGATGATTTTTCCCATCCACCTTGCCCATTACCACCAACTTCTCTAGATTGTCTGGTTCCCGACGGGCAATGTGACCAAAGTAGCTGAGAATCCTTCGGTAGCAGAGCGTGGTTAGTCTGTATTTTATGCTTAGTTAATCAGGAATAGATTTGTTCATTCTCTTGGCGGTCCATGGTATGCAGAGCATTCTTCGCCAACACCACATCTCGTCGTATGCATCTTACATGGCGCAAATAAACTCTTTTTCTATCATAAAACTTTAATTTAAAAAAAAAACATTACCATATTTTGATATGCTAACAAGCCCCGGGAAATGCCTATAAATAGCTGAATGGACATTATGACCTTTTATTGTTGAGACGGCCAAAGCGTGCGTGGGTGTCAGGCTCCACAAACGACAGTGCGTGGGTAGTAGCATCCCCCTTCCCAATGCAATTACTAAAGGTCATAACTGCAAAGAATTGCGACGCGGCAAACAGTGCTCATTCAGTGGAATTTACACCTGCAATGAAATAAAGGTAATTTGCATTTAAATGTGTTTATAACGGGGTTTATTATATAGGGAGGGCACGTCCTACGAGTATATGCATCAGAGAGCTGATTGGATTTAGCCGGGCGGAATTACATGTTATCTTTGCTATTATGATTTTTATAGGTACAGACGTCGTCTGCACTGAGTTAGTGGTCTTAATAACCCCGAATTCCGAATTAAGAATTTTAAGTTGAGAATTTATTAAACTCTACCTTAGCCTAGAAATCTGCCAAACTGTAGCCTTAAAGTATATTTCTTAACATCAAATTTTCAATTCATAGAGCGGATTTTAATCTAGTTTAGAACATTAAAAGGTGGGACTAAGGAGAACATCCAGAAAATTTGTATCATGTCTCCACCACGATAAACATTAAAAACACAGACAATAATAATTCAGTATCGATACTATTCATTGTACAACATTCTCCATTGTCTGCGCTAACAGAATGTGGCGTTTCCCACAGTTTCAGGCAGCCAGCCAAGAGTTCCCGCCAGTCATTTGTTTGCGGGCCATCCGCCATCACTACTACGCTGGTACGAAGTAACCATTCATATAATATAACAGATACTATCTCTATTGTAAATATATACAAGTGACTTATACATAACTCACGAAATGAGTATGTACTAAATGTTCTCCCCTGCTTAACACGAGGAAGTGGATATGTTTGAGTAATCAATATAAAACTTTCAATGTTACACTACAGGAAGCCTGAAAAACCAAAATACAGTATAACTTGTTTAAATGGGACCTGGACAAGTGAGAAACCTCCACAGCAAACTTTAGCACTGAATAACCTCTGTTAGTGGGACAAAACAAACCTCTATATGTGGGATTAGCTCTTTCGATTTTATTGTCATAATTACCTCTATAATTGAGACAACGAGTGAATTTTACCTCTTTTACTGAGACTATGTTTTAAAGAATTCTTTTGTTTAATTGTTTTCCTTGAATTTTATAGGTATTGACCTCTGTAACTGAGATAACGTCAATTTATTAGCACTCTAATTAGGATTTTATTGCAGATAAATTTCTGTTTTGTTTACTAATTCTTAATCCACCCGCAAATTCCGCTCTTGACTAATTGTGCCTAAATGACCTTTAGTTTCAGCTTGGTATTCATCATCATCAGCCTATAGCAGTCCACTGCTGGACATAGGCCTCTCCAATTGCACGCCATTTGGTTCGATTTTCGGCAACTGTCATCCAGCTGCATCAGCTTGGTATTACTGGATGTTTATTTGAAAAATGCTGAAACGAAGGTTTCAATCTTTATCAATACTTGATCCCTAAACTAATGTTAATATCCGTTTATGAAAGTGGAAAGACACGCGACGAAGTCTGTGTCGAATTGAATGTTCCAAAATATACCTTTTTTTAGAATCATTCAGTATACAGGTACAGATTTTTTTAATTTTTTTTAGTATTACAATTACTCTCTGCACTTACAGTGTTACCCAAAACGTACAGAGAGTCAATAATTACATTATTTAGACATCACATACACATATAAAATATTTAAAAATAATAACAAACAATTCCCTAAGTAAGTAAGATATTAAAATGCATAAATAATTAAAATAAATTCAATTTCGAAATAGCTCTTCAATTTATTTATACCTGGATATTTGAGACACTGGGTAAGTGGAATACCTCTTCAAGTGTGACAAATTTGCAGGTTCATCAATGTCCCAGTGATCCAGGTTTCATTGCAATTACGGTTGCGCTGTCCATTTTTAAAGACGAAAATCGGAGCCTTAAACTAAGAACAATTCTGTTTGGTGGTTAATTAGACAAGGCATAGTACATAGGTAAATGTTAGCTAACTAATCTACTAGCTAATAAACTACGTGGCCTTATTTATAAAAACATTTTATTGCAGATTATTAATTCAAATTGAAAGTTGAAAAAGCACCGAATAGCAGATTCTTAATTCAAATTGAGAGGTCAAAGAATTTAAATTTAGAATCTTCTTGTGAGTACTAATCATATGGTTAGAATTTTTATCAATACGACTATAATGTTAGTTAATTAGTCTTTATTGCCCTAATTGAGTCTATTGTAGTTTTAAGTGTCCATTACTCAGGCAAAGTTAGAAAAAGGCTCGTCTGTTGAATGAAATTTTATAAGACGTAATGGCCGACTTCAGTGAATCAAGCAACTATTCCTATACTCACTTAATTGGATAATAAATTAATAGCTTTTCGTCTAACTGCCAGCGCGGCACTGCTTCCAAGAATCGTCTGGTACGAGTAGTTAGTAATTGTATAAAAGTATCGACAAACCTTTATTATTGAGGTAAAGGTATTTTTAGTGCGTACTTGTTCTTCCAATTCTATTTAAACCTCACTGAGTAAGAATAATGAATAAAGTTGAAGTCCAATAATATTTTAGTGGATGTACCAGCCAGTTCTAAAAATAGCATCAGCTACCCCCCACTTGGATAGAGACGGCACTATTTGTGAAGCTTATGTAGGACAGAGATAGATGTCTCCTACCTACCTGCGGAGCTTTATTTTATGTCTTTCGTGGAATGTTAGTATTTTTACGAGAAATACTTCCTAAAAGACATTCGCGCTAATAAAATCCCTAGCTTATTAAAACGAAAATAACTGTACGTACCACAGTTTGCATTAACATCACATATACGCTGTGGAATTTTAGAATTCGAAACGATTGATTTTCGTTCTTAGTGTTTCCGTTATCCGCCTTTTATCTTTCCCACTGCTGGGACACAGGCCTCCTTTCTGTGAGAGAGGGAATGGCTAGTAATCGGGTTAATCAATGCGGGTTAGTGGATGTCACATGTCTTCGAATTTTTGGTTCTAGGACATGCCGGTTTCCTCACGATATTTTCCTTCACCGTTTTGAGAGGAGTGGTGTCATTGACAATTAGAAATTCATAGAAAGGTTCTAGTAACTGATCATCAACATCATCTTCTCTTTAGCCTAGACACAGCCTCTTCTCGCTGTCACATCGTATAGTCATATACTCCTCGCATCCAGCGGACTCCCGCGGATCAACGTTCTCGAGTGGCAACCGCGTACCGGAAGACGCAGGTTGGAAGACCACCCGGTCTTCCAACCTGCGTCTTCCGGTACGCGGTTGCCACTCGAGAACCTTTCGACCCCATCGGTCATCAGTTCTGCTTGCATTATTCCCTGTCCACTGCCGCTTGAGTTGGCAATTCTTCAGACTGTGTCGATTACCTTGATTCCCATGCTAAACTCATAATTTGTGATCATTGAATCAGAAAATTCTGAAAACACGCACGGTCAGGGTAGCTCCAAACATAGCTCTCTCCATTCCACGTTTGGTGACTTTCAGGTCTCCAGATTCGGCCCGTTTTGACAGACCACATTTTAGTGTCATATGTATGTACATATCACCAATTTCGTTTGGTGACTTACTGGTAAGATATTTATGAAGAAAAGCTGATATAAATAAAACATGTTATGCAGACAATTTGCATCTGGTGTATCTATAGGATAAGAATATCCGAAATGATCTATGATAATCGTGTACTGTTTGGTGTTCGGGAGACCAAATGAAAGAAGTGTCTTACTCGAAGTACCAACGTTTAATGCTTCAACTCACATGCTAAGTTATATAGGCAGGATATGTTACACACGCTACAATCGCTCATTTCAGGCTTTTACTAGTAATCACACGGTAAATGGTCTCAGAAGTAAATCCTAAGATTTACCATATGATTACTAGTAAAAGCTTCAAATTAGCGATTATCATAAACAGATCATTTCTGACTTCTCACCACTTAGAAGGCAGTATACAAACATGTTATGTGTAACTGGTCATAACACTGCATTATTAAGGAAAAGTGTTATATGTATGTGCCCAATTATCTTTAACATAATACCCGATGAAATTAAAAACGAGTCCCTTCCACTTTTTAAAAAGAAATTGTCATTATTTTTAATTGATAAATGTTATTACTCCATTTGTGAATTTCTCAATGATAAAACTTTATAATTTACATTGTAATTAATTTTTTGACATTGCTATATTTTATTCTGATTTTATGGTAAATTCTTCTTTTTTTTTTTGTTTTTGTTATATTTTTTGGTATTTTGACATTTGACTAATTTTACACAGATATGACATATATTTATATTATTTGACATTTGATTTATTTTTTGGCAATTTATATAATTGTACGTTGATTTGACATAAGCCTATTGTTTCCATTTGACATTTTGTTGATATTTTGACATTAATATTATTTATCTTTCCTACATTCTTAACTATTGTGTTTAAATTTCATTGATAAAATTGATTATTATTATTTTAATATGAATATTTTTATAAATTATTGTATTTAAATAACGAATTTTGTAATGATAACCATAATGTTCTTTACTGTATTATGTTGCGAGTCTTTCTATGTTTTACTGCTTTAAAAATATTGGTGTCTGTAATTGCATTAAAATAAACAATTTTGCATGCCGTAGGCAAGGCAAAATGTATCGGGACTGTTCTACAAAAAAAACAACATCTAATCTGTATACCTACATTTAGCAAATAAACTATTTCATTCATTCATTCTACCAGTACGACTTGGTACATCTTAGGTTTTACGGGTAAATTCAAGGTTTTACCGTAGTTAGGGCTTGTACAATAACTACATGAATGCTTTACTGTATTTATTAATATCGGTAAATCTTAAACGTGTAACATTTTGCATATCTAGACATTTCTTAGTTTCTTCTTTACAACCTTGTATCAGTTTTATGATAATGTGCCTTCAAGCATTTTAAACTCATTGTTAAATAGTAAGAGCCTGTTTTTCTATTATGTTTGTTTGTTTGTTTTTCAGTTTTGTACACCCGTACTCGTATATATTTTGTTTTATTTCCTTCTGTAATATGTTATATTTGGTTTACCTATTACTTCCTTTCTTTAAAAATGTTTGTCATTTTTGTTTAGTGTGGTATAGGATAGGAACAATAAAGTGTTTTATAAGCGTGCGAATTCCCCTATTGAGTTGGTTGAACAACCAACTCTACAACCTATTCAATCGATCTTTTCTAAGCAGCAGTGTTGTGTTCCAATAGGTACTAAGTACCAGTACAGTGAAATACTTACTAAGAATGTGAGTGTTTGCCCAACATTTATTTATTCGCAATTATGTAAATAACACCTTAACAGCTATAACGCCAATGCAATGTTACTACCACAAATATATTAGGACTAACAGAAATACAATTTAAAATACCATTAAAATACAATCAAATATTACAATTAAAATACAATCAACATATATTAGTAAATACAACAAAACATTTCAGTATTAACGTTTAATGGCGTAAGTTCTCTCAATTTAACGAAAACGACAAGACCAACTCCATTTCAAAAATTGGCTCAGTAGTAGTCCAGAGATTGATCTGCCGACTGATGGCAATAAGCTCGAGCCCATTGCATGGTATTTAAACATAACTGATAAAATGTTGGAACCTATATTAAACTCTACGTACCATGTACTCTGCCTACCTTAAGCGGATACAGTCGTGGTGTTATGTTATGAAGATGGCTGAAAGCTCCAATCAACCCTAATGATTCACTGGCAACATAATACAAAATTCATTTTCATGAGTAAACAAATTGTTTCCACAAACTGTTGTTGGAACCTTTAAGACCGAAGTTATGAAAATTACACACAACATTATACAATTTGAAATGTCACAGGTTAATTTTATGGTTCAATTATTTTCATTTTTGTACAAATAAAAACTACTTGTTCATACAGAAACACAAATTTAGCGTAAAATAAAGCAAAATGTCAGGCATTCGGCGAAATTTTATTCGCCATTTTGAAATACATAATGTCATATTCAGCCATCCGTATCCGATCGCTTGTGATGTGGATAAAGTGCGCTGGAGTATAATATTACTAACGCAAATTACAACCAAGTACCATCTGGGCGGGTCAGGTACATTGAAAAGGTTTCCTTTAACTTTCATCATTTCTTCTCATCAACCGTCAAATACAAGTTAAGTATAATAGTCACAGCGGGTCTTTGTGTCTCTGAAGTTGGCTCTGCCAACCGTTGCGCAAGAAACTGTTTGTCATCGAGTATACTGCATAGAGTAAGCGAGATAGGATGATGCGACAAACGTAAGCGAGTGAAACAGACAGTTACAAGTATACAATGCTATCTTCACCTTCAACATTGACACAAAAATAGCTACTGCGCAGTGTCTTGCAGCCAATTCAGAGACACAAAGATCCGTTCAAAATAACTGTACACTTGGAGCTGTCAATGTCACTCTGACTTTTGACTTTCGCTATTTTCTTCTTTTTTTGACGCACAGGGCGTTGGCGAGGTTGTAGGCGGGAGTGGAGACGCTTGACGTACGATTTGCACAGTTATTTTAACCGTGTCGTTAGTATCCTCTTGACCTGTTATTATACCTTTGTGATAGGCCGCCACAGAGGTCCGCAAGCCGGTGGAGTATTTATGACACATATATATATACGCTATAAAAGGCAATTGCATAAAGATGAAATGAGAATAGTAATAGGGAGGGGTGTGCTGTTACGCAAATTTATATAATCAGACGAAGTTACAGGTGCACCCGGTAACTAAAAAGATGTATTGAAATCGGTTTTCATGGTATTTGTGTGGTTCTCAGAGCAGAGAAGACCACAGAACCAGTGGCAGAAATTTATGAAAGATAATATGGGTGAAAATCAAATCAAATAATATTTATTCCACTCATATAACAGAAAAAAATACAATGAGAATGTACGGCTAGGAGTTGGTACATATAGGACTTTCTTTACGTATCTATCTATTATCCGAACTAGGCGGCAGCCTGTATCTTGGATTGCAGTTTATATCCTTCTTTAAATAGTAGTCCCTTAGTAGCCTTCCATTATACAATAATCCTATTTGAATGAAATTTCATGTGAAGTTGTGTATGTGTGTGTTGTGTGTGTGCGGGAAGTGTGTTGTGTGTGTGTGGGGCGTGGTGAGTGTGTGGTGTGTGTATTTGAATTAATATGAGCGAAATTATGAATTATTAAAGAAAGTGTTTATGTAGTTTAGGTATCTATTTGGGAATGTTCAAAAGCGCCTCTGTTTCATCGTATTAGAGTCCTTGTTGTATCCTAAATTATTATTTTACAGTGGATCTTATTAAATGGATATATGTTTATAATTGCGTTGACTTTGTCATAGAGGTAAGGACCAAGAAAAATGAAGAATCTCCTGATGAAAGTTGTTTTGGCAGCATATGAGAAATGTTTGAGTTTCTGAAATGACCGCATAGTTTGAAAGAAGATATGATGCGCTGACCAACATATCTCCTAGTTTCTAACCGAGTAAATTGGGTTACAGGCAAGATAATTAAATAATATTGTGTTTATTTAATTATCCAAACTCAATAAAAATAATCATTTACATATAATAATTATAAACAATTAAAATCAACTTGAAAATACTTAAAAACTAATATATACTAAACCTTACTACCTACATATTTAATGATAAGGTAATGATTAAATTTTATTATATATTTATTTTCTATGTGTTTTTTTTTGGGCCCTGTCAGCTAGACTTCGCTACAAATGGAATCATTTGGAGGAAGCTTTTCCGCCTCAGGTGGTCCTTAAACTGAGATAGAGACAGAAAACGTATACGAATATACTAACACACAACACTAACAAATAATGCGAACTAATAATAATCCTTCATAATGCGCACAGCGAATGAATGGAACTCACTACCTGCGTCTGTTTTTCGGAACGCATTCAGCCCGAATCTCTTCAAAGTTAGAGTGAACAGGCTTCTTCTGGGTAAGCTCTCTTCATCGTAGACTCTGTCTCTGTCACCTCTGACCTAGACTAGAGTCAAGAGCAAACCCATCATAAATAAAAAAATATTAAGCTAAGTTTTATAATACTTTTTACTAACACATATGTATTTTAAGCCCATTTTTTTGTCTAACAGTGATACAGTTTTAAACCTTTGTACTTAGTAAGGAATTAATAAAAGCTTTTTTTTAATATATAAAATTGTTTGTATTTTTGCCGTAACAAATTTGTTGTGTTTTAACTTACTTTATTGAAGTGACATAAATACAACATTCAGAATTTTTCTTTAATGGAAACAAAGGTGTAAATTTGTACATACTTAAACACTAAACAAAAGTAAAATATACAAACTTATACTAAACCTAACTACTTACACTATATACAAAAGACAGGTATACTTAGGCGTCGAAGTACTCCTCCACATCGCTGTCATCCGGGAACGTGCCCAGAAGACTGGCAGCATTGCCACGTTGAATGGCAATGCTGATTCTTTGCGCAAAGAAAGAGCCAGCCCTCTGGTCACGCACAGTGTCGATTAGTCGGCGAGAAATCTCCTTAAAAAGAAGACGTGCACTCGGGCCCCATGACCCAAGCGTTTCGACCCCAAACGGCTCAAAACTGTAATTACCAGTTAGGTTACAGTATTTGCGCCGCTTGAGGGCCTCAGCAGCCGCAGCAGCAGCGTCAGCACAGCCCGCCGAACTAGGAACATGAGATGGCGCAAGGGTGTCGACACAGGTTACGTCCCACACCAGAGGCCTACCCACCTTCCATGGCACCAATGTCATGCCATCTGGTCTCTTCCCATCGTCACGTACCAAGCCGTTAGGTTCTAATACAGCTGGTACGCTGGCGGTGATAAGGGCTCGACGAATAATGTCATTGATGCTGGCGTGCCGTGCTATGCGTCCTGCGCTTTTGCAACAAGACAGGCCATGGTGCCCAAGGCTGCCGACAGCTTCACCACATTGGCACCGATGTGGAGCAACACAAGGTGCGCCTAAGCGTAGACAGGTTGCGAGCCGAAACGAAGAGTCATCCATCATAGTGCCTATGGTGGATGACGGGAGCGCTTGAAGCCACAAACCCGACTCCCACTCCCCCACAGCCAGCAGACGCGCACGCTCAGCAGTAGTAGACGATGTATTTATCAGGTTATTCTGTATAATACTGCAGAGCGGCACGTCCCATCGACTCTGGGAGGACAGGTTGTCGGGCAGATCCGTATTTGGACAAGCCATTTTCCAAGCGTTCAACGCATCGGTCAAACACGGTACCTCAAAATCAACCAGTGAGGAAGATAAGATGTTCCTGGTTAATTTGTCAGGACCGTGGACCGAGGAGAGGAAGGCTGGTAAACTTATACTTGAAATTTTGCGGACGCCGAGGCCACCCAAGCGAATGGGAAGCGTGGCTTGTTGCCATGCTCGGTCGTCCAAGGCCACATTAAGGATAGCTGAAAGTGTGTTCTTTATAATTTGGTCTACTTTTTCTAAAAGTTGTGGGTGTTTCCATAAATGAGAGGAGCGGAGGCTATAAGTAAATTTTGGTCCAAAGCAACAATATCGGATAAGAGTGTAGGCCGAATGCATGTTAATTTTGAATAGTCTTTTCGAGACATCGTTAAAATTTTGTATTTTCTGTTCAATGAAATTTGGAAAGGATTCATCAAAAATAGGAGAACCCAGGAGGTGAAAAGAATTTCTCTCAGTAATTTTAATATTAGGGGCGATCGCGTTGAATTTTGCTAAAGTAGTCTGTCGGTCAGTAGTATGGGGAAGGTAAATTTCGCATTTCGAAATGTTAAGTTCTAGCCCAATGGAGCTAAATTTATCATTCAAAAAAGTTAAATCGTTTAAGACTGTATCTACATCACCTCCTAGGGTCCCATCATCTAAATACCATACATTGAATTTAGAATTTAGTTGCCGAATGATTGGGTTTATTGCCAAACTGAAAATGACTGGCCCAAGAGGGTCACCTTGTTGACAACCAACAGCTGATTCCAAAAGGTTTTCCTTGTAGAGTAATTTAGAAGGGTGCCTATAACATTGATATAAAAAACTGTAAATTTTGGGTATGTCTTTTTGAACTTCTGTCAACAAGGTATCCCTGTTTACGGAATTGAAGGCGTTTTTTATGTCAACCTTAAGTATGACCTCACCTTCATTGCTATTGAGGTATGTTGATAAGGCGTGTACCGCAGCCTCACAGCCCCCTTTGGACCCGAAGCCCAGCTGTAGGGGCTGGAATTTGCTGGCTAGAGCTTCGCTGTAAAAAGCACAGCAAATTTTGGCTGCGATACGCCTGTAGGTAGACCCTACGGCAATGGGACGAATGCCGCCATCCTTCTTGCACAGGGCACATAGATTTGCCCCGTACAAAATATCAATGACGGTTTCGTTCACATTGCCGGAGAGCATGAGGTTGATGAGGGCCGTCAGCTCCTTCAAAAGGGACTCACCAGCTTCCCCGGCGCCTGCGCACATTAAATCTTTCAGATGTTGGGGTGTCAGGCCGTCGAGACCGCCGGCGGATCCACTCCGGAAGGAGCCTACGGCCGCACACAGTTGTTGGGCTGTAATTTGTAAAACGTTGTTTTCAGGATCGGGGGGGTCGGGGAAGGTGAGATCATCTGCCGGGGCGGGGTGTTTGCTCTCCAGAGCTGCAAGTGTCTCTGGAGAGCAAGGTGCAACCACATCGCTGCTGAAGATGATCCTAGCCGCACCTCTGATATCACCTTCACCTAGTTTAGAATCCACATGGTGCAATAACCCTCTTTGGGGAAGGTGTGAAGTTAATTTAGGTTCGAAAATTTGGGCCGAAATGTTACAGTTATCTTTGATTTGAGCGGTTAAAGTTTTTTTGGTTGCCAGATTTTTTTGCACATGTAGGATTCTAAACGGGAAGGTAATTGTTACAAAAGTAATTGCTCCCAAGCACTAAGTGAGTTCTCTCGGACGGCGAGGCGGACACAGCGTGCTAGGCTCGATGCCACGGATGGTCTCGCGCCACGAGGAACTCTTTTTAAGACAGGTGTTGTAGTTTTTAATTTTGCAAGCGTTTGCCAAAGGGGTTGTGGGGGTGAATCTGGTGAAACAGTACTGGGTATTGTTGGGCATGATAAAGGCACATTTTGGGATTTGTGTTTCTTACCCAGATGTACCTTCAAACCTCGTTCACCTTTAAAAAACCGTGCTTGGGAACAGTGAGGGCATCTGACTAGGGCATCCAGCGATGTGGCAGGTTGACAAGCGCTTCGAACGGCATCGCTACTGTCGGAATTATTGAGCATGTAAATAAAAACTATAATATAATAATTACAGGAAAAATTAATAAGTCATAAAAACAATAAAATACGCACTTAAACTATATTTACACTGCACCACTTACTTAAAACTAAAACAAACTGTTATAAAATAAACACTATAACACAAAAGTCACTGTCACAATGTGACAACAAAGCGCCAACGGGGCTCTTGGGCGCCCCGCGCACGTAGGTTGGTCTTCCCGGCCAGCAACAAAGTGCTTTAAGCGAAAAATTCTGGTATAAATGTATATATATAATCTGAATCTCGTAAACGGCTCCAACGATTTACATGAAATTTAGTATGCAGGGGGTTTCGGGTGCGATAAAACGATATAGCTAGGTTTCTTTTTCAGAAAGCGTCGTTTTCTCTATATTCACCCGAGCTGAGCTCGGTTGCCCAGGTACTGCGAATTAAGTGGTGGTAGGATATAAGTTTATCTGTAGTGGTAGGCCTTTCTCAAGGAGGAACGATGACCTAATGAAGGATAAGGGAATCCAATCAATCGATTTTATTTTAGATATTAAAAATACGCCAGTTTTTTTGGCACTTTTCCCGTTGACAGTTGCCAGTTTTTTTTTTTAAATACAACCAATTTTACTGATCACTTCTTCCTAGTGCGTCACTCATAGTTTAGTAAAGAAATTCTGACCAATGGAAGTGCTTTATCGTTCTGATTCCATCCCGTCCTTAATTACATATTAAGATTTTTACAAAAGTTCAAATGAAATCAAATGTACCGATTAGGTCTAACATCCAGCTGCACAAATAACTCAATAACCGGGTAACACAATACCCTTTGGCAAGACTTGTCAGGTTCTCTGGCTTCTGACTACCCGTAATGACTTCACAAATTAAATGTTTATTTATATTTGTAGAAACGCCCCAAAAATCTTTCCCCGAGAGCCCGATAACTTTCAAGAAACAATTAGTACAGCCAAAGTTCGTGTGGGTTTAGCAAAAGCAAGTACTATTAAATTTAACATTCAGTGTGACCTCTTAGGTATTTTACTGAGCTCGTAACAATTTTATACAAAAGTAAATTATAAATAAAGCAATCTCGACAGTTAATGACTAACAATAACAATAGACGAGTTCCAAATACGTAAGATCTATTTTGAAATATAACACAAGACAATGCTCTAATCGAAAAACAGCGTGGGCGAATGTTCCAATAGGAAGCTATAAATATTATCGAAACGAATTGTAATAAGTAATTACGTCACGAGGACATTTCTGCTGCTGACATTTCGGATCTTTTATTACGAGTCTGCGATTTTAAATTTGAAGTAATATTAAAAATATAATAATATAATTGTAAACTTTCTCTGTCACTCTAGGGTTTGCTGTAATAGAACTCAGCATTGAGTTAAGCTCGCCTTTGTACATGTACTTTATTACCACATGTATGTGTGTTGTATGTAATGTTTTTTTTTGGTGTACAATAAAACATTAAGAAAATAGTTAGAGTTTTATGTTTTTTTAAGGGAAGGTACCTCCCTCTCTGGAAGAACTGATCCTTACCCTAATTGCGTAATTGAATTCAGCAGAGCAAAGGGTGTTGGACTCTTTCAAAAAGAGTACTTTCAACAATGAAAGCGTCCAAATATTTTTGTCGACACCGATATTCTTTCATGGAGTCATACCCTTTGCCATGCCAAATTCACTTACTCAATAAGGCTGCCGATTGCGATAACTCTTTGACTAATCGAAAGGTAGGTACATAATCGCGTGCCAAAAGCTTTTCCACAGAAACAGTTCCTGTGGACTGTGCCCATGGGACTGCAGTCATGGCGTTAAATAACTAGTCTTAATTAAATTAGCTGTTCATGCAAATTAGGTTTAATCAAATCTGACTCACTGACTGATCACAAACTTTTCCATCTGTTGAAGCCAATCTAAGAGCCCTCAATACCAGTTAGACCTCATGCATGGTTCACGTACATACTACTTTTGTAACGAATCAAACATGATATCAATTATTTCAGATTATGACTGTTGTTTCAGGGCAGCCATAGCTATATGGACCAACCTTTCGGGACTAACATAGTGCCCTACTTATGAAATAATCATGTAGGGAGTTGTGTTCACGAAGAAGTCTTTCGTTTTGTGTCACCGAAATTCTTCGTTAAATCACAATTATAACGATATGGGGATGACCCCGGTCGGCCGCGGTGTTCATATACTACCAATTGAAATAAAATAGAAAATTAGCAAGATAGGGTTGGAGAAGTTCTATGTTATCACAAATACTAAATATAAAAAAATGCAACTGCTTTCAGAGCCGCCCACTTGAATCCGATAGAAAAATATTTCAATATAAAGTTTTTTTTTATTTTCAGGTCTAGCCGTTGCTCAAGTACCTAAATTGCTGCTCCAATAACTATCACACAAAAACCACAGAAAACGTAACGCTATGATCACACAGGATTTTTTTAATAAATACTTTTTAGTGGCCTCGGGCTGACCCGCTTACAATAACCGAAGACAGACGAACGTAGGCGTCACACAGGGCTGATTCAACTGAAAAGAGAATTTATGTTATATTATATCAAGGTGGGATTTAACAGACAAGTTAACATTAAAGTTAATTAAATATTTGATATAACTTGGTTTCTGTTCAAGGCGCCCACGCACATCCCTTTGAGAATATATTAAATGTTACCTAATCTGCTAATCCCATGTAGAATTAGGGTTAAATGGCATCTTTCTACAGATCATGGGACCAATACTTGGACTTGTTTCCTGTAGATATTCAAGTTCTAAGTATTGCTTGCGGTTGAATAAATGTGTCTTTAAACGCCCCCGCAATACCAGGAAAAATCCTTTGTAAAAAGCCACGCTTCAGTATAAAATTTTAATCATTGGCCATTTTATGAAGCCAGCTATTCAAAGAAATAAAACCAATTTTAAAACAACAACAATTTCATATTCTTTATAATCCCAAGTAAGAAGATATATTCCAACGTTATGTGATAATAAAAGACTAAAACAAACTTTGGCCGTATTACCGAGAGATCAGAGAATTTTAGTAAGATAAACATTGTCTTTATTAAGGGATTATTTGCTAAATCGGATCGTACACGCCCAATCAAAAGCTTTAAACCTTCCCCATCACTATGCCATAAAGTAATAGTTCCAAGTAAATCGTCTGCAAAGTTGAGGGCGTTGCTGTAAAGTCGCCCACGTTCAGTGAATCATGTCTTGTGTGTTTGGCTTTCCTAGGACTACGACCAAGCCAAATTTACTGCACGGGCATATTAGAATGACTGTATCCAGCAGATTCCTCGAAAAGATACGCGTGAATAATATTGCAAGTTTGAAACCCGTCAGTTGCACTATCTGACATTTTCAAATACACTTTCTAAGTTAACTTAAAACTAATCTGTGAAAGGAAAAAATATATAACAAATCCAAGACTTATGGTTATTCGGAAATAACCCTTGCAGGCTAATTACCTACGTATCTTTTGCAAAAGAAAAGCGATAGCGATCAAACGCTTTATGTCATAAAAGTCGGAATTACCTGCAGTGTAGGTCCTATACAATCGTTTGCTAATCGCTCGCTGTTTGTCAAATGCACTTATTTTAAAAAAAACCTCCAACATCTCTAAAACTTTTGTATTGAAGAGCAATTATTGCGCAAAAATCGTTATCGTTTTGCTCTTGCAAAAGATACGTAATAAGCCTGCGGGACGCAGGGTAGTGATCAATACTCGTGCCTTCTTTCAATGTAAAAGCAATTTTGCCTTACTTAATATAACGATTTCCAAGCACATCTCTAAAATAAAACATGTGTATCTTTGTAGACATTTTCCTCATAATTTGTAACCCTTTGTGAACATTGAGTATTTTGAAATATTTTGGTACAAAGGCACGATTCATTTGATTGATTAATCAGCAATTGTGAACTGATTATTTTTCAAATTATTTCATCAATCTCCCATCTCCTCATTTTTTGACATCATAATTGATTTTGTCTGTTATAATTTTAAGATATTGTATGTTTAGTGTACTTATAATTACGGTTAATTATGTATTTCACACAATGTAAATCTCCTTTAAAATAAGTTCCATTTAACAACAAAATACTACAATATCAGATTGCATAAATGCATATCTAATGCATAATAACGAGCCAACGCTAAAGCAGGCTCGGTCTCTGCTGGACCTGTGGGGCTGTGACCTAGTTTAGCGACCCGACACAGTTTGCCGACCCATAGGACACCTGGAATCTACCCAGGCACTTCCAGGTCAGCCCACTTACGGCTCGAGCTAAGCAAATATGTATGTGTATAGAAGATTAGTTTTCTACTCCATTATTGCAGTAATTGAATTGGTTTCTTATTTACCCGTGGGAGTTGTATCTTAAATTATATAGACGCGAAATTGTTTGCAGGCAAAAGCTGTAAAAAGTAGTGCTTGGTGCTATAGTGATCTAACACACCTGTCTCGTAATGATATGACATGGTAAAAGATTAAGTCTTGTATTATACGGGCAACAACTATATTGAATCACTATGTATCGCTTAGATACACGAAATAGTGAATTATGGTAAACTAAGTGACTTACCCTCAGTTTCCCAGATCAAAATTTTCGGAGAATTAATGTGACAAATTGTCAAGCACGCGTTATCTGCTGTGATTGGCTGTTGAAAAGTCATTCAACCAATCACAGCAGATAGCGCGTGTTTGACAATTTGTCACATTAATTCTCCGATAATTTTAAGCTGGGAAACTGGGAGTAAATGAATGGTAAAATGGTTATGGTTTTGGTTATGAGTACGTGTTGTCTGACGAGATCTAAAGGCGAATTGTCCCACATTTTGTTTACTTAGCGAATGTGCATACTTGCGTTCAATGCAATTATGCATTTTCGCTATGTGTTCGATTAAAACTCAAACAGAAGCTAATCATTGGCAATACTGCTTCGATTTCGGTGCTTTGACAGATAGGTAGCGCCACTATTTATTTATTTATTTGGTTCACCAACAATTGTATACACTGGTATAAACAAATTAAAAGATGCATAAAATCAGAATAAAGTGTGACAATCACTTACAAGTAAACTCTGCATGCACACAAAACGTTGTCGTAACTTACAACTTGAAAAAAAACCAACCCAAATAAAACTAGGTATTGCAAAAAATTTAATAGGTAACATAGTTGCCACACCCAGCGAGGGAATGCAGGGCTAGGAAACTCAATATTCGGGAAAATACTTATAAAAACTGGCTTTGAATTTGCCTAAAGTGTCAAAATGGAGGTCGATCCGATCACTGCAACCGTTCACAATCCTGCAAAACCTCGCGTAGGGAGAATTAGCACCCATAACCGTTCTTCTCTGCGGAGGGCAGAGTGGCGTTATTGGACTGCGAGGAATTCTTGATGGGGCAAGGAAGTCAACATTACTTAAAATTTGCGGGCAGTCAATTTTATAGGCCATAACTTTGCATCATCGCGTCATTCAGTTATTGCTGAGTGCCATATGGTAAAATCCCGGATAGTTGCCACACTTTTTGAAATTACTTTATATCTCTCAGTACAAAAAGCAAGATTATTTAGTAGTAAAGCGGGTAGGTACTTTAGTTTATTATCTTCAAATCTATGAAAATAATAAACATTATCTTTGGTATTGCCAGAGTATTGGCGGTTTTTGCGGACCTCTATATTTAGGGGCATCTAACCCATGTAGGGGATAATTGCCTTATCCATATAAATAACATTTAGGATAGATGACCCATCGAGAAAGAAGACATATATTCTGCAAAAACTTTGATCGCATCTAGCCGTCCCTTGCAATCGCACAGAGACATGCAACACGGTCTACTTAGTGGTAGTTTCTACAACTACCACTAAGTTGACCGTGTTGCATGTCTCTCGATAGATAAAAAAATAAGAAGTGTTTCATCCGCGAAGCTAGAGTAATTACAATCGAAGCAACTGTACCGCTCTGGGGCAACAGATTATCCTGGTTTCACCATATTTTTTTCAATAAAACACACGGTTCCTGTGGATTAAGATCAGTAGGTTAGTGGAATACAACACTGAAATCATTACATAAATATAATAAAATTTAAATTTGAGAACGTTTTTGTTTCTGAATGAAACCATAACGGCTGAACTAACTCAGGTCAAATTAAGGACTTACAAATGTTGGAGTGTTTGCCCTGAAACTGTTGAAACTTTCCACGCTCACAGAGCCGCGGGCTTCTATAGTTCTGCTACAATTTTAACGAATCAAAATTAATTTTATAGGTTAACATAGGTAAAAGTTTTGAGAATGAAAATATGAGTCTTTTTATTCGATCACAAACCAACAAAAGACCCAAAGGATAAGAGGTTCATTGATTTATTTTATTATATGATCTGAAAATTACGGGCAACAAGCTTCTACCAGCGATATCGTCGGCGTAAATGTTGAAATTTATCCCCAGGGAACTTAATACCAGGATAAAAAAGTACCCAAAGTAATAAAAGAGTAGGTAATTTATTGAGTTAGACCACATTGCAAAATTTGGTTTATAGTGACATAAAACTACGTGCGTTTTCAATTGTCAGAGTGGTCATCTGCAGCCGAACTAGGTGATTGACGCATTAAATGAAAGTATAATTTTTTTTTGTAAAATTTAAATAAAATAGAAATCACAATAATTTAAATAAATAAGATCAAATTATGAACCAAATAATAATAATAAAATTAATACACATTTTTCGCAAAATTTAAATAATAATCAAGATTATAATAGTCCTGATCCAGTAGATAAGCTATTTAGGCGTGTATATTTGTATAATATTAGTATGGATTCTAATACTTCTTCCTGTTCATAACCATTGTTTGACTTCAAACAAAATAACCAGGTTGTTATGGAGAAAACCAGCTACCCAGCAACCAAAATACAACGGCTATCTCTGTAAAAATAGCCAAACCACTGGCAACATTTGACTTCCAGAGCTGTGTATAACATGTCACTGGCGATAGTAAACAAACAGGGTGTTCTACTGTTCAGTGGATGTTTTTCCGCTGAACTTTTCCATTGGCCTCGCATGATTCATTGGTTCAGCGGGCTTGCGTGGAAACAATACCTGGTACTGCCTCGATTAAATAGTCTTCTGGGAATCGTATGAGTTGTTAAGATATAAAGTACCTATATTATTATAATGCTTACTAATGAGGAAAATATTTCGATGAAAGCAAAGGTAAGCTAAGTAATACTGTTTTGTAATAAATTTTGACAGATTAAATAAATTTTTGGAAGGAAATGAGAAGAAATTAGCAACATGTTTGTGAGAACAGCGGCTAAATAATAACAGACGCACGGGTCGTAGTTAAGCAATGCATACCGAGGTCTGTTCATGGACGGTTGACAACTCACTATAAAGACCCTTCTTTGCCTGTTATAACATGTTAAGGGTTCCTTTCCACCAGAAATATGCTATGCTACGATGCTATGGATGCGTTTGATATCCACCAATCATATTCATTGACCCATATATGGCACTGGTGGAATCGGGTTCTACTAAGCGTATTTTATATGGATGAATGCATGCTCTGGATGCGTGCTATGGATGGTCGCTTCTCCCCTCACCATGCCGCCTCCTCACCGCTCCCCATGCCTTCCCTACTGTCGATACATCGCATAGCTCGAGCTCCGCATCTTCCTCGCACAGCTACCTCTAGGCGGCGCATCTTACGAGCCCGCTACATAAGTTTCGTAGCTTAGCTTTCACATCCTGGCAGCGTAGTTGCATAGCACATCTCTGGTGGAAAGGTACCCTTGACTTCTAAATCTGGAACAGTCGTTATAGTAGTCAGAAGCCTGGCAATGCCACAACCAGGTTGCCAAGGGATTTCATGTCAATGGGTTGTGGAAGTAAGTAGGCAGTCCTTTTACTTAAAATATTAGTATTCATCTAACTTCGTCTAACTGATAGGTACTAATAGGTGTCTCAGAAAAACATTCGTAGATGTATAACAAATTACCAAATATATTTATATATACTCCTTAAATTACAAAATCAGAAACTGAAGACATGGGAAAATTACTTTTGGAAAATAACATCGTCCTTCGCGGCTCTGGCAATCTCTTGAAGAATCAAAGCCATCTCTAACATTAATGAAAACGCGCTTCAGAAGTTGAGTAGCACAGACCTCACAACCCCGGATTTTTTCCTCTGGGGTTATTTGAAGAGTCAGGGTGTACAACAGTAATCCATCAACAATATCTAAATTGAAGGAAAACGTTAGACAAGAAATCGACAACATTCCTACTCAACTTGAAGGTGCAAGGTCTGGGCTACTCAACTTCTGAGGCACTCAGTAGAAGTGGACTCACTGATGTAATGCTCGACTCTGCAACGTCTCATGACAGGCAAATGATCCAAGTGAGGGATCAAATTAATGTTATCTTAAACAGATCACCTATCGGGCAATCTGTTCGTTCGGGTTGGGTTCAATGTACCTACATGTGATTGAGTTGGGATGACCTAATTACATTTTCCAGGTCTCCGGACTGTTAGTTATAATGAAGTCTAGCTAGGAAATATGCCTGTATTGAATACCTAGTTGAGTTATAGGCCTCGGGTAAATCCTTGTACAGCCGATCTTTTTTGCAAAATTCGTAAAATTATTATGTCTGAACTAGAGAAAGATAATCTCAGGAAGTAACGATCCGATTAGCATATCTAAGCCAGGTGTCTAAATTTTCGAGATCACTTCGTTCGCTTTTGTATCCTTCTACTTTGCTTCAGAAGCTTTCCCAAAGTTAGTGCTATCTCTATATAAATGGACAAAAATACTTACTTATTTAAAATAGATTTTAATACATTTATAACCTTTATTAGCATTGCTGCATAAGTGTCAGTTTTATAGACCGCTATTTTTTAGAGTTCCGTACCCGAAGGGTTCAAACGGAGCCCTATTGCTGTCACTCACGTGTCCGTTTGTCTGTCCGTCGTCTGTCACATAATTTTGTTCCGAATAACTTTTAACTTCCCATTGATCTATGAACTTGAAATTTGGTGATAATGTTTATAATTTCTTATAATTCTCATAAAAATACCAATATATTAATAAATCAGATTTTTTCTTTGGTACGGTACGATAAACCTAAATGTGCGAAGTCCGACACGCACTTGGCCGGTTTTTATTTAAAAGTAGTATTTTGTCTAGTTTGGTTTTATCGATCATATATACTAGCTGACCCGACAGACGATGTCCTAATTCGTATTAATTAAAAAAAAAACCCTTATAAAAACTTCCAGTTTTCCCCGAATTTTCCAGTCAAGTTTAAATTTTTTTCTGAAATAAATTTAATTTAATTTTGACATAAGAACTATTATGATAATTTTTAACTAATAAAAAGGCGTATCGGTCCAACCATTCTCAAGTGATGTGCTCACAAACGACCAGTATGTATTTATTTGTTTATTTAGATAGATACATAAGTCCAATCAAGCTGAGTATATAATATTTCCTTTGTAAACTGTATGATAGCCTTTTTACAATTACACGCGTGTGGGTGGATTGTACTCTACGCTCAATAAACCTAAGCCGGGCAGAGATAAAAGAGAATATTAATATTTGAATGACGCAAATACCTGCAATTATGTGATGTAAAGTGATACTGCGAGAGATAAGATATCTGAAAAAAAGTTAGAGTATAAATAAAACACATAGGTACCTCATAAAACATAAAAGCTAAATAAATGCAAACAAAATACTCGAAGCCACATTGCTTGCCTTGACTACTTTAACAAACTGAAACTTAATTACACAATATTATTATTACCTATTAATTAAGAATGTTGTAATCGTTAATATTTTCGTAATCAGTCGGCAAATTTCGTCACGTAAACGTGACCGCAGTCACCCCGTAAACAAATTAAAAAACCCGACTCAGTACGTGCAACGTGACTGTTTCCTAACGAAGCCTCAAAAACGACGATTTATGTAAACTTTCAAAGTTTGACAGACTTTTTCGCAACGCCGTAGTTCGGAAGGGGTGTTTTTGACTGGCTTCCAATAAGTACAAGTATGGTAAAGGTAAATTTTCGCAACATATCGACTGTACTACCTCGACTGCAAGGCGCCTGGCGGTCATCGACCCCTTGTTTGTGACGACTTCCGCTCCCAAACCTGACGATGCACTTCGAATGCACCGAATTTCGCCCGATACGACCCCCTCTCCCGACCTACCCCATGGATCCGAGGACCCGCCCGAACTCACAGCGATCCATAATGGTTACGAAACCTCTAGACGTGAATCCATAACCGATTGCTGCACAGTTGCCGATATAGATTCACACAACCTTTGAACTTTCGACATGTCACCTAAAATAGATCTTCCGGAACAGCTAGGATTATTTAGAGTGTGCGTGGGATAAGTACCAAGTGCTTTAAACCTCTGACTACCTACTCTAAACAAAAGCCGGGATAATAATAGAACTGTCGAATCTTAAAATGATAGCAAAGTTTGATTTATTAGAGCTTATGTGTACTCAGTTCCATTTCATAAATCTAATTTTAGTTATGCAAAGATTGAAATATATATTCACCATTTTTAAAACTAAAAAAAACGCTATACTCGAACATAAGCTTGTGTGGTTGCCTGAACATATTGGTAAAATTAAAATACACCTGCCTTACTCTTTGGGGATTAAAGGCGTGATAATATTTTACATAATTTCATTCTCCAGCTTTGGTCCACTCACTACAGTCATCTGGGATTTGAACAAAGTAATACGAGTAGTTAAGTATAAAGGAGTTATATATTCCACGTGTAAGAATTAAATCTACTAAAAAGCTTCCATTTAGTCGTAAATAGTTTTAGCACGTATTTTATGGGCTATTACCAGTTTCCACACTTGTGTTTAACACTTTTAGCAGTCACTATTTCCTGATGATAAAAATGCTTCTACAGCTTTTACAGGAAAGTATAATAATACTCACAACGGATCTTTGAGTCTCTGAAATTGGCTGCAAGACCCTGCGCAGTAGCTATTTTTGTGTCAATCTTGAAGATGAAAATAGCATTGTATAACGGGTCCATATTGGCTCACCTAAAGTTGTTTACCCGAAATTGTTCTTCCTAACGATTTGTAATCCGAATGATCACTCTTCCTAAAAATTTTCATCCTAAAGTTTTCATTCATACTATTTGTAGTGCTACCGGCGATGTTCATAACACTCGTGTTTCCGAAAGTTGTAATTAATAATATCATTAAGTAAATATATTTAAACTCCTACTGTTTTTTATCATAACGCTTTTATCCCTAAACATAATTACCATAATATTTTCACTCATACTCAGAAAGAAACATTTACCAAGTGTAATAAAAAATATATTTGGTTAGAAGATGATATTTATAGTTTTAATTTGAGGGATGATTATTATTTGGGGTATGCTTTACATAGCGTACTGAGTTGTGTCTATTGTTAAGTTCATGTCGGTGTATTATCATTACGAGCATGTTTGTGTTAATGCTTTATTAATATAGAGAAAAATTATTTAAAATCATTTAAAACCAGTCGCGGAGGATTAAAATTAGACGTACATGGATTTACATATGAAAAAAAACCCGAATAACAGTGGATAAACAATATTGGGCGAAGCAACAAGTTTTACCTAAGTACCGTTGTATTTTCGTATGCATTTCCTAAAAACCTATAATTAGGATATTACAAACAGACACATCAAATGTATCTATTTGAATATTAGAATTATTAAGTATTGGCTGGGATTTTTCATCATTAGTTAAGCCATAATATATTTTTTCACTTATAAAGTTACTGATTAGAAATGGATACTTTCTAAGTATCTTTTTTTAAGACTTAAATCTATCATTCCAATTCACACAATGCCAAGAACCCAAATTTTTAACAACATTTTTAAGAGGATTGTGAGCGTTTTTCAATCTGTTTCAGCCTTCTAATGTTGTTAATGTTGGGACCCAGGCCTCCTGTCTGTAAGGGGCTGCCTCCGCGAGCGAGAGAATCGCTGCGATATTATCAATTGCCACGTATAATATCGCCGCGATTCTCTCGCTCGTGGAGACGGCCCCTAAGAAAGTGTATAGAAAAACGTGGCACGAACGACAGTATCGCCGCGATTCTCTCGCTCGCGGAGGCAGCCCATAAGAGAGACTGGGCGAGTAGGCGAATGTCACATGTCGTCGAATTCTTGGTTACGAGTATATGACATGCCGGTTTCCTCGCGATATTTTCTTTACCCGTTTTTCAATCACCGTTACATTTTTTTTATTTGTGAGTAGGCCCAGGTTAAAGTAAATCAAGCGTTTATAAACGTTAATTAGGTGGTCAATATTATACCAATATAAGTAGTTTAATGAAAGGGTAAGAATGTTTGAGCGCGGTCGTGTCGGACGATGCAATGTCGAGCCGAGACGTTGCTGTGCTCCATGACCGCGCGCCGCCGCCGTGCCGCGTCGCTCGTTGACCATGCCGTAGTGTGTTCGTTGGTTTTGGATGTGTCTGCGTGAACATATTCCCGGGCCAGCAATGGATGATGAGTCGAACAGTCCAGCCAAGTTGAATGATTGGTTGATGAATAAATGATAAATGATTTTATTTCTGTAAGTTGGTTTGTACAAACGCTTTTACATGTCTAACATATATTTTTTTTTAAACTAGATGAGGTCGGCGTTTCCTATCTGACTACTCTGAGAAGAAAGGCCGAAACAAACTCAGAGGTCACAGTCTCTTTTAAAGTCCTGACAAAATCTTGGTTCGATCATGTGAAGACCATGTACACTGATGTCTGAAATGGTCTTTTGAGGAAAGAACCAGCCAGATTGAGTGGACCTGTCCAGTCAGTGCACGCATTTGTCAATAACCGAGCAGCTCAACTCAGAATTTAAGGAGCTCAACGATTCGACGAACAATACCAAAGAAAGGACATTCGGGTAGGCCGCATAAACTACTCAAACTGCCAGACCATGATTAAAAACTAAGATAAATTAAAAAACAAAATAATGATCCACATAGTCTAATAAGCAACAAAAAGTATAAGTGTAAGGTTAAAATTTCGATTATATGCCGTTGATTTTTGGCGCGGATAGGGTAGAGGAGGGATGGGGGGAGGTTTGGCTACCCCTCAGTACCACACCAACCACTCGGAGCCCTATAGTTATGGAGATATCCATGGTTAAAGTTTTCAGGTTAGAATAAAAAATTCCATAAATTTCCATCGATTTAAGGGGCGCGAAAGGGGGAAAGGGAAAGGAGGGTAGAGGGGCTACCTCAATGTACCATCCCAACCCCACGGAACCCGATGGTTATGGAAGATTTAAGCAACTAAGTCGACGGAGCCCCGCTGCGCGGCGCTCCTATTTCTGTCTGCAGGGTCTAAAGTAACCTAACATGAAGGAGATGACGGGAGCTGCGTTCGCTCGCTTTGCTCGCTCACTTCAGCTTCCGTCATCTCCTTCGAACCTAACCTATCCGTGTCGGGGTGCCCTAAGTTCCCGAGCTCGCTTCGCTCGCTCTTGGACTTTTTCTCACTTTTTTACCTCACGAAAAACATACAAAAAAACATAACATTGCCGAGTCTTGAAAATTTTTATAAAGCTTTCTATTTATGAGTACTACCTACAAAAATAAAATGAACTTCCAAATCAACGGCAAATATGATAGAATTAAATATATATTTAATTTTAAAGCAAAATACACCAATTAAAGTGATTATTTGAAAGCTATAGCCGCTATTATTAAACTAATTTAATTGGAATGTGTATATAAAAACATGTATTTATTTGAATACTTGTACCATGGTACCTGTTATTCTTATATGTTATACATGTTAAGTGAAAATAAAGTTACGCAAAATTAATGTATATAATACTGATTATTATGAATAAAAACAAATCTAAACAAAAAAGATATGACTTTGAATAATAGTGTAAAAGATAGTTATGTTGAGAAAATATAGGAAAACAAATAAAAGTATAATAAATGTTTATTGCTACTGACATTATGAAGTTGAATACTTCTGAATTATGACATTAGAGACAGAGTAGTTAGGAATTGTGATTGTTAGGATGAAAAATGTTAGGAAGAACATTTTCGGATTTCCAATTATCGGAGTTGAAAATTTAGGTGAACTTTGGCGCACCCTTGTATAACTGGCTCTTTCACTCGCTTACGTTTGTCGCATAGTTCTATCTCGCTTACTCTATGCAGTATACTCGGTGACAAACTGTTTCTTGCGCAATGTTTTACAGAGTCAACTTCAGACACACAAAGATCCGCTGTAACTACTATATTAACATACTCTTAGAACAGAAGTGCAATAAAAATTCTGATTAATAAATAGTAAGTAGTTGCCACAAACATAAATGCCTTGCGAGACAATACTCATACATATTTGATAGACTATATGTACTTATTGGGATAAGTTCCACACAAATACCTTCACAGTTATTTTTTTCAGTCTACACGAATTAATATTGGTACAAATTAACACCCTTGTGTTTTATAAAAATCTCGATGGTGTTTCGTAATTGATTAAAAGTTTTTTTTTTTTTTTTTTATATATATGCTGACCATCGCGGCTTTGCTCCCGTCAACTGGCTATCTACCTACCTACCACCTACCTGTCTACCTACCTACCTACCTTACCTACCTACACACCTACCTTACCCATCTACCAACCTACTCACCTGCCCTACCGATCAACCTACCTATCCTACCATATCCTACATACCTACCTACCCTACCTTACCCTACCCTACATACCTTCCCTATCCTACATACCCTATCCTACCTACCTACCAATTTGTTAAACTATTTATTTGAATAAGAATTAATACTATAATACGAATGTAACCAACTTTTCAACTTTTGTTTCTACCGGCGATCTAATTAAATTTTAGAACACAAAAGCTGCTATTGTGACTTAACTATGATAGTGAGATATATTCTCGGGCAGTCTTTTTTGTAGGTACTAATGAGTACTTTAATCATGTAGTACATAAGTTTTATGTATCATCAATAGTTTTCTCAGCGCACGCCAAATAATGAGTTTTATAGGCAAAATTTTGCTACTTTGGGTTACATTATTGCATTTTTTTTAATATATTTCAAATTATAGCCTATGTTACTCGGGAATAATTTAGCTTTCCATAGGTGAAACTGTTTTTTTTTAATACGGGCCCAATTCCCGTAGTTCCGGAGCCTATTCGGTACAAACAAATAAACAAAAAAATCCTTCCTCTTTATAATATAGGTATAGATTTGAATTAAACATCTACCAAGCAATAATTGCTAAATACCGTCTAGATATTTATAAATAAGCCCATAGTTGTCAATGATATATATATATAGTTAATGATATATATATGCAAAGTCATAATGATAGTCTATAATCTGAAATACACTAAAACGGTATGAACGTACTTGGTATTCAATAGGAGGCAACGTACCCTTAACTTTTGGCTGAATTGTCTTCCATGACGTAGGTTGAAGACCGTTAACTACGTCCTACGCGCTTTTTCTTTTATCCACTCAAAATTAAGTTTTGTCTCGAATTTTCACGAAAACAATTTCTCGGAAATATCCTGTAGGTGATTGTACAAGGTTCTAACAATATGCCAGTTCAGGTGATTCGTTAACCTTTGCGGCATTTCTTCTCGTAACACCAATTATTTTCCGACCGCAAAAAACCTAATCTGTTCCAAAAATACGTACGAATATTTATTATACCTGTCAGTTAGAATGTTTCTCTCAATCAAAAGTACTTTGCCATCAAAGATTTTCTTATGTGGGTCTCGTTATAGGTAGTAGCTTTGTAATGTATTTTTAGAGCAGATCATATTTTCTAAGACCCACTCGCCTTTGAAGTAACGTCAAATTGATGAAGACTCAATAATACAGCTGAAGAAAAAGTATTTTATTAAATTGGACGTTATTTTCTCCTTCTTGAATATTCATGTTTATAGAACGACTTTCTTTAATGAATCTTGAAATGTTAATCGCGCGTGCTGGCAACGTTGCTTATAAAACTATTCCATCTGTATTTTAATTCACAACTACGAAATGAATATGAATATTACTGAATTCAGGTATAAAATAATGCAAAACTTACGATTTCATGTTTTTATTTATTCAGAAAGGGTCTTTTATCATCTGCTTTAAATAGTACATTATTTTCATAAGCTTTTAGATTTACGAACTATTAATATTAATTGGTAATGAAAGAGAGTTAAATATCTTGAAAAGTTGGTTGTTTTTTTGTTTTAAAACGCATATACTCGTAAAGCATTTGTATGCATGCCACATCCTTCTTCGACAAATCTTTCACGGTTCAAGCAGCTCGTTTGTGGAATGTATTGCGCATTGAGGTAAGGCGTGCGCAAACATTACCTGCATTTAAAAAAATGGTGAAGGAGCATTTCCTTTCTCTGTAACTATTCTTCTCCTTTCTCTGTTCTATTTCTGATATTTATTAGTATATTATTTTATTTGTATCTATGTATTTTATGTAATATCTAAGTAATATTGCTTCAGATAGTTTTTGTACACTGACAGCCCTATGTCTATCTCCTCTCGTTCAGTCCATCCAAAGGTTGTCTGTAAGAGATTGCCCTGTGCGATAAGACCACCCATTGTACACTTATCTTTATAAATGTCTTGTCCTTTAATAATTTATGTGGTGTACAATAAAGTAAATAATAAATAAAGCCATAATAGAAGGGATATTTCATACGAAAGTACTAATTATTCCATGCTAAAGACACGTGCTAATGTAATCTTTGTACATGTACAATCATACGTAATTCAAGGAGATGACAGAAAGCTCCCGTCACAGATCGAATATTCGTCTTTTCTTCTCAGCTTTCTAAGACAAAAACCACACGAATCTCTGAAATTCTAAATCAGAACACTGTTTAAGGATATTTGACATCGATATTATTTAGAATTTTTCCTCCTTGCTTTGCCCTAATTTATTGGTACAATCTAAACGTATACGCTATTTGGTTAATTTTCAAATTCGAAATCATTTATTTGCAAATACATACATAAGTACTATAAATAAAACTAGTAATTTTGTAAAATAATGTGCCGACTAACTGACTAGACTGACAAATCTAATGAGAATGAGGTCTACTGAGAAGGACTTACAAATGTACACTAAAGTATTAAGTATGGAAGTCGGTAAGATCAAACCAGCTGGAAGGTACTTGCGTAGATTCAAGCAGACGAAGTCACAGGTAAAACATAGTAATATCATAAAGTATAGTATTTACTCCGCGTACACACGCAGACAAAGTTGACGCAGCCTTCACATACAGTCGACAGCACCTAGGTGGTAACACTTTGACTTTGAGCTGGCCTAGCGTAGTACGTAGTTTCAGTTGTTCAAGAGACCAACTTTTACTGGTTAACTCTGACATGTGGCTTAATGTACAGTCGTGAAGTTGTGAAGCATCTTCCCCATGACGCAGAGCAGTCATTAATTCCTACACGAGTTTTATACTGAACTACACTTATGGCGGAGTACGGCTATTACTGAAGGTTCTTGGGGTTAATTGCCTTGACTGCGTCATACATATGAATGCTATGAAGCACCGGAGAAGCTGAATGAAGATTCCTGTATGAATGGAGACTAATAAACAAATAAAGAGACTTGTCTGAAAAGGTTTAAGGTTCGTAAAATTGTAAAGTTTCAAATGTTATGTAGAGTCCTCACTATCTCGACAAAACTAATTCAGTAACATTCCTAGAAACCAGTTAAGAATTCTGTTTCAAAGCACTCTGTTGTAAAACTAAGAATATCAAGAAGGCCTGAAGTACTTTATGTTATCTTAAACATTCTGAACCCGTCCTTACAGATCCTATTCTAAATTTAACTCGCAGCCTGAATATAGGTGCTAGGTATGTCTGCAACTACGTGCGTTCGGCATCATCTACGTATAGATGAATGTCGTAGGTCCCGCGGCGCGGCAGGCAAATATCACCCTTCTAGGACACTTAGCACCTTGTCATATGCATCGATATTTCTGAACTGTAATTAAACGTTATGAAGTAACCACTCGTCAAGCCTACAACAGTTTTCTAGGAGTAAAAACAGTGTCATAGCAAGATGAATAATCTGTGGGCGCGATCGATAGCAGAATGCCGCGGGTTGAGGGTAGATGGAGGGGGTCGAGTCGCAGGGCTGGCGTGGGGTCGGGGGAGGCCGGGGGCGCCCGGGGATGTCAGGGGGTGCTCGGGGAAGAGCAGTTTCATTGAGAACGTGTGGGCGAAGCGCGTGGGCGACCTGCTTATAAAGCCCCGGCCCTCCCCTCCTACTTGTAGTCGTGTTCCGATCGCGCCTTGACTAACAACTAACAGTGAATTATGTGCAACATGCGGCTTTCGAGCTTGAGGTGAGCTATCCTTTTAATATTGTTTCATGACCAGTGCATAAATTCAGGAATCTTAATGTAGCAAATATTTTAGATTTTAGTGATTTTTTATAAAAAAAAATAATCTGTAAAATGAAAAACAGTAATTATTTGCTATTGTTCCCAAGTATATTTTAGATTTTTTGAAGTGTTTACTTTACGGTAATTATTTTGTTTTAGGCTATTATCAGTCTTACTTGGCTACTTAGTAGCTCAAGCAAAGGCTTACCCTATGCAGGGATGGCCTATGTACCCGCAGACCTCTAGGGAGTACCCAGATGACGAATATTACTATGCCCCGAAAGTGCAATACTTTTACGATGCCCCAGCGGCAGCGATCAGTGTCCCCGAAATGCACGCTCAAGTGCCATATCCCTACTTTTATGACCCCTATGGCCACTTCATCGCCAATGAAGCGCCAAAGAGACAAGAAGAGAGACTAGCCGCGCTGCCTATCGGGCAAGAGACTTGGTTCGAGAGCGACACCACGCCCCGCTGGCAGGCCAACGATGTCGATGACGTCAGTGCAGCCTTCCTCGATAATTTGATCCTTACGCAAATGGCACAAGACGCTCAGAGGCGGCGCGAAAATGCCCGCGCAGCCTTCCCGCCTGTTGATTACGAGGAGGAGCATGACACCGAGGACGAGGATGTGCGAGAGCTGAAGGCCTTAGCCGGACAGCCTCTGTACCATGTGCCCAAGACCGTGCCCAGGATCGAAGACGACGACTATGCTTCAGACGACGGGTTCATCAACTGGAACGGAAACAAGAGAAGTGTGACTACTGCTGCCCCAGAAATCTCTACTGAAACACCTAAGGCTGGCGATAAGGAAGTTGTGATGCCGCGACCTGCGAACAATCCATTCCACCGACACCAGAACACTCAGAACAAGAGGAGCAATGCCTTCTACGATACTATCGTGCAGTACTTCGCCGACAAGAAGACGAAACAGAACTCACAAGTAAGTAGTCTTAATCAATTTAACATTTCTGTACTCTTTTCACAAACTAAAAATTTCAATATAAACAGTTATTACCCTTGGCTTCATAAAAAATAAGTAGCCGAAAATAAATATAAATGTTTCATTGTTTGGGAACGCACTTAGAATGTGGAAGCTCCGAAGTCTAAAAATAGCATGGCCGGGCCGGGGGTGGTGGAGTGGAGTGGCGGCCTAGCGGGTGACACAGTGGGCCCCGAGGCCGGGTCAATCGGTGCCGCGGAGCAGCACGAGTACTGACTCCACCGCGCACCTCTCTATAAGTGACGCAGCTGAAAAATGTTTCAGCTTATTAATGAACATACATTCCCAAATTAACATTACGTAACCTTGTCAACAGGATCCAGCAAAAGGACGAAGAATCGAAAAACGTTTCATCGCAGACGACGCTGATCTTGTTGGGGAACTTCGAGGCCTCAAACACCGCATTGCCACTTAAACAAACACTCCTGAATTATCGCCAACAAATATGAGACTGAGTAATAAGTAGACTTAATAGTTACGCAGCGGCGACATCGTGGAACGTTCGCGTTAGGGGCAAACAAAATAACAAAAAAAAATAAGATTTGTCACGCGTATAATGTATCCATTTCATAAAGTTTTGTCGTCCACTTCGATTAATAAGTAATTTTGTGTCAATGATTATAATACAAAAAAAAAGTTTAGAAGATCCTTTTCTATCTCTATGAACACTTCTTCCGATACAGAACTAGTGGTAGTTACGTTAAGCGTGAGTACGGGTGTAAATGATGGTACAAAATGTGACTATAATCTCCATTTAGAACAAATGAGTCGTTGACTGATAATGCATGATAGTATATTAATAAAAGTTGCTCCTTCATATGGCAGCTATTATGTCGCACGATGAGTGCAATTTGTAAATAGGTATGAGTAGGTACTGATCGTCTAAGACTTATAATTATTTAGATAGAAGTCAATACATCAAAAAATCTTAAGAATAAGAAACTTTTCAATACTATTTTTCAGTTTTGTATAAAACAACTGCAGAGGATTATCTGACTCCTCCTTCGATTGCAAGCTATGACATAAACATGTCGAAGGATTTTTCTAAACGAATTATTCGTATTATTATGTATTTACTGTGTTTTTTCATTCGTTAATTAATAAATTCACTGTATTTACATTTCATTTTATAATTTTGTTCATAACATGCGTTATTGGCCTATCTGGTAAACATTGTATTTTCTCTCGGGTGCTAACTCATTATTATTTTAAGTTAAACTTACTAACGGTCTATGCAGACAATACCACAAAACTAACTTTTTGCAAAGCAAAAACGTACACATACTTAGTATATTATGATATATGAATATCTCTATTTATCTGTAAGGGTTAAGATTCTCTCGGGAAGCAGAGGATGACGTGATATTTTAGCTTTACTGCTTCTTATCTAAAGTTATTTAATATGCATCTGGTCTATGAGACCGACAAAAACACAAAAAAAATGATAATCTTTGTTTACCCCTTTTTCATTTGCTATTTTGACATGAAATGGCCTATGTTCATCAAAAAAACATTTTTGTACCCACATTTTCTAACATTCCTACTTTGACCTAATTAAGAAATCACCATTGATAAGGTTTGATAAGTAATTGTATCTTTAAAAAGTACATATCTGTTTAAAGTAACGTCAAATTACTTTCCTATGTTGAACTACACGATCCTTGAAATTAGTTATAATGTTACATAATAATGACCTGTAAAGTTACTAATTGATGTTAAACATTAAAATTTAAATAAATTGTAAAATACAGTAATTAGGGTTCTGTACACACTTTTGTTTAATCTCAGCTATTTCTTTTATATCTGCAAACTCCTAATAGTTGAAGCCTGTTAAGAAGTAGATAAAATTTATTTTGTATAGTAACTTGTCCAAGCAGGTGTTTAGATGCCGGTTTGCAAAGTATTGCTCAGAATATTGTCTATCTGTAGATACATAAATTGCTATCTGTGTATTTGTATTTTGTATAGGCATTACTGTATTTTAATAGATAGGTATTTTTTTAATTATGGCCTACTTGTAACTGAGAAGAAACTATGGATACAAATCCGGACCTTAGCGAGCTATGAAATTGTATCAATATAAACGAAAATAATAATAAAATCATTACGTAAATTGTACGAGCATCTTTTACTGAATTTTATTTTATTGATAGTAACCCTCCTGACCTTCCAGCTTAAAAAATCTCACCCAGTTTCCCGCTCTATCCCTGACCTTAATGTATTAAGACAAACTATACAAAGAGCCCAGCTACACAACCCATGGACGTACCTATCTTGATGATGAAGCTAGACTTACAGTCACACAATTCCTGACTACTTATACCAGTCTCATTTCCAATCATCTAACTGACATCTCTGAAGTCTACACTCAACCACCTAACTCAATTAGCACCTCGAGAGAGCACTCGTCTCGGGGATTAATTAACCAGCATTGAAGAAATACGAATGGTGCTCGAGTGGTCTCCAGCTAACTACGAGTATGCACGAGGTATCGCGGCTCTTTTAAAATGTGAAGTTGTTAACGCCACTTTAAGAGTCTCTGGTGAAGGAGCTTTAGGGAAAGACGTGACCATATGAGATGTAGGAAGTCATACTTTTTGGACGCCATTTACGACCACAAGAAGAGAACCTTGAGGCATACAACGAGATGACGTAAGACGTCTTACTATACGTATTACCATTATACTTGTAAACCTACAAAATTCAATTCCACTCACCTATTTCTGTTTTAAAATGCAAAACAGCTCTCGAAACATAAGTCAAAGTCAAAGATTTATTTGCAGATAAATATGGTTACAAAAGATCTTACAATGGTAGTATAATAGTAGCTTAACATATTTAATCATAGCATAATGACATGCAAATTTTTTGTAAGTATACAATTAGGTCATTTAAATTTAAATTGAAGGAATTCTTTTAAAGTATAGAAGGAATTCTCTATTAACCACCTGCGCAAAGCCCTTCTGAAGCGGACCATTGGAAGTTCTTTAATTTCGTTAGGAATCTTGTTGTAGATCTCAATACACATAGGATAGCAACTTCGCCTATATAGCTCCGTTTTCATTCTAGGAGTAATTAATCTGTTAGGATATCTAGTCCTGAATTTACATTTTTCTCCCAGTTTTCAAACATCTCCGGGTGAGATTTTGTAAATTTACATATTTCTTCAATATAAATACCAGTCAATGTAAGTATTCTCAGTTTCTTAAACAGTGGTTTACAGGATGTAAGTCGGTCTACATTACAAATCGCACGTATACACCTCTTTTGCGCGATGAAAGGAATCATCTGGAATCTACCTCTCCAAACAAAGATAAGACAAGCATGGTTGATGGGCAAGTAAATCTTTAAAACAACACGATCAAAGGAAACCTCCACATTGTTTCTAAGAAAGGTGAAATCAGATACGCCAGCAACCCCGACCAAGATAAACTCATAGAAACTTCTAGTAACTGTAGGTACTTTCAGCATATACAAATATCGGTTCAGGTAGCGGATACCTTTGACTTAAAATTATTATGAAATTAATAATAGCACAGCAGAACGCCTAATAAAGTATGCCCAAAATCAAAATCAAAATTTATTTATTCAATTAGGCCATTAAGCGGCACTTTCGAAAGTCAAAAAAAAAAAAAATTGAATCTAATACTAACCTCCAGTTTCCCAGCCCAAAATCATCGGCGAATCAATGCGACAAACTGCCAAGCAAGCGCCATCCGCTGCGATTGGCTGTTTGGCCCAGTTTCTAAGCAAAATCGTATTATTTTTCTTCTTAGATAAATACATATAACGGGATAAAATAGGTTAATACAGCAAACCTACGCGTTGTACCTTTGACCTTTTTACCAGAACGCCCACCAGCGTCCTTTATTTTCATACTGCGGAATTTCTCGGCTAAATTGAATAATTAACGAACGTGAGGCCAAAAGCTTCTCCCTCTCTTGTTCTAGGAAAGAGCTTCACGGTTTTATAAAGCAATTAACAGTCAGATAAGCCTTTTTTACCCGACTGCCAAAAGAGGGTAACGTGTTTATCAGTCTACGTATATAGCACCATATTGTGAGAGCCATTTTTTTTCTTCCTGACCCATCGTTTGGGGTATCAAAGGGCTTTAAGAGGTGATTTCAAAAATATGTAACACATATTTGTTTAAATGTACACAATTCGAAACAAAAATTGTTAACTGAAAAGTAATAAATAAAAAAGCAGTTTTTTGATTTTTCGAATCAACTTCTTTTTTTTTATTGTTCACACAAAGGCCCAAATGAAAATACGAGGGCGTCTAAACCTCATGATGACTGCAGCTCTACACATTTTGAAAGAAAAAAAAAAAATATCTTGAAATCCATATTAGAGTTACACTCAAAAAGCTACATATTAAAAAAAACTGATATCTTTACCCACTTTTTCGTATATATTTGGTTCTTAAGGCAATTCTCGTGCCTACAATCTTTTACAATGTCTGAATATTTTATGAAAGGCCCACGAGATGCTCAAGGATAGGATTGTTGTCTAATTAAAACCAACAATCCTTCATAGCTTTTACAATTACCGACAAAATTAAGCAGGAACAGACAAAGTGCGCGTGGATCTTAACAAAGGATTGTCTATTTCATTTTAAGGGTTCCGTACGCGAAGGATCCAAACGGAGCCCTATTGTTCATCGTGCACTCACGTGTCCGTCTGTCTGTCTTTCCGTTTGTGTGACTGTCGTCTGTCACACAGGTTTTACAGACAAACGGTTGGAGCTACAGTCTTCAAATTTTCACAGTATAAGCATCTTATTGACGCAAAGCCATACAAATTGCCAAAAATATTTTAAACGTTTTTAAGGCAGGCTACCATATAGCTGAAGGGGGGCGGGGGAACCTTCTTTAGAACTCGTTGAGTAGATAAATGCTGCATTTTTTATTTAAAAAAGTATTGGAAAACAAAGGAATAAGAAGCCAGATTTTTTACAAGATTTTAATTCGAAGAATTTTTTTACTTCCTATTGAACTTCAAATTTGGTGAGGTTGTTTATTATTACGTATATTTTACTAAAAAAACAATATACCAGTTGAATTGAGAACCTCCTCCCAAAACGAGTTTGGTTAAAATACCAATACATATTCATATTCATTATAACATTTTTCTTTATAATTTCCTATTTTTCTTTTAAATCCAACTTGTTTTTGCGGTTTGGTACGGAACCCTAAATATGCGAAGTCTAACACGAACTTGGCCGTTTTTTAAGTGTATGTTGTAATGAAGATTAGAAGATATTTTTTAAAGAGAAATGAACATACATACATAAACTTACGCCTTTTTCCCATGGGCGTAGGGAGAAACTACAGAACGCCACGATCCTTACATACTTCTTTTGTTTCACACACATTCATACACACACGCTGTTTATGGGTACTGCGCACTTGGCCTTTCTGAAGAACATCATCTATAAGGTCTATGTATGTCTTTCTAGGGCGTCCCCTCCCGGCGTTTCCATTCACGTCTGCCTTGTAAATACCTTTCGTTAGTCGCCTTTCATTCATCCTCTCAACATGGCCAAACCATCTTAACATACTCTTTTCAGTTTTAGTCATTACATCTTCTTTTAAACCACAACGTTCTTTTAAACCTCATTTCTCAATCTATCGTTTAAAGTTACACAACACATACTCCGCAAGGAGCGCATTTCTACTGCATTAAACCTACTTTCATGTCTGCACCAGCACGCTGTTGTGAACGGCGAGTCGAGCTTCCGGAGATATCGACTAGCAGGTCTCAACCGCATGTATAGCACCATTCACTTTATTCCCTGCATTCACTCTCCTTTCCACATCCTCTTTAATCTTTCCATCCCTTGTGAACATACTTCCCAGATATACAAACTCGTTCACTTGCTCCACACTCTTATCATTTATTTTCACTTCACACTCCGATACATCGTCTTCTCTTTCAAACACCATTATATAGTCTTGTTCACATTTATACTCATCCCTTTTAACTTAAAAGCTTCATTCATCACAGTCACCATGTCTTGCAACTGTTCTGCTGACGATGCAAGTAGAACTTGATCATCTGCATAGAGAAGGCATTGACAGGCAACTCATTCATCCTCAATCCGCACTCATGCTCTTTCAAACTATCAGACAACTGTCCATGTACAAGTTGAAAATGAACTGGTAGGTATACTTACTATATTCTTCTTCGTCGTATCGAAGACTCCAATTTAAAAAATAAATATGTTTTACCCAGAATTTTGTGTATATTACCACTAAACTATTTATTCCATTACCAACCTTCATAGCGTCAATTACATTGAAAACAATTAATCGTTTTCGGCGATGATTTAAAGCTTTACGCTCTGCTTATTTACATATTTTAGGGACTAAATTAGCAGAGCCAAACAAAGGATGTATTAACATACAGTTATTAATATATAACAAAATACAAGTAAAAAAAATCTTTCCGTAACATGCTACGCCAACGTAGCACACCGCATCCACGCCGTAGCCGTCAAATGAAGGGCGGTTACGGCGTAGCACTCGTAGCAATACGGATTTTCCTGGCCAGAAAAATAATAATTCTATTTAGTCCGTCAGTGAGATTATCAATTATTGGACACTTATTTTTTGCTTTGTCAAATAAATAAAAATTTACAAAAATAAAGCGCATTAAAGTTTAGGAGTGGAGGCTTGTGACGTCACAATCTCAGTATATTTGTACTAACGGCGTGACGTCACACGATATTTCAACGCATCTTACCGTCGTCACTTTATTTTTAACCGACTTCGCAAAAAGGAGGAGGTTATCAATTTGACTGCATTTTTGTTTTATGTGTCAAAATAAAAATACGTGTCCAATATTTTTAATATGTAAAGAAAGAAAGAAAAATATTTATTTGTGACCCGCACAGGAGACACGAGAAAATAAGCATACACTTAAACAATAATAAAATAAAAACCCTGTGCGAGACCAAAAAGGCTCCTATCTCAGCATGTGCAGCGATATCCAAAAAAAGTAATAACGCTGCGCTGATATTCTGATAGGGCCTGTACCTATCTCCGTCAGGTAATCTACCTGACAGACGGACCTGATAGGTACCTACATATTATCACAAAGTTAGTAAGCGGCGGCGCGCCGTTCTATTTTGTGGTATTATCGACATTAAGAACTTTTTTAGGGTTCCATAATAAAATAAATATTTAAGTGGGCTCCCACACAACAAACGTGTTTTTATTGCCGTTTTTTTGCGATAATGGTACGGATCCCTTCGAGTCCAACTCGCATTTGGCCGGTTTTTTATTGTCACTGACTCTTGCGCAGTGCTGCCAACATCATTTACAAGGCATAGACATTATATTGTCATACTATTGAAAAATAAACTTATCTATTTTAAAACAAACAAATAGAAAGAAAGATTTTCGGTAAAATTTGAGTGGTCAAACTTGAGTTTTTGTGAAATTAACTGGTTATCATCGATTCGATGTTTTATGAAAAAACATCGAGTCTATCGATAACTTTTCAAAACATCGAATCGATTCGATGTATCGTATTGTAAACATCGATGTTTTCGATCCATCGATGTATATCGAATATCCCTAGCTATAGGACAAACGTGATTTTTGCCGTTTTTGCGATATTGGTAAGGAACCCTACATGCGCGAGTCCGACTCGCACTTAGCCATATACGACACGAAATGTAATTTTTACCTGAACTATTTGATTATACTACCTAAAATATCTTCAGAAGGTAATAATTTGCTAGCACGTTAAATTCCGCGCTCAATGCTCAGATTTCGGTTCCCGGCAAATAAATTATTCAACTCCCTTGAGGAACTTAGGTATCAAGAGTTTCGTAATATCTAATGAACGTATTCGAACATAGAAAGTTTCACTTTGCGTAGATACCTAACTGATTCAAACCTCCCTAAATTAATCAGTTAGCTCGAGGAGCTCGTGGCGAAATAATAACAGCCGCACTGGTCGATCATCATGGTTAAGCAACGCTTGACGAGGACGGTCCGTGGATGGGTGAGCTTTTTAACATACTGAGTTTCCTCTGTGCCTCGGAAAGTAAGTTAAGCCGTTGGTCCTGGCTGTCATTTGAAGATCTTAGACAGTCGTAACGGGTAGTCAGAAGCTTGAGATCTAACACCAGTCTTGCCAAGGGGTACGGTGTTACCCAGTTACTGGGTTGTGGAGGTCAGATAGGCAGTCGCCAGTCCATGAAAAACACTGGTACTCAGCTGAATCCGGTAAGACTGGCAGCCGACCCCAATATAGTTGGGAAAAGGCTAGGCAGATCGATTTCTTACGAACTTAGTGGAAATTATTCAATTTAAGATTCAAATAATCTAACTAGCCAGGATATAATATCCTCCTAGGCTACCCAAATCTGAATCTATTTGAGGTCGTTTCAACGTTTTGTGTTCTTCCTTCATCTGTATTAGTGATAATCTCAGTAACTGAAACATCCCCTATCTATACTATCCCTATCAAAGTAAAGGAAGACCAAAGAAACTAATCCCTTTGATCTTCTTTTGTCTACTCTTAGCTTACTTGAGCATTTGTTGAGGATATCAGTCCGACCGTAACATTATAATGTTACGGACTGATATCCTCAACAAATGTGCCTCGATACTCCGCATGACACGTCACATCAACTTAACAAATTTCTCCAATTCTCCTACTCAAATAAATTTGTTGTTCTTTGCTCGATTTATTCATAAAAAGTACAACTTTGTAGACTAATGCAGGAAATCTTAAGTAATTTAATGATAGGTACCGCAGAATGCATATCGACATTTTTACACTCCTTCATTGCAGATATTCTATTGAATGAATCATACTGAAATAGAAGTTATTCGGTTGACATGTGCAAAAAAGGCCAGGAATCATGAGAATGCTTGAGCGAGCGTAAAGAAGTCGATTATTGCAGCAAAGCAGAAGAACTTGCACTTGAGTACGTATAAAGAACGTACTCAAGTGCAAGAGCCAAGAGCGACGGCGCCTCGGATATGTTTGGTTTTCTTTTGACAGTTTCATACAGAAATATGTACTTTGATTAAAGATTTAACTCGTTTTAAAACTCTGTATGAAACGTTTGTTTTTTTTGTTGGTTTTTTTTTATCAAAAAAATGCATGATTGCGTATCTGTATCTGTTATATTAGCACAAAGCATGCTCCGTCCTTTTCATTTTGTTCACTCAGCAATATTGGTATGGGTTTTTGAACATATGAAGCCATGAATGCAACGGCAACAATCCATACCCTACTCTATGAACTTACAGTCTTCTTCTTCTTTTCGTGTGAGGTGTGGATACCTCTGGTGTCAGAGTTAATTAAGCTGCCTAGCCTAGTCAGAGGCCTGTGGGAACCCCACAGGCCTCTGACTAGGCTATTTCAGACTTACATTAACTATAGAGTGCTGGCCTTTTAAAAAGCAAATTTAATCCATCCAAAGCGGAGTTCTATAGGTTTTCGAGCTCGCTACGCTTGCTCGTGCTCTCAGTATTTATGATAAGAAAGGTCAACCAACAAAATTCTTCTGTCCGTATAAATTAATTAACTTAAAAAAATATTATGATGATTTTATCTAAATGCCGATGATCATATTATTTCAAAAGTTGACAAGATTTTGGGCCTTATTTATAAAGATCTCGATGGTGTTTAGCAATTGCCCAGCAGATGATTAATTCAATATTCTTTTGCCTCACGAGTCACGCTCCCCGCCCTCACCTGAAGACTTTTAATTCTTTTTTTTTAACTACTAGCTACAGCCCACGGCTTCGCCCGCAAACAAGCCAAGGGCAGGGGGGCAAGGGGTTTCAAACTTTCATATGTCCTACTCAGGGTCTTAAATTATCTCCATGCCAAATTTCATCTAAATCGGTTCAATAGAGCTATTATTATTATAGTATAAGTATAGATGGCAAGTATTTTTTGGAGAGACAAGAAGTTACGGGCCGGTTACGGGACGACAGCTAATACAGTATGCCACCCTGAGACAAGACTGACTGACTGTATTATCTATATACCAATATTAAAAAAATCAAAAAACCCGACTGCTTCAAAAGCGAACTAAAAAGTCGTAAACAAGAAAAAAATCATGCTGTGCAGTCGGAGGATACATATTCGCCGGCTGGCTGACCAAAATCTGGTGTATCCTCCGCCTGCACAGCATGATTTTTTTCTTGTTTACGACTTTTTAGTTCGCTTTTGAAGCAGTCGGGTTATTTGATTTTTTTTTTTTTTTTTATTTATAACCTTTTAGTTAGTTTTTTCGAATTAGATACATTTAAACATATAAGTGTTATATATTTTTGAAATTAAGTCTTTAAAAACTCTTTATTTTCATACCCCACATGATGGGTTTGGAAGAAAAAAAAAATTTGGGCCCCCACAATATGGCACCCAAAATCCGCCATTTCTCTATTATCCAATTTGAATGTAGCCTATGACACTCGCAGAGTTAAGACGCATCGATTGACGTACGAATCATCAAAATCGGCCAACGCGATTGGTCTCTGGAACGCCACATAGGAACAAACATACATACATACATACATACATACATACATTGACTGATAAACACATTATCCTCCTTCGGCAGTCGGGTAAAAAGAGAAAAGATTTTTTTGTATGTTTGTACCGAATAGGCTCCAAAACTACTGAACCGATTTTAAAAATTCTTTCACCTATGGAAAGCTACTTTATTTCCGAGTAACATAGGCTATAATTTTGACGGGAGCGAAGCCGCGGGGGTCAGCTAGTCTAAAATAAAATGATTAATTCAAACTTACGTTTATTTTTTGCGAAATCGTTCATATTTTCAGTGATATCGTAGCAAACATATTTGTGTATAGTAAGAAGAGCTAGCCCGGATAATCTTGCCGTTGCCATTGAGCCACTAAAACAAGATTTTACTCTACTTATAATAAAATTTATTGTATGTAGAGTAAAAATATACAGCGGTCGAGAAAGACAAGAGGGATAGATCGTTATTTAATTACGATCCATCCCTTTTCTCTTTTTTATGCAAGGTTGGCTCGACCGCTGTATATTTTATTAAGGCATGAGTTAAGACATCAATCAGCCTATCTATAGTTCTCGCCAAACTTCTTGGCTGCCCTGAAGTTGGCTACAATGGCTGCGCAGTAGTAAATCTCATACAAAAACAGCATCGATTCGCGCTTTGCGCATCGGAAAGCCAAAATCAGGGCGGCCCCGAAGTTTGGCGAGAACTATAATACCTCAATTACCGCCTAGCCCACAACGGTGGAACCACCACTGAAGACTTATGCACATAAAGCTACCTTTACTTAAACGTCCATCATAGATAGACAAGACAATTGTGACCTAATCAAAATCTTCTAAATAGAAGATTTGAACTGCAATCAGTTCTGAGCAAAAAACCCAAGTTTCAATGCTGGAAATAACTGTAAATATCGCAGATCGCAACACTAAAGAAATGTCAATTAACGAAATATGACGTCATTCAATGTCAATGTCATTGTAAAAAACTCCACAGAAGTCAAAACAAACCAACTTTAGTTTTGTTTACTTTTTATTATTTTAGAGACTGAATATATGTGAAAGTAATTATTTTGTGCATTTGTTGCAACTTTCCAGTGAGGCTAGAGTATTTTGGCGTTGTATATTCTTAACAGTTTAGTGTTTGAATTTAAAAACCGCTAATGTTCCCGTTACTCGGCGTTCGCAAGTTCATATCCACGTCAGAAGTGTATTCTTGTTTTTAGAGGCAGCCAAGATGGGTCGGTCTAAGGGGTACCAGGACTTGGATGACAGCCATATTAGGCCCCGGTCTCCGGGGCCACCGATGCCACCACCCCAAGAGATAGAAATGGCTTCGGTATCGGTAGTCCCTGACGGTACGCTAATTTTTATTTTCTTATAAGAACACTTCCTTTAGAGATGTTATAATAGCTTCTTAAAATATTGGTATTCATAATATGTTTTCATTTTCTGTACATTACTGTTCTGATGCATATTTCTAATAATCATAACCAAGCATTCATGTTTACTGTTTAGAAATCTGCCATGTATCAATCATGTGTCACGACAAAAACATTTTATCAACTGATCTCATGATGTATGTTAAGCAGTAATTAAAGCTGTTGGATTGAATCAGCTAATAAACATGTGAACATTTCAGATACTTTCACTGTCACTCAAGCGGTGAATGCACTTGGCTTCGGCTGGTTTCAAGTCAAACTGTCACTCTTCACTGGCCTGTGCTGGATGGCTGATTCTATGGAAATGACTATATTGAGCATTTTGTCACCAGCGTTACACTGTGAATGGAATATCAGCAAGTAAGTATTGTTACTCAGTTTTGCTGAGTATAAAGGGTTTTTGAAAAATATTCAAACCATGACAAAAGTAATCATTGTTTAGACCACATTAAGATAAATGGGCTCAGATACTTATAAATAAAATATAACTTTAACCAGCTTGTTAGTTTAAAACACAGTTGGCTAAATGTTAGTATGCTATTGACTAAAAATATTTTCAAAGGAAGCTTGCTAGATGTTAAACTTAAAAAAAAACCAATCATTTATTTCAAAATTCAGAAGTAACTTTAAATGGTTTATTTAAAGTTACTTCTGGCCTTATAGCATACCGCAATCTCTTCCAGGCAATCTGTACTATATCTATTTATTAATTTAGGATGTCCAATGAAAGATGTACACATAAAATACAATGTCATATGAAATAAAGCTTCGATTAGTGAACTCCTTCAATTATAGCGGGCCACAGCATGCTTCTAAATATTAATCAAGTATTTTAAAACTAAAATAAAGTTAAAAGAAGTATGTTAGGATTGTAGCAGGTGGCGTTCTGTAGTTTCTGCCTACTCTCATTGGAAAAAAAGGCGTGAGTTTATGTATGTATGTATGTAATAAAGTTATAAACTCTACAAAAACATTTTAATTGGGTCACGATGGTCTCAGCATCGACCATTTTAAACATGCGGGAGTCCATCTGCCTAGAGTTTTGTCGCTATTTATCACTCTGTGCCTTGGTCATTCCTATTTGCCAGAACCACTTATGCGGACGATAGTGGTCCCCATAGTTAAAAATAAAACTGGTGACACATCCAATATGAACAATTATCGACCCATCTCGCTAGCCACCACCATGGCCAAGGTGCTTGACGGTCTGATGAAAGGCTGCCTCTCAGAATACGTTAAGGTGCATGACGCCCAGTTCGGATTCAAGGCGGGCGTGTCCACAGAGAGTGCCATACTCAGCCTGAAGCACACCGTCAAGTACTACATCGCAAGGAGGACGCCGGTATACGCGTGTTTCCTTGATTTGTCGAAAGCTTTCGATCTTGTTTGCTATGATGTGCTATGGGACAAGTTGAGGGACACGGGTGTGCCAGCGGAGTACACAGCCCTTCTCCGATACTGGTATGCTCACCAGACAAATCAGGTGAGGTGGGTCGGTACTCTGTCGGATGAATATCGAACGGAATGTGGTGTAAGGCAGGGGGGGTTAAGCTCGCCCCTGTTATTTAATTTATATGTAAATCAGCTTATCGAGCGGCTGAGCAGCACACATGTCGGCTGTCATATAGACGGTACATGTGTCAATAACATAAGTTACGCGGACGACATGGTGTTGCTCAGTCCTTCGATGAGCGGACTGAGGCAGCTGCTTGGGATCTGCGAGACGTATGCGGAGGTGCACGGCCTTAAATACAACTCAAAAAAGAGTGAGGTGTTAGTGTTTACGGCACCTAAACAAAAGCCACGTCGCGTGCCTTCAGTATATCTCAACGGCGTGGTTCTTAATGTGGTGAATAGATTTAAATACCTGGGTCATATTGTCACCAGTGACCTACGTGATGATGGCGACATAGAGCGCGAGCGCAGGGCGTTGGCAGTGAGGAGCAATATGCTCGCCCGTAGGTTTGCTCGCTGCACGGCAGACGTCAAAGTGACTTTATTTAAGGCGTTCTGTCAGTCCTTTTACACGAGCGGCCTCCTGCGCGTACAATACAACAACGCTTTCGGGATGCTATTGCGGTTGCCACGACGTTGCAGTGCATCGGGAAAATTTGCTGCAGCTCATACGGATGGCTTTCATGCTATCATGCGTAAGAAAGCGGCTTCCTTACTGCAACGCTTGCGTGGCACTCGGAACGGCATCCTGAGAATGATTGTTGGCAGAGTGGACTGCCCCATCCAAAGACAATGGGTGGAAGTAGGTATAGGTTTATGTTAAGTAGAATTAAGTACTAATAACACTAACATAGCATTTAAGCACAATCTGTTACTAACCACTTACAAGTTATGGACTGCTGTAGGTCTGAAATAAAGATATTTTTTTTTTTTTTTTTATTTTTTTTTTTTAAAAATGTTGATTTAACAGTAGCCATTTTTATTATTACAGATATCAGCAAGCTTTGACCACCACAATAGTGTTCATGGGAATGATGTTGAGTTCCACATTCTGGGGTAACATCAGTGACCGTTATGGAAGGAAAACGGTAAATACTTATTTTGTTCAAATAACTCATGAGTCTTGAATGAACTGTGGAGGAATGCCTTTAGGAGTAGGGCAGTATAAGCTAGCAAAAGAAGAGACTTGTGAACACTTCTGTTTAAGATATAAAATCAAAGACATTCAAATACTATTTTTACTAACTTCAAAAAAACTACTGATGACTGACTAGATGTATGAAGAAGAAGAACAAGAGGCACCAAAGCCTCCAACTTCCAAAATATTGCACCAAGTTTGTACTTTTTAGTGTTTTGCTTTTGAAGTTGGTTTATTTTATTTAAAAAAAATTTTATGTCGATGTTGTACTGAACTTCAACTGAAAAATCGAATCCAAGCAAACACTTCACTTGAACATAATTAAATATTTGAGATAGAGCCTCATTCCAAATTCTTGCCTGATATTTGGCAGCCAATCCACATCTTTATGATCTATTTAATGTTCATTAAAGAACAAGATATCTTACTTAATATTATAAATGCGAAAGTAAGTATGGATGGATGTTTGTTACTCAATCACTCCAAAATGGCTAAAATAATCTGGATGAAATTGGCACAGAGATAGATTATGATCTCGAATAGAACATAGGCTACTTTTCATCCCAGATAATGTTCCTTTGGGATAAGAAAACACAGTTTATAGTTCTCGCCAAACTTCTTGGCCGCCCTAAGTTGGCTACAATGGCTGTGCAGTAGTAAGTCTCATACAAAAACAGCACCGATTCGCCAAGCCAACTTCTGTGCGGCCCAGAAGGTTAGCGAGAACTATAACTATAAAAATAATGAGAAAAGTGTTATACTCAAATGAGTAATGTAAGCTAAAACCTCGAATACATAAGTTCCTATTTTGCAATTCAATATGAATCAGTTTCCTTACATTCCTCTTTAATTTGATTACAGGCTCTAAGTATGTGCGGAGTGTTGCTGTTTTACTATGGTCTGCTGAGTTCAATAGCACCAAACTTCCTCTGGTTACTGTTTCTAAGAGGCCTTGTAGGATTTGCTATAGGATGCGTCCCACAGTCGTAAGTAAACCCATAAAAAATCTTATTAATTATTGGTCTTTGCCAAGTTTAATAAGAACTTGCAATAAAGCACTATTGCAAGTTTTTTTTAACTTACCTTGTTAGTAAGTATATTATTACAGTCCGGTCTAATCCTGCCACTGAATTTAAATATTGCATACACAGTTGGTTTGGATGAAAATGCATGTTGTTCTAAATCCATTACGGAGGTCTTTCAAAGATGGTGGACCAGATATTTTTATGCACCGCCTTGATAATGTAACAAATGGGTTTGCTGTGAGAAATACGAAAAACATTGGTTAAAAAAAATGTTTTTCTATATTAATATTTTTTGTCATTTCAGTGTCACATTGTATGCAGAGTTTTTGCCGACCAAACAGAGGGCTAAATGTGTTGTTCTTCTTGATGTAAGTATATGGAATAATGTCATCATGCAAGACTCAACTAGCCTACCTAAATACATAGGCATAATTTTTAAGACTTGGCCTCAGAACACGAAAACGCCGCGCCGTCAGAACTAGAGAACGCGCTGTATATTAATTCTCTGACAATTAGCACTGAATACAAATTCGGTTAGAGCAGTGGTGGCCCTGTTATAACGGCCCCGACTTAGGTGTCGAACCCACGACGGATCGTGGGTTCGAACCCAAGCAGGCGCTTTACTTTGTGTAAATTATTTAATCACCACTGCTCTAAAAACGGTGAAGTAAAGCTTCGTGTGGAAACTGGCATGTCCTAGAAATAAAAATTCGAAGACATGTGACATCCACCAACACGCACTGGGCCTGCGTGGTGGATTACGGCCCAATCCCTCCTTCTCACAGAGAGGAGGCATGTGTACCTACCAGCAGTGGGAACATTAAAAGGCTGATCATCATCATCATCATTTCAGCCGAAAGACGTCCACTGCTGGACATAGGCCTCCCCCAGGCGTCGCCACATTGACCGATCCCGTGCGTCTCGCATCCAGCGCCTTCCCGCAACCTTAACCAGGTCATCGGTCCACCTAGTGGGAGGCCTTCCAACGTATCGTCTTCCAGTTCGCGGTCGCCACTCCAGAACTTTTCGGCCCCATCGGCCATCCGTTCTGCGAGCAATGTGCCCTGCCCACTGCCACTTAAGTTTGGCAATTCTTCGGGCTATGTCGGTAACTTTGGTTCTCCTGCGGATATCATCATTTCTGACGTGATCACGCAAGGAAATTCCGAGCATAGCCCTCTCCATTGCCCTTTGGGTGACTTTAAGCTTTCTGATAAGGCCCATTGTGAGCGACCACGTCTCGGTCCCATAGGTGATCACTGGCAACACACACTGGTCATAGACTTTTGTCTTGAGACACTGCGGTAAATTGGACGAGAAGATACCACGCAACTTCCCAAACGCCGCCCAGCCGAGTCGGATTCGACGGTTGACCTCTTTCTCGAAGTTGGACCTACCCAACTGGACCGTTTGTCCCAGGTAAACATAATCGTCTACAACTTCAAGTGTAGAGTCTCCAATCTTGATAGGAGTGGGTGTTACATGGGCGTTCACCATGACCTTGGTTTTGTCCATGTTCATTTTAAGACCCACTCTTTCGGAAGCTCTACTAAGGTCATCGAGCATTTTACTGAGGCTCTCCATGGTCTCAGCCATGATCTCTATGTCGTCGGCAAACCGAAGGTGAGTGATGTACTCGCCATTAACGTTGATGCCAAGCCCCTTCCAGTCCAGAACCTTGAAGACGTCCTCCAGCGCAGCAGTGAACAGTTTCGGAGAAATTACGTCTCCCTGTCTTACGCCGCGCTGGAGAAGGATAGGTTTCGAGGTCTGATCCTGAAGACGGACTGACATGGTGGCGTTTTTGTACAGACACTTCAACACCTCAATGTACCGGTAGTCGATCTGGCTCCGTTGGAGAGACTGTAGTACAGCCCAAGTCTCGATCGAATCGAAGGCTTTCTCGTAGTCCACAAACGCTAAACAGAGAGGCAAGTTATACTCTTCGGTCTTCTGTATAACCTACCGCAGCGTATGTATGTGGTCTACGGTGCTAAAGCCTTTTCGGAATCCGGCTTTTTCGGGAGGCTGGAAATCGTCAAACCTGCGCGCGAGACGATTCGTGATGACTCTTGAAAACAACTTGTAAACATGGCTAAGAAGCGAGATGGGCCTATAGTTCTTCAGCCGGGCATTGTCGCCCTTCTTGAAGAAGAGTACCACCACACCCCTGCACCATGCCTGTGGCGTTTTGCCCTCGAGTATGACGGAATCAAAAAGCTTCTGAAGGGCCTTGAGGACCGGTTTTCCACCCGCCTTCAGGAGTTCAGCCGTGATTCCGTCATCACCCGGCGCCTTGTTGTTTTTAAGCTGTTTCAGAGCCATCCTAATCTCGTACAGGCTGACGTCCGGGATATCTTCGGTATAGTGTCGGGTCAATCTAGCTCTTGGGTCGTTTGCTAGATTCGCTACGGGTTTACTGGTTGACGTGTACAACTGCCCATAGAAACTCTCGATCTCCCTCAGAAGCTCCGGTTTGGCGGATACAATCCTGCCATCATCGGTCTTCAGTTTCGTGAGCCGGCTCTGACCAATAGACAGATCCCTTGAAAACACCTTGGAGCCTTTATTTCGCTCAATCGCGTCTTTAATACGCTCGGTATTAAAGCGGCGGAGGTCTCTTTTCAAGGATTTAGAGATCTGTCTATTGATCTGCCGGTATTTGCACGCCTCATCTGAAGACTGCAGGATCATCTCACGCCTCTCTTTCATAAGCTTGAGGGTATGATCAGAGAGCTTTTTGTTTCTATCTGTACGACGGGTCTTGAAAAACTTAGACCCGACCGTATGGACAGCTTCCACGAACCCGTCGCTGTATTCGTCCACGGAGCTCCCCAGGCACTCGAAACGATTCTGGAGTTCGAGCTGAAAGCTCTCGGGGTTTTGGACCTGGACCTGTGCTGGACGGAGCGTGGACTTCATCAGTCGAGACCTTTCAAGCTTAATATTAATGTTCAATGTGCCTCTTACCATGCGGTGATCGCTCCCGGTTTTTACCGAATTGATCACAGAGACATCATTGAACATTTGCTTCTTGGTTGACATGATGAAGTCGATCTCATTTTTTGTTGCACCATCGGGGCTCTGCCAGGTCCACTTCCGGTGTTCACGCTTTTTGAAGAAGGAGTTCATCATATAGAGGCCCTCCTTCTCCATAAAACTGGCCAGTAGGTGACCCCGGTGGTTCCGTCGTCCAATTCCAAATTGCCCCACTTGCAGCTCATCCTCGTCTCGTTTGCCCAGTTTCGCGTTGAAGTCCCCCATGACAACGGTGAAGTGAGTTTTGAAACCATGCATGGCTCTGGAGATATCCTCATACATGGTCTCTACCTCGTCGTCGGGGTGTGCCGAGGTTGGGGCGTAGACCTGTATGACCTTCAGCGAATATCTAGAGGATATTCTGAGTATAAGGTACGCCACCCTGGTCGACACACTCTCGATCTTCACCACGTTGTTCACAAGGGACCTGTGGACGATAAACCCGACACCACCTTGGGACTGCCGGTCACCCTCTCGGAAATAGAGCAGGTTACCGGATTTGAGGATTATCGAGTCCTCCCCCTCTCTTCGGACTTCAGATAACCCTATAATGCTCCATCGCAACCTGCTCAATTCCTCTTCGAGCTCGGTGATCCTCTCGTCGGTCCGGAGTGTGCGCGTGTTGTACGTTGCCAGGTCCAGTCGTCGGTGATTGTTGGGGTAGCCGGATCTCGTCCGGAGATTCTTAGCACCCCTTGCCATGCCGTAACCTCGACCGCTACCGTAGTCGAGGGTAGGCGGGCTGCCGGGCACTAGGGGCCATTTTTTATTTGTGCTATTCATAGGGGGGTTTTGCCATAATCGCCACGCTTGGCAGGCGGATTGGCGATCGCAGTATGGTTGTTATAGGAGCACAGAGAACGCTGCTGCCCATTCTCTGGTTTGTCCCTTAGTCGCCTTTTACGACACCCACGGGAAGACATGGGATGGTGAAATTCTTAACGTCCGGCACCATACGGAACAAAAAGGCTGATGATGATGACAAATTCGGTTGACACAATCATTGTCAGAATTGTCATGGACCATCGGTTTCTCTGAGTACACGGTGACGTTTAGTTTGTATACGAAGCATTGATAAAACCGTCTCTAGCGGCGGCTCTGTATATCTCCGTGCTCTTAGATCCTGGCCGTTAAGGCGGAACGTGCTTCCAAAATCGAATTCTGTATAATAGTTACAGCGGATCTTTGTGTCTCTGAAGTTGGCTCTGTCAACTATTGCGCACGAAACAGATTGACTGCATAGCGTAAGCGAGGTAGGATGAAGCGACAAACGTATGCGAGTGAAAGAGACAGTTATACAATGCTATTTTCACTTTCAATATTGACACAAAAATAGCTACTGCGCAGGGTCTTGCAGCCAATTCAGAGACACAAAGATCCGTTGTGAGTATTATACTCTTGAATTAATGGTAGCTTTCAACCTTCACAATTAAATACGTTCTCATTACGAAAAAAGTTTGATGTGTAACGGCATTCATCCAGACAAACAAAAAATACAAATTACAATATGACCAGCAGCCTTATTGCGTAATGAATTCGTCAAGACAAAGGGCAAAGAGTATGAACAAACGACCAGTCATATGGCAAGATAAAAGACGCGATGTGGATTTCCGTCTATCTGATCGGTCGATTGTTCATACTCTTTGCCCTTTGCCGTGCCGATTTAATTACGCAATAAGGCTGCTTATGTCATCCAAATCTCAAATCACACAATCAAAGTTCTGCGCCTGATTTGAACATATACAACAACCATCGGGAATTTTCCCGGACAGACAAAACACCCGTCTGGTCGGAGGATCTTCCCTTTTCAATGGAGATTGCGGAGCTTCAAACACCCTGTCACCATACTATCCATGTGTGTGAATTGACTGCTTAGTATCCTTTATTACACAAATCAAGTTGTTTCCAAAATTCTTATTTCATTATATTAATTTTGCAGTGTTTCTGGGCGTTGGGCGCTTGTTTGGAAGTAGCTCTGGCGCTGGTGGTGATGCCCACGTTAGGCGTTCACTGGCTGCTCGCGCTATCGACTATACCACTGCTGCTGTTCGCTCTTATATGTCCTGTAAGTACTATTTGTTTTTCAATTAAATTAATGGATACGCACACACACAAACATACTATATCACGCCTGCATTTCCCAAAGAGTTAGGCAGAGTGCACCTGTAGCACCCCACATTATAGGTGGATATTATGTATTTATTCGCTTTGCAAAAATAAATAGGATTAGTCACCATGTGGCTTTGAAAGTAGCGCATGCTTCTGTATAAGAATTACATTTTTTACTACTGATAAAAACCTACTCAAAATCAAAATTTATTTATTCAATTAGGCCATTAAGCGGCACTTTCGAACGTCAAAAAAATAATAATTTAAATCTAATAATAATTGATTCTACCGTCCATTCGGAAATGTAGCTTGTTGTGGAGAAGAATGGACAAGAAACTCCACACTTACTTTATAAAAAAAGTGGTTTTACAATAAATAATAAAAAAAATATCGTTTATTTATAACATATGGCACATTTTACAATAAAATATCTTAAACATATAAAAAAAGACAGTTTCTTATTTGTATACTATATACAATATTTATATACTAACATTAATTCATATACGTGAGGACGATGCACCCAGACTAACACTACTATACTACATTTAGGTATAAAGTATTACAAACACTAACAGGTAAATTCATTAATTTGATAAATAGGAGCATGGTTCTCACATACTTACAACATTGTAAACATGGGTAAATTACCAAATTCAACAACAATAGGCACAGGGTGTGAGTCAATATCTTAAACAAAAAGAGAGAAAAAAAACAATAGTATAACCATGAATATATAGGTTAACCAGTTTGATTTTGTCCACACTAAAGATTGCCTATAACCTAAAAGGATTTACATTTTGCATGTTCTACATAATGATATTCTTTGCCTGAATTCTAACACGTGAAATTATGTATTTCAGTGGCTTCCTGAATCTGCAAGATACCATGTTGCGAGCGGCGAGCCCGATAAAGCTTTGGCTACATTAGAGCAGGTGAGATCATTATGCTTTTGCCAAACTGCTGTCACACAAACAAAAGGGAAAGGAAGGGATTTTATTTATTTTATTTTTATTTTATTGTAATAGGAAAACAAACAGTATTAACAACTAACAAATTTAACATCAGATTAACCAACTAGTAACCAATTACATGTTTTCGCATTTAATTTGCCATAAAGAGCAAGCCTGTTAGAGAAAAAAAAATGAATTGCAATGATAATATGTACTTTAAACTATAACATACAATCACAATAATACCTCGTCTTGAGGTGCAATAAAAAACAGTTATTGAACCAATTCGAACCAATGTTTAGTAAGTATTCGAATGAATACATGCGGTTTAGTAGTGAATAAGTCAAATTCAGAAAAGTCAACCAATTTATTGTAAGATTTAGCGCATCTTATAAAGAACGAATCCTGAATGAACGAATTCGGATGCTGCTATTTGCCCCGTATAAGGCCAGAGATGGACTTATATAGGGCAACCTGGCACCCTTATTTTTTTTTGTCTGGAAAATCATCCAACGACTTTGCCCGCTCTGGGTGAAGCGGGAGGGCTTCTGATTTGGTTGTCAACTTATACTGACTAAAAAAACCCGTGATCCTTCATTCCTTGTGCCAGGGCTGCGGTAACTATCTTTATCAGGCACACCAAATCACAGAAATTTTGTATCTGACTTTTTCAAGAGAGCGGCGCGACAAGTGTTACAAATTAATATATACCGAAATGTATGAAGCATAATGCCACAAGACCCCACGCGCGAATTCACTCCGCTGATTCACGTACAGCTGTATGGGATGGGAACACATGTACTAATGGACAGCTATAGGCCGACCGCTTAACTGAGACCGTTTCTAAGGTAGCAAGAGAGATGTTGACATCCATCAGCGAACTGTCGACTGACAGGTCACTACACCCGCGGTGACACTAAGTACTCTTATGTACTTTTATGGTGTACTAGCTGACACCCGCGGCTTCGCTCCTGTCAAAGTCAAAGTCAAATATATTTATTCAATTAGGCCAATAAACGGCACTTTTGAACGTCACATAAATTAAAATTAAAAATTAAAAGTAATAAAAAATAAATTTAAAAGTAATAAAAAAAAAAAAAAAATTGATAAAAAAAAAAAAAAAAAAGATTCTACCGTGCATTCGGAAAGTAGATTGTTATGGAGAAGAACGCACAAGAAACTCCATACTTACTCTTGTCAACTGGCTACCTACCTATCCTACGCACCTACCCTACCCTACCCTATCTATCAATTTGTTAAATTATTTATTTGAATAAGAATTAATACTACAATACGAATGTAACCAAATTTTGTGTCTACCGGCGATCTAATTAAATTTTAGAATTTAAAAGCTGCTATTGTGACTTTACCTATGATAGTGAGATATATTCTCTCGCAGACTTTTTTGAAGGTAATAATGAGTACTTTAATCATGTAGTACATAGTTTTTATGTATCATCAATAGTTTTCTTAGCGCACGCCACAGAATGAATTTTATAGTCATTGGGTTCCATTATTGAAATTTTCATAAGGATCTCTAACTTTTTGAAAATAAATTATGGCCTATGTCATTCAAAATCGGTTCAGTAGATCCAGAGAATACAACCTCACAAACTTTACCTCTTTATAATATTAGTATAGATGAAGTTCTAATAAATAAATACACTCCAGTCCGTACCGCGCAGCTACTTTAGAATGGTCTCATGCCATAAATAGATCACGCCGCGTTTCGCTTCACCAAAACTTGTGACCTGGATGTTTGGTACCCTGTCCTAAATAACAGATTAAGTTCATAAAATTTTTCGATACATCCTTGTCAAAGTCAGACCCTTTTCTAAAGCTGAATGTGTATACCACGGGGTCCCAGCGTTAAGAAAGTAAACTTGGTTCAAATAAGTATCACTAGATGGCGTGATATACATTATCATTATACATTTTCTGGTATTGAACATAAAAATTGTATGTTCTTGTGTAACCAACTCTCCTAATTACAAAATTATGAAATATTGGGCTCTTAATTCACATTTCAAAGATTATTTGAACGGATAATTATTTAAAAATTGATGGCAAATGATGGCGCGGTTTTAAAGGAGAATGCCCATTTTGTAAGGGAACTTGGGCCCCTTTGAAAAAAATATTGTGTTTTGATGAATTTGGTTGAATTTTGTAGAATAAATACGTTATATTCATAATTAGAGAATATTTTTTATTTATTTTTCGGGGTTCACGAGATATAACGATGTTTCTGTTCTTGAAATGAACCTTTATAACAATGCAATAAGGTGCATACAAATGTCCAAGTGAAGGAACCTGATCTGTTGTTGTTTGTACATATCATTTGTTTTTTACATTTGACACTGATAAAAAAAAACACAAAATATAAATCTTATTTTTGGATAATATTGAAATCGCAGACATGAAACCTCATAAGGGGCCTGTGTATGGGCAATCTCCTTTCTGAGGCTTTCCACTCGATTCTTTAAATTTGTATTGTAACACATTTTGGTGCAATGAAACTGTAAAAACGTGTAATAAAATACTATAAAACAAATCGTCACTACTCTTTTACTTGCAAGTCGCTGATAACACTATCTATCTATCGTCGTGGAACAGAACCGAACGCGACAGTTGTACAAAAAATAATCAGTATAATCAGGCGAAAAACGCTAGTTACGTCGGCACGGTTTCTTTGTGTGGGATGAGGCATCTTTATGCTAGTATTATATTATCTGTGGTTATATTAAGGGTTACTTAAAAAGTACTGTTATTAATGTGTTGTTCCTACATTTCAGATAGCAAAAGACAACGGTAGACCGATGCTGCTAGGTCGCTTGGTGTGTGACGACTCCGTGGGTATCGGCCAGCGAGGAAGACTGAAACACCTCCTCATTCCACACCTGAGGAACACCAGCTTACTGCTGTGGTTTATATGGTTAGTATCATAGCCTATGATGTTTTCATGGCTTTGTATTAAAATAACTGAGGCTAAATTATAGCCGCACGCACAGCTTGTTAAAAATAAACGTGCATGGAGACAAACAAAATTATGTCCGCAAGATTTGTACTTGGCAATCTTTAAAATTGAAATTGCTACAATAGACTGGGGCACAGATAATATAATACTAACATACGGATACCTCATCCCATACAAAGAAACCGTGCCGAACGTAACTAGCGTTTTTCGTCTGATCATTTTTTGTACATCGATTGCTTTCGGTTCCGTTCCACGGCGATAGATAGATGGTGTTATCAATGACTTGCAAGTAATCAAAAAAACAAAAAAACCCGACTGCTTCAAAAGCGAACTAAAAAGTCGTAAACAAGGAAAAAATCATGCTGTGCAGGCGGAGGATACATGTTCAAAATCTGGCGTATCCTCCTCCTGCACAGCATAATTTTTTCCTTGTTTACGACTTTTTAGTTCGCTTTTAAAGCAGTCGGGTTTTTTGATTTTTTTAATTAAGTTTTTTTATTTATTACTTTTTAGTTAGTTTTTTTCGAATTAGACACATTGGCTGCCAGAGAACGAGACACAATAGAAAATGTATTGTTTGTCGGGCATCTGGCAGTTAAGGTGTTAACAGTTTAACTGCCAGAGAACGAGACACAATAGAAAATGTATTGTTTGTCGGGCATCTGGCAGCCAAACTGTTAACACCTTAACTGCCAAAGAACGAGACACAATAGAAAATGTATTGTTTGTCGGGCATCTGGCAGTTAACCTGTTAAACATATAAGTGTTATATATTTTTGAAATCACCTCTTAAAACCCTTTATTTTGATACCCCACACGATGGGTCTGGAAGAAAAAAAAAATTTGGGCCCCCACAATATGACACCCAAAATCCGCCATTTTTCTATTATCCAATTTTAATGTAGCCTATGACACTCGCACGGTTAAGACGCATCGATTGACGTATGAATCATCAAAATCGGCCAACGAGTTTGGTCTCTGGAACGCCATATAGGAACAAACATACATACATACATAGACTGATAAACACATTACCCTCCTTCGGCAGTCGGGTAAAAAGGTTTACTCGCTTCGTGAATATTTTTCTCTTTAAATACAGTGACGATTTGTTTCTATACGACTTCACAAAAAGGAGGAGGTTCTCAATTCTGATGTTTATACATATATAAATTTTTAATGTATGTCCGAGCATAATTCCGTCATATATATTTCTTTTTTTGTTCGAAAGAAGTTTATTCCAAAATAGTTCCATTTAAAGTTGGTGTCAAAAAACGAAGAAACGTAAACTGGAACACTGTTATTTTTTACTTTGTAGTGTTTTTATTTGGACATCGGTTGTATTTTTTTTGTAAAAATGATTTTATATAGTATTTTTGCACGTTTTTTTCAGTTTCTTTACACCAAAATGTGTAATAATATAAATTTAAACAATCGAGTGGAATGCCTCCCAAAATTAAAACCGCGCTATCTATTGGCATCAATTTTAAATGATCCTTTCAAATAATCTTTGAAATGTGAATTAAGAGCCCATTATTCCATCATTTTGTGCTTAAGGAGAGTTGATTAAACATGAACATACAATTTTTATGTTCAATTCCAGAAAATGTTAATTTTACACAGAATTCAGTAACAAATCGGTGCATATCGCGCCATCTATTGAGATTTATTTAAACCAACTTTTATTTCTTAATGCTGGGACCCCGTGACTGGTGTAATTATCTGGATCATACATGTTTAGAACATGTTTAACGCAAAACACTGTAAGCGTTTTATGATGCCAGTGTTGGATACTGGTGGGCCTAAGAATTTACTTTCGCCAACTTCTTTGGGAATTGCTCAGAGACCAGAGGACATGCTTGCAAAGAAAACCATCAAGATCACGTACAACTTGTTGCGCTAAATGAGCTTAATGAGCTACTCTTTCTAAATTATTTTAAATTAATTGAGTAAATGACTGATAACTAAATTTCCAGGATGGCATGTGCATTTTGTTACTACGGTCTGGTGTTGATGACGACAGAGCTGTTCGAGACTGACCCCAGTGGCTTGGAGGAGCCGTGCGCCGCTGACTGCAGACCTCTGCAGACTACGGACTACATGGATCTCCTATGGACTACACTCGCTGAGTTCCCTGGTAAGACATTCATTTTATGCGCTATATCATCTCGTAAGCTCCATAGATTGACCCCAGCGAGTTGGAAGAACCGTACGCCACTGACTGCAGATCTCTGCAGACTACGGACTACATGGATCTGCTATGGATTACACTCGCTAAGTTTCCTGGTATGGTTTTAATTTGTCTTTGATCTCGTAGAATTCCCAGATTACCTCAGTGGGTTGAAGGAGCCATGCGTTTCTGACTGGACACTCTCTGAGTTTCCTGGTAATGACGGGACCTTACAGGCTTTGGGTCGTACAGGCCTATGATATTCTAGGGGATGCTCTTGACATAGGCTGAAAGTTCCTTACCCAGAACTGTTTGCTTAGTCTCGCCATAATGTGTAAATCTTGCGTTACCATCTGAACGGATTTTAATGAATTTTGCCATTTTCATACGGGTACGTCATGATCTGGATTCCGTAGGACACTGTTGAAATTTCCATTTACCAGGAAGGCAAAGTCTCGAGCAAAACCCAGTATAAATTTAATAACTTATAGTTCTTTAAAAAAAATAGCTAGCGGACGCCTCGTGGTTTCACCCGCGTAGTTCCCGTTCTCGTGGGAATACAGGGATAAAAAGAAATGTCACCCGGGGATAGTGTAGCTTCCCAACGGTGAAAGAATTTTTGTAATTGCTCCAGTAATTTTTAAGTTTATTCGCTACATACAAAAATACAAATCGTATAGACTAGCTTCGCCCGCGTGACAAGTGTTTTCTTATTCCAAGGGAGCATTATACTGGGATGAAAAGTAGCCTATGTGCTATTCCAGATTATAATCTATCCCTGTGTCAAATTGTATCCATATCCGTTCAGCCGTTCCCGCGTGATTGTTTGTTATTTTTTTTGTTTTTCGCGTTTGTTCAGTAACAAACATACATCCATCCAAATGTTCACTTATATAATGTTATACTAGCTTCCGCCAGTGGCTTCGCCCGCCTGAAAGTCGAAAATTATCCCGAGGGAACATATTCCCGAGATAAAAAGTACTATGTGCTATTCCTGACTATAATCTATCTCTGTACCAAATTTCATCCAGATCCGTCCAGCCGTTTGAGCGTGAATAAGTAACAAACACACACACAAAAATATATAAATTAAAATCTTTTCGTGCCGATAAACTCAATTTTTTACTCAACTGCTCTCAAATTTTGTCTGACCAGTAAGTATGTCACCTGGACCGCTCTGTCATTTGCCACGTTCAGGTCCTGAAAGGTGCAGGTGGCTGGGCACGAAGGGCAGACAAGGAGGTGGGGCATATCCTGCGACGGGGCCCCACACTGGCACTGTGTTTGAGATGGGTCTATGGGACTCCATTTGGCCAGATTTTTTCTGCAGCGACCAACCTGTACCCGCAATCGGTTTAGGGATTTCCAGATTGGCCACTGCAGTTCGTGTCCAGGGAACAAATTCTCTGCCGGAGTGATGGAGTATAGAGGGGCAGGATGTGCGTTTTTCCAGTGTAGATCTCTCGTCTGTTGCGCGGGCTTCCAAGGAGGTTGTATGTCTCAAAAAGCTTTGTACATAAATTTTACTATCAAATTGTTAAAATGTAATGTCATGTTGTACAATAAAGAATAAAGAAGCTTTTGCGGCTTTTTAGGCGTGCAGGTTGGAATTGATGTTCATACGAACTCCCCGGCAGAAAAAGACAGACATAGGCCAGAAGTACGGAGAACCTGCAGCGATGATCCCCAGCCCGTGGATGTTAGGCGACGTAATACGTTATTTCTAGTCCCGACTTTTAGCTTAGTTTTTAAGCAGTGGAATCTATATATCAAGGATCTATCCAGGGTGATGCCCAAGTAGCGGGCTTGAGGGCAGTGCTCTATGGCAACGCCTTGCCACGAGATGTTGAGAGACCTATTGGACTGACGGCTGCGTAGATGGAAAGCACAGGATTGGGTTTTGGATGGGTTTGGCCTTAAGGCATTTTCATCATAAAACTTTCCAAGTGCTTCCAGAGCTTCCGTCAGACTTTCTTCGGCCTTTTCGAAGCTATGTGTCTGGGCGGCCAGAGCAAGGTCGTCTGCATATAGAAAGCGTTTAGTTAGTGGAGAGCGAGGCTGGTCATTTGTGTAAACATTAAATAGTACCGGAGCCAGCACGCTGCCTTGTGGAAGCCCGTTTTTTGACAACGCCACCTGCTTTTGCTGTTATTAAGATGGACTTGGAAGCGACGGTTATTCAGCATGGCGCTAAGAACCTGAACGAAGCCTGTGTCTTTTGTTATTTGCCTGACCTTCAATAGAAGCTGCTTGATATTAACTGTGTCATAGGCTGCTGAAAGGTCAACGAAAACAACACCTGTGACATTTTTCGCCTCAAACCCGTCCTCATTAAATTGCGTCAGTTTGAGAGTCTGGTTGGTGCATGAATTCCCAAAAAAAACCCATAATAATAACCCTTAAAATGTTAAGTGTAATAGTAAGATTTCGTTTTTCCTACAGGTATATTCGCTACAATATTCATAATTGAGAAGTATGGCCGCAAGAAGACAATGGCCACCCAGTTTGTCATATTTGCGATGTGTGTCTGCGTGTTAATATACAATGGAAAGTAAGTTCACCAGTATAGTAAATAAAGACGATTGTCTTTCAACATTAGTTAAGTTGTTGTTATAATATTTTTATATAATTTCAGCCGTACATTCCTGACCTGTGTTCTGTTCCTTGCAAGAGGTATAATTGCTGGGCTGTTTCAAGCTGCCTACGTTTATACGCCAGAGGTGAGTTATTATAGGTCTAGCATTTAAGGTTGCCCTAGTCCATTATTCTTCCATACAAACGTAGTCTGGCTATTACTCCACTGTTTGTGTACATTCAAAATAAAAAAAATATATCAATTCGTCTCAACATTATTTAGCACTGTATGGATAAAGTAAAAAAAATATATTTGAAAGTTATGAGCGCCGAAAGTTTCATATTTCAACACTAATTTTAATGCATCTTTGGGCGCAAATAAATACTACAAGAAGAAAGAAAATTGCAAAAAAGTCACCATAGAGGGATATATTAGTAGTTCAAAAATGCAAATAATTGTATTTTGAACAGATACATTTAGTCGTTTTCTTATGATATCCATACTCCCAAAGGTCTGTTTATAAAATTTCTCGCACTCGTTTTCGACCTAAATCATCATGCATTTCGCTACAAATTTGCAAAAGTGTGTATTCGTACGCGAACTAGCTTCTGCTCATCACAGCATGTATCTCTTTGCATTTTGCATGCATTTTAACCCCGCGCACAAAATAGTTAGTGCCCTCGACTCGGGCAACCTTAACTGAGACATTGCCTGAGGTAGCTGCACTGTACGGGGGGGGGGGGAGCTGAAACCCGTCACCGGTTCAATCATAGACATAAAAGAATGAACTAGGCATCCGGCTGGGAAGTGAATACGGTCCGAAAAGTATGAGAGAGTCACTTCGACCTATAAAAAGAGACAGATATCGGTCGCACAGTAGCTTCATCTCTTTCTATAAAGTATTTGATTTTTGTGACAGTATTGCTTAGTCCATTGCTCTATATCTAAGGGCCGATTTCACCAATAAAACTAATCGCGATTAATTCAACTAAACTCAGTTTATGCAAATACAGCGTTCTGATTGGTAGTTTCTCAGCGGTCTCAACCAATCAGAACTTAAACTAAGTCTAGTTGAACTAATCGCGATTAGTTGTATTGGTGAAATCGGCCCTAAGAGGCGACTTCCGCTCCCGCGCAAGCAGCTGGCAGCAACCGAGGGCACCATGTCAGTAACGCGATAGTCCTACAACATAATAATTAAAAAAAAAAACCCGCCCATTCTGCAACTTATGGAATTGTATGAAGCTGCACGCATTACGGAAAAAAATCGTGCGGCAATAATACCGCAAGAAATATTATGAGCTCTATGAACTCTATGAACAGGTAGGAGACAAAATTCGCGCGGAATTTTATCCGCAATGCGTGTTACTTAAATTCAGTACTGCGGACAAAAATTCGCGCGAATAAAAATCGCAATACGTGCTAAGCCTTGATAGTCAACTGTACACATACTTTGCTGCCGATGTCACCCTGGCGTTCGACTCCCCCGTGGGCGCGTGTGTCCCGCGCGGGTGGCGGGGGAGAGCTTGTTTGGCATTTCTTGTGCAAAGTTATATTGACCGATTATTAGTAGCCCTCAACAAAATCTGGCTGCGTATACTATTTTTAACCCGACTACAGCGAAACAAAAGGGTTATGTTTTTATCTGGCATGTTCATCTGTCCCTCATAACTTCTAAACTACTTATCATAATTTGACAAATGAGGTGTCGTATGAAGCGTCTTATTTGTACACTGGTTATGAGACGTCACATTAAATTGAATATAGCGCCCTCTAGGGGGCACGAAGTCAAGAACAAATAAAAATATGTTCTACTTGGCAGGCTGTATTGTTTTGTCACAGTAGGTGGCATACGATCACGGTTATCCTCTGAACACCACTATGAATATGTATGAAATACAATAAAATATTTATTACATGTAAGCTGTTTATTTAATACGCGATACATATCGAATACTTTGTACATCATAATTTCAGATGAGAATATTTTCCTGTTTCATACTTTTTAGAGCGTGATTTTGCTGTAGTCTGGTTTTATTAAATTTATTTAATGGAAAATCAATATATATTAAGATATTTTTTATGACTTTCAGGTGTACCCGACAGCTCTAAGAGCAACTGCGGTAGGCGCATGCAGCGCTGTGGCCAGGCTAGGCGCCATGATCACACCATATGTAGCACAGGTAATCTACTTCTATTTGCTTCTTCTTTAAATGTCTATGGATAACTTACATTATGATTGTTCTATTTGCTAAACGTAGATAACTCCTAAGGGCAAAAACAATCATATGATCAGCCTTTCAAAGGCTAAGGGTGAGCGAAGAAAATTAGATTGATGCTGAAAAAAACAACACTATGTTGTGGATGGGGTGAAGTTTTCTAATTGTGATTCATCATCATCATATCAGCCGAAAGATGTCCACTGCTGGACATAGGCCTCCCCCAAGCGTCGCCACATTCATCGGTCCCGTGCGTCTCGCATCCAGCGGATCCCCGCAACGGTTTAAATTCCCATTATGGGCCGAGCTTTGGTAACCCCCCTGTGCCATCCCCACCACTCGGAGCCCCATGGTTATGTAGATATCCATGGTTAAAGTTTTCAGAAACGAAACAAAGTCGATGGAGCTCCGGGGCTCCTATTTCTGTCTGTAGGGTCTAAAGAAACCTAACATGAAGGAGATGACTCCTTCGAACCTAACCTATCCGTGTCAGGGTGCCCTAAGCTGCCGAGCTCGCTTCGCTCGCTCTTGGACTGATTCACATTTTTTTATCTAACTAATTATATTTAAGTATAAAATGTATCTAATATCTCCATAACCATGGGTTTCCGTAGGGTGGGGATGGTACAGTGGGGTAGCCCTCCTACACCCTTTCCCTCCCTCCCTCCCCGCCCCTTGAACAATGGTAATTTTCGGAATTTTTACTCTAACCTGAAAACTTTAACCATGGATATCTCCATAACCATAGGGCTCCGAGTGGTGGGGATGGTACAAGGGCGTAGCCAAACCTCCCCTCCTCAACCCCCTACCATCCCCAAGGCAAAAACCAACGGCCCATAATGGAAATTTTATCCCCCGCAACCTTCACCAGGTCATCGGTCCACCTGGTGGGAGGCCTGCCAACGCAACGTCTTCCGGTTCGCGGTCGCCACTCCAGAACCTTTCTGCCCCATCGGCCATCCGTTCTGCGAGCAATGTGCCCTGCCCACTGCCACTTAAGTTTGGCAATTCTTCGGGCTACGTCGGTAACCCTGGTTCTCTTGCGGATCTCAAGCACGCAAGGAAACTCCGAGCATAGCCCTCTCATAGACACTGTGGGGATTGATAAATTGTGATTAATAAATCAATATAAAAATATTGACATGCCACGACTCCTCGACATATGACTTCTAACCAGTCCATATCTCATTCCAGGTGCTGTTAAAGAACTCCATAGTGATAGCAACAAGCGTGTACTCTCTCGTAGCCGTGCTGGCCGCCGGGGCCTGTCTCGCACTGCCCATAGAGACCAAAGGACGAGAGATGAGAGACACCGTCACGATTACCAACTAGAATTACGTGGTAACACTGGCCAAGAACTGGCTTAGCGTAGTATGGAGATGTTTTTCCTCACTGACGTGCGGCCTCCTTTACTATACATTCGTTTTTTTTTTTTAGTCACAGACTTTATGGAGCTTAATCTCAGCCTGTTGGATATAAATTTTACAAATACCTATATGAATATAATTTATATTCAATTCGAATAATATTCCTGTGGCAACTAACTTGACAATTTGAGGGAACAATTTATTGTTATTAAGTCGATTTTTCGAATATTTAAGTCAAATAGATCTTAGTTTTTACTTCTATCTTAGTCCTTATTAGGACTGACTTTACTATAATTAGTTTCTGAAAATGTTCTCAATACTTTGTGTAAATCACACTGAATGAACTGAAGCGATTGTTTATTGAACAGCTATTTAAATAAAATTATGGATATTGGCAATACTATTGCGAAAATAAATGGTGCTCCATATAATATATAATAATAATGTATACCTACCTATTATATTATAATAATCCAAAAAAAAACATGTAAAGGAGTTGTTCTTAGATCTTAAGTGAAAAGACTGCTTTGGAGTAGCTACGTATTTAATTTTAATATTTTATAATGCAACTGAATAATCAAAATGCAAATTTGTACTTAAAATACTCAATACTAGGAAATACTCACAAAAACCGTCCGTCCTATTTTCGATCATTGTCTTCCACTGAAACGTCAGTATTGTATATTATGTATCAATATATTGTAATATTTAGAGATCAGGCATACAATGAATTTTAAGGCAACTATAGTTATTCAAAATCATTCCCAACGTTTCGGAATCGAATCCAGAACCCAACGCAAGCCATACTTTCAACCACTACACATGGCATTCCATACTTATTTTATCTTATCGATAATAATAATTACGTCGTCATCAGTCTGATACGTGAGCAGCAGATGTCCGATAAGTATTTCAATCACTTTACAAGCTACGCTATCTACAATATCATCATAAGCCTAATTTAAATACCTACTGTTTTCATACTTCAATATTTTGGTCATAAACAACGCGAGTATTTAATCGTTGTAATGAACTATTACGTTTTCTCTTTTATGCCTTTACTAGCTATTCCACGCTGCGCTACATGAATTTTACGTAACTTTAACCGCTTACGCAGCGCACGCAACGGAAGCTCTCAAAACTGCGCTCCTATTGGTCGTAGCGTGATGTTATATAGCCTTTCTCGATAACTGGACTATACAACAATTTTTTTTTCAATTCCAACCATTAGTTCCTGAGTTTAGCGCGTTCAAACAAACAAACTCTTCAGCTTTATAATATTAGTATAGATATGTTCGAATTTGGAAATCTCAGTGCACAGCCAGCAGTGGTGGCCCAGTGACAACGGCCCAAATTGAGTAGTGGGTTCGAATCCAGACATTGTATAATTTATTTCATCACCACTGTCATCATCAAAAGGAAGTGAAGGAAATCATCGTCTCGGTATCGATAATTCCGGTACACAGGGAGTGTACCTCACAGACAGGAAGCCTGTGTCTCAGTAATGAGGAGGTTGGGAACTGAGAAGATAATTATAGTAGTTTCATCCTTTCGTATTACTATTTATTAGATGAGCCTGTTGTGTGCCACTGGGCACAGGGCAAAAGCCTCCTTTCACGCAGCCTTCCTATTCGTCCTTATCCTGAAATAAATCTTATTGTATGTCTGAGAACTCTTGTATTTTTTTAACTAATTAACTTAAGGTTGTGATATCAAACTGTACTTATGAGGTGCTATGACGGTACTTTTGAGTGGAATAATATTGTTATTGACGGCATGAGATACTTATGATTTACAACATTTAGGAATCTCATAATAATTTTCCGAACTTAGTATTATTATTATTACTCAAAGAAAACTTTTTTTATTTTATAATCTCTATATTTACAGCCAAATCAAGAAATCTGATTGGAATACATACCTATCTATCTATAAAAATACCTAAGATAAATAAGGTGATTCAATATTATATCAAGATAATAAAAAGGATTTACCTCATAATGTTTTCTTAAAATGATGAAATCATTTATTCAACAGTTATTTAAATTTTAGCCTACCGGTTTATTTCTGACGACACTTGCAAATGTGACGTCGCCATCCTGTTTCGTTATAATCAGGGTTTGTTGTGTGTAGGTACAAATAGAGAATGTAACATTTATTGTAAACCTTGTCATAATCATACCTTCAAGTGTCAATTAGCAGATATTTTGTAAAATAATGTATTTTATATACCTATTCCTCGAAATTGTTATATTGATAACTGACTGTGTCCATTTTAACAAAAAGATATAAATTAGTTTTAGTGGGCATAATAATAAATAAGCTTATAAGGTAAACTCGTGTAGGTAGACTTTTTATGGTGATTTAATCACGACTTACACCAAATATATTTATGCTTAATTGTTTTGTCTAATGTTAAGTTTTACACAATTTTAATAAATAATACTTGCACAAGTCGCTTTTTATTTGAGGATGGAGTTAAAAGGTTAAATGAAAAAAGTTTAATATACTTATTAATATTAGAATTTAATTAATTGTAACTATAACTAAATTAATACTCACACTCTTAATTAAATTTCTTACAGATGTCAGAAGCAAATAAAAATTTGGAATCACAGTTTAAATCACACAACTCAAAAATAATTTACTAGTCACATTCACTGTTCACTAATATTATAACCTAAAGAATTAAACCTATGAATATAAGCAGTCAGTCAAAAAAAATGGCGTCCATCTTTATTGAGTTAACCTATAAAATACATGGGACCATAAATAATTATTAGGGGGTACAAGGGTTAACGTACAATGACGTATCACTAGCCGAGGATTCATAGAAATACATAGAAACCAGTAGTGTCGCAGCTACGTCCCTGCTGCTGTTGCCTGCAGTCGGCTATGAACCTGTACCTTTAAGATCGTCTCTGACGTCAATTCAACTAAAACGGCATAATTCAAAGCGCATAATTTTGTGAATAAGAACCACATTATTATGGATCTTATTCACTTAATTATGAGCGTTAAGTGAATTTTAAGCAAAACAAATATAAACCTGACCATCATCCAAATGCTGTGATTCAATCACTAAACTGTAGCATAGGTATTAGGTACCTAATCAACTTTTTATTTTTAAGAGTTTAATTATAATCTAATATTAAAAGCAGGGGTGGTCAGGTTTATAGTTGTCATACTATAATAATTAATGGTGATTTTAATGAACAATTCAATAAATAATTATCAATTTGGCTATACTCTTTTCAGAAATAAACACACAATATAATCCTAGTCATTTCATAGCCTGCAATACAATTTAACATTACCTAGACTTTAATCATTGCGTTTAGTCTCATACCATTTCCTACGCATCTTTTTATCTAGTTCTAATCAACAGCTATATAAGTAAATAGACCTAGTACTGATGTGGTACAAATAAGTCAATCACCACGCATACCCAGACACGCATACCAGGTGGCCTAATCACCAACCAACAACAACTGAAGGAACAAGGGTGGGTTTTAGTCAATCAAAGTCTGACACACCCTCCCGCTTCACCCAGAGCATTAGATGCAGAAGTCATTAGAAGATAACCCACGCCAAAAAAAAGGTGGCCAATTACACAGCCCTCACATTAAAAGTGTAATCAATATCCATGGAAGAGACATAATATCTGTGGCATAAAAAAAATATACAGTACTACTAGGTACCTTCTCAACTGTCGCACATGGTGCTTACCTAATCACTGCAGCAATTTTTATATAACTATACTTATGATATACCTGCCAAACACACGAACCTATTAATTACAAACCCAATTAATTATTTTTCAAATGTGCGTAATCCCTAACATAACATGTTTCAGTACAATACTCTCAACATCATAAATATATAAAAATTTGAACCTTATTGCAAGTACATAAGGCAAAAATTGTGATATATACTTATAATGCTGATTGTTTATTGAGATCAACACAGCCAAGTATACTTAGCTGGAGACTTGCAATTAATTTTTTTTAATTAATAAACCCAATCATTCAATTATGTTATGCCTCTTTTTTATTTATTCAGTTGAGAGAATAACAAGAACTTTAGGTGCTTATCTATTAAATATTTTAATAGATCTGGTTTTAGTTTTAATTTAAATTACAACTATGCATAGATATACATCCATAAACTCGTCATTTTTCTGAAGGCTCTAAAATAATTTGTTACATTAGACACACTGTTTACATTCGCATTTAGGATTACATATATTTTAATTACTTGAAAGGTGCGCAAGCGCATGGCGCCCATAATTAAGAACATTGACAGAAAGATTGAGTGACAGTGCTTCAGTGCATAAACACTTAAACAAAAATATGTATGAGCTAACTGCTAAAGGTTTGGCTCAGAATCTATAAATTAATTTTTAATCTTATATAATGATAAGAAAATTATATCAATTTGTTGAAAACTAAAAAAATCTTATTATTATGATACGGTGGGAAATCACTACATACAATAATACAATACGACATACCTACTTCAACAAGACAAGAACTGGAAAAGCTGTATTTTTTACTTACTTACTTACATAATATTATACCCTAATCACTGGTCTCAAATATACAGTATCTTCATAGAAGTATTTTTATTATATTATTATAAAGAAGTTTCATAAATACCAGCCCACCTTCAAAGAAAAAACTTATTTGTATGAAATTTGTCATCATAGAAACAGACCTGCTTCTGTTTGTTTAGTTACATAAAAAAACATTGTTACATCCATATTTTTAAATAAAAATAATCTAGCTAGAGCATACACTTAAAGCTGCCTTATATTGTGATGAGAACATAAATGTGAAGAATGTAGGTATGTTACTTATAGCTATCCAATGCATTTTGCAAGTTGGTAGTTACATAATATACATAATAAAAGGGATCATGTTTGTACTAGACCAGTCTGATCATAACTCAATCATCATCTAATTCTATAACTATTGGTTCAACATTTTCGGTTGCCTTTGTATACTCTCCCTTTAATTGTGCTAGCAATGCACACTTTGGTATTTTCAGTTCCTCGGCTTCATCTATCAAAACTTTTAACTTTTGAAGCCTCCCAATGTCAGGCGCAGTGGGAAGTAGTATGTTCTTAGTTTCTTGCATCCACTTGTCAAAACTATTGACTCTAAACTCTATAGTCTGTAGCATAATGTGCAGCTCATCCATATCATAACGATAGTTCAATGTCTTTTTCTGTAGGGCGCATTGACATAAGTTACTTACATGCTGCAAACAAACCATGTGCTTACATTCGCTGCATGACACTGAAGATAGGAAACATGTTGTTTTACACACTTCACACAGCCGTTCATCATCACCAAGTAACTCAAATGCAGTCCTACGAACACTCTTAAGACCTTGCTTAGCTATTAAAGCTCTCAAAGTACCTTCTTCTTCTGTGGCTCTCACTAATTCTTTTTGTGTTTCTAGTGCAGTTTCCAAGTCTAACCGATCCCCTTCTAATGCCATTTTACAAATCAATTCATCATGGGAGAAGACACAGAACCTCTTGAGATTTTTGTAATGGGTTATACACTCACGTCCAACTTTTAACCAGTCCGGTGGGGCAAAATTAACAGCTTCAGCAAAGTTATATCCTTGGTTAAAACCTGCATGGTACGCTCTAGGAAAGGTGACCACAAACTCTCCAGCATGCTGATCGGTTCTATAAATTGGTACTCCAGCTGCCATCAAAATATTTGGATTCATTATTGTTACAAGTTGGTGTAATAAATCTGGTTGTGATTTAAACAGATCAGGCGCTGCGGCCTTCATAGCTGTTTCCAATAATTCTGCACCACTACCAGGCACTCCATACCAAGTTTTGGCCTCACCCCAATGTAGATAATTAATTGAATAACTCCAATGGTCTTCATTATGCCAACAAAATGCCGAAAAACACATTCCAACATACATCCACGGCACAGTCATACCAGATATGTCAGCATTTATAAATCTTAAGACAGACCCTTCCAGAACAGGCAGATTATTTAAATTCCATCCTGAATCTACATACTCTTGATCACCAGGATAAAGATTGAGTGATGATTTAGTTGGAAAACCTGATCCATGATCCATTGAGTGGAGATCAGCACCATACTCAACAGTTACATCTTCCTCCACTGAAGAAATAATTCTCCAAAACTCTTTTTCAGCCACTGTGGTTGGAACTAAATGCCCAGACATAGTGAAATAGTCAGATTTAAATTTGTCTGCCATTTCCCCAAATTGCTGCAAAGTGTATTCTCTCTCAGCCTGAGCAAACCCAAATGCCTCAGCAGGTTTATGAACCTCTTCAGCAATGCAACAAGGGCATCGCCAATCTCCATCTGGTACCAAATTTAGTGGCGGTCTTAAACAAAATGTGTGATAAGTATCAGAACAACCATTGCAAACTAACAGCAAATCATCTCTATGGTCTTTTTGGCAAATAGCACACTGATAAACTGCTAGTGGATCAAGATCATAGCGGGGTCTTTTCCTTGATTTGGTTATATCAAATTCTTCATCATTTAGTCCAGGCATTTTTGGTCCTGGTCCATAACAAGCTAACCTTCTTAGTTCTCTGTTCCGTTTCATCGCTTCATTCTCAACTCTGATAATAGGGCTATCCATATCAAGTTTGATATCTGATCCTGTCTTTGTTTTCTTAATACTTGTGTGAGGTTTCTCATCAAACTCTACTTTAAACTTTGTTATTCTTTCTATCGGTACTTCTGTAATCTGCGGTTTACCAACTTCATCTAATTTTATTTCGATTTTGGTGTCAGTCTTCTTTACTGTTTTTAAGATATCTGCTTTACTTTTTTCAAATATTTCGTAAGGAAGCAATATCTTTTCGTAATTACTTTTTAGAAAATTCATAGTACTCATTTGCTGACTGTAACCCATTGCATTAGCAATCTTACGCCATTTTTTTGGATTATTACAGGCTTCAAAGCCGCCCTCTTCATCTACCCAAAATTTAAGACAGTACAAATCCAATGTCTTGTTTTCAATCATGGGAATTTTTAATGGCGATCCTTGAAGTTCCCAAAACTTTAAAATTTTCTCTAGGAACAAAAGTTTTAGACGCGTGATGGCTTCCAACTCGTTCACTTTCTGTATTCTCGGGACAAATTTTAATTTGTCCACGTCTAATGAAAACGGTGGCTGCCACCGCGATGGAGGCTTTATTTTGCAGATGCCCGTTTTCTCCGCAACTGGGCGGATTTTAGCTATGTATCCAAGTGGATCCAAGAATTCTTCGAGCGTAGGTTCAAAAACGGGTGCTTCAGGTGGTGGTGTGAAAGTGAATTCTGCACTTTTATGCATGGCATTTTTCTGTATGTTCTTGCTATCCATTTCCGCTACCGAATTAAAGCCACACTAATTAACAAAATATTTTCTCACAATATTTCACGTACTGTGAAACATTTCACTAGCAGTAAAAGACTACGTGACTTCTCGCCATGTGTAAATGGCTCCTTAAATGTCGAGATAGTAAAATACACTATACCACTGCCATTACTCTATTCCGCAATAGGAGCAGTTGAGGCGATTTTAAAAGCAAAATAGTATCAACACATCAACACTGATTACCTCGAACACAAGCCGTAAGTAATATTATCACTATTATTCACTATTGAAACAAAATTAGTATTGATTATACGATTTCGTTTATAAAAGCTGTACCAGGCAGGCTAGTCACAATCTCACAACCAGCCAGTTAGCAGTTACTTGATAACTCACTCGAGCACTCGACCACGATTCGTTCATTGATGCTTCGTTCAAACGCAGCTCGCTCGTCAAAAATATTACACACACATGCACGAAAAAATAATATTGTCGACTACTCTTCCTCGATCGGCTCGATCTCATTGGTCATTGCGTCGGTCGGGATTTCGGGAGGCTTGCTTCAGTCGATACTACCTGTGAAGTTGAAGACTTTACTTTTTGAGTTGAACTTTTTATGTTGGTACCTATCCTTTTACGTTTTACTATTATTTAGATTAGACAAAGAAAGAAAATGGCGTTCATGGCCAAACAAAGTAAACAAACCTCGTGGTATTTTCGTTTGGTAATAAAATTTTGTTATAATGGATATTACTATAATTTCAGATGTCGGTTCAACGATATTTAGAAAGAACATGAAATATAAAGTGGTAAAGCAGGATAGAAAATTTAAACTGTGCTGTAAAAATAGGGTAGGAGCAGAAATCAATTGAATAAGTAGGTACCTAGTAGGTAAGTAATAGTCGTCGGGTGGGCCAGTTAGCTTTGTTATGTATAGACTGATGAGCTAGTAATTAATGTTATTTGAGAACATTGAGAATCCATGAGATAAGTACGTACTGCACAAACACGAGGCACAGAGAACTCACGTAGTTACCATATTATTTTTATAATGTTGCACCTATAATTTCTGTTGCGTGCTAATAAAGATGGCGGATGGAATGGACTCAATGGACTGATATGATTTAGTGACGCAAGAAACTTGGGTTAGACCATGCTAAGCTATATTAAAATAATATTATTATGTTGGAGAGTTTTATAATACACGCTCTATCGGCAGCCAAAATGCTTGCTTCTCAAATACATATTTATCGACCTATTTAAAAGACTATGATGACACCGGTCGCTGACCTCGATGACCCTTGACCTATCTAACATAAAGTAAGCTTTTTCAGAAACGTTAGGTACATTGCATAGTTCTACATTATACCTACGATCATATCAGGCTCATGCTGTTGCAAACTTGCAATTTTGATTAACTAAAATACTTATTTACTAAAATAAGGAACGACGCTGACGTGCTAAAAGTAACAAGATAATGTAAGTCAATATTGACTTAGTACAACTGGCTGTTTATTTTGTGTGTACACTTGATTGGTACCCTATTCTTTAGACCAGATTCATCATATCTACTACAGCCATTTTGAAAATACAATGTTCACTAAAAAAGTACTTATACAGCATTTTTCAGGACTTTATTATGTACTCGCCTCAGACCAACAAAAAAAGAGATTTTTTTTGTTGGTCTGAGGTACCTACTCGCTAAACTTCTGGGCCGCCCTGAATTTGGCTTTCCGATGCGCTATGCGTGGTGCGGTGCTGTTTTGTTTTCGTATGAGATTTAATACTACGCAGCCATTGTAGCCAACTTCAGGGAGGCCAAGAAGTTTGGCGAAAACTATACCCTCTACTTGTGCCTCTACTCAAAAGTTATTTAAATTTTGTGTACATCGATTAGACTGAGTTAGTGCAGAAGAAAGATAGTTGGATTGGAGAACATAAAATATCCAATGTTATAGGCCTAGAAGATTAGAATATAACCAAACCAAAAAAAAAATACCCCTGCTGAGCTGATTGAGCTGTCAGTGGTTTGTTGTTAGTAAATAACCTTCATCTTGGCCAGATTTTAGTACCTACTTGTATTATACTAAACGCTTTGCAGAGTAGATATCTAGCTAGTTAGGTATCTATAGTTTTTGAATAAGTACTTAAAAGGTATTTGGTAAATTTTGTAGATGTTTATTGGCAGCATATGTAGTAAGTACATAAAATAAAACATCAATGCCTACTTACCTGCTGATATATAACTGAATAATAATTAAAGTGATTTTTTCTGAGTTCGATTCCCGGGTTGGGCAGTGTCATTGGGTATTTCCATTGAAATATCACACTATTAACTTTTTTTATTACTAAACTAGGTATATTGTCCCATGGCTGGGCAAGCAGCAATAGCTTGGAGTCTGTATTTGTGCCCGGTTGGCATTTGGACGGAAATTGAATGTAATTTGACGAAATGTGGATGTCCAAATGACGCCTTGATGCAAAATATTTTTGATTGATTTTGTAACTACAGAACCCTACTTCATTCGAAATTTTATCACACTTGGCAAGTTTGCATAGCAGGTTTTTTTGGTAATCAGCTGTTCTATTTATAATTAGGCAACCATTGAAAATTTATTAATTATTGTAATACTGAAATGAAACTGTCATCTGTCATTGACAAAATTAAAACATAACCTGCAAATACGCCTCGGCAGATGTTTTGTGTTGTATTGCAATTTGTAAATTATAATTAAACTATGTTAAATACATTTCGTGGAGTCTGGACAGCAAATGTTCAATTACAGCTGATAAGAAGTGCACATAGGGTAAGAGGCAAAGCTCCTATTTTCTGTCGCACTATAAAGGAGCGTCTCGATGAACTGAATTACAAAGATGAATTGTATACAACCAGAATTGATATCGGTCTTCCGCGAACTAAGTGAGTACATAAATAATTCAATTAAATAATTATTTAAATAATGATTCTTTCAGCTAGCTTTTGATAGCTTGTAGGTACCCAAGTAACCTATACAAAATTTTTAAACTCGATTTATATTTAACTAATCCGACAGATGTAGCCCAGTCCAAATTTTCGATTTCACGCAAAAATCCAATAGAAATATGCAATAGCAGGGTACTTTTTCTTTCCCTAAAACTGGTACTGAAAAAACCTACTAGTAACGGAATGTAAAAAGTAAATAGCTCAATCAATCCAGTCTTAATCAAGTGATGCGGTAACCAATTAACAGGCTTTATTTATATCTTTGAAAATTGGGTACTTAACTGATGAATGGGTTATGTGATAGAATATACTTAATTGTACACCAAAAAAAAGAAATAACACATATATTTTAGATTAACTTAATACTATGGGTAAAAAGGTGGTCTTATCCCTGACAGCGATATCTACCAGTAACAAAAACACGTAAACAGATATGTTAACAGTAAACAAAAACTTTCTGTTTTAGGAAAGAATCAGATGGCAGCCGTATCTCAAGATTGGAACATCTTAAAAACATAAAGGCGGATAAGAATCTTGAACAGCTTGCTCGCAATCATAAGTTAGAAATTGACTTGAAAGAAGTTAGAAAGGAATGGCTTCAAACTTTAGGTCCCCAGCACAAAAAACAAATTGCTGATCACTATGGTGTATTTGAACACTTGTATGGAGAAGGGTACTTTGTACCATATTTGAATTTGGAAGTATTGTATGATTTAAAAAATGGTTCATTCCTCCCAGTTTACATTGGCAATGACATAAAGCCAGCAGAAGCACTTGAATATCCTTTAGTTAATTATGAATCTGATGCAGACTCATTATGGACACTAGCTCTCACAAGTTTGGATGGCCATTTAACAGAGAGTGATAAGGAGTATGTTCACTGGCTTGTGGCCAATATTCCTGGAAACTCTATTGAGAAAGGAGATACCATTGTGGAATATTTGCAACCTATCCCATTAAAGGGTACTGGATTTCACAGATATGCTTTTGTTCTTTACAAGCAAGATGGAAATGTATCCTATGATGTGACAAAAGGTAGTATTTTGTACTAGACAACTGTTATCTAGTCAATTATTTATATTATTTCTGATCAATGTCATTAATTATTTCCAGTAAATTCATCATCACCTCTAGAAGACAGAACTTTTGTAACTAGGGAGTGGTACAAAAAGTACCAAGACAACATCACTCCTGCAGGACTAGCATTTTACCAAACCAATTGGGACCTTTCAGTTAGAGATTTCTTCCATAGTGTGCTGCAAAGCAAGGAACCCGGTAAATACCTGAACAATTTTGTACTGTGTCATCTGTTATTAAGGTTTGTCGTATATTGATGAATAACTCTTTTCTTTTCAGTTTATGAGTACGACTTCCCAAAACCCTACTTGCGGCCTCAAGAATGGTTCCCCCGAAGAAAACCATTCAACCTGTACATGGACAAATACAGAGACCCAAAGCAGATCAACAAAGAGTATTTATTGCGCAAATTGAAGAATGAGGATCCCTTCCAGGCACCTCCACCACCACTTAAGTTCCCCAACGCCCAACCGTTCCCCAAGGACATGCCATCATGGTTGAAATTACATGAGAAGAAAATAAGATTGGGATGGGGCAGAGTAAATGATGTTTAGATTAAATAAAAGTTTTAGGTAGTTCAGATATTGTTGTATGTATTTATTAGCAAAGAAATAATAACCAACCCCTTTAAATTTAAAAGGGTAAGGCAGGTATCGCGTTTATATTTTGATGGATGGATGTCATCTTAAAGAATTCTACAAAACAAACCTTGGCGGTTTCGGGTGGTTTTTCAGCAAATTTGTGTAGTTTTAACTATTAGGCCCTCCGCAGACAGGAGCAAACAGTGTTGCCAATTTAGCGACTTTGTCGCTAGAGATGTGCAACTCGAGTTGCGCCTAACTCGAGTTGACTCGAGTGGTATTCTTCCGAACTCGAGTTGCTATCACTAAAATCTAAAATAAAATATGTCATAGAACAACCAAATACACACATGTCAAACATTAAAATTATTATTTCTTAAATGTTTTCCACAACAATATCAGTATTTTTAAAGTGTAGTAAAGTTTAAGTTGCGTAACTCGAGTTCAACTCGAGTTATGTGAATTTCAACTCGGGTTAACTCGATTCGTGTTTATCCCGAGTTGGCCCCTATTTGTCGCTAATAGTGATTAAAAGATAAAAGTCGTCAGACTTTTGTTAAAGCCTTAGAGACTTATCTGTTTACTTTTGGAGTACAAATCAAAATAGTTTAAGGGGCAGTAATAGATACATTGCTTGATAACTCGACACAGAATTACATATAGCAAAAGTTGCATTCGTTTATACTTACTTAAAAACAAAAATTTCAAATCTAAACACTACTTTTCACCACATCACTTTTTTCGAAGGATCGTTCGTCCATGGCAATTTGAACATTCTTTTTTTCTAAACAGTCGAATTCAGGATTCGCAATATGATTGTCGGCGTGTTTTCAAAACAAAACGTGCCGCCGGCACGCGCCTTTGGTTACGTAGTAACTATTAAATACTCTGTGCCTTTGGTAGCGTTGCGACACACACTACTAAAGCACGGTCAAGATATAGATATTTTTACCGTGACTAAAGCAATATAGTTAATCTTTAATTATCTGATTTAAGGTTTATTCCATGTTGAAACAAAAGTTACTATTGTAAAAGCCGATCGTGTCGTGGCGCGCCTTGCTTTGCTGTATTTCGAAATATAAAAGAAGAGCTCCAAATGCCATACAGAACGTATGCAAACCGGGAGCAAAGAGAGCTCCGCGGCGGGCTTATTACGTAAGGAACAGCAATAATTGTACAATTATTGCGCGATCAATTTAGTGATCTGGCTACTGAGGCCTTTAAGCCAAGTCTTTTTTTTGACAGTCTCTTTTAACAGAAGCTATTTTATCTGTCCGATGATTTATAAAATTTAACGTTTGATGTTTGTTTTTTTTTTTTTTTTTTTTTTTTGTGGTGTTTGCCATATAAAAAAAATATATAATAGAAGATACTTATTGCGGACTTATCACATTCTCATGTGTTTGTAATCATTTAGTAGTAAACATATAAGCTTCGCTGAGGTAGCCAACACAGATTTTTTTTATACTGTATATAAAAAAATCCTCCACTTTACCGTGATCACTTCTGTTTCAATGATTCAACAAATAGTCCAGTTGCGTAGACATTAGAGACTCAAAACAACACCAATTTGTCATTTACATTTACAATATTCACTAGGAATTTGTTATTTCAATCTTATTCTTATATTATTATTCTAATTTGCGGATAATTAAAGTAGCCACAAAATAACATACGAAAAAAGCCGCCAAAAACTTCTGTACCTACTCAGCCATCAGCGAGCTATTGGCAATCGACCAACAACAAGGGAAAAAGTAATCGCAATTTGACAGCCACATTTGCTCGCCGATCGCTGTCGCTCTGCTGTCAAAAACCATA